>JASGLE010000026.1:1212500-2412500 GCA_030179965.1 Cyperus esculentus
CTTAAGCATTTGGGATCGCTTCTTCTTCATTGTCGGTGTGATCAGGTCTCTTTCTATGTCGAATGGCACCGGTTCCACCACGATTCCTCTTATCATCTCGAATCCTCGCAGCTAAAACGTAAAAGAGTAAATCAATCAGCATTCTTCTCTTGAAATTTTTATACCCAGAACTTCAATTCACCAACTATTAATTAATCGTGCAGATAGATATTGCTGATAAGGAAGAAGCTGTTAACGAAATGCTTCTCGTAGGATCTTGTTATAATACAATGTATGTACACTCGACTCGAGTCTTATTTTATCGAAATGTTGATTTGGAAGCTTAATACAACATATTTATCATCTGTCAGAATTTTTTTTTATACTGTTTCTTTCAATTTTTTTTTTATTTTCAGTGGCTAATCCATCGATAAGACTTTTAGTTTTCTACTCGGTGTGTTTTTGTGCATGATCATTTCTCAGGTCGTCCGGAAGAGAAACGAACCAAGAAGACGAAGAAAACAAAAGAGAACAAAATACCTTATTCTTCTCGGCAATATCTCTCAGTTCCTGAAGAATGTGACTTCTGAAATCGTCAACAGCGCAGAGTTCAACAAACTTATACTCGTACCCATTTTTCTTAGCCCATTCCATCGTGTTCCCTTCATGCGGCGTAACGACTGCTATCAGCATTGATCTGTAACTGTCCCCGTATACCCATATCTGACAACCCCAGAAAAACATCTCTTAGTAATGCACAAAACTAACAATCTATATCTCAAAATGAGAAGTAAAAAATTAACTCAGAAATTATACTTGTTTGGCATTCTTTTTTTTTCTTCTTTTTTTTTTTCTTGGAATCATGGCAGGCAGATAGCATTAACAACATTTGATGAGAAGTAATGTATGCTTACATCTTCAACAATGGTACAGAAGCTGTAAACTTTCTCCAGATATTCAGCTGCCACATACTCTCCTTGAGACAGCTTGAATATGTTCTTCTTTCTGTCTATTATCTTCAGCACTCCGTCTGGCCGCATCTCTCCTATATCCCCTGAGAAAAAATTTGAAAAAAAAATGAGTCAAAATACAAAATCAAAATCAAAATCAATTGCCTCTCAGTTCATGTTTTGTATGTGTGCCAGAGAGAGAGAGAGGTAGAGTACCGGTATGAAACCAGCCATCGACGATGACCTGATTGGTCAAGTCGGGGTCCTTATAGTAGCCCGAGAAGAGGGTTTTCCCCCTGATGCATATCTCCCCGCGTGACGGGTTTCCAAGGGGATCGTAACCCATTTCTGGCACCTCCTCTAGCCGAAGCTCGGAGTAGGTTGCAGCCACGCCCACCGTACCGACAAGCGACATGTCGTCAGGGTACCCGATCGAGCTCACCCCGCATGTCTCAGTCATCCCTGTCCCATTACATCATAAATAAATTAGCGCAAACCGTAATTCAGAACAACTTTCGCAATTATCGATCTGGTGGTTATCTGATCTCCACTCTTTATAAAATTGTTTCGGAGAAAATCGCTCTTGCTCTTCAGAACTAGAGAACAAAAAAAGGGGAAAAAGATGGTTGATATACCGTAGCCTTGGCAAAAGTGGGCGCAGCTGGTGACACGAAGAAATTCCTCTATGTCATTACTTAACGGCGCTCCACCTGAAATCAAGAGCCGAATACGACCTCCAAGTCTGGCTTTAACCTGAATTTTTCAGAATTACTATCAAGAAGATCATTTTTTTGCTTACCATGCATAACCTAAAGTGGAAATATCTTATTTCTATATAAATTAATACAAAAAAGGAGGATTCTTTTGAATTCCTTTTTTTTTTTTTTTCTTGGATGTACATAATACTCTACTCTTTTTTAAAGTATTTAGGTGAGCTTAACAACAAATGCTATATGGCATAATGTTGTGCAGAGAGAGACAATTGGCAGCTACCATCAGGGTTTCAAAAAAAGAAGAAGAAAAGAGAGATATATAAATAGAGAGAAGCAGACCTTGCGGAAGGCCAGGAAATCGGCAAAGGGAGAAGCTTTGCTGTGTGGATATCCAGCTTTTATGTACGAAAGTTTGCTTCAATGATAATTGAGAGTTAAGAGTATTCCGGAAATGGACAAGTTCTTATTGTGCCAATTTTCTTATTTACACAAGCTTCAAAGGACACTCTGGTACGCAGTCTCGGAAGAGTACCAGTACCAGTACCAGTACCGTCCCATGATTCGGTCATATGACACAAGTATATAAGAATAAATGATGTAGCAAATGGAACAAATGTTTTTCAAATAAGAGGAATGTGGTTTAACCTTTAAAGTAGTAATTAATGTGACTATCTGAGTAACTTACTGGCTATACAAAGCATTAAAAATCATCCTTCGCAATGGCCGCAGTTCTGACAACACCTTCTGTATACCTTATTTCAAATAAAAATTATGAAAAGCAAGTTGCAGAAAGATTAACTTGTATATATATACTCCTCTTAAATCACAAATATAAACAATCATATTACCCCCATAAACCAGAAAATCTTATCCTCATTTCATCACCAACTATGCATAGATGATTGAGAAAAAGTAATTTATAAAATAGTGAAACTTGTTGTCATTTTTATCTACTATTATTTTACTACTTTACAACGATATTTTGAGGCTCTGCAAGTGCAAAGACCAAGTTTCGTCGATAAGAATAGGTACCTTCGTGCACTCTCTCGAAAACTCGAGGGACCCCAACAAAAAGTGTTGGTTTCAGTTCCATCAGATCATCCCTCAAGGCATTCGAATCCTAAAATTTTGGGAAAGATTCAAATTGTAAATCTGTCTTTTTGCATTGAGTATCTTATTTATGCACATTTAAAATGGATTTATAATTATGGGTCATTTTTTCCTTTTGCCAAACAAGAAAACTTGATCTTCAGGTGAAATCTAATAGGTTCTGATTCGATCTACATGTTGAGTGTTGAGTTACTGCTTGTTTCGCGAAAGTTTAAGAATCTGTGTTCGGTTTTCTATTTTTTTTTTTTTTTTGGTTGTGCTGCATTTTTGTACTATTCTAGAGGCCAAATTATTTTATGTGAATCAACTTTATCTTAATTGAGAGACAAATCAAACAGCACCAAAGAAATTTTTAGCTAATGTAACAACTGAGAGAAGAGATGGAAATTTGCAAATTACCCCTTGGTAATATCCAACAGAGGCACCCTTGTGGAAGAAGTATTCTTCAATCACCCGGTCAAGAATGTGTGCTAGGGGAAGAAATGATAGAAACACATCATCCGTTGTCATCTGAAATTTTATTAAAAGTAAAAGTTATGTCAAATTCAAGTACCATTAGGTACAAAAGCGAGACCTTTACTGGCACCACATACATAGCTTGGCATGACAATACCGGCACCAAAAGCTACTGCAATTCCTGATTCCAAATGTTATTCTTCGATTCCCCGAGAATTACCATACAAGTACTATATTTAACGGTGAACCCACATCGAATTAGGAACTGGGTCCAAATAACCCACTGAAATTTGCAATTTATATCTATATTTTTGTAACTAATTTTATTGAAGTTGATACTATCGACACCTGTGAGAAATATTGCTCTCTCTGACACTGAATATACTACAAATGAACATTCTGATAGTAGATTTGATTTCCAATTTAGGTTATGCATCCTATTTCAGTACCAGTAAGTTCACAATATAGCTAGTTAGCCTCATAGGTAATACTCGGCTAGATTACAGGGAGCAACGGTATACCTTTTCATCAAATAGATCCATGTAGAGATCAACCCCTCGCACGAATGTGGCCAGAGCTTCATGAGTTAACATCACACCTTTAGGCGTACCACTTGTGCCACTAGTATACATTATTGTGCATAAGTCTGTAGATTTCGGGGAGCATGGCTCTGACGGTTGGTCCCTTCCCTGCAATCAAAGGAAATACAGAAAAGGGAAACATGCTTTGAGCTCATTAATCAAGACCTCTCTGAAGAGAGTTTCTTCGAAAATACTATATAATTGTAAGTGCAAAAATTAGTCATAATTTAAAAAAAAAAAAAACATATACGCAACCATTTTAAGTAACTCGTTCCATGAGTACGCATTCAGGCCCAATTTAGTGGGAACTTCTGCATCACCGCTTGCTCCCGAATCAAATGATATGATTGCTGGTGATGTAAAAAAAAATTAAAAGTTAGGTTTTACTGAACACAAAAAGATATTAAGCAGGATCTGATATTATATTAGGCAAGCGTGCGTGTGACTACTAGTCTTGCCATTAACCGATGTGCTTTCTTTTTTCCGACTCTTACAAGGTGCTAATATTCTAAAATAGTTAGTTGAGACTTGAGACAAATTAAACAGTAAATCCAAAGTTGAGTTGAAATGGAGATGAAACGAAAATCTAACGGCTAACAGTGGCTTAATTTGGTTAAGTATTCATAAGAATGTATACTAGTGGATGTTCAAATTCATGAATAATGCTACTAAAAGAAAATGTGCACAAGAATCATAGTTCAACCGAGAAAAATAACTACCTTTCAGCCTCTGTGAACATGCACAGTCAGAGAGCATTGTCTGCACACACAAACACAATTTCAGTTCTTACAAACACCGAATAATATAGTCTTGAAATGAAGCATCACTTTCGGGACTTACATTGAGTTTCTTCTCATGCACAAATACTATATCGATTTCAGCATGGTCTACTATGTAATCTATGGCACCGGCACCTACGAGTTTTAAAAATAGAAATGAAACAAGGAATAAATACAAATAAAGGAAGTACTTTCAACTGAAGTATGAACTGCTGCTATATAACATACCTAAAGTGTCATAAAGCGGTACGCATATGAAGCTAAACCCGTTGCAAGCCTGTTATTTGAAAGCTCAATTAGTAAAAAGTTATTTACTTCTAAGCATAAATTATTGATGTGTAAATCATGTTATTATGTAAAAAATGAAAGCATACCTGCATTGCTATCACCCATTGAGGGCAATTTGGTCCATAAATACCGATTCGTGACCCCTGAAGAAGAGAAGGATTATAAAAAATGTGAGGTTAAATTTTCTATGTACAACATAAAAACTATACAATAGGATTGACAAAATATTGACAAGAAACAAATTATATTACAGGCTGAGAGCCGAACTGCCGCAAAGCAGACCCAATTTTCAGCACTTCCTCGTAAACCTCCTTGTATGATTTCCACATGTAAGGACCTGCCTGTAAGAAAATTATTATGTTCATCATTAACGCCACCCGAATCGACTAATACAAGTCATTGTACATTGTCAAATAGCTTTGATACGATACCTTTCCTTGAACAAATTCGCGCCATCCAAGCATCCTATTTCCCGAATACTTCTCTGCTGCGACCCTATAAACAAATTTTGGAAACCAATGAAATCGATAGTAAATAATGCCATACACTTTACAAAGACCAACTTATATACACACATATAGAGTACCTGAAAACATCCCAAGATGTTGTCATGTCGGGTTCTAGTGGCGGGAATCCGTCCTTCGCCAATGCATTCCGGTAAACGGGTCCGACTGACGGTTTTCCGTCCTTACCGGGTCTACCCTCTTCTACTGGCACGGTGTATAACTTCTCCATTTTTGCTTCCTCTTCAAGCCCTAGTCATAAAAACAAAGAATACAACAATATTACCAAAATAACAAAAGGAAAAAAGGAAAATTCTGCAATCTGTGTTATAAGTTATAACAACATAGAATTAGACCCAAAGGCAAATATGCATTCTTTTCTCATATCTCTGGTAAATCAAGTCTTTCTTGGTTCAAAAACAATATATTTCAGTACAGAAAACCAGTATCAGAAATGCTGGTTTGTATCTAGAATCTTCATCCATATTTTTTCATTTAATTGAAGTTTTAAGCTTTAATTGAAATGCCAGTAAATATATATCCAGGAACATTGTGATTCATCACAGACTGTTCGAAATAGTGCGTAAATTAAATATCGTACTAATAGGTGGATATCCACCGGACGATCGCGCTGTTTCTCTATCTTTTTTGAAACAAACAATAGCAGGTCTGTTTTGGTAGAATTTTCGGTCCCACCCTTTGAGGTCCAATACTGACACAAGATTGGATGTAGTTGGAGACCATGCCATTTTCATTTCGATATGAGTACCGAATAATAGAAGTAGTAATCTTGATTAATTTGCACAGATATTTAAAGCTAAACAGTTGCTTAAAGCATTGAAATTCATGATTAAGCAGCGGATTAAGCGGATCATGCCGGGAGCGTGAGTTACTTATCGATCGACTAGAACACATGAAGTGTCTGGAATTAGAATGCGTGTGATCGGTACCCGAAATGGAATACGAAAGAGGAAAGCAAAGTTCTTTGTTTGCTTCAACTTTCAAGTGTATGAAATGCATGCATCACAAACTAGTTGTGACTCTCAAATCAGATTCTTTTGATATTTCTGAAAACAACAGGCATTTGAGTATTTGACTATGTAATTTTATCATATATATATATATATATATATATATATATAATTGAATAGGTGTAAAGCAGTCAGAAAAAAAAAAAAACAAATTCAAAAAGATCACATGAAATTGAAATACAAGAAGCATAAACATACCCATAAAACAAATTCAAAAATAAAAAAAAACAGTAGCCTCATAAAATCAAACTTTTATTAAGTAAAAGAGGCCACTAAAGTATACTGTACTGAGAGAGTGAGTGAGAGAGAGAGCTTACAAAGAGGAGAGGAAGATGGCAAATGCTTGGTGAATGGGGTTTTAGGTGCAATTTGTAGTGGAAAGAAAGAAGTGATGGAGAATGGAAGAGAGGGTTTAAAGAAGGGTCGGGTCTAAGAACAGCAAAATCTCTGAATTATACAGAAGAAAATCTGAAAAAAATCATATTATAAATGGAAAAATTTTGTTGTCCCAAACGATATCCTTGCTGTTCTTAGGCCTGACCTTAAAGAAGAAGATGCATATAGTTACTACTGTCTGAATTTACTGGTATCCTTAACAGTAAACATGAAAACATGAAATTGGGTATGTGAGAATTCTGAATTTCTGAATTTGTGTATATGTTATTAGGTGAGAGCTATGCTGCCATTGGAGTTGAGGAGTTGATGGCATTGCAATAAATGCCCACAGAATAGAGAAAGCGATGCAGTTTTTGATATGAGAAACATCTTGCGTCCATCATACATCCGTAGACGTGTACAGAATGTAATAGATATATCTCGAAATGTAACAGATGTATCTCGAAATGTAACATATGGACACTGTAGACGATTTTTCTCTAGACACTAGGTATTACTCGATATAAAAACTGTTCATACATCCATAGACGTGTACGAAATGTAATAGGTATATGCCGAAATGTAACAGATTTATCGTGAAATGTAATATATGGACGTTGTGGACGATTTTTCTATAGACGCTAGGTATTACTCAATATAAAAACTGTCCATACATACATCCGTAGACGTGTACATAATGTAACAGATATATCCCGAAATATGTAACGTATGGACTCTGTGGACGATTTTTGTATGGACGATAGGTATTACTGGATGTGAGATTCTGAACGAATCAACACTGAAGACAGAAGAGGGAAGAAGAGACAGGTACAGGTGAGGTGGCGCCAAAATCAGTTGGGGTTGGGGAACAAAACAGGACAAGATTTTATTGCTTTGCTTTGGTTATATTTGCATCAGTATAAAAAATATAAAAGGCATCCCAACTATAAATTTATATTTACCTTGCATTGAAATGTTGCACCAGAGATGATGAAACCAGTGGCGAAGCCAAGGGAGGTTTTTTTGGTTGGGGGGGGGCATGGCCCTCTCTTGACTAACAAGTGTCCAATACATATTTTTGCCCGCCAATCTTCAACCCAATTGGTCAATTGTTTTTTAATACTTCAAAATTATGAAAAATAAATATGATAATATAGTTCATTTATTAAAAATCTAATTAATCTAACAAAACACATATTCTTTTATTATATAATTGCTAAGAAATTTAACTTATAAACACAATTTTAGTAAATTTCATTGAAATATAATATTGTACTAATGTTTATCTATAAGACAGTACCAAATTTAATTTACAATTATAACCATGTACCTAAATTTTTTTTTCTTAATTTACTTCATCTATTCTGACCCCTACTTATAATTCGTTGATTCGTCCTGGCTTCACCACTGGATGAAACACCAAAAAAGATGGGGCCTTTATATACTATCTATATATATTGTATAGTATATATAGTTATATACAGATTCATGATTTGTACTGCAAACTTGTATCTTTATAGAGTTACTTGTAAGCAAAAAGTATATTTGTGTGAATTTGTCACTTTCTTATTAAAAATATGAATGAACTAACCAAACAGTACTATACTATACATACAAATTAATATTGATCATGAATCTTGGAATGATCTTTGTCAATATCACCAGCTAGAAAACTATTTTGGGTCCTAATTAATCTGGTCCCAAGGTCAAATACAGGAATGCAATTGGTTGAAAAATATGCAATTAAGGTATGTATGATCCACTAATTAATCAATTTGAAAAGTAAAAATAGTAAGGCAGCATGTTTTTGGAAGAATTAAAAAATGGAAGGTGGTTGGGAATGTATATACACATCTAGTAATATGTAGTGACGCATGCGAATTAATTGGGTTGCATAGAATTGCTGCATGCTTTTGAAATATTGTACTAACTACTAAACATCAATTTAATTAATTGACATCATATGTATAATATATTGTCCCAATTTAGAAAGCCAACAGTGAAGAAGCAGGTTTTATTAGTGCTAAGTAGAGGTGACAAATTATCAGGTTGGGTATCAAAGTTGATGTATGTCGGCAATTTTTCGGGTCGGGTCGGGTCAGGCGGGTTTTTCGGGTTTGGTCAGATTTTGCACCTCTATTCCCTGGTCATCTCGGGTTTTGGGTCGGGTTCGGGTTAGCTTGACTTTCTCTGAAACACAAGTTATGTCAGGTTCGGGTCAGCTTGACTTTCCCTGAAATACGGGTCGGTTTCGGGTCAGTTTGAATTTCATGAAACTCGGGTTGAATTCAGCTCGGGCGGGTTTTTCGGGTCAGATCAGATTTTTCCACCTCCAGTGCTAAGTAATCCATATATATTCTCTCTCTAAATCTAAATCTAAATCTAACTAATTAATTTTTATCAATTAATTAAGTGGCATGCATAGTATGATTGTATCAAGTCTCAACCAACTCCAACAACTCCTTCGGTATGTATTGCTATTATAATGATTATTATTTTGATACTTTATATATATATATCATCACCACTTACCTTTCTTTATATTTTTCTGTTACTGGTAACATTCTATTCAGAGGAAGATGTATGGGACTAGTAAAATAAAATATATATATAGCAGTTTTACATTTTATTTTTTTAAAGGAAAAGCAGTGTACCTCACAATGGCACTTTAATTGGTAGCTTCATCTCTCTTTGACATGAAAGCATTTTAAATAATAAAAATATCTAGAACAAACTGAAATGTTGCAGTTAGTTGATCCTCTTCACATAAAAATGCATTTATAAGCAAAATTTATAAGCAAATGGTCTAGTAGTTCAAGTGGTAGCTAACTAGGATGACTTTTAAGAGGTTATGAGTTCAATCCTCCATGGGCACAAAATGAAATTTGAGGAGCTAGACTCCCATCTTTCTATCAAAAAAAAAAAGGCATTTATAAACCTTTACGAGAATATTGAAGTCTCAACAATCATGTTCAAAGAAGAACCAGTTTGATTTAGTGGTTAAGGACAACGCTTTTCGTGTGGAATGTCGCAGGTTCGAAACTTGGATAGGAGTTTTTTTATAGACATTTAAATTTGAGTGGCTTGACCCTTATCTTTATCTCAAAAAAAAATCTTGTAAAAGAATGCAAGTTTGTTTAATATGCTCTATCAATCTAAGGATCCCATTGAAAATGATTTTATCAACAATCTTGACAATGAGACTTTTGAAGAATCTGAAAAAAAAAATCATAAAAAATCTTTAAAAAAAAAAACTTTATGAATGTATTTTATCACCTATAAGTTTATAGTGTTTCATATTTAAATCAATTTGAATATTATTTAATGGCTTATCAAAATTCATACACTTTTTAACAACAACCTCTTAAGTCAAATAATAATTCTATACATTTTTTTCTATTTTTAAGAATTTGTAATGATTTTTTTTCAAACTCGTCAAAAATCCTATTATCAAGACTAAGCATTATGATTTATGAATGCATGAGTCTGTATCTGCTGTTATTTTAAAGGAAAAACAGGACCCTGTTATTCCAATTTGGACCGTTAGATCAAAACGAACGGTCCAGATCGGTCTATTTAGATTATAGGGGTTTTTTTAATAATTAATCATATCCGTTTATTTTGATCCGACGGCCCAGATGTGATTCCATCAATGCATCCCTCCTCATCAATCAACTCCTACATAATCATCAAAAAATTCTACCACAAAAAAGTACAATAAAAGAAAATAAAATGCTCAAATAATATCAACTTAAGAACGGGTCAGATTCATATATTTCACGTTATAAAACAAGAAAATGACACCATTTTAATTTTACTACTTTCAGATACAATAAAACATTTATATAATTGCCAAAATGGACCAGATCAAGCATTAATGATCCCACAATAAAATTATTTGCAAAGCCCCAATACCCAGAACTGTACCTTGAACAGGGATCAATAATTATCATATGCTAGAATTGAAGACGCATTGAATTGAAAGTACGAGTGCACAGAAGAGTGAGAGAGAAATTAATTTTGAAGCAATTTAAATATTTGCTTTTTTTTGTTTGATCTATTTTGTGCATAGCTAAAAATGTAAAAAAATTTTAAAATTTTTGATCTATACACCATTTAATGCACACCACCGACCGACCAACTTCCTGTTTCAGTACTATATTATAATAATATATACTAGGCTGTTTGCCCTAAAAAAATAAGAGTCGTAGGTAGCGACCACTCCTTTTATTTATCCACCGGTCTACCGTAAATTTGATGAACAGATATTATTTTTCAGTAAACATTTATATCTTTCCAATCAATATATATTATTTTCTAGTAAACAGATACACTACGGTTTTCAGTAAACATTTATGCAATTGTGACAAGCATATGGGTGCACGTGGTGAGTCAGATTGTGAGAGAAGGGTGAATGGATGACTTGCTTTATAGGTGGACTCTACATGTTTTCAAATAAAAAAAAAAACATAAAATTACTATTTAATTGAGTTTCTCAATGTGATTTAAAAAAAATATTGTTTATAAGAGTAATACAATAAATTGAAGGTGGTGTTTGTGAATTCTTGATGCACTGATACAATTTATTGCTAATTTTTTATGTTACTAATTTAGTTAATAAAGAACACTTGCAACAATTTTCTAAATTATTACATGGAAATCTGTACAATATATCATATGTTATATATTTAGTGTGGTACTAAAATGTACTTGGTGTCTTTTTAAATTCTCACCAATAAAAAAAAGTACACAAAATATTTTTGGTCATCTGATTAGTAGCAAATAACAAATCCAATGGTTAAGTTAAGACCAACAATGATGTGGCCCGTATAAGAAGCCTTAAAACTTACCTATCTTTCCATATTAAATATTAAAAATTTGATATGGTGCACAGAAATTTTTTTTTTTTTAGAATATTCTAACTTTATTTTCTCAAATAAAACTTGATGTCCAGTAAAAAGCCTTTTACTGAACCAAGAATACATATATTAGTAGTAATAAAGGCATACTGCAGACATGCAGTGTTTTGATAATTGATATGCCATGTTAGGGGTGTCAATGGGTCGGGTCGGGTCGGGTCAGGTTCGGGTCGGGTCGCATTATTTTATTATTATCTGTTAAACGGGTCTGACCCAACCCGATCCGTCACGGGTCAAAAAAGTCCGACCCATACCCGACCCGACCCGTTTTAATTGCATATATTTCTTTGGATGATAATTATTTTATATCAGATGGTGTGGTGTAATGGTTATACGAATGTGTAGAATCTTGTTGTTATATAGGGAGGTCTTGAGTTCAAGTCCCAAGTATCATATTTTTATTCCATTTTACTATTTTTTTTATTTTATTCTTATATAAGTCATAGTAGTGTAATTTATTTTTGCTCAATTTGACTTTTATTTTATTTTTTTTTTAGTGCAAGTTTAAGATACTCATTTTTTTGTTTTATTATTGTATTTTTATGGCACGAGTTATTGTACCCGTTTTTTTTTTTTTCTTGTTTTACCTTTTTTTTGGCATCCAAATATGTTGTGTTTATATGTACCACATACTCTATATAATTAAAATTGAATATTTTAATAAATATCATATATAGAATTAGTTTTTCAATATATTTTTTTGTTAGTATTGATAAAAAATAATGTCTACATTATATGACATTAAACTACAATCTTGATTCAAAGTTAAGTATATTGACAGCGTCATATATTATTCTCTACATAATGTTAAAAACAAGATAAAACTATAATTAACATTGATCGAGTTACAATTTTATTATTTTATATGCAAATAATCTTAATTAATATATAAATAAACTTCAAGTAATGCTAAATTGTAAAATAAGCACAAAATGTGCAAAATTAAGCTGGTCGGGTCGGGTTGACCCATACCCGACCCGACCCGTGACGGGTCAAAAAATCTTGACCCATACCCGACCCATTTATCTTCGGGTCGCTTCGGGACGGGTCGGGTTGACCCAATGGGTCGGGTCACTTTTTGACACCCCTAGCCATGTATCTATTATTTTCTTAAAAAAACCTGCTTTGCTATGGTATATTAAAATGGGTACTGCTTTAAAAATTGTGCCATATTTTTCTCAAGTATTTATTTATTGAGAATAGAATAAAAAACTACGACGATAATGCCCTTACGATTAGTGATTTGCCTCTCAAATTTCTCTTAGAGAAACATATTGTGTCCATTGAAAACCCGTCCACACGATCACACGTCCCTAGCCGTACAAAAAATGTAAAAATTATATCTCAAAATGTAACAGATAGATCACCAAATATAATTTATAGACGCTAGCTAGGTACCTGTTCTGCCCTTCTGGTCGACCAAGTGTCAAATAAATAAGTTGTACCGGTCAAATTAATAAAAAATAGATATAGATATGCAAAAAGTTGAAATATTTAATGGGTGCATCCTCCTTAACCTCATGGAAGATTCAAGTTGCGCCATGAGATAATAAAACTACAATAAATATTATGATAAAGACATATCCCAAACTCAACCACATTGTGATTTTGCGAATTTGTAGTTGTAGGTGCATGAAGGAAGCATTCAACTGAACAGTCTTGAGTCGTGACTAATAATAAATAAATTCACATTTTCTTCTTCTTTTTTTGTTTCATTTTTTCATAGGGGTTGATAATAAGTCCTCGCTCAAATATTAAAAAGGTCGGGTCTAAAGACAGCAGTCATATTACTTAGGACAGCAAAATCTCTTAATTATATGAAAAGAAATCTGATAAAATCATATTATAAATGAAAAATTTTACTGTCCCAAGCAGTATCCTTGTTATTCTTAGGCCTAACCTATTAAAAAAGATGGTTGTGATACTATCATGGATTTGACAATCTACAAGTATCAATATCGATTGTATGCATTGATTAAGGGGAGACTTCGTTTCTAATTTATTTTGAAGTGATATATCACTGTTGTAGTGGAAAATTTTCACAAACGCCCTTAGATCTGAACTTATCTCTACCACTACCTAAACCACTAACTTAATTTCACGGATGCCCAAAACATTAGGCGTGACTTCAACTTGCGCCTAAAGGGGAATACTGTGCTGCCCAATGTTCTCTAAAGCATGGGCAACGGGCACGACATGGGCAGTTCAATAAAGTTCTCTAAGGCGCAAGTTGAAGTCACGCCCAATGTTTTGGGCATCCGTAAAATTAAGTTAGTAGTTTAGGCAGTGGTAGAGATAAGTTCAGATCTAAGGGCATTTGTAAAATTTTTCCCTTATTTGAAGCACATATATATGCTTCAAAGAGGGATAGAATAAAATGTTGTATATATTTAATGCCATAACATCTAATGATTTATATTATTAAGCTCTCCTCTCAAATTTTAATTTCAAATGACACATAAGAATTAGCATTTGTCATAGTGACTAAGGGCAACGCTCTATATATGGGAGGTCGCAGATTCGAAATTCGGAATATGGAAAGTCTTTTATAGACATTTAGATTTAATTTAAGTGGCTTGATCCTCATATTTATCTCAAAAAAAAATATCAAATAACATATAGAGGTGAATGGAGAAAAAAAAGAAAAAGAAAGAAAGAAAAGAGAGACTTGGGAGAATTTTTTCCTCAATTTTTTTAAATAAGCCTTGGAAAATACAAATTTACGACTTTAAGCCCCATAACACACATTTTTCACATTTGAGCCGGACGGTACCGTCCAATCGGGACGGAACAGTACCTCGACGTCCAGAATAGCAAAATGGGACGGAGCTGAAAGGAGACATCCAACTTTTCAAGCTGGACGGTGCTGAAGCTCTGACGTGTCATAACTGGACGCTGCTGAAGGGCACCGTCCCTTCACAAAGAGGGACGCTATGGTACCTTACCGTCCCACTGGACGGCTCGGTACCATTACGTTCAACTGGGACGGTACGGTACACTGACGTCCAAGTGGGACAGTACGGTACACTGCCGTCCAAGCTAGAAATATGCTTACTATTACTAGCTAGTGTTGTTTTTCTCTAGCTCATGGTCAGTCTGGTCTTAATTGCTGGTTGTTAGTGCTAAGTAGTACTACTAGTCGACCGCCATATCTGATAGACTGATATACAGATAGCCCCTAGGATTATTATTACTGGGGGTGCAAATGTGCACATTGCAATTAAGGAACCTTCTTTTTTGTTTTCTTTTCTTTTAATTATTTTTTATATTTTAAATTTATTCAGCTTAATTGCAATTTTATATTTTCATTTAAATATTTGCGGCAAATTTGAAATTTTGGAAGCTCATATATATTACTCATAAAATTTATTGTTTTGTTTTGACAAAGGTTTGCAATCCAACTAAAAAAAATTTTATACACCAAAATGGATCAAAATGATGCGTACACACTTTTTTTAATTGAAAGTATTTCGAAATATAATATAATTTTAATTATAAAATTAAATTGACCTCTATTTGTTGTTCAAAGCTTAGAGCTCTAGTCAGCATTTATTACAGTCATTTAAAATTGCATATATATCTTCTTTTTTTTTTTTGAGAATAAATTGCATATATATCCCTTAACATGTTTGACTAACCTTGCGAGTTTGGTGGCAGTAAATTATTGTTGTTAATGATAATGGTGGATCCACATTATAAATAATAAATTTTCTTTGGCAATAAATTTAGATTTTAATGTCCAGCAAGAAAAGCGGCAAATCGATTTTCGATACGTGGAATCCACTAGCTAGTAATAGTAAGCATATTTCTAGCTTGGACGGCAATGTACCGCACTATCCCAGTTGGACGTAATGGTACCGAGCCGTCCAGTGGGACGGTAAGGTACCATAGTGTCCCTCTTTGTGAAGGGACGGTGCCCTTCAGCAGTGTCCAGTTACGACACGTTAGAGCACCTGGACAGTGCTGAAAGGCACCGTCCAACTTGAAAAGTTGGACGTCTCCTTTCAGTTCCGTCCCATTTTGCTATTCTGGACGTCGAGGTACCGTTCCGTCCCGGTTGGACAGTACCGTCCAGCTCAAATGTGAAAAATGTGTGTTACGGGGCTTAAAGTCGTAAATTTGTATTTTCCGGGGCTTAAAGTCGTAAATTTGTATTTTCCGGGGCTTATTTAAAAAAATTGAGGGAATTTTTTTCTTTTGAAAAATTTCATCATGTCTAATTTTATTTACTCTCTTCAAACTCTGTTGAGGCACTGAATCTCTTAGATTTATCAGGCATCAGTTTTCTGAGTATTCTGTATGCCAGGTCCAATTTGCCAGTAATTCCTTTACATGTTTTTACTGATTGTTCAGTGTACGCCGCACGGACACTTCCGAACGGGAGGCATGTCGGTGTCTGACATATGGACGACACTGACATAGTACAGCACGCTCTGACACGTCTTGACACGGCCAATTTCACAAAGACACGGTCAATTCCTGACACTCGTCGGACATGACAATGAACCCAAAAAAAAAAAAGTGTACCATATCGTGTCGTGTATATAGCCGTGTCATGTACCATATCGTGTTTTCGATACTTTGAAAATACTATGTAGTATGGTGTCGTGTTGCGTCGTATCGGATACTCGTGTCCGTCTCCGTATCACATCGATTTGGCCTGATGGCTCATAGCTAATCCGCCATGAAAACTACACATATTAAATTGAAAACTACACATATGAAAACAACACATATTAAACTACACATATTTAAATCCCATCTTTCTGTCAAAATATAATGTCACTCCTTAGTAATTAATCGACAATTCAACGTACACTATATACTAACAAAATGTTCAAAATGACACTCCCGTATGATTTTTGTTGATTGAGGAAGACAAAAAATAAGAGATTTAAATCCCTATATATGTATACAAATTGTTCAGCTATCCAATGCCAGTACCAACAAGAGGATGTTGGCAATGGCATGGCGTGCACTTGCACAGTTTGCACTCTGCCTGACGTGCAATTAATTGAAGTTGTTACGACCACAACTCCATGATTCAACCGGGTACGGTGGGAATCAGTGCACATATTAATTGTGCTCCATGCATGTCTTTATGTCAAGTATGCAATGTTAGATGGGATCATAAATTCAGATGGGTACTAGCAAATATAGTAGCAATGCAAATTGCCATATTGCCATATGTACCTGTGTCCCTTCTGTATGCAAGCAAAATAAAATCACATATTAAGCTAGGCCTCATTTTGCTTTTCAGTACATGGGCTCTCTTCGGCTATAGTTTAACTAGAAGTTTCAGTTTCCCTCCCTTTTTGAACATAGAAAACAATCCTATCAAAAAATTAACAGAAATTGAGGAAAACCCGTCATGTTTTATATGTTGGTAATGGTAAGGGATCAGGAGCTGAAGGCAGAGGCTGAGGTTTATAATCCCTCAGAGATGTTGCAGAGTGCGATTACATGGAGGAGACTGGTTTCGTCTGGCCTCGGCAAAAGAACAAACTGAATACTAGTTTCGCAATGTAATATGTTAATAACATTGCAAGCATGCATATGTATTTGTTGTGCACATGCATGTACCAATCATGACTCTGTCAACCATGTAATCTTATTTTCCTCCTGATGTTACCAGGAGGTTAGGAAGGTAACATCAGGAGGTTAGGAAGGTTTCATACAGGAAAGAGGTAACAGGGTATGTGGAGAGCTGTGGATAAGAAAGCTGACAGATGTGAAGTGCAAGGAGCTGATGGTGTGGCTCATGCTCTCCGACATCTCCTTTGATGACACTGCCACAGGATTACTGGCGTGTTGAGCCCCCTCTAGCTTCATTTGCTCCTTACCTGCTGCTGCTTTTGACCTCACCGGTGAAGATGCAAGATGATCTCAACATCAGAAAATAATGAATACACACTCTTAACTTGTTATACATCAAATGTATTACAGTTATTTATCTTCATTATGAGAAGCCAAGATCCTGCCATTATAAAGTGAAAGCACATACCAAGGGCAGGCCCTCTCTCTGAGTTACCATTTAATATTTTGAATGTGTAATGGAGAATTGAGTATTTTTTTGTGTTGCCGTTGCGTAATTGCATACAGAAAACAACGAATGTAAAGAGGTCAATATAAAACCACCAAGAAATCAGCCTTTCGCTCGAATATTTTCCTTTCCAGACAACTAAATTAAGAGTTAGCAACAGGTAAATTAATTACATATAGGGTAGCACTCCTTTCAAGTTGGCATCCAGCTCCAGCAAAACAAACAAACAAAACCAAGGAATACCAACTTTCCTATTTCTTTCTTGCCTATATACAAAAACCCTCACATGGTGTTAACCAACTGCCCCTAAACCTGCACTGCATCCTAAATCATCCAAATGGAAAGCTACAACTCCAGAGCCTTGTCACAGGAGAAAAAAGTCAACTAATTATCAGATAAATATTAATACAATATTCATTTAAAAGGATAAAGCAGTAACTTACACAACTGATTCTTATTATGATATCCCTCATCAGTGACACTTTCCAAACGTTAAAGACCACAATGATAACCATGTAATACATCAAGGACAAATTGCGTCGATCTCAAAGACACAAATATGAAAACTGTGGACCTATGATCTAAGTCTAACCGCAAAAGTTCTAAATTTGAGCTCAACAGACATCTTCATTTCTCAACATTCAAACTTTCAATTTGATCACTAAATAATTGTGTACTGTTAAAATGGCATACCGGAATAACTGAGGTAGAGTGCAAATACAATTAACTCAACACTGAGCTAAAACAATTACTTACAGCTCATGCTTTGCTTTGGTGAGAATATGCGTTACCAAGTAACAGTGCAAATTATGAGGAAACCATGGCCTCCAGATTAGTACCATAACAAGAAATTGAACATGTTAGCCAGTAACATAGAAAATAATAAAAAAAAAATAATGAAAAGGCATACCGGAGAGGCTCGTATCCATCTGCCACCGACCCAATCATAATGAGGCCTCAATTCATCATGCTGAAACTCCATCTCCTCTTTCCACTGCCTGAAATACACCACATACCGGTTCTTCCCTAGAACCTTGGACACAACACCTGTCCACCACCCGTCATTGCAATACGCATCCACCTCTTCTAGAACTCTCAAAGGATCGGATCCACTATGGGTCTCAGGTGGAACAGGCCGAATGTGCACTGGATCAATAGTCTCCCGCAAAAAAGCGGTTTCGTCATCAGTTTTGAGCTTGTGGTACTCTATACAAAACCTCGTCCCAACCGGCCTGATTATGGTGGCTGCAAACCAAGCACCCTTGAAACCCTCCTCATCACTGCTCACCTCGACACGCATACCTGTCCGGAACTTCAAATTGGCAGCAGAGTTCTTCTGAAATTACATATTTACATCAACCCCACAATCAAAATAAGGCTAACTCTGTTATGGATCAGATGAAATATGGGCCGTTCATTTTTCATACTCGGACGGTCATAATATGTGTTTAAGATACAATTAAAGAGAAACGTTTGATAAGAACCGCTCGATTTAAATGAAAGGTTGCTTGGCCGATACATAGCAGAACCACTCACACCGACGTTGACCGATTTGGCTTAAATTAAGGAAACATTAATACCAAAGAAAAGAAAACGATACAACATTATACCTGCGAAGACGTCGGAAGCCAGCTCCCATCGACCCAATCAAAGGAAGGCCTCAGATGCAGCTGCTCAAACTCCATGTCCTTCTTCGAATCCACCAACCGCACTGCGTACCTACGCACCGGCCCGTCAAATACCTCGCAAACCGTCCCGGGCCACCATCCGCCTTGATAGGTAGCCTCCACGGCATCGTTGACGCAGAACGCGACAACACTGGTAATACGGCAGGGCAGCGGCCGGAGATGCTGCAGGTCCACAATCTCCTCCTCCCCGGTTCTCTTTGCAACCGCGGCGTTCCCGTTCTCATCCCCCCGGCAATAAACAACGACGTAATTATCCTTCCAGATCCTCTTTGTAACAAGAGCAGGAAACCAGGCCGTGACCAAACCCTCGGTCACCTGCGCAACCTCAACCTTCGCACCTTCCTCGAAGAAGGAAGCTGGCAGCGGCAGCAGCGACGGCGGGATCCAGCGGGCAGACAGCCACTCGAGGTGCGGACGCAGCAGCGAGGGTTTGAAAGATTTTACCTCCTTATGCAGCGGGAAGGAGACGCTAACTTCGGCGCCCTGAGACCCGACGGCGACGGACTGGACGACGCCCGACCACCACGCGTCGTCGTAGAACGCGTCCACGCAGTCGTGGAGGCGGAAGCGGTCGGAGGGGTGCGAGGGCGGGGGACGCGGGCGGAGCAGCCGGCCCTCCAGAGTCTCGCGCAGGGCCGCGGGGTTCCCGCCGGAGTCGGTGGCGTGGGAGGAGAGGAGCGCGTGGAAAGACACGGTATACCGGCCGAGCTTCGGGAGGGAGCGCACCACCGTGGCGGCGAAGTAGGCGCCGCCGAAACCCTCGTCGTCGGAGCACACCTCCACCTCGTCCCCCGTCGTGAACGTCATCGGCTGTTCCCGTTCCGGTCTCCGTTCCGGTTCCCGTTCCTGTTCCCGTTCCGGTTTCGGATCCATGTTCCGGAGTGCGGTATTCGGTTGAGAGTGTAATAAGAGGAAAAGAGTAGAGAGTATCTAATTGAAAGTGAAAGGGGAGAAATTGAATTGGAAAAGGGGTGAATTTCATATCCCCTGCTGTACTGCATTATGCAGTTCGCAGCGCCAGCCGTTGGATTGTTCCCAGATTCGTGCCAGCGTGGATCTCGAGATGATCCAACGACTGACGCTGTGAACTGCACAATGCAGCAAGTCGGGGGATGAACACTCGAAAAGGGTCGGTTGGCGCTGAAATCGGCTGCGATCCAAATCGGATCGCAGGACCCTAAGATCTAGATCCGACGGTTTAGATTATTTTAAAAAACTTCTCTGAAAATTATATCCGTCAGATCTGATCTCAGCGTCCTGAGATGCTTTTTGGAACGCGCAGATACGGACTCGGGTCGGTTGAACGATTCGTATTCAAAATTGAATTTGTTCTCTTCATGGGCCTGTATCGTTAGTTTGGTTTCTGGGCTGGGCCTGAAGAACTTTGGTTGGGATTCAATTGGTAAGGAGGCTTCAATAGGAGGACTGGAATATTGTCTAAAGCCGATTGGACGGTCTCCGTCTAAAATTATGATTAAACCGTTCGATTCAATTTATATGAATACGTTGTTCCTATTTTTAATACCTACATAACTAAATCACAATTGATCAGTTGCTTACAATTATATCGTACGGCTTTTCGAATCTATTGAACCATCCAAATAGTTTTGGACAAAATCTGATTCCTCAGTAGGAAGGAGGCCATATGACATATCACATATGCTAAGTTTGTGACACAAATGACATATATTTTCAAGCGCAGCGTGCAGCACAATTGCACAAATCAAAGGCACAAACAATATCACAATCATCATATTATTTTATTATACAGACTAAATTTGATGTTTGGTTGCTTCTTTCTAGCTAGAAACCTATCAATTGCAATGCAAAAAAATGATGATCAAATGCAGTTCTGCGAACTGAATATATAGAGTTCAACAACAACAAACCATCCTTGATTAATCAACCGGTACCGATGAACCACCGGTACTGGTACCTAAACTAAACTAAACTCTGTTCCATTTAGACTACAACACAGTAAAGATCCAAATAACATAACATATAGCATACAACATATATAATGTCATAAACCAAAGCATGACAATTCATTAAGCAAGTCTTTAAATGTTTAACTAATAGACTGATAATTGAAACATAAATAAGATCATCATCATGCTGATGCATCATCCATCCATTCATCGATCCATGATCCCTGTCGGCGGCTCAAGGTCCCCCGCGATGCACGCCAACTCCTATCCAATAACGTAAAATAAAACACCCGATAAGAAGTTAAGAACATCGATCGATTCGCAGAAGAATCGCGATTTGCATATCTATATATATCTGCATGCATTTGCTAATTACTAATTACATAAAAGTTATAAACTAACTAATTAAGCATTTATCTTTTTTCCTTAATTGATTACGTACCCTGATTGACAATGCCGGGATCGAGGCGTCTAAAAGCCTCTGCAGTAGAATATCATCTGATCGATGATCGAGAAGGGAGGACGAACCGGAGCCCAAGGATGACTGATTTCGCGCATCGGAAAGCGATTGGGAGCCATCACAGTGTACTGATCGTGCCGCGCCGTGTAGAATGTGCGAACCGGGCGTTGTCTGTTCTGAATGAAGCACATGAAGTTGTAACTGAAGCTATTCTGTATCGACGGGAGCAAGGTGCACGGCAGCGAGAGGGCCTTGTTGCAGCAGAGAAACAAGGCGTTGCCGCCGAGATTCGTCACCGGGAGAAGCAGATTCATGTTTTGCACCTCGACCTCGCAGATAAGGGCGGTCAGGTGTAAGAGATCTTTGCACGGGTGGTTCCTGAGCGCGATCGACATGGTCGCCACCAGCAATTTACCGGCAGACTCTACGAGGATGTGGTAGGGATACCGCTCGCCGTTCGGGATGGAAACAATGTGAGCCAGTATCGGAAAGGACTGTGCTTCCGTAGCCGGCACGAACTTGAAAACCTTACCGTGTTTGGAGACTCCGTAGAGCTCATCCCGGAAAGATGCCATCGAGTGCATCTCCACGTGTTCTCTGGTGCGGTACCAGCGCCTGTCGCCAGATTTCGCAAAAGCGACCACGGGGGAGTCCCTGAAATGGATGACGACAGTCGAGGAAGCGAACCGGACACTCAACAGAACGCTACGGAGGTACTGTAAGTCAGCCCGATCATTCCTGGCTCGGAACATGGGCACGCACGTCGACAGCGGCGGGAGCCCGTGCGTAAAGCAACGCGTGATCGGGTTCAGAAACCCGACCCTGGTCGTGTCGTTGTGCATCACGACAAACGAACCGTCGGCGATCGCGAGTATGGTGTAATTGGGTATGATCAGGTCGAGGATACTGGCGGTTCTGAGGACCCTGCCGTCACGGATATTGACGTAGGCGTGCCGTTCCGTCCCGACCTCGGCTACCCCTTCCATCTTCAACACCCAATCTTTAAGTCGAAAGCGGCTATCCAAGCAATTTGGTGCCGCCGTGAAGCACCTCCACGAGCTGCAAACCCCGCGGAATCGAACATACTGAAGCCAGTCGTCTTGTAAGACCTTTCCTGATATGATATCGATTATGTCAACGGGAAGCCCCGACCAATCCGAAGGTTTAACCTGGTACCGACATAAACACAATTAATGAGCATAAATAAAGTTTGTAAATGTATGTATTACACTAATCAAATATTCTCGGTCTGTCTGTCGATACCGGTATGGCTTTTCCTGCTGCTTTGAGAACCGATCCATCTACAGTTCTACACTAAATTAAATCAAGCAGAACTATTTAATCCCTGTCTCGGCTTTTATGTTTTACAATAAGTAAACAGGTAACAAAAACTAACAAAGCACTAACAGTACTGCCGTTTCCTTCTCCGGCATCATACTATGCCGCCGGTCGGGCAACAATTAAGTGCTATATATGCAAACAGAAGTTACCGAATGAGGAAAAAAGTTAGCGAGTCGTGCGTGCATAGATCGATTACGTACGTGCATGCATGGTTGAACGACTGAATGCCGTTACACGTTATGTAAATTAGTAAATGTTTGCAGGGTGTATATAATATATATACATGAATTAGTTAGAAATTAATATGAATAATAGCAACAGAAAAAAAATAGAGATTAAAGATTCAGAGAAAAGATATATATACCATCGATCGTTGCATGCAAAGCCGACGTATGTACTCGGTACGTACTTCAGATCTGAAAATTCTTCTTTGTAATCTCTCTTTATAGATTGATAATCTGGATTATATTCTTGGGTCTTTCATGAAAACTTATTTGAGGTTTTTGTAGATTAAAATGGAGATAATTAATCAGTTTATATATGCTAGCATGCAAGTAAGCTAACAAGTAATTGGAAGAGGTGAAGGAAAGGCTCTGAGCTTATCAAGCATATCTCATAAGGTGAAGTATACATATACATACATACAGTAGAATAAACGAAGAACTATTAAGAGCTACGGCGCCTTAGAGGTATAAAATTGTGATAGGTTTGTTTTGGTTTGATTTAGGGTTTTATTTTGGTCAGAAAATTAAGAGGGAGGAATCGGTACCAGTACAGCAGTACTACTACTACGGATAAAAATCTGCTGCTTTTCTTTTGAGAAAAGCAGGGCCTGCTTTGCCGATCAGACGGTCGGGATCAGTTTTGTACGGATCTCAAAGTAGTTCGGTATTTATTGTACCGATTTCAAAGTACTTCGGTATTCCTCAACCGTCCGATCAAGAAAAACATACCCTACTTTTCTAAAAAGAAAAGCAGGTGATCCCGATCCCTACTACTACTAGTGAAAGTTAATTAAGTGATACAAATGTTAGTAGACGCGTGGCAGTACTCAGCATGCAGCGTGCTTGATGCATAATTGATAATTCCTACCGTTACTCTTGGTGCTAGGTTATCCCCTAACATACGGCACGGTGCCATGCAGCACGTGCGCCGTTGGATCGCCTCGAGAGTCAGGCCAGCACAAATCTCGAGGAGATCCAATGGCGTACGTGCCACATAGCATCGTGCCATATGTTAATTAGGAGATTTCAAAGTGAGACCTACCGTCCATTGATGGACGGTCCATAGAAGTAACAAATAATATGATAAATGGACCTCATATAGACCCAGATGTAACAGTTACTTCTATGGACCATCCATCAATGGATGCATGAAGTTTCTGATCTGAAATCGTTATTACTACTCTTCTCACAATTTTGTAGGTGTAGGGTTTATATAACGTCTCCAACAATTCAAATTTGTGAATTTGTCCTTGCAGTACAGTTGCTCGGTTTTAAACAGAGATTGTAATTTATATGAGTAATCTGGACTAAGAAAGAATTGTTGTGGCAGAATTGCTGGATTTGGTGGTCTGCATAAATATTTAGATTTTGGTGATATAAAAAAGCCCTGTATAATATGAATTGATACCTCCAATTAATGTATTTTCCATCCGTGTACAACTATATATTTAATGGGAACAATGAAAGTAGAGTTCGGTGGATGCTTTAAATAAACGTAACGAAGGAAGGTTGCAAAATTTTTTCAAGTGATGAGTGATACACACTTCACACTTGTCACTTGGCCATGATCGAGCAATTACTTTCTGTGTATTGCTCCATTTCAAATAGGTTACAAAGTTCGACATGATTTATTTTGGAAATTGTCCTAAAGTGTTTCTGTAGATGATCCGTTCCAGATTTTCCAATATGAATATTCCAACTTTTCAAGAATGTTACAAATTTAAGATTATTGTATTGAGGAAATTTACGCAGGATGCAGTAAAGAGCAATTCTTGAAAAAACGAAATAGGTGAAGAGTGGTTTCTACTGTGGATCGGCTAAGTAATCTTTCATTTTGAATCGAACTAATCTTATCAAACATCTCTCTTTTATTGTATCTAAAAGACATATCACGACCATTCGATTATGAAAAATGAACGACTTATATTTTATCCAATCCATAACAGAATTAGCCTTATCGCGATGCATATACTGATAACTGCTTCCAACAGCTATCCTATGTATGAAGTATCTGTTGTTTTTGCCAGCAAAATGTGAGAAACTCTTAACCCAAAATGCTGTACTTCATGACAGAAACATTTTATCCCCCAATCAGTACTTAAGGCTAAAAAGAAATTAGCATTCTACTATAGTCCCGCCAGCAAAAGAGTAATCTTGAAATCAAACCTTGACTAACAGAACGATCTAGTAAAAGCAATCGCAGAAAAAACCAGAAAAACAGTAACAGAAGCAAGGCATAATGATAATCTACCTCAAAGCACAAGTTGAAAAAAACAATAAGGTTCTCTCACTCAAACACTTACACTTATTGTTTCTTAGATCGATAAAAGAAGATGTGGATTCTATTTTATAGAAAGACACGATTTCTATTGCGCAACCCAACTGCTTACAGAACAAAAAGAAAAGCTCAACAAGTCGAATTTAAGCAGAATATATATGGAAATCAATTATGCAGCAGCCATGATGCAGTCAATCGCTTGCTTGCAAATTCCTGTCATTGTGGCCTCTGGTCCATATACCTACAATTGAACATCAAATTTAATTCCAAACTATATAAACGAGATATGGCCATTCAAGCAACACATTATTGATCTTGAGGTAAAACTTTCTAAGTAGGATTGTTCTAGACATTCACTTATGAAGCAAGTTCCTATGCTTGACATATGCAAATATTAAGCTTTCCAAAAGAAAGATCAAAAGTTTGTATGCAAGGGATTAAAAGAAGGGGGAAAAAAGATCGACACAAATTCCAGTTGGATAGAGAATGGTGGTGCATACCTCAATGGGCACCCCAAGTTCAGCGCCAAGTACACGCATCTTAGCAAGACCAGTCAGGTAGTTGGGGCCCCCTCTTCTCACGTATATGTGAACCCTTGCATCTTTTAGCTTCGATTCCTATGTAGTCAAATTGTAAACAAACAATTATTTGTTTGATTTAGGCTCCTTTGCTATGTACTCTTTTTCTTTTTATAACTTTCTCCCCATTTTTGTGAACTTCTTGTTCATTTATTTTTGGGGTAATGACCCCGGACCCCCCCGAACTTTCGGGTTTTGACAACTTGGCCCCCGAACTTTTATTTTGGACAAATGCCCCCCCGAACTACCGATTTGTGACAAATTGCCCCCCGGTTGTTAATTAGCCATCTAATACTCCATTTACAAGTATGAAAAGACCAAAATACCCTTATGTATATATAAATATCATGTATATAAAACGTTTTCTGACTTTACCGATTTGTTAACTTCAAATTGGATTGAAAATTTTAAATCATTTAAAATGTAAAATTTTTTTTCCATAAAAATTAGTTACATGAATATAAATATTATGTTCATAAAATAAAATAATAAAAAGTAAACGATAAATATTCTGTATTACAAATTTTGTATTTGCAAAATATTTAATAACTTTTTATATATTTTTAATATATAATGGTTTTTAATTAAATATTTTTTTAAACTTATTTATATTTAAAATATTTTTTTGAACTCTCCGATTTGTATGAAAAGACCAAGAAAAAATTATTTACGTTTTAAATGATTTAAAATTTTAAAATATCATGCATATATACATAAGGGTATTTTGGTCTTTTCATACTTGTAAATGGAGTATTAGATGGCTAATTAACAGTCCGGGGGGCAATTTGTCACAAATTGGTAGTTCGGGGGGGCATTTGTCCAAATTAAAAGTTCGGGGGCCAAGTTGTCAAAACCCGAAAGTTCGGGGGGGTCTGGGGTCATTACCCCTTTATTTTTAGTAGTAAATCTTGTTCGTTTTAAACTCTCAATATCACAGATACCCTAATGTAGCTCCACCAAGAATGAAAAAGAAACAACGAAATGTGGCAGTTACTATGTCTAATAATATGAACAAACAGTACTAGGAAAGAACAAATACCTTCTCCCTCAGGGCACGTATGATGCCATTGAAGGTAGCTGCCACATCAGTAAAATTAGCTATGCCCCCTCCAATAAGGAGTGCCCTCTTCCGGCCATCAGGATTAGCAGTTACACACTGCAAAATGACCAGGTAGAATCAGTAGTAATTCATACTCCACAATTTCACATATTAACTCACTTTGCAAAATAAATACAAAAAAGTTTATGCGATCATGATGTGAAGAATAAAGATCAAAACCTAATTAGTTATCAAGGCTAACACCCTCAAACACAAAGATTCAATTAACAGAAGTCCCATTAGGTACATAACAAAACCAGACCTCCATGGTCTAATTAAGATACAATATTGCACCAGCTTAAAAAATTTCAAAAGAAAACAAATAACAAATGACTTACATCAAGAACAACTCTGGCATATTGCAGGACCTCCTCTTCATTAGGGGCTCCACTGTATTCCGCATAGTTACCAAGCTCCGATGCATAGCCCAAATCACCGACCTTCCAAATTTAGTTAAGAATAATTAATTGAACTGTATTGAACCAATAGGATGATTCTGGATATTGCATCTCCTGCACAACCATGTAATGGATCTGTCCTTTGCTAATAAATTAACAGGGACACCATCGTTGCTTTTCTAACAAACACATTTGATGCTGCAACTTCAGAGTATCATGGTTTAAGTGATATGGTGAAAGAAAGAATAGCACCTGATTTAGAAATAAGAAAAAAATAAATATATATATATATATAGGTTTAAATTTACCGTGTCAGCATAAATAACACTGGCACCGCCTCCAGCAACCATGGTCCAAATACGGCCATGGGGGTTCAAGACTGTAAACTTCAGAGATGAACTTGTCTAACCAAAGGAAACAAAAAAATTATTAATATTCTGACCTATAGTACCAAAACAAATTACTTAAATGATGGGACTCTTTCAAAAGCATATTGTAGATCCAACTACCTTCTCATCCAATTGATGGATGTAGCTTTCTGCAGGGTTCAGAACTCTCCCAAAAGGAAGCGGGAATTCTATTGCTCCCCACCTGTGCAAAAATGTTGCAATTGAGAACCAATGAAAAGGTTGAAAGAGTATTGATATTTTATATTTTGTTAAGGGCAATGAGTTCAACTGCTAGAACACAAGACCTTCTCCAATGTGTTGGATAACATTACTGGCATGGTATGATACTAGTACTCAGGAGTGGCAACTAGCATCAAATAATGCTCAGTTAGACCTCAACTAAACCTTTACTGTTCTGTACTGAGTCACAAGCAAACAAGCACTATTACATTCTGGTACCATACCTTCCATGACGGTACGAAAAGGAATGTAATTCCCAAAAGTCATTATTAACAAGCAGAATTTTAAGGTAATTATACAGCTGATACTTGCTTCCATTTCGTTTTGATCGAGTTACCTACTAGTAAAAATTGAATGGCTGGAAAACTACATAAACTTGTATTATTTTTTCTACATTATTACCATCTAGTTATAATGGAAGAACAGCATTTAAATTATGTTAAAAAGAGTTGATATGTAGTTCCGACATACTTTTTGAAGTTCTTGAAAGCAGCAGTGTCATCCAATTCGCCCCTCATATCCAGGGGGTAGGGCTCGCCATTGACCAGGGTGAATGGGTTCATCTCAATAAATGAGAAGTCCAAATCTATCATTCAAAAAAATAAAATATGAAAATTAAGCATATAAATTAGAATGGAAAATGAAAGATATTTAGAGACTAACGATAAGAAAACAATTAGCATTCATGGAAAATGCTAAAATTAAGAAGCATTGGACCCAATATGCACTGAATTAATATAAAGCCAAACAGAAAAATAAAAAAATAAAAAAATAGATGGACAACAGACCTTGGAAAACAGCAAAGGCGCCCTGGATGAATTTGGCGATCTTGTCACGAACCTGTAGGTGAAAGTCAAGCATGGCAAGAAGAGAATTGGTAAGCACTAAAATTTAAACATGTAACGAGAGTGAGCAATAGATGCACTAAACCAACCTCAAGTGGGAGGGTGGCGACGAGGGGGGCGCAGGTGTCGTGAGAAAGGGGCTTGTCAGTGGGGAGGAATATGGTCTTGACCTTGTCCCAATTCTCCTCAATCTCCATGCCGCCGCACTCCGAGAAGCTGATGCTGCATCCAAGCCTCTCCGACACGATGTTCAAATAGTACTCGTCATCATGGGGCATGAAAGGCTCCACGATGAAGGTCGTGATCGGGGCTTTGCACCCTCCCATCTCGACCTCCACGCCGAGCCTCTTCTTGACAAACTCAACGACCTGAGCGAAGTCGAGGTTGAGAGCAACAAGGCCGCTCTTTCCCCTCTTGCCAAAGAGCATATCGGGCTTGACAACCAGCTTCATGGAGGACAGCCATGGGTGCTGGTCCACCAGCTGGGTGAAATCAGTGGATTCCGTGATCTGCGCGGAGAGGATCGCGAGGTCGATCCCCGCCAGACGCTTCAGGTGCTCCTTGAGCAACCTCTTGGAATCGTACTCTCGGATCTTCTTCCTCGCCATCTTAAACTATACACAATTCTCCCTTCTCTGTTATATATACATATATATATCAATTCAATAGTGATGCTAATCACTTAATTATTATATAATAAATCTACGAATGGCAAGAATTGGAATTGAGGGCATGAGATCTGAGTAAATAATTCATAATCAAAATGAATTGATAGTGAATGGAAACAAATTGAGCAGATCCGAGGGATAATTGTCTGTGATCTGTGACTAACCAATCTAGAAATAACTAGAACAAGAAGAAGAAGAAGAAGAAGAGACGTCACCTTGATTGATCGTGATGAGATTGAATTTGAACGAAATTCAGTTGAATTGGAAGAGATGTTGTGAAATCTCGCAACTAGGAATGGAAAGGAGAGGAGGGCAGACACTTTTATATGCTACCCAACTCCCAACTACTCCCGCAGTCCCGCCCGCCCGTCCGTCCGCTCTCTCGCTTCGCTATCTCACTGTCTTCTCTTCGCCTCGACCGCGCGATTTCACATCCACTGTAGCGCTGCATTGTGTAGCGCAGGACGTGAACCGTTAGATCATCTCGAGATCTGTGCCGGCTCGAATCTCGAGATGATCCAACGGTTTACGTCGAGATTCGTAAGACTTGCTGCATTTTGCAGTAGAGCAGGATCAGCCGTTGGATCATCTCGAGATTCGTTCTGGCTCGGATCTCGAGACGATCCAACGGCTCCCGTGCTGTACTGTAAGTCGGGGATGAGCACTCGGACTGCGCTGGCGCATACATTTACTTCTTGAACAGATAGCGGCTTTGCTCTCCTATCCCCGATGTAAGCATTGACTCCTGCGCCGTGTCTATACAAAATAGATATGGTGTCCAGTCCGCCGGTCCATGTTGATCGTCAGTCTACCGGTCCACCAGTCCATTGGTCCCGGTGTAGATGGAGGAGGGAGGGTGGGGAAAGAAAGAGTTGGTGGGTTGGCTGCGGGACATGCAACGCACGTGCGATGTTGTATGGGGTAGTTAGATTTAGATGCCTTCAACATTCAGTCATCCATCCATTCAAGTATTCAACCAGTACCATACCATACCATACCATGCCAGTTCTGCTACTATTACAACTTTCTACTTCCAACCAACTCAAATTCTTTATTCAACGAGTGCATCTGCATCGACCATAACGACATTAATTTATTATTATTTAGGTATTTAATTAATTAAGGGAGGTGATAATTGTCCCCCTTAAAAATTCTCCTTATGAAAATGCTATGGGGTTGTCGGGGATACCACCATACAAAGTTAATTTAACGTTAATCTGCAACATGTTGCGATCAAAATGAAACATCTATAAAGTTAATCTGAAACTTAATGAGATTAAAATGAAACACAAGTGATATAATTTTCTTTTTTGTTGTTCTTTCACTTCATCTTGCTTACATACGTTCTCTCAACAACTTTAAAGTAATATTTATGTGATTTAGTAGTAATTCAAGTAGATTATTTAATTTATGATTTGTGTTATTCAACTTAATACTACAATGTTTCAAGTTAATATGTTAATTGTTTCAAGATAATTTGTTAATATTTCAATTTGGATATATTTTACATTATAACTGGTATCTGTTTTGGTATCTTTTTTGGTATTTGTATATCTGGACCGTTCTCCTTATCTGTCCCCCGATATACATTTTTAGTTGAAAAATCTTTTTTTAAATGCAACAAATCACTTTTATCGATTGCACATACTCAATCATGCGAAACACTCATATATGTACAATTAAAAAAATAAAGAATAAGAAAAATTCATTTAAATTTTATGAGAGTATGAGAGAGAAAGAGAGAATATTGTAGATTTATCTTGGAAAATCAATAAGGGGGAGAATTAAGAGGAACAAGAATAATTTCTCTTTAATTAATTAATTAATTGTAGCCTGTGTGGTATTAATTAATTAATAAAACATTTTAATATTTGAAACAACCAAAGGCAATGCAAGTGTGAGTGTGAGATCGTTATTTCCTAAGAAAGAGATTATGTCATTCCCTTCCCTGGAATTAAAATTAATTAAATTATGCGCACGGATCCAGCCAATTGCCAATTGCCAATAGATTAATTGACCTGATGCAATCTATACTGCATTATTGCTTGCTAGTTGTGACGCTTTCTCAAATATATAAAAAAGAAATAAAAAAGATTGTATGATTATTGTTTGCTTGGGCAGTGAGAATGGAATGGGTAGCTCAAAGTGCCTAACAACCCACCGTTGGTTGGGTTGGATGGTTGGTTAGTTGCTTGGTCAAATCTGGAGGTCTATGACTTTTTTAATTTTTTTTGTATTTGCTTAGGTATCAGTATCATCAGGTTTCAGGTTCTGGTATGCACTATACTCACACAGACAAGTCAAAGTTATATTGGTAGAATTTGGGCGTTGAATTTTTCATTGCATCATCCAACGCAATAAGTGGTTTCATAATAAAGAATGAAGAATTTCATGTATATGATTCCATGGGCCTGATGGGCTTTGTATTTTTTTTCAGGGATTTTATTTTGGGCCCGGATGATTTTCAGACCCGGATCAGTAACATTTTGATCTGCTTATGGTCCTTTCAGTACTTTGCATGTTTGCATCCTTTTTATACGTTTTTTGGACCAAAAAGGTTATGGTCCATGTTTGAAATTATAAGGTCCAACTCTTTTGGGAATGTTATTACTAAATAGGGGTAGATTTCCAAGCACCTCAACTATGTCATATCATCACTGTTATTAACCAAAATGGCTTGTATTTTTTTCTCTCCTCATTAAATAAGATGAATGTGACATGTTTAAAACAAATTTAAACCCATAAAATGGTCAACAATATATGTTCTTATTTATAAATTATTGTATTATTATTATTGTTATTACTGTTATTATTATTATTATTATTATTTACATACAAAATTTTCTTAAGTTTTATTTAGTATAAATATTAAAATTTTATAAAATTCTTAGTTATTTATTATTTGATACCACTTTTCAGGGCGAAGCCGAGTTACAACTCTAGTCTTTAATAATTTTTCAAAGATAGCTCTAAAATGTTTAAAAATAAATCAACTTTATGTTCATCTTTCGGAAATCATAAAAAAAAAAAGTAGCTTAAAAAATATTAAAATAGAAAATGTTGATATTTTACAACTTACTTATATCAAAATTATTATGAGCAATTTGGGTAGAAACTTTGGATTTCAAAATTTCAAAATTGAACCCTTAAATGCAGAAAGTTGAGTTTTTATACTTCATTGTGTTTTAGATAACATCATCAGCATGTATTTTATTTCTACTGTGTAAATATATTTTTTTTTGTTAAAGTATTAGAATGTGCTAAATGTAAACATCAAATTAGTCTTTTTTTTTTTCTTTTGGAACAAGGTGATACCATCCCAACGAAAAGAAAGTTTACTGTTTGAGTATTATTATTAATTTCTTGAAAGTATTAAAAGTGTACTAAATATGAACATCAGATAATTATTTTACTTTTCGTTTTTTGGAACAGAGGCGATATGATTATGATTTATGATATCCCAATGAAAAAGATGAAGCAAACTTTTCTGATGGGATAAGATCACAGCGGCGGTTCGGTATATAAAGTGACTTAAATATTTAAGTCTCACTGAACCATATTTGTTCGGCAAAAAAAAAAAGAGCTTAAAAAAGTTTAAGCCTTAAGTCATGAGTATGGTTTCCTTAGACATTCAGGCAAGGCTTAAGCCCAATTAAAAGGAGGTTTAAGAAGAAACTTTTAATCCGTGCTAAGGAGCTTGCGTTCGATAGGATTAATAGACTAAGGAAGCTAAAGAAGTCTAAAGAGGCCTCAGGAGGGATTGCCGAACGGCCCCATAAGAAATTTACAACAACCTCTGTCCATGAATAAATGAATTTTGAGGAAAAGTAAAAAAAATTAGTGAAAAAGTAAAATTACTTTTATGCCCTCAATTTGTAATTATTACATAATAATTGTTCCAATTAAATAATATAGATAAAAGGGTAATCATAATATTAAAGAAACAAATGGATTCAAATAACTTTACTAGATAACTAGAAGACGAATAGAAAAATAATATTGAATCGGTAAAGTTTATTTAATTAGTACAAGTTGTAAATGGTATAAATTTATTTTAGTGTGGAGGGAGGTTGTAATTCAGAAACGATAAGAAACAAAAAAAAAGATGGTAAAAGTCAGGTAAATGGGGCGCTGTCATTTCAAGGAGCACCAGCACCAAGCACATCACATTTTCACATCACTCAGTCAAGCACAGTTTGGTCGTAGTACCCTTGGCATCTTACACTACAAAATTAAAATATATTTGTACTCGGCAACTAAATACAACCTCCGTCCACGACTAAACAAATCTATACTATTTACAGTTTATTCCCAATTAAATGAATTTTACCGGTTTTATATTATTTTTCTATTCATCTCATATTCTCCAATATTATAATTACCCTTTTATCTATATTATTTAATTGGAACATTTATTATGTAATGATTACAAATTGAGAGCATAAAAGTAATTTCATTTTTCCACTAATTCCTTTGACTTTTCTTAAAAATTCATTTATTCACGGACAACGGTTGTATATGCCTAAATAAATCCATCCTTAAATCAAACAAAATAATAAAGGGATGTGATCGGTTGACGATGGTAATTTTGACGATCTTAATAATGTGTGTTTTTAAAAGATTGAAAAAATATTTAGAAAATAATAAAATAGAAAATGATTTTATACAAATGTTGTGAAATTTGTAGATTGAGTATGTTTTAAATTTCGAGAAACTTGAGACATATTTGATATTTCATCAGAGACTTTTAAAATTTGAATCGTTGAAATTCATACAAGCTCTCGATGAGCTATTAAACAACTTTCAAATTTCACGAAATTTGAAACACTTCCAATATAAAAGTTTTTTCTGTTTTTAAGATTTTATTTAAATTTTAATTATCAAGACTATCAAATTTTGTATTGTCAACCAATCCCTCTCTAATAATTTAAAGATGTATGTATAGACTTTTTTTTTCTATTTTTAAGATTTTATTTGAATTTCAATTATCAAAACTCCTCCGTCCATGGATAAAAATGAATTTTTAGGAAAAATCAAATAAATTAGTAAAAAAATGAAATTACATAATAATTGTTCCAAATGAATAAGATTCTATTTGAATTTAAATTAAATAATATAAATAAAAGGGTAATCATAACATTGGAGAAACAGAAAATTTGAAAAAGTGAATGCGACGTATGAGTTCTTAACAAATACAACCTCCGTCCATAAATAAATGAATTTTTAGGAAAAGTCAAATGGATTAGTGGAAAAATGAAATTACATAATAATTGTTCCAATTAAATAATATAGATAAAAGGGTAATCATAATATTGGAGAAACAAGTGGATTTAAACAAGTAAATAGAAAAATAAATTTAAATTGGTAAAATTCATTTAATTATGTACAAGCTTTAGTATAAATTTTTTTAATTCTGAACTGATGCAGTAAATATTAATGCACTCAAGTCAAAAAAAAAAAATATATTAATGCACTGCCCCTAATTAAATATTAATCCGGGGTTCACGTGTTAACCAAATGAAAAGATAAAACTTGACACTTGACACTTGACACTTGAGAGACAGCACTAGTAGTCTAGTCTGAGTCTTGAGTCTGAGTCTGAATCTCCCAACCCAACACAAACCCAACACAAACCCAACACATCACACCATATCACTTCCCATCCATCTATCCATCCATCCATCCATCAGTCTGTCAGTCAGTCAGCTCCCTCCCTTCAATTCAATTCAATTCCATATTTTCAAATCACATCCAATCCAATCCAATCAATCTCTTATATTTATTTCATCGCTTTTTTTTTTTTTTTTTCCAAGCAACCCGGCAAAATGCCCTCCATTTTACGGTTTAAAGAAATTTCATTTTCAATCAAATTTCAACTTAACAAATTCTTTACGTCATGTTAGCCATCTCTCATATTAAAAAGAATATTATGTATCATTCTATCTTATAAAGGCCATGCGAATTTAAGACAAAACAAAATAAAATAACAAATGTATTGGGAATATTTTGTTGATTATCATTTTGAAAACTACTTAAAATCTAATATTCATAAGGCATAAATACTTTAAAACTAAATATTTTTGAACTTATCTATATTTAAAATATCATGTATATATACACAAGGATATTTTTGTCTTTTCATAATTCTAAATGGAGTATTATATTGCTAATTAACAATCAGAACAATTTGTCATAAATTGATAGTTCGGGAACCAAGTTGTTTTGTAAGTTGTTAAAACCCGAAAGCTCATAGGTCCAGGCTCATTATGGCTGTCAAAATAGTCATTATGATTATAGTTGACAGACTAAACTATATAAGAACACCAAGTCGCCAACAATGACCATATTTCATGAAATTCCTTTTTTTTTATCAGAAACCAGATAGATCCGAATCCGCTGCTTTTCTTTTTAGAAAAAGCAGACCTGCTTTGTGAGAAATACCGAAATATTTTAAGATCCGTGCAATAAAAATCGAAGTACTCTGAAATTAGTACAATAACTGATACCGACAATCCGATCAGAAAAACAGCAGATTTGGATCTGGAGCTATCAACAAACAACTTTCATGTACTTGACAGCCGCTGTCAATTTTCTTTTGAAAAAAAAAAAACCAACAAATTTCATGAAATTCTCATAACATCAAGAGAAGTGCATGGCATAGAACACCGACAAGGCCAAATTCCATGTTTTCGAATTTAATTTCTTAAGTTCTTAACTGTATAATAATTAACTAAAGCACTTCAATTCATTATTTATTTACAAAAATCAATTAATTTTTTTTTTTTTAGGGGAAAAATCAATTAATTTTACACCCACAGACACCACCGTCGAGATTATCAAAATCGACGACGTACATTAAAAGTTTAAAACCATCCATTTAAAACCTAACGAACTCAAATTTATTCTCCCGACACCGCCTAGTACAGACAAGGCACCCAAAAACTAAACAAAGGTTGGTGATTTTGGATTTTTATCCGCTTCCATAGTTTTGATAGCACCACATATCATAGTGTCTATGACAGTGGAACCCACAAAAAATAGTCACTATAATCTACAAAATCTCAGCCGCTGAGATTAATATGAACCGTCGATATTAAAAGTATGGCACGTAGTACCATATCAACTATGAGTCCGAATCGTCTAACGCGCTGCCGGAATTGCAGCGCGGATCGAACGGTGGGCTAGACCTCAGGATCCGGACTCATTACTTTTTACGGATTCGGAAATCCAACACACCGTCGGATCCGCGCTGCAAATCCGGCTGTGCGCTATACAATCCCGAGTTCACAACTATGGCTGCATATTCTCACCCAGTGAATATAGGTTTTCAGTTTTCACCGTGCATCGTAATCAAGTAATAAAATATGGAATCGAATCACCCGTTATCCTAATTTTTAGATAACATCATAGCAGGGTCCTATTATTCTAACCGTGGCCGTGAGATCAAAATAAACGGATCAGATTCATTCAGAAAAATCTTTCCTCCCTTCAAACCTGCCCTTTAGTATCAATCTGAACCGTTCTGATAAAAAATCTGACGGTCTAAATTTATATGTAAGAATAACAGCAGACACGGACTCAATGAAATACCACCCAACCCAATTAAAAATTCTTTGGTTCGTGGTTCGTGAAGAGCGCGGAAATAATTCATATCTACTGCAGTGTGTTCTTGAGATTAGTGTTGGAACGGATCTTGAGACAATCCAACGGCTGGTATTGTGAACTGCACAATGCAGTAAGTCAAGGGGATGAGCACTCCGCAGAAAGGGCAGAACAAAGTGAAGATTTATTAAGGAATGGGAAAAAGAGGAAGTGGGGGTTGGGGTTTGTGCAACGCCAATCTGCATCGAGGCGAGGGATGCTTTCGAGTTACGAGGTCTAAATTTGATGGAGCTGGTACACAAATCAACACACTTTTCTTTTTCTTTCTCTGTGAGAATCTGTAATTTTATTCTTTCTAGTTTTGTTTTCTGAGGAAATACCCGTAGGTATTCTTTCTAGTCGATAAAATGTTAAAATAAATATAAAGGGGTCAGTGATATATATATATATATATATATTAATTTTCTCCTGACATACTAATTTTTATTTGTTTTTTTTTTATTGAAGAAGTTTATTTGGATCTTTATATTTAGGGAATACAATTTTCATGGAAAGGTTGAAATCTTTTTATTTTTAAAAAAAATATCTAAAATAATGCCAGAAGTATAAAAAATTAGGGCTGAGCTAACTGTACCTGAACAAAAATCCCTCAAAATCGTACCCAATCCAAGAACGCACATGTACAAACTATGAATACCCAAAGTAAGCAACTATGAACACAGTTTATCCAACGGTATGAACATGACCAAATTAGGACAAGTGGGCAATTTTCATTTCCGCACCTAACTGTGGGGACCACCACTGTAATTGTCAAATTGCGCAGGTGCTGAAATTAATTTAAACATGTTTTTCACATAAACATAAGAGCTGCACCTTATGGATCACATAAGAGCTGCACCTTCTGCTGCATAGGGTATTCATACTTGATGTAATAAGGTGTTCATACCTTCTACATGCTCATGCTCATACCGTGTTTATAGTATATTCAGACCTGGTGCAAAAATAGTACTCTTGCTCTTCAAGAAAAGAGTAAATTGATGTGTTGGATGTTCAGTGTTTGTTCGTATGGCTTTTCCATGTGTTGTGATGTGGGTGTTCATACTAATTATGTTGCGCTGTTCATATCACCAGAGGACTTGCTCATACTTTGCTAACACGTCGTTGGCGCCGTGCAGTGCTCTTCCTCCTTAGACTTCTTGGGCAGAGCGTGCGCGCACTCGCGCCCAGCAAAGACCATATCGTCTCCGTCGCCGAAGATAGCATCAATTGGGAGGAAATCGTCTCAATCGCCGGATGTCGACAGATTATAGCACGAGACTGATGGAGATTTGTTTGAGATTGCCGGAGAGTCGCCAAGGTCGCCGCCTCAAATCAACAGGATCAATTCAGCTTGAGCAATCTTTGTTTGTTCGTGTGTGCGGACGGTAAGTACTTTACCATTTCTGTCTTTTTCCAAAAATGGTAAGATGAAAACACTATTTGTTATGCTAAAAATATAAAGGTGGGTTGGGGCATATAGATGGGGATTATTGGTGGGATAGAGAAAGATTTTCTCAAAAAAATAAAGTGTCAAAAGAATCACCTTTACAAAAAGTCAAAAACTATCTATATACTCTTATAAAAAGGAGCTAAGGAATGGACCCTCCATTGATGGTCATAGTCTAACTTATAACTTAATCACCATCCATCAAATAATAAAAGGTTGTGATTGCATCTATTTCTTATTATAATCTTCTCCATTTATGCCTCAGCACAAAATCGAAGTGGCGAATTTTCTGACTGACATTTTAAAGCATTGATGGCTAAAATCACAAACCCATTTCTTCTCCTCTACGATTTTTTAACCCTATTTAGCTGGAATGAAAAATTAAAATTGCCCGCAGCAGTGTGCGGGTATGCTTCTAGTTAGATAAACACCACGAATATTTGTGATGTCATGTCTCATAGTCTCTTGCTCGTTGTTTTCAGTTTAATTAATTACCTAACGAAGGTCCACGCAACAATTTAGTTTAATTCAATTTATCGGTAATTTAATTTACCATTACGTGTGTCCAATTAATTACCTAGCAGATAATTTATGTTACTAGAACGAATACAATACAACTCAAGTAGCAACAAGATGAAACACTAAAAACAAAAGATGGAAAAGACCGTGTAAAAACTCTAGCCGTCTCTCCTCTTTTGAAGCTCTAGCTGCTCTAATAGTAAATTCTTTGGTGGGGAGAGGCATACACCGTCTCTCCCCCGCCACATCTCTTATATTTTACTTCTTTCTTTATTGATTTCCTTCAAGCTTTGCTGGTTCGTTAATGCTTTGTCCGTTTCTTCGTCCGTCTTTTCATCGTCCTTTTTGTTCTAAGAAGGATCTTTCGTTGTTATTTATTTAAGAGAGTTATATCATGAATCACTCGAGAATGAATTTTGCTCCTGCTTCAACAAACAGAGAAAATGGTGTTTCAAGACATGAAGATTTGTGGAGTGCGTAACAAGTTTTTCAATCCCTTCCAAAGACGATGAATTCATCACAACCAAGATGGTAACTTCAAAATGAATCATGCGCTTTTTCAATATTTGTCGCTCTATGTTAGTTAATCGGTACAAAATTAATTATATAATCATTGTAGAAGGTTTTGGTTTATATTTTGTGTTTTTTGGATTTAGATTGAGAAACAACTTTATTTTATTTCTCGTAGATGTAATCTTTTAAGGGTGTGTTTGGTATGGAAATAAATGGGAGATAGCCTATCACCACTCTCACAAAGAATAAGCTATCTCTCAATTTATCTCTCATTTATTCCACAAACAAATATATCCTAAGTGAAAAAAATTAGTTACCTACGGCCTTAAATGTTCAAAAAAAAAAAAAGGAAAACAGATGAAATACTGTGCAGCTGTGAGAGGCGCCCATCCTTTTTATTGAGAAAAGGTAAGGAAAAAGGAGCAAAGACAAAACTAGAAAGGAAAGGTGCGAAAGAGATAAGAGAATCCTTAGCTTAGAGATGCATGCCAATCCGTGCACAGCGCCTCCATCCATTCCATCATCACTCGAAAGTTGAAAACTTTGGAGTGTGAAAAATCTCTCCTCCCCTGCCACAACGCCAGTGCCAAGACCAAGACCAAGACCAGATGTTCACTCATATCATATTTTATTCATTTTTTTTTTGAGGAATATATTTACTAATTATTCATCACCATTATACTTTGGGGAGAGATCCAGTCTTGACAATATTTTATCAACAATAAAAAAATTTAAATTATCTTGATAATATTTTAAGAACAATAAAAAATTGAAAAAATATGTAGAAGCTCCTAAAATTTTTTTAAAATAAAAGGATATTGATAGATGTATTATCTAACTTGTAGATTGATAGTGTATTTCAAATTGATTATATTTTATTAACAACAACAAAATTTAAAAATTTGTATAAGCTCATAAAAAATCTTAAAAATAAAAAGATATTAACGGATGCATTATTTAATTTGTAGATTGATAGTGTTTCAAATTTCAATCAATCTGAACATTGTTTGATGGCTTACAAAAATTTTATATACTTCTTAATTGTTGTACTTTAAATGATCTTTGAAAAAGCTATTAAAACATCACTTAAATTGACAATCAATTTATAATCTAAACAATAATTCAAATAAACTTTTTTTATTTTAAAATTAATTAATAATTTTTCAAAATTTTAATAAAGTCCAATCATCAAAATTGTCAAAATAAAAAATTTGTCAACCGATCCCTCCCTTTATACTTTTCCCTCCGTTTAACAGAACTCACATCCAGTGGAATACCCCACCAGCAAGGATCAGAATCTGCCTCCTAAAAAACTTTCCGCGCGAATCTCAAAACTGGCCGTAAAAATATTTTACACTTAAAAGCTGATCACTTCAGCTACTTTACAGACTAACCATTCTAGAGGATTCACACTGCGTTTAACAATGAGGCCTACTTATACTTTTTTTCCATTTAATTCATACCGGTTGCGGCGTTAATGAGGGAGAGACTGAGAGAATAAAATAGGAGAAACGACAAGGCAGCGTCGAGAGTAGGGAGATAGATAGATAAATTGCATTGCTGGTGCAATGATTCCCGAGGAACGCAACCCTCTCCCAACCCTCTCAACAGTCCAATTCTCAATTCTCTGTATACTTAAACAAACCAACACAAACAAAGATAGAAAAGAGTGCCCAAAGTTCTGAAATTGGTGTGTGTGACGGACGCCTCACACATTCCCATGCAATTAATTGGGAATGCCAACGCCACGATTTTATAGGCTGCAAAGTGAAGCATAGAATGTGGACCCTTAGATTGTCTTGTGATCTATGCTGTTCCGAATCTTGATATGATCTAACGGTTTGTGATCTGCGTTGCTCTTTCCGACGCTACAGAGATGTTGAGGGGGCCAAGGGCAAGTTAGGCAACCCCTCTTCCACGCTCTCTTTCTTTCTCTCTTTCTTTCCATGTTTCTTGCTTCACCAATTAATTAGCTGCTTAATTAATTAATAAAATGATTAATTAGTTCTTGCACCCAACCCAAGACCAACAGCTGTCTGTCATAGAAGGACTGTAGAAAAAAAATACTACCTCTATCCTAAAATAGATGGATTTTTTGTAGTTCATTTGAACTACAAAAAATCCATCTAAAATGGGACAGAGGTAGTACTATACTATAGTATATAGGAATCATATCACCTGTTATCCAAAATATGGATAACAGGGCCCTATTATCCTAATCGTGACCGTTGGATCAGAATGGACAGATCAGATTTGTTCACAAAAATTCTTGTTTCCTTTCAAAAACTGTACTTTGATATCAATCTGAACCGTTCATTTTGATCCGACAGTCCAAATTGGGATAACAGGACCCTGTTATCCCTGAGAATAATAGCAGATACGGACTCTAGTATATATATCATAGTAGTGTGTAAATGTATAATATGATATGATATGATATATTGATATGTCATTAATATGAAATGAAAAAATTGTGAATAGCCGGCCTTCTTTTCTACCTTTCTCATCACTCATCATTCACTCCCTCTCCCTCCCTCCCCCTTTCTTTCTTTATTTCCTGTCCTTCTGCTTTCTTCATTCAACTTTTCATTTCTTTTCTTATGTTCTGCTGATCCGTCTGTCTGCTGATAAGATCTCTATACGCGTACTACCTGCAGTCGGATGCAAGCTTAGACCACCAACTGACACAGTGCACTTGCATCTACATTTATTTATTCAACCTTTTCGGCTTCAGTTTATCAGTCATCTCCATCAATTGAATTATTATTATCAAGTTCCATTGCCATGCTTGGAGGAGGAGGAGGAGCAAGGAGCAAGAAGCCAATGTGGCTTCTTCATCCAAAGGTCTCAGGCATCCACCCACCTGAGCGCTGGGGCCACTCTGCCTGCTTCTTTGACACCTCCATTTATGTCTTTGGGGTACCCATCCATCATCTTCATTCATTCTTCTTCTCTTCTGATGATCTTCTCTTCTCATTTTTTTCTATTTTACCACTTATAAGTTTTCATTATTACTACTGCTCAGTACTCACAATCACAACTCACCATTATTACTTGTGTTAGAAATTCAGAATATCTCATATTAATTAGAATTTTACTCCAATACTCCCACAAAAAAAGATTTCTTTTCGATTTAACGATTATAAATGAATATTACTGTAATCAATAAAATTATCTGAGTGTGAGCGTGGAAGCAACGTCCTATTAATTGTAGGATATTGAAAATAATTTTTTGTTATTTAATTATTCTCTGATGATTTCAGCTTTATTTATTTCCTTTATTTTTCTTGTAATCTTCCATTATAAATAATTAAATATGTAATTTAAAAATGAATCAAGATACAATTATCTCTGTTAACACCATTTGCTTGCAGGGGTGTTGTGGGGGCCTTCATTTCAGTGACATCCTTACTTTGAACTTGGATACAATGGTATGGAGTGCCCTCGTCACGACGGGTCAGAAACCGGGCACCCGCGACAGTCACAGCGCGGTTATGGTGGGTCAGAAGATGGTTGTGTTTGGCGGCACTAATGGTACCAAGAAGGTCAACGATTTGCACGTGCTCGACTTGCGGACAAGGGAATGGACCAGGCCCAACTGCAAAGGGGTGGCGCCGACGGCGCGCGAGAGCCACACTGCGACGGTTCTGGGTGAAGGAAAAGTTGTGATCTTTGGAGGCAGTGGCGACGGGGATGCCAATTATCTGAATGATGTTCATGTTCTTGATGTTAATACCATGACTTGGTCCACTCCGGAGGTCAAGGGGGAGCTGCCGGCGCCGAGAGACAGCCATGTGGCCGTTGCCGTAGGAAACAAGATGTTCATTTACGGGGGAGATTGCGGGGACCATTATCACGGTGAGGTCGATGTGCTTGACATGGACACCATGACTTGGTCGCGGGTACTTTTTCTAACTTCTCATAATGTAGTCGATTAATTTGCTTAATTAGTTAATTGCAAACAGAAAAATTGGTTAACTCGATGACGAACAGTTACCGGCTTAATTAAGATAGCTAGAACTACTCTACCGGGACAGCATTTTACAATACAATACAATACAATTGATATAGCAAATATATGGAGCACTGTCGAGAAGCTAAACTATCTATCTCGTGCAATTTTATCTTTTTTGGTTATATAGCTGGCAGCACAAGGCTCCTCGCCCGGAGTAAGGGCTGGTCATGCCGCAGCCTCGATTGGATCTAAGGTACCTGTCTATGTTATATTATATATATCCGCATACTTCATTGTACCGGCTCCTCAAATCGAACCTAATTAGCCTCAACTGTCGACTGTCTTGTAGATTTATGTAATTGGCGGAGTAGGTGATAAGCAATACTACAGCGACGTGTGGGTTCTGGATGTTTCATGCCGCACGTGGTGCCAACTTGATATCTGCGGACCTGCACCTCAAGGCCGATTTGCACATACCGCAGTTGTTACCAATACTGATATCTCAATTTATGGCGGGTAAGTCATAGTATCGCTTCTAGCAGTACTAAACTATATATTATAATCGAACCAAGTTTTACTTCTGTGTTGAGGAATAATTTCTTCTTGTTTTATCCCTTTCAAGGTGCGGGGAGGATGAACGGCCTCTGAACGAGCTATTGATACTGCAGTTAGGATCTGAGCACCCGAATAGCCGCTACAATGTGGCCATGTGCAAAGTCTTTAGCAACCACTGGAGCCAGGAGAAGCGCAAGTTCTTGAGATCAGATAGCGCCGTACGTATCTAATTTTTTAACCGTTCTATATATTCAACTACCATATTAATGTTGCCTCATTTCTTTTGGAATTCTGTTGGCTGGAATTACGTACGTATCTAGGATTTATTGTGCCGTAGTAGTTCATGTTTGTTTGCCGGGTCTAATTGTGTACTCCATTCTGAAATTGTAATGACAAATCGAATTATGTTATTGCAGCACAGAGATGTTATGATTAAGAAAAGGGAGGGAGTTGAGAGAAAGGGTGATACTGATTCGGAAGCAAGGAGCCCCGTGATACATCACTTAGGTTGGTGCCGGTTTCTTCTATTGTGTATCGCTGTCATTTATCGTTATCTTTCTGTAACTGTTGCGCTAGCTAGGCTTAGCTTAGATAGGTTGGTGTATTCAACCGTCACAATCGTTATTATTATTGGAGCTTGATTTGGGTGTTATCCATATTATCGGTTTTCTTATGCAATTGTTGTTATCAGTCGTCGTTTTCAATTACTGGCTGCGTTCAATTTCGTCAAGCTTTGAAGGAGCAAAATTGTATTCTTGGTTTAGGTACCGAACCTTGTCTCAGAGGGACAAGTATATAAGTTTGTTTACTTCGTAAAATTCCATTTTCAGCGCTAAATAGGGTACTTTTAACTACTTTTCTAACAATTATATAATTGATTTTCCTTTTGTGATTTTAAGAAAACGTCAATGTGAAAAGGAGAAGAACCGGCGATACAAAAGCGTCTTTGGCTGAGACCGAGCAAGAGGAGCATTCTGTCACCATTTCGCACCACTCTTCACCTTCTCAATCTGACCAAGAACCAACCAATGTTCGCAAGCAATCGACGTCTCCGAACGGTTCAACTCATTCGGGTGCCCGTCTGTTTGTTCCCCTCAAATCACATCAAGAAAAGGAAGTTGCTAATGGTCCCCAAAGTATGCAAAAAGGACTGCCTTTTCTGAATGGAGAGTGCACGAAGCTTTGTTTGAAACGTCACGAGCAATTTCTGCCCGTTGATCACAAGCCGCCACTGCTCCGACCGTGCGGATCTCATTTTGTAAGACACTTTTAAAGGCACTTAACCCACAATTTTTTAACTCCGACTTCACAATTACCGTCATAGTGATTTAATCGAAGTTAACAGGATTGCTGTAATGAATGCAGATCGGCGCTGAGGTACATGGAACAGTGGATGGCGCATTCGACTCGGGGTATCTCATGACTGCAATCGTCAATGGCCAGATATTTAGAGGCGTTTTATTTGCACCTGTACGCAATTCCTTCTCATCATATATTCACTTTATTACTTTTTCTGGTACCGCACGTTACATGTTCCTGTTCTGCTTTTTGCATAAAGATTGTTATGCGTCCTGTCCTTGTACATGTTGCTGCTAGTATAAATTTCACTGATGTGACTGCTATTTAAACCTTGTACGGCTCTCAGTTTATATTTTTTTACTCTTTTCTGCGCGTAATTGCCCTTTTAAGTTGCGTAATAACTGAGGCTGATCTAAATAAGACTCAGTTCATGTGTGTTCTTTGTATCCTTACCCTTACTCATAAAAGGAGATTGAAGTTTTTGACATGAAAGTTCTATCTTCCCCAAAGAAGAAATATCAGCCGTTGATTCTTTACTCAGATTGATCACCACCGTTGATGTACATTAATGTCCCGGCCTATTAAAACTTTTTTATTATAAGATATAATAATTTCGGCCCAAAACAATGTGTGAGCTTTTTACTAGTAAATAGTTAAAACATTGAAAGTTTTTTGTTTTAAGAGGCCATGTACAATTATTGTTGTGTACCGGCGTCAATAAGTTTGTTATCATATATATGGTGACATGCTTTTGTAATACTAATCAATTATTTGCATACTTACATTAGGGGCCCGGAGTTGCAGCTCCAAGGCCAGCAATCCATCCTCATGTTTTGACAGCTTCGAGCCTCTCAGTTTCGCCACAGCACCACCCGGTCGTACCAGTCCATCCCAGGCCCCCACTTCATGCTCCCAATGCGGCAACAGTGGTACCGAATTGGGGCCACCAGTTCACGCGGCAGCCCCACAACGGCCAAGTTCTTAAAGCGAAATCTGAGAGGACCAATAGCGACCTCAAAGATGTTGTTTTAACGCTCGGCGGCCCCGGATGCGGCAACTCATGAACTATAATTGAACTGAACTGCAGTGCTGATATTAGCTTTAAGATGAAACTATAGTTGGAGTGCAGTGTTTTTTTTTTCTTGGCTGTGTATTTTAGTGATCTTACCAATTTGTTGTGCATTTGACTGGTTTGTATATTAGTATAATGTGAAATATGAAATTACGATTTTGAAAATTGATCTTAGTTCTGTTTTGAAAAAAAGAAAACCTAAAATTATAGGTGCAAACAGAAGTAAAAATAAATAAATAGGGATAAAAATACCTGCCTTTTTAATTTTACATACTCCTATTTTGGGTATTCTTTTCATGCATAAAAAATGGAGATAATAATACGTAGGTTTTGCAAAAAGAAGTAAAATGCGTAGCTAAAACTGCATGCTTATATCTATCTATATATATCAGTCAGTTTTATTTTTATGACATTTTGCTTTTAGAAACAAAATGAATCCTAAAAATTGTGAAATAGCCAAAGGCATTTGATATTTTCATGAGACGGATGAACTAGCGCTCCGGAGTCCGGACCCATACCCGAACCAGATGAACTAGCACTCACTCTGTCTCTGCTACGTGGGCCCTACCCCCCAGAACCTCTCTCCTCAAGAAATAGAAGACGCTACTACGCAGCACTCTAACCATTGGATATGCTTCAAGATTCGTGCAACTCAATCTTAAAAGGCCCCCCTCTAATCCACATCGTTGATTCGCTGCACTAACTCCTCTCTACTCTACTAGTAATAACTCTCCATCTTTTCTGCAAAGACGAGAGAGCCGATTCGATTCGAGATTCGAGAATGCGGACTTGATTCAATAGAACAGATCGATCAATTCATATCCTCTACTGCGCAGTAAATTACTGCGCAGTGTTCTGGCCGTTGGATTCGCTTTATGATTCGTGCAACTCAATCTTAATAAACTCCTCTATAATCCTCATCGTTGAATCTCTGCGCAGTACAATACTGCGCGGCAGAGGATAAGCACTCCAGATCGATCGATACATATACTGATATCTCAGAACAGATCTCTCTTGAGTCTCGATTCTCAATCCATCCATCCAACATGGAGAAGAAGGCGGCAGATCGTCTACTTCTTCTGCTCCTACTCCCGATCTCGATCTGCCTCTTCCTCCTCCTCGCCCCCTCCCCCGCCGCCGCGGCCGATGAGATCCATGGCTGCGGCGGGTTCGTGCAGGCGAGCTCCGGGCTGTCTACGGGCCGGTTCGACTTCTCCGACATCACCGTGGAGCTGTGCACGCGCGACGGCCTGGTCAAGGACAGCGCCCAGTGCGCCCCGAACGGGTACTACTTCATCCCCGTCTACGACCGCGGGGCCTTTGTGCTGCGCGTCAGGGGACCCGCCGGCTGGTCCTGGCACCCTGACAGAGTCCCCGTTACCGTCGATCGGGACGGGTGTAACGGGAATGAGGATATTAATTTTAAGTTTACGGGGTTTATGATTTCTGGGAGGGTTATTGGACGGGTTGGGGGTGAGAGCTGTGAAGCGAAGAATAGAGGACCGGCTGGGGTTAGGGTTGAGCTGTTGGCGCCGTCCGGGGATCTCATTTCTCAGGTTGTTACATCCGATGCCGGCGACTACTCGTTTCCCAATGTCATTCCCGGTTCGTCAACCTCTCTACTTCTTTAATTTTTAATCATCAATTGTATGAATGGTGACAATTGGTAGCTTTTGACTACTTTACCCTCCGTCTGGCAAGCGTAGTAAGTTAAGGCGCAGTAAAACATTAAATCATCGTAAATCAGTAGTGGTGTTTGGTAGTAGTGAAGTAAATAGAAGAAGTAAAGTGGATAGAATGTGTACAAGATGTGAAATGTTGGTGATTTAGTTTACTACACCTTTATAGCTGTGTTAACTTGCTACATCTTAAATCACTTTCGTTTGGCGACTTAAAATCTCCTTAAATTGCTTACTAGTTACTACACCACTACTACACTTTTACTACACTTGCCAAACGCAAGGTTACTGAAATGTGTTTGATGCAGGGAATTACAAATTAAGTGCCTCCCATCCCGATTATGAAATTGAGACCAGAGGTTCGACGGAGGTTAGATAAGTTGTTCTTTTTACACATTCCTTGGAACAAACTTTGTATATTGTTATTGTTTTAATGTTATGCCTGTTATTTCTGCTGCAGGTGAAGCTTGGATTCGGAAATGTCAAAGTTGATGATCTCTTCTTTGTGTCTGGTTACAATGTTCAGGGGTCTGTAGTTTTAAAGGTAAACGTAATTTATTTCGTCTCCGTTATTCTGGGTGATTGACCTTAACAGACCAAAAAGATACATATCTTAGACTTTAATCAATATCAGGTGTCTTTGTTCAACCACACTAACTTAGTTGTCCCTTCTTTGTGTCCTTTTATAAGATAACTAGCCTGAAATACAGTTAAAATCTGGGTATTAGTCAAAGTGGACAAGTTCTAAGACGGATCATCATTATATTCTTCCAATAAAAAGGGATTATTTGAATTATTTTATTGTAAGCTTCAATTTCCAACATTGGCAATTTGGCACTTTGTTGGTGTAGGGAAATCCGATTTTAGGGGTTAGTGTCTACCTGTATTCAAAAGATGTGCTGGAGGTGAATTGCCCCAAAGACTTTGGGGATGGGCCAAGACCAGGTGCTCTTTGCCATGCAGTCTCTGATGCTGCTGGAAAATTTGCTTTTAAATCACTTCCGTGCGGTAATTACTTCCATTCATAATTCTATTGCTTCATTTTGGTAACTTCACTTCTTACTAATATTCATGCCCCTGCTATATCCGCGACTGTATCTATACTGCTAATGACATATCTGATGGCTTACTGTGGAGCTGTAATAGTTGATCTTATACAAATTGGGTTGATACCGGATTGTAAAGTTGATGGATTAGTTTCTTTGAAAGGTCGATTGTTAATTGAGCGGAGCCGTCATTGTGGCATAGTTCTTGTTATTTCTGGATAGTGTTGTACCAGCATAAAAACTATACCTCAAAGGGAGTACAGTACATAGAGGATTCTACTAATCTGTGGTGCCTTTTTGACTAGCTACTATATGCTTGTTTTTATTTGTATAGGTACATATGAGCTATTGCCATACTACAAAGGAGAGAACACTGTTTTTGATGTCTCACCTTCTTCTTTAACTGTTTCCGTCATGCATAATCACCTAACAGTTAATCAAAAGTTTGAGGTACAGGCTCCTCTTCTCATCTCCCTTTTCCTCTCTTACATCCCTTGCATGCATGGCGTACACACAGGCAAACCTTTTACTATATCATCTTTAGCATGAGGCCATGCTTGAACGGTTCGTCAGATTTGAGAGTCTCATTTGTGTGGGTGATCTCTCTTTGTTGTGGGTACTGATTTGTCATGTATAAGTATACAAATCATTCATTCAAAGGGAGAAAGGGTCATGTTGGAGAAAGCAATTAATTACAAATTGTATGATTTATGCGGCTATTTTCTGTTGCTGTTTGACATGCACTTAATAGTTTGTAATTTACTTTTAGGCTTTTAGCATTGTTATATTCTCATATAGAGATGGGTGTATTGAATAAAAAAATTGTTTATTTTACCTATGTGAATTTCAGGTGACAGGCTTTTCCGTTGAGGGACGCGTTGTTGATAATCGTGGTGCTGGTATTGAGAACGCTAAAGTGATACTGGATGGGCAACTTAAGACTGTAACAGATAGTCTTGGTTATTACAAGCTTGATCACGTATGTTTTGGGGAAGGGCAACAGCATTAATTTGGTACATCCTGGAAAAGAAATTTTGATGTGCTGTCAATTATATTTTATACAATTGATATTCTCATGTAGGTCACGGCAAAGCGCTACACAATCGCTGCTGAGAAGGATCACTACAGATTTAGCACTCTAGAAAATTTCATGGTACCATTCTATTCTGGGCTGGCACCATTTAATTTTCCTTGGCATATTTAGTTACCAGTACTGTTGCATGACATGTAGGAAATTAGTAGTCCTGGTCCAAGCTCAGTTAAATTTAGCAGTTATGCTATGGTTACGTAAACTAACAACAAATCTAATGGCCTAGTAGGTCCTGCACTGTACTTGTATCTATATTACTAGAATTAAGAAACTTTGAAATGTTCGCTTTGTAATTACTTCCGATGTGTTACCTTTCTTTTGCTGGACAGGTTTTACCAAACATGGCTTCTGTTGAAGATATAAAGGCAATCTCCTATGATGTATGTGGTATTGTTCGAATGATAAGTTCCAACACCAAAGCCATGGTAATTTTCTTTTGATGTCTTGATTTTTTGCTTATTTGTCTTCGCCATTCTAGTTATAAGATGTTATATATTGGTAATCAGGTGGCCTTGACTCATGGACCTGAAAGCGTGAAACCTCAGAAGAAGCTTGTAGATCAAAATGGCAGGTTTTGTTTTGAGGTAATAAGTTTTCTTTAAATTCATTTAATGCTTCTGTACCAATCTGATGGTTATTTTAAGTTAATTTGGTACATTTGTGGCAATATGGTTTGCAATGCCTGTCTTGTACCTGGTGAGCCTTCATTATTGCAGTAAGGTACCAACACATTGATTTGATCTCAAGGTCACATTAACACACATGCAGATAGCTACATGAAAATGGGATTTATTTCATTCAATCATGTAATATCTGTAATAAATCAATAATGGTTTAATGGTTTATCTTGGTCCCTTTTTTTTAATTTTTGTGAGTATGATCGATCATAGCAGTGTTGTTAGTAAACGTACAATGTTTATTCTATTCTGTTTCGGTCATATGCAGCAGTTGCTGTGCTATTCCTAAGTTTACTATATTTAGTTATTTACTGTTAGAAAATTTTCAATAGGTGCCACCAGGTGAATATCGATTGGCTGCTGTGCCTGTTGCTTCTGCTGATAGCTCTCCATCTCCTGTATTTGGACCGGCCTTCCTCGATGTAAAAGTTGAAAGCCCTTTGCTTGATCTGGAGTTTTCTCAGGTACTTCCAAGCATATTACCTTAATGTAATTCATCTCATTACGAATCAGAATAGTAGCCATGCAAGGCAATGTGAATTTTTGATGTGTTTGAGTGATATACTTAATTATTCTAAACTGAATGTCAGCACATCTCTATATAATTTTCCTTTCCTTTATTTTATCTATTGACCTTTGTTAAACTTCATTGCTAACAGTCACAAGTTAGCATCCATGGTGAAGTACTTTGCAAGGAGACATGCAGCTTGGATGTGTCGTTGTCACTGGTGAGATTGACAGGCAAGTCAGAGCAAGAGAGAAAGATGATCAAGTTGGAATCTGACAGTGGTGAATTTGTGATTCCTAAGGTTCTTCCTGGAAAATACACTCTGGAGGTATCTAACATATTACATATGCGCTCTTTCTTATTTTTACTGAGTGTTGATAGGTAGACAGATTCATTAGTCATTGCAAACACAGTGGGTTGTGTCTGTATCTGCTGCCATAGGAAACTATGGCAGGATTTTGATGTAGTTCATATGGTCTGTCAGATTGTTTGACTGGTCCATATTTTTTTTTCATCTTGTTGGCCCCATCTGTCATTGGCCAATGGCAGGACCCTGGCATAGTTAACTATGGCAGAGAATCCTATTCTCACTTGATTATATCATATAAGTAATCTATTTTTAATAAAGATATATTTTCATGGCAATGTACGTAATAGATTAACATACAAAGAAATATATAAGAAAGTAACATAAAAATCTTCTGTTGGGTGGGTCTGGTGCCAGCTGACCTGTGTGGTCGTAATATAATTCTTCCTCTTGTCCTTCCAAGAATCAGTGCCGTTTACATTGATTTTCTTCTTGTTAACTTGATATATATATATTTTGTCCCTTTCTTTTAATCTTTTTCTCTCTCTATCAGATCGCACATGCAAAAAATAAATGGTGCTGGGATCATAATAGCATAGAGTTGGATGTTGGCCCTGAAGATAAGACAGGAGTTGTCTTCACGCAAACGGGTTATTGGATTGACATAGTTTCATCGCATCAGACTGATGCTTTTGTGAAACTCCCCGACTCCTCTAAGTTTGACTTGTCAATTGTGGTATGATTTCTGCAAACAGCAGAAGATTTTTTTTTATGAAACTTTTGCATGCAACTGAATCTGTGGTGGCAAGTTCCACTATTATGCTTCTCAGTGGTTGGTTTTATACCAGGAAGTGGCATTAGAGTTGAATTTAGGGTAGCAAGATTAATTACACCATATACTATTTTCCTAGGCTGAGAAGTGCATCTGCTTGCTTTTGTACTTATCACGAGATATTATTTCATTTTATTTCTAGTTGCTTTATAGTTATCACGGATTGTGATAAGGTAAGTTGAGTTTACAAAAATGAGAAATGAGGGATAATGTAAGCAATCAAGTATGTTGTTTGTTCAATTGACCATTTTACATGAACCAACCAGGAAGCATTGCCTTCGGCATACTTCATGTAAAAAATATTACCTGGAAATAAGAAATACAGTCATGTCTTAAGGAAAGAGTTGGCTCTCATTGCCTTAAGTTGAAGAGGCAAGATTGTGAATTAGTTTCCCTCCCTTGTAATCATTGGAATTGCATTTCTGATGTTGGAAATGTTGCTTTTGTGTTTGTGTTATATTTAGGGTTGCATATGAACTAAAATTGAATGTACGACATCATCCCTATAAAAGGAGTGAAGAAATGAAAACCTAAATTCTTTATAATTTAACACATGCAGAAAGGGTCACAAAGAGTATGTCTAGAGGCTCCAGGTCAGCATGAGCTCCATTTTATCAGTCCTTGCATTAAATTTGAAGATGCTCCTCATCTCTTTGATACGAGAAGTTCTGAGGTATGCCTCATTCAGCGTGCTCTGTTTTATTTTGACGTGCTCTGTTTTATTTTTGTCTTCTTGTAAAGAAATATGAGGGCTCATCCTTTTGTTTTCCCTTTCGTCGTTTCATTTGGTTTAGTTAATTTTCTCTAGTTAAGAATCTACTACTCAAAAGTCAGCATGTGGTTAAAGCAAAGCTCACTAGAAAATGGACGTGCTAGAAAATGAATTGGAAGAAGCATCCTGAATAAATTTTCTAAGATTTGGTTTCTGAAAAGAAAAATGTACGTGCAGAAGAACTCTGTATGCCAGTATGTTCATTTGATTGTGCCTGGTAGTGTAGTGTATTACCATTAAGTTATAGTTCCTAAAACATTCTTTAATTTTTTCCTTTCCCCTTCTTTTGTAGCCTATAAATGTGCGTGGTCAGAAGTACCTGGTTACTGGAGAGATCCAGTTGGATGTAGGCTTGGATGGAGGAGAAGAAATAAGTGTGGATGTCTCGAACAAAGAGAATGTTCTTATCGAAACAATCACAGCTAAATTTATTGCAAAAAACGGAGATGAAAAGGCAACTTATGAGTACTCGATCTGGGCTGGGCTTGGAGATGACCTTGTCTTCATACCACGTGCAAGGTATGTGTACAATGTTGCTACAGGTTTCAATAAATACATGTAACTTAAGTTTTGGCGAGGAAAGAGAAATTACTGACTTTTTAGATGATGCAACCTGTTTTATATCAATAAAATACTTATTATATAATGGTAATGCACTAAACCCTAAACCCTTTAGTTTCGGTCCGAAATGCTTACGGAAGTTATACAAGGGAAAAGAAAATCCTGTAAATTTTGTTTTCATACGTATTTCCTTTATTAAATTTGCAGTTCTACTAGGGAAAAGAAAATCCTGTTTTATCCAACGCAGCGTCAGGTAAGCAATCTCTGAAGCATTTTACTTATTTATATTTTTATATTTCCTGCCAAAAAGGACTGAATAAACAAAAGAAAAGAAAAAGAAAAAATAACTACCAAAAAAACACTTTGCAAAGTGACAGAATCTTGTGTATGCTCCTGAATATTAAAAGTTTGAAATAACATTTTGGTGTAACATCTATAGCATAGATAATCTTGGTTTCCAGTAGATCTACTATCAATATTTACATTCAATATGTTTCCCAAAATACCTTACTCATCTCTTGGCACGAAGGTTAAGTTTGGTAGCATGATCTACTTTTGTATAACTAACATAACAAGCATTTTAGTGATGATGCTTATCCTTTATTAGCTTGTTATGCTAATGTAAGGATGTGAATTAAAAGAGGGGGCTGTACTTTGTAATTGACCTTTGTATCATTTTCAGTTTTCAGTTGCCACAAGTGGTTGCCAAAAACCTGTTGCTCCTATTGTGGGCAAACCTGGTCTATACCTTGAGGGGTCTGTTAGCCCACCCCTATCAGGAGTCAAAATACAGATTATATCATCAGGCAAGAGCAGTTACGTTCAGTTGCAAGAAGGGGATTTGGCAGCAGAAACAGAGACAAACTCAGATGGGCATTTCTCAGCAGGACCATTATATGACGACATCAGCTACAAAATTGAAGCATCAAAGGTGAGTGATGTTTGGTGTGTGTATCTTGGACTCCAGTTAAAAGCTCAATTTATAGTGTTAACTACCTGCACTATCCAAAGTTTCAGCTCTTTGGCTGAAATCGTTCTGCTGCTTGGCCTTTTAAGTTCTGTTAGAAACGTATTTGGATTTTTTTTTTTATAAAAAAAAAAGTTGACAGCAGCTGCAACATAGTAGTTGGATATGTTTTTTTTTTTTTTAGGCTAAACCAGGCAGTTCAAATTCAACTGTGCAATTATGAATTATCGGCTCTATAGGTCTAGCTTAGATTATGTTATACTGGTTTCAACCCTTATTTTTGCATGGGTGTTAATTTCATTTAGGATGCAATCAAGCAACACCAAAGAAAAAGGTTTTACAAATATGTTGAAATTTAGTATTGATTTCAAATTCCAATGTCGTGCAGTCTGGATACCACATTCGACAAACAGGTGACAACTCCTTTGAGTGCCAGAAATTGGGGCAGATAGAGGTCAGGATACATGGGGAAGCCGACTCGGAGATGGGAACTGTTCCATCTGTTTTGTTGTCTCTCAGCAGTGACAACGGTTACAGGAACAATACTGTTGGTGGGGCTGGTGGTAAATTCACCTTCACTGACTTATTTCCTGGCAACTTCTATCTCCGGCCTGTTCTCAAGGTGTATTGATTCCCTCACTTCTACGCTGATCATTTTCTAGTATCATTATAATTGCACTCCGTTTTGCACAATTACCACAAAAAGAAAACTTATGTCCCTGTTATGGTTCTTGAAGTTCCAGAGCTGACTTTTGTCGTCTAGACATTCAAATCTGCAATAAAGTCGTCTCTCAATTATAGTGCCTTCTGTGAAATTCTGTAGTTAGTTAGCCATAGACTGAACTACACCAAATACCAAACTAGAAAGAAACATGTTTGACTAGGCACAGAAAAATATTACAGATCAACACCAATATTGCACCAGGCCATATATTAATGAGATCTGAAAACAAAAGTATGGTGCAAGCAATTTATATATTACTAACTTTTTGATTGTTTTTTTCATTTGGAAGGAATATTCGTTTTCACCTCGGGCAATGGCGATTGAATTGGAGTCGGGGGAGACAAAAGTAATTGATTTTCATGCTACTCGTGTTGCTTTCAGGTTTGTAAGATTTTTCTTTCATTTTGGGACCAATGTATATCTCTTTAAGTTTTCACCTGAATTCTTTTTTCCTCAGTCTTCGTCCAAATAAATCATAGGTGAAAACCCTGTTTAGTTTATCACAAAATAAATGTAATATTTTAGACATTATTCAGATTTCAGGCCAAGATTTAATCTTTGCTGTCTAGAGGCTAAGAATCACGTTCAATGTATGGATAGTTAATTAAATTAGAAAAAAAATCACAAATCAATACTGGTGTTCTGGATGTGAAAGTAAATGTGTTATATAAGGTGGATAATGGAAAAAGTAAAATCAAACTGAAAAGGATTGGATGGCAAGGGTTCTATTGGTTCTGAAATCCAATTGTTTTGGTGGTGAACATCATTTTCCTTAATATATATTTTTTAATATATTTCTTTTCAGTAGTTCCATTCTTATGTGTGGACCTCTTATTTGCAAGCTATTTCCATTGCATCTCTCTTTAAATATTTGATTTTTTTTTTCTTTGTGTGTGTGTGTGTTTGTGTAGTGCAATGGGTAAAGTTACACTGCTCTCTGGCCAACCTAAGCAAGATGTGTTCATTGAGGCACGATCAGAAAGTGAAGGGTTTTATGAGGAAGCCACAACTGATAAATCAGGCAATTTCCGGCTTAGGGGCCTCATACCTGACACCACCTACTTAATAAGGGTGGTACCAAAGGAGACACCCGGTGTTGTGCCCATTGAACGCTCCTCTCCTGAATACATTCCCATTCACGTATGTGAAAGTTTATCATGTTCTGCTATGTACTTTGTACTTTCTTCTTACTATTGTGGGTCTTGGAATCACATGCAATTGAAGGCACGAGCATTGCAATTTGAAGGCTACAGTTACCCAGAGGGACATTATAATTCTGAAATTTAAGCTAAAAGTGATATCAATAATGGCTTTGCTTTGCTCATACTGTTGTCAGACAAAAATGAGTACCTGAAGCTCAGTGCGCAAGGTTTAAATTAGTCATTTGCTTACCTTTGGTGTCTGTCACTGGTTGCATGAAACAATTGTTTCATTTTGTTTTGGTAAATAACAGATAGGGAATTTTATTTTATTTTTACTTCAGATTTACCTATGGAATTTTATTATACAATTAGGTCGGATATGGAGACACAAAGGGTGTTGACTTCATAGCCTTTGAAATACCTGAAACACCACTGGTGACTGGTCATGTGGAAGGAGATGACCTCGACACAGAATTGAAGCACCTCTCAGTGGAGGTGCGATCAGCTAGTGAGCCTTCCAGGGTTGAATCTATAATCTCACTGCCGCTCTCAGGCTACTTTGAGATTCGAGACCTATCCAAAAGCCGATACTTGATACAGTTGAGGTCAGGGCTGCCTGCAAGCAGTTTTGTATTCGATTCAGAGCCTTTTGAAATCAATTTGGAGAAACAGCCTCAGATTCATGTCGGGCCTCTCAGATATAAGATCCAAGAGCGTCATCACAAACAGGTGAGTATTGAAGATTCTCATTTTCGGTACTAAGTCTAGCCTCGATACACATGTGGACGACATGGTTTGTTACTGTATCATTAGGCTCTGCCCCCCCTGTTTTTTTTTCCAGTTCCTATTATTTCTGCTCTTCTGCACTTCATATCGATCTTACTAGTCAGTATGATAGGTACGCAGTTTGACTTTATATTTGAAAATGAGTGAAAAATTTTGTTTTATTGAGCAGGATCTAACGGCAGCTCCTGTGCTACCTCTTGTAGTTGGTGTTTCTGTTGTCATCATCTTTATCAGTATGCCAAGGTAATTGATGCCCTCAAATTTCTTACTTCATCATCTTTGTCCCTTTAAGAACGCTGAATGTAGTCAAACATGTCGACTGGGAAGAAACACGAGGGGAGAAAGAATCGTTCCATAGTTCTAATTTGTAAATGTAGTTTTGGAGATAAATTTTTATTGCATGTGGTTGATTTAGTTTTGAAAATGACAAGGGGGGTTCGTTTATTTATAGTTAACGTCTACTTAGAAACCATCTGTGAACCATTTAAAAAAATGTTCAATACTTTTTTCTTGTGCAGAAAATAATCTAAATATTCTTGGGTGTAATTATAATATGATGACCTTTTTTATGCAGATTAAGTGACTTACATCAAATGGCTGTGGGAATGGCGAATGGAGCCTCCAGTTCTATGACAAGTAAAAAGGAAGCTGCTCCGCGCAAACCTGGATTGAGAAAGCGAGCTTAGAAATGTTTTGGGCCAAGTAGATTTTAGATTAGTTTGTTTCCGTCATTAATTTATTCACTCCTCTTCGGGGCTTGCGGCTTCCTTCGGTTTGTGAGAAGGAAGGGAAAACGCTTGCAGCATAATATCCTTTTGTAGCACTGTAGTTGTTAGATAGACAATCAAGGTCTTTTACCATTGAGTTTACCATTTTTCTCGGGGAAACGGTAATAGAAACATACGAACTGAAGATGGTGATTTTTGCAGTAAATAGACAGTACATTTTTGTTTTTGTAATGTATGGACCATGTAAAATCTTTTGAGCCTTTTCTTTCTTTGAATAAAATGAAATGTTACTACTGAACAAGAACAACTATTGTTAGGGGCAAAGCTTGAGAGATCTTATAACTGGATCTTGCACCAGCAATTAAGATCTAGTATCCAATATGATTCTTTTTATTTATTTAATCTCTGTATTTAGGTTGCAGCAATACATTTTAAAACGGAAAGAGTGGCGTTTTGAGATTGTTTTACCGTTTTTACTAAAAAAAAATGATATAATCTGCGTTTCAACTTTCAAACGATACTGTTTATTTTGTAATAAATTAATATCTTATTTCTCACATTTCATATAAAAAAATTAAAAATGTTTTAAGTAATGTCTTATACTAGTTCAGCTACTGATAATCTTAAAATGAAGTTGTTAAGACACTAATTCAATTCAAAAAATAATACTAATCCATTTAAATTGTTTCCGAACACAAATCAATAGTGTCTTTTAACGATGTTACATCCACAAAAACGCATCAAAAATGTTTCAAACAACGTATTGTACTAGTTGAGGTAGGGTATGAATCTGCTGCTTTTCTGAGAAGAAAAGCAAGGTCTGCTATTCAGATCAGATGGTCGGGATCGGTTGTCGTACCGATTTCAAAGTACTTCGATGTTTGTTGCATTGATCTCAAAGTACTTTGGTGTTTCTAAACCGTCGGATTAAGAAAAACACACCCTGCTTTTCCAAAAAGAAAAGCAGGTGATCTTGATCCGTTTAGGTACTGGTTATCACAAAATAAAGTAGTTAAGGGCATGCAGGTGGAAGATGGAATTGAATTGAAATAGGTAGGTGGGTTGCTCGATGCACCCATCTTCACAATTAAATACACTAATCCATTCAATCTTAGATTCATTCATTTATTAGAGATTTATTATGCGATATATGATAACATAAATTATTTAACACTCAATAGATGAGATCATTGAGATGGGATAATTACTCATGCAGTTGGTTGCTCCCCCGCACGCCATTAACAACAAACCCAATCAATAAATTATTATAGCCCCAATTAATCATCTTTCTTTTGTGGGTGGTAGGTAGGTACCAACAACCAACTACTTAGTGTACCAGGTACCAACCTCATATGTCAAACATTGCATGGTATGCACCAGCACCAGCACCACCATAACTTCACAATTCCATAATTTCATTTGTCATGTTTCAGTAAACTTTTTTCAGTCAAGTTGATCAACATTGACCCTGGTCAATAACTCAATATATTTATAAATCATCTCAAAACTACCACCGGGTTGAGTTTGACTTTTCACATGTTAGTATGTTATAACTAGTAAAGAGCTCACACTTTGCTTTGGACTGAAATTATTATATGTTATAATAAAGTGTTAAAAGATCATCTTTTGTGAGAAAACTGATATGGCCTTAAAATTTTAATGGCACATGACATTAATGTACGTCAACAGTGGTGATTAATCTAAATAAACAATCAACGGCTGAGGTTTCTTCTTTGGATTTTCATGTCAAAAAATCTAATCTTCTTTTATTAGGAGTAAGGATTATCTTCATAAGTCATAACACTTTTGCAAGCACTTTTTGTGGGTAGGTAAAGTAAAATAAAATCATACCAAATTCCTGGAAAGAAATGAAAAAAAAAAAGAATAAACGAAAAACATGAGAAAGAAACGTTTAAAGAAACAATTGATCAAATTGGAGATTTTATTCATTGGGTGCTATATATATATTGTCAGGACAGTATGTATGTCCTTGTCATGAGGATTTTGGATTTCCTAATTGGGTATGATATTTATAATTATATATGTTGCATAATTAACATGCATCAGATTAATTTTGGAAAAGATGTCACATGCATCATTATTAAATAGAGGAGAGATCCAATGACACAACAAATTTTGACACAATTATTACACTAAATCATATAAATTTATAAAAAATCTTAAAAATGAAAAATCTTTTATAAACATATTCATTTATTTAGTTATAGATTGATTGTGTTTCAAGTTTTATTCAATTTGAGTTTTGTTTGATACTTCATCAAAAATCATTAAATTTAGACCGTTCTAATTACCATATAAACTTGATGGTTGTTGATAGAGTATCACATGACACTCAAATTAAATGAAATTTGAAACACAATCGATATATAAGTAAATGAATATGTTTATAAAGATTTTCTATTTTTAAGATTTATATAAATTTATATGATTTAGTATAATAGTTATGTCAAAATTTTATTTGTCATTGGATCCCTCCTCTATTAAATAATTTATTAATTGCGCTGTCTTTGTAATCTCCACAGAATATTCAAAATCAATTAGTATTGGTTTTATGTTTAGAAATAAAAATGGAATAAGATAATCTAGAAATCTTATTTGGTATAAAATAATATGTAATTATTATTTTGCGTGAATAAATTCATTAAGGCATCAAAATCATTCATAAAATAGACGTACAAGTAATTAACAAATTAACTTAGATACTATATATTATAAACACGTGTTCATAAAATAGACATAGTACTATCAAAATATTAAAATAAAAAATCATGTTTTCATTTCCTTAAAAAAAAAAAAAAAGATCCTCTTCGGACCAGACAAAGTTATACAAAATTTTTTAAGCAAAATCAAATCAAATCATCTCCAAAAGCATATTTTAATCTTTCATGTTTCTCTAATTATTATTTATTAAACACAAGAAGAAACACCTGGTTGGTCGTGATATTTAAATATATATAATATAAAACCATAGGATGCAACGATCTCCTATTTTTTATTTTTTTTTTCCATGTATGTTATTTTTATTGCATATATATAATACGATTTGGTACCATCGGTATCTCAGATAATCAATTTATATTGGGAAAAAAAAAAATCCAAGTGTTGCATATACTAGCGAGAGACCCACCCGTTGTGCGGGGCAATACTTAAGTGTTTTTTAATATAGTATAGATAGATATTTGAAATGTCAAGAATATACAACCATAAAGGAAGATAATTGAATTGTTATACTTGGAAACAGTTCTCCTATATTTGCTTGTTCCAATTCCAAATAGAGAGATTGCACATCAACTACACTCTTAAAACAAATGGAGAGGAAATAAGATTGTAGTAACCAATCGTAGCCATTCAACAAGCTGAAACTAATTTGCACCATCCGATCAACACTGGAAACACTGGAAAAAACTGGAGGTGTCCAATTCATAGGTGTTTTTTAATATAGTATAGATTTTTTGAAAAAAAAAAAAGATGATACAACAGCAGTTGCACTTTATAATTATACTCAGACATTCAGGAAAAAAAAAACTATTGAAAATAATAATCTTACCCATTTAGTTGAAAATAAAATTGTTTTATTAATTAATTCTATAATTTTCCCAACAGAAATTTGACTTATTTACAATACTAGTAAGAAACCTGTCTGTTGTTCGGGCGTTTTAAATTCTGATCTTAAACCGTGTAATACATATAATGTGCTTTTAGTTTTTAGCTATTTATTTACCATTTAAATTTCATTTTTACACTAAATCAACTCATTGAATGTTAGAATATAAAAATTAATTCCTCATTAATGTAAATTTTAATCAACATTGATGTCTTCTATACTAAGATTGACATATTTCAATTTTTGTAAAAATCAAAATGGAGAGGAAGTTGTTTCATTATGGAACATCAACGCCTTTGAAATCAATGTATTTTGATATGTACTGTTGATTAAGGAGTAAAATGGGTATTAAAAAAATTTGAAGAAGAAAAAAAAATGAAGAGTGTAATAGTTTTTTTTTTTTGAGATAAAGATGAGGGTCAAGCCACTCAAATTTAAATGTCTATAAAAGACCTCCATCCAGGTTTCAAACCCGCGACCTCCCACACAGAGAGAGTTGCCCTTAGCCACTAGACCAAAGGCTGGTTCTTGAAGAGTGTAATAATTATGTACTTTATAATATAGAATAGATTATCACATCACTAAAACAGCAGTAAAAACTCTCTGTTTGTACCGGTCATAGCCAACCAGGACTGGTACCTATTATTCTTATTATCTATTTGTTTGATTGTTTGGTTGGTTGGTTGTTTTGTTTGAAACTCTAAATTCTTTGAATTCAATTTCAAATTCAATTTAGGAATACTATTAAGTGGAATTTAGTGTTTCATGGTCAGTCAGTCAGTGTGTGACTGTCATGTGATCCACCTACCCAGCACGTGCTTCGCATTCCCTTCCCTTCCCCCCGCAGCCCTCCCGCTCTCACTTACAGCCGGGCCCCACCTCCCACATCTCCCCACCAGATACACCCGACCCACGGTCCACTATTCAATGCGTGCGCCCGTGCGCCAGTGCTACCACGGACCAATGCTCCATCTCCATCCGTTGAATTCTCTGATTCCGACTTTTGACCACCTACATCGCCCTCACTCCCTGCCTGCACCAGTTCCTCATACACCGCATGAACCGCAGAAAGCCAGAAACAATCGAAGAGAACGAATGCCTGCCTGGGTCTGCTGACTGCTGGCCCGTACAGTCATTCCCATGTACCGTCGGATTGTCTCGAGATCCGAACCCGCACGAATCTCGAAACAATCCAACGACGTACATATGAACGAGGGGAAGCGGGGAGGCAGACAGTAGGTGTTCACTTCCGCTGTTATCCCAGTTTGGAAAACAGGACCCTTTATCCAAATATGGGCCGTCGGATCAAAATCAACGGATGAGATTAATTATGAAAAAGGTCCCCTATAATCTTAATTGGACGGATCGGGCTGTCCGTTTTGATCCAACGGTCCATATTGGACCAACAGGGCCCTATTATTTTCAAAGAAGAACAGCAGATTAGGACTTGAGGGAGTAGTTGGAAGGGAGGAGAGTAGAGGCAGCCTGCCAGCAACTAAGCAAGCAAGCGCTGATTGGATTGGCGTGCGCTATAAAATGGAGAGCAGAGATCTCATCCCCCCTTGCTCGCTTCGGTTCCTCGTGATTATCATCTCATCTCATTTCCTCAACTCTCAACTGTCCCTCCCTCCCTCTCTACTGATTATTATCGAAGACAAGAGAAAGAGAAAGAGGTAGTAATTCCGTCTCGTCTCTCTGTTTGTAATTTCGTCGAACACCTGCTGTGCATTCCATACCTACTCAGATTCTGATTCCGATTCCAATTCAATTCATTTGATCTGGTTGCGGACGAGTGACGACGCCAATCAGATCAGATCCGCAGATCCGTGATCCGATCCGATCACAATCGTCTTTAATTCAATCAATTAAAGTTCGTTTCTTTTATTCTGTTACCAGATCTCCGATAATATTGCCATTTTTACACTGATCCTCAGCTGCTTGCTGATATATGCATGTATCCATGAGTAGTTTATCGAGCATTTAGGATATGCAGAGATTCAAATCCTGATTTATGGTTGTGACCTTGATTACTGTTGTTGTGTTGTTGCACTGAACTAACCGGCGTGGTTGTTGAGGCTGAAGTTGTATGCGGTTGGTGCTGGTGGTGGAGCTGGTGTCACTCTCTTTCACCTAACTAACTAACGCCCCAATAGGAGTTGTTCAATTATTACTGTCAAAAATTCAAAATCTTACTGGTTATGTACTTGTATCTGTATCAATTTACTGCGTACTGAGTGATGTAATATTGATCACGGTGAAACTGAGTTGGTATATATATGTGTGTGTGTGTGCAGAGACTGGTGAGCCATGGCTACCGGGAATATCTTTTCCAAGACCACACAGGCTCTGTTCTACAACTACAAGCAGCTGCCCATCCAGCGCATGCTCGACTTTGACTTCCTCTGTGGTATGTGCAGTCGTTGTTACTCGATTCAATTTGCGTAATTGTGGGTAAATTGAGATTGGTAGGTTGAATTGAGGTTCACATTTGGTCTCGATTGTTCAATTGGGGGATAACCATGTACCGTACCTGTGATTCGGTGAAGGTTTACTGAAAATGGTACCTTAGATTATTATTACCACCTAAAAAAATGCCTTTATTTATTTCTAATAAAATTTATTCACAGGTAGGGAAACACCTTCAGTTGCTGGAATCATAAACCCCGGTTCTGAGGGTTTTCAGAAGCTTTTCTTTGGTCAGGAGGAAATTGCCATTCCTGTGCACTCCAGGTATTGCTATTTAATGAAAAGGAAATTTCCAAAGTTGCCTGGGCAATGCTGCAGATTCCCTGTTATATACCAAAAAAATGATTGACATGTCTACTATACTGTTTTATCAATGTGGGCCTGCTGTTAGCATCTGTAATGCAAGGACGTTTTGCAGTCAAAGATAACGTGCCACTAGATGGTGACGTTTTGACAAAACTTTCTTGTCTAAGGGACTGTTTTTTTTACTAAATAACCTTTGTCTTGTATTTCTTTTTCTAAACTGTTGTTTTTTTCTATACTTGTAGCATTGAAGCTGCTTGTGCTGCACATCCCACTGCAGATGTTTTCATCAACTTTGCCTCTTTTAGAAGGTTCGTAATTTCTTGAAAATTTTTTGTACTGCTATGATGCTGTCTGTGAGTGTGGGGTTACACATCTCCGAAGTTGCCTAGTTCACTGCCAGTGGATAATTAGCAGAAGGATATAAAGTAGAAATATTATGTTTGACCACCTCAATTCCTTTGATATGGACTTAAAAGGTGAATTTGGTTATATTTCTTACTCATATGTAATTTGTCTTTGTTATGAATCTGCAGTGCAGCAGCCTCTTCTATGTCTGCTTTGAAACAACCGACAATTAGAGTAGTGGCTATTATAGCTGAGGGTGTACCTGAATCAGATGCAAAGCAGCTCATTGCCTATGCTAGGTCTAACAACAAGGTGATTATTGGCCCGGCAACAGTTGGAGGAATCCAAGCTGGTGCTTTCAAGATTGGTGACACTGCCGGAACCATTGACAACATTATTTCATGCAAGCTTTACAGGCCTGGGTCTGTTGGATTTGTCTCCAAATCGGTAATTTTATTCTTCACAGGATGCTTAAAGTTTCTCACAAAAAAAAAAAAAGGATGCTAAAAGAGTTTCATTAATAGAAACTCTCAGTGTTCAATTGGCATGTTGACATCTTTCTCACAAGTACTCTAATGTACATGTATAGTTCTTTTGCCAGAAAAATAACAAGATTACAACATTAATTTTTCCAATTGAAACTTTGTGGTACAAATTACGAGTTAATACTGGGATGATAGCATATCATTTAAAGGTCATGGTTTTCTTTTTCTAATGACAGGGTGGCATGTCAAATGAGATGTACAACACCATCGCACGTGTGACTGATGGAATTTATGAAGGTAATATTAGAAGCACTTGGCTCATATTATATGGAGGTGGAAGAGGAAAGGAATGTACTTGTTTATTTTAGCTTTTGTTCCTATAAATAATGAGAGCATTGCCATATTCAGGTATTGCTATTGGTGGAGATGTTTTCCCAGGTTCCACTCTCTCTGATCATGTGCTTCGGTTCAACAACATTCCTCAGGTAACTTATTTGTCATTAGTGAAACGTACAATCGAATATGAGGCCCATTACTAATTTATATTTTTAATTCTAAATTATACATATATTACATATAACATTTTCTGGTGCTCCTATAGTTCCGTTGCATATTTGCTTTAATTTCTAGCGCACAAATGGTGTAATAATGGGTGATTTTGGTCACGTTTGCAATTTTAAATTAATATCACATTGAATTTTGTCTCCAGGTAAAAATGATGGTTGTGCTTGGTGAACTTGGTGGTAGGGATGAGTATTCTCTAGTTGAGGCATTGAAAGAAGGGAAGGTGAACAAGCCAGTTGTTGCCTGGGTCAGTGGTACATGTGCACGCCTCTTCAAGTCTGAAGTGCAATTTGGCCACGCTGTAAGTCATTACCCATAGTTCTGTGATACATGTGCACGCTCTAAATAATTCTAAGAGTAGCAATGAACTGAAGAAAGCACCCTCTATGATTTGCAATTGGTAATCTAATTTTGTAAACAAATGAGTTTTTGCATGCATGCGGCATGTCCAAGTATGAGTGCTTGCATGGATATTGTCAATTATCATAGAGGCTGATGAAAGAAATTAAAATGAGAAATATCAGACATCCTATCCTAAGCAAAGTAAAATGAAGAAACATTTTTGGAATGAAACAGGGTGCCAAGAGTGGTGGTGACATGGAGTCAGCACAGGGGAAAAACCAAGCCTTGAGAGATGCTGGAGCTGTGGTCCCTGATTCCTATGAAGCCTTTGAGACCGTTATCAAAGAAACCTTCCAAAAGCTTGTAAGTAATTGACTTGTCATCCCATTCAATTAAACCTGTACAGATATCTGAACTAATTGAAAATTTTGTTTTGGTAAAGGTTGAGGAAGGGAAGATTGATCCAGTGAATGAGGTTACCCCACCTCCAATTCCTGAGGATCTCAACATTGCGATTAAGAGCGGGAAGGTGCGGGCCCCCACTCATATCATCTCCACCATTTCTGATGACAGAGGTAAGATCATTCATTGATTCTTAACAAGTGACTAGTATGGAAGTCTTTCATCTTTTATTTTTTGTCCTTTTCTTTCTTTTTTTCTTAAAATTTTGGAATATCCTGTGTGTAAACATAAATTTAAAGGTAGTTTTTTTCTTTATTTTTTTTTTCTGCACTAGGTAATTTGACGCAATGCAATGAAAGTTTTTCTAGTTATCACTATGTCAAAATAATTTGCCTTGTACTGTTTGTGATTTGTGTAGGTGAGGAGCCGTGCTATGCAGGTGTACCAATGTCGACTATTATTGAGAAGGGCTTTGGTGTTGGTGATGTCATCTCCCTTCTATGGTTCAAGCGTAGTCTACCCCGCTACTGCACCCAATTTATTGAGGTAGGATTTATCCATCTTAATGTTAATCCTAAGAGTACATGGTAGTCAGTCTTGCTTCGACAAAGAAGAAATAGATTATAAAAAGTCTGATGAATGTTATTTCATTTTTAGGAGATTTAAATATCTGTCAAAATCTCATAGCAATCATGTTTTCCATTGTCAAGGACAAAATTGAAATTTTTGACAAAAATGGTAGAAGAATGTCAAAGGAATTAATTGTATATGCACATAACCAAAATTGTCTCAAACTTTAGAAAGTTTCCCGGATGCAAGACTTCTTGAATATGTTGTTTTTATTATATCAATATCCATTGAAAGAGCAATTGTAGAGCATTACCACATGCTCAGATGTCAACAATCTAGTAGATTTATTTATTTATTTATTTTTTTAAGAGAACAAATAACAAACTGCTAGTTTCTAATTTCTTAAAATGATTAATTTACAGATCTGTGTAATGTTGTGTGCGGACCATGGCCCTTGTGTGTCTGGTGCTCACAATACAATTGTCACTGCCAGGGCCGGGAAAGATCTTGTCTCCAGTTTGGTCTCAGGTATCTTTTAATTCACCACATCTTCTACTGTTTATTCTGTCCTTGGTTATAGTATCAGTGTCGACTGGTACAACAAATCTGAAAGTGAAATTAGCTCTATACCAGTACCCTTACAATGATTACTAAGGTACTGGCTGTGGTACTGAGAATAAGTTCTAGATCTATGAGAGAGCTTCAGTATGTATGGTATTGGAAATATGGTTTGATTGAACATGGAATTGACTTGGTGCAGGGTTGCTGACCATTGGTCCAAGATTTGGTGGTGCCATTGATGATGCAGCTAGGTACTTCAAAGATGCTTGTGACAGGGTGAGTAAGGCTTCTCTTATTTAATTTTACTAGCTTATATAGGTCGTGCATAAAGCGGCATGTAGTTGAACTAAACTGAAAACAAAAGGTCTGAATGAATGATCATATGTCGTTGTGAACAGGGTTTGACGCCGTACGAGTTTGTGGAAGGAATGAAGAAGAAGGGTATCAGGGTGCCCGGTATTGGACACAGGATAAAGAGCCGGGACAACAGGGACAAGCGTGTGCAGCTGCTCCAGAAGTACGCACACACACACTTCCCATCGGTCAAGTACATGGAGTATGCGGTGCAGGTGGAGACATACACACTTTCCAAGGCCAACAACCTTGTGCTCAATGTCGACGGTGCCATCGGGTCACTCTTCCTCGACCTGCTGGCTGGATCGGGCATGTTCACCAAGGCCGAGATTGATGACATTGTCAACATTGGCTACCTTAACGGCCTCTTCGTGCTTGCACGTTCCATCGGATTCATCGGGCACACCTTCGACCAGAAGCGCCTGAAGCAGCCCCTCTACCGCCACCCCTGGGAGGATGTCCTTTACACCAAGTGAACATGAAAATTTCAAGGGACCTCTTTTTTTCTTTTCTTTCATTCTTTCTTTTACCCCCTCGTCCTTCCTTCCCAACAGAAGAACCTGCTTTTTGTAAGTGCTGCATAAATTGTGCACGAGTCGAGTCATGAGTCGTGGTATGTATGGGGCTTCGTTAGAGTCATTACCCTCCCTAATCCGGTTCTTTCAATCACGCCTCGTATTTGTGTGTTTTGTTACATCAGTCTCCCTTTAAGTTTCTTGTAATATTGAGATTATCAGAAAAATGGTAATTTGATTGATACTACTATCTCCACCTTGTCGTCATCATCATCATCATCATCATTGTTATTATCATAATTTTTTGAAAGCCGTATTTCTACTGAGCTAGTCCAATATAAGTCCTTTTTTGAAGCCTGGACATTAAACGAAGTTTTATATGGATATGATGATAATAATCACCTATACTATTATAATGAGCACCAAAGAACACAAGTTTATCACAATCTTTTCTTTTACAATTGACCACTGATATCATCAGTGTTTATAAAAAAAATAATACAAACCAGATTATAATTAGCTAATGACTCTTTTTACTGAGTAATCACTATAAGTCTATAATCATTCCAGTGAATGAGAATGGGAATGACAGAAAGTAATGAGAATTGTTATGATAAATGGAAAATAGTATTTAGGAAGACATCAAATAGTTTGTTGTCCAAAGAATCAGAGTGGCTGTGCCTGAATCCATCGATCGCGGTTGATGTACCGCAAACTGGTGTAGTGCCGCAGCGTCTTATCGCTCAGTGTTTTCATCCACCTGACTCTGCCTGCTCTCTCTGCCCCCGCTCCTCGGCAATTCGCTTCCACAAACGTTGTTTCCCATCTGAATTCACACATATAAAACACATAAAATCAAATCAATTCTCATACCATATCAGTGAAAGTCGTGAAATGACAGCAGTACCCGTCGAACTGCCATGGGTCCCAGCCAAGAGGCGTGATGATATCGTTCATGTAGGTGTCGTAGAATATGACGCGTGCGTAAGGCTGCCATGCTCTTCCCAGGTAAGTCTGAGATGAACCAGTTATGTTGCACGACTTGAACACAAACCCGCTCCAGTCGTCCTTGCTGTCTCTTCCTTGTGCTGTTATGTACCCCAGCCCTTCCAATCCGCCCGCCGTCGATATTGTGCATCTCTTCATCATATAAATAAGTAAATAACTATCTAGTATCACTTCATTAATATAAGTTTATCTAACAAATAAAATTTTATGGCCAGTTTTTTAACTAAATTTTGAACTAAAAAAGTATGTAAAACCTCAAAGATGGATTGGCCTTGACCAAAGATGAAATCGAGGGCGCCTTCAATGTAGCAATCTTGGTAATAATGCCGTCCCGTTAGATCACACAGCGTGTCCTGTATACCGACAAAACCGCACCTGTAAAAAGCCGACTGGTCCCCTGCCACCAAGGCCGCCACGGCTTGAGACATCGACATACCTCCATCAAATGTATTCTACCAATATATAATAAAAAGTTTAGGCTCCTAAGCTTCTATGTAATGTAGGGTTCATGAAGAAGGATTCGAGTATTTATCTTTCGTCCTTGCGAAACGTTGATTTGTTTGTAACTCAGTTAAGGTGACAGTAAAAGAAACCTTGAAGGAGATGTCTCGAGCCATGAAATTGGAAGCGTAACAGGAGAATGTCATGCTGTTGGCTGTCGTATGCTGGCCATCACTCGCGTAGTCTCCCCATTCGATCCAGGTTTGCTCCGACCCTTCCCCCTCTAGCATTATGTACTCTTTACTTTCCGGTATGATTACTTTTTCTCTGAATAACAAAAGTTACCCAAGAGACAAAATGTAGAACATTCATTTTTAGCATAAAGATTGCATAAATATATACTGCTTTGGAAAAAAAAAAAAGGAGTATCATGTCAATAAAAGAATATTTTTCATCAAACCAGCTTTTTAGATTTTTTTATTTATAAAATCATAATGTTAAAATCCATTGAAGAAATGAGCTTCCACAATGTGCTGTGCCTGTGATATGTACCTGTATACACCTTTCTTGACATGAACACGCACCCACTGCGAATTGCCATCAGGAACCGAGTCGATTGCCACCTGGATGCTCTCAAAATCCCCGTTACCATCCGAGCCGACGTAAATGTGCTTACTGACTTTGCATGCTCCAAGCTGCAGATGTTGCAGTGACAGAATAAGGAACAGAAATGCAACAAAAATGCAGCTTTGCAACTCCATATGAGAAGGAAGCAAATCAAGAGAATAAGAAAAGAATGATGAAAATTCATGATCCTCTAGTAGCTAGTACCATGTATGTAGAAATCAAGCATGAAATTTTGAATAGATTGGTTGCCTGTTATGGAGGGATTGATTGATTTCACACGGATACAATGTACAGGAAATCATACAAATCATAGCAAATCCTCAAGTTTTCTGTTTTGGAATTTTTTTCATCTGTATAGAATTGATTATCGAAGTTTATCATTCTTAACAAATTCAGAACGGAATGTAATCTTACATAAAGATCTGCAATCTCATATCATATATTAACATATGTTTCGGAGTTAGACTATTATACTAACGTTAGAATTTCGGACCGAAATGTTAACGCCTCAAATTTTATGTTATCGTGACCGAAATCATAATTTATGGTGCTTGATAAATTCTTCATATGAAAATATTGGAGAATACCAAAAAAAATTCATTTTTAGAGTTTTCTAAGTATTTATTTTAAATTTTAGAAAAAAGCTCATAAATATTAATAAAATATTGATGTTTGTATATGGTATTTTCAAAAATGCAAAACAAATACTTAAAAACTCTAAAAATGAAAATTTTTTGTATTCCCCAATATTTTCATGCAAAGAATATATTGAGTATTATAAATCGTGGTTTCGGACACGATAATATAAATTTTGCTTTCTTAAGTCATTTTTCTTTTTCCGAACGAGTGTAGCTTAGTGAGGCTTAAATATTTAAGCCGACCACCTTGCCGTTAGCATTTCGGTTTGAAATGTTAACGTTAGTATGATAGTCTAACTCTATGTTTCGTCAATTATGTGATGGCAATTAAAATAACAGTGTTACCATTTCAAAAAGGGGAAAATAAAAGGGAAAAAAAAATATGTAAATCTATACTATATTATAAAGCACGTAAGTATTAGACGTCTCCATTTTTTTTCCTCCTCCAATTTTTTTTTAATTCTCATTCTACCCCTTAATCAACAGTAGAGATCAAAATGCATTGATTTCGAATGTGTTGATATTCTTCAATTAAACAACTTCCTCTCTATTTTGGTTTTTACAAAAATGGAAATATATCAATTTTGATATAGAAAACATTAATTTGATTAGAATTTACATTAATAAGAAATTAATGCTTTATATTCTAAAATTTAATGAGTTAATTTAGTGTAAAGATGAAATTTGAATGGTAAATAATTAGCCAAAAACCAAAAAGCACGTTATATGTATTACATGGCACGAGCTCAGAATTTGAAAGGCGGGTTTCTTGCTAGTACTAAAGAATGATATAAAGCCCATAAATTGATTTATTCAGAAAAAAAAAGAACATGTAGCCTGCATGCACAAATTAAAAAAAAAAAATTGTATAAACATTATAAATGTAAGAATCGCTCTTATAAAAAAAAATCAACACATAAGCAGCAAGGTACTACAAATTCATTCAACAACAGTAATTACACATCCAACTCTATCCATGCAATTGCCTAGCACAAGAAATCCAACAAAAATAAAATTTATAGAAGGATCTCCTATGAATGCATTTTTTTTCATTTTCTCAATTTATTCAGATTACTATTCTCAGGACAGTACAATTTGCATTGAACTGTTTTGTTCATCTTAATTCATGGAAGCAAGCTTCTTCTCCATCATTTTCGCATTTCGAAGCACCTCTAATGCCTCCTTCTCCCTACCCGCGCGCTTCAGATTAAGCGCTTTGATTTTCTCTTTCTTAATCTCACCTTCCATTTTTGACCTCTCATCGTCTCTCTGAACAGCAGCAGGCCTAGTTTGTTTTTCTACCGTGACTTGTTTTTGAGGTTCTTGTTTGAAAGCACCAATATCCGAATCCCCCCAACCAATCGACCTGAGCGCTGACATAAGCTGTGGATCGAGGAAATCATCAACAGCCACATCACTGGACGAGGAAGCGTCCTCTCCAGCTGAATCATCCAATTGTGCTTCCAATGATTTTGCGATCTCAAATTCAGCCTCCGCCTCTGCAATCTTTCCCTCTCGTCTAAGCTTGAGAGCATTTCTTTTGTGCGAGAGAGATTCTTGCTGTATCTTAACCCGATCACGGGTAGGAATAGTTTTGCGGGTCTGTACTGGTTTAGGCTCTGGTACAACTTCCGGTTGCGTAGGGGCAGTCGAATTGGTAGTTTGATTAGATTCTTCCAGGCTCTTCTCTAAGAGCTTTGCTTGTTTGAGTTCCTCCTTAGCTTCATTTATTTTTCCTTCCCGCTTTAAGGCTAGTGCTTTTCTTTTGTGCATTAATATCTCATCTTTGAGGCTATTGTGATCTGACGGCTGCGGATCCTTGTTGATCGGGTCAACATGGGCTGCCTTTTCAGCATGGTGCGTATCGAGTAATGGAGCTTCGACTTGAGTTACTTGGATAGGTTTTTCTATAACTCGCGTAGAACTTGAGGCAGTTTCGACAACAGGCTGGGGCATTGGGAGCTGTTCACTGGCTGGGACAGTATGGGATTCCAACTCAACAAGTTGTTGCTCCAACTCCTTGGCCTTTTCGAGTTCTGACTCGGCCTCTTCTTCTCTTCCTTGCCGTCTTAACTGGAGAGCCTTCCTCTTCAGTACCAACAGCTCTCTCTGTATCTCTCCTTTACTCTTCCTCACTTTCTTTTCTGGCATCGGGTTATATGGTTCTGCAGCTGCACCTTCATTTACATTCGAACCCATTGTTTTCAGATAAGCGGAGACTTCTGGGTCCAGCTTGTCAGTCTCACTCACTTTTGGTTTGGTTTCAGCATCCTTGTCCCCAAAACCAGACTGAATTGCAGCTGCAGGTTTGTTTAGGACATTCCTGATCTCCTTTTGTAAAGCTTTGTCTTCCAGTGGCGATGGTGCCACATCAGCACTGTCATCTCCATCCCAACCTACGTTCTTCAGGTCTAACATCAGAGTTGGGTCCTGCATGTCTGTCTCTGTCACCTGGGTTTCTTCTGGTTCTTCTTGTAATTTCGTAGGATTTTCAAATGGGATTGGGGTTGTGGGTTGTCGGATTCCTTTTGGCTCAGATGCAGCTGTGTTTAAATCCTCCAACTCCCTCTCTAGAAGTTTTGCGCTGTCCAATTCTCTTTGCGACTCTTCAATTTTACCCTCTCTTCTTAAAGCAAGTGCTCGTTTCTTCACAGCCAGAAGTTCTCTTTGAAGCTGCAGTTTATTCTTTTTTGGGGCCTGCTTCACAGGAATGTCCGATGCTGCTGCTGTGCCAGAAACCTCTTTCTCGTCCCAACCCAAGTTCTGCAATACAGACAGGAGACTTGGGTCCTGCATGTCAGACTCCGTCACCTCAGTGTCCCCTATTTCATCACCCGTTTCCAAGGGATTTATATTTCCAGCTAGCGGGTTCATATCGACCGGTAATTTTGGTTTATTGTCTGCCTCTTCTAATTCTGCCTCCAGAAGCTTTCCTCTCTCCAGTTCTCTGTCTGATTCTTCGATTTTGCCTTCTCGCCTCAAAGCAAGCGCCCGCTTCTTCACAGCCAATAATTCCCTCTGGATAGCGAGCTTATTTCTTGAAGCAGATCTGCCACCTGACAAATTTAGGTTTGCAGCCATACTTGGCTGTGAAGTTCTCCTCTCCTTCACTTCAGGTGAGCTTTCTTTAGATCCAACCTCCAATAAATCTTTTTCAAGTAATTTGGCTTTCTTAAGCAAGGCCATGGCTTCTGACAGGTTACCTGCTTTCTTTTGTACAACAGCCTCCTTTTTTAATGTGTACACCTGGTCTTTTACTGATTCCTCGGACAAATGATCTTTATCTGCAGAATTTCTGACTTCCACCTCGTCATCCCAACCAAAGGATTTCAAAACCGAATTCATATCTGGATCATGCAGATCTTCATTTGTGACATCAAAATCCCCAAAGTGATCCAAATCTCCAGATAAAAGTTTCTCTATGTCAAATCCCATTGGTGGCAACTCAATAGGGGCATTTAAATCAAACTTAAGATCGGAACCATCATTAGTTTTACCATGACCATCTAAACCACGGACCAATTCAGCCAATTCATCATCAGAATCGTCAGATTCCCCCAAAATTGCACGCTCTTCCAATTCTTTTTCTAAAATTTTAGCCTTCTTAAGTTCCTCCTTAGCCTCGGTTAATTTCCCCTCCCTCTTCAGCAACAAAGCATGCTTTTTCATGGCAATTACCTGGGAATTATCAATCCCTTTTTTCTTCCCTTCTGGTGAAGACTTTTTTGCAATTTCCCCTAAAAGTTGGGAGAGCTCACCTTCAACAGTCAAAGTTTTTGGGTTTGCATCTCTTTGGATATCATCATCCGTCCAGCCCAAGTCCTTCAGCTCTGATGCCAGGTCATCTTTTCTGTTGTCTTGCTTTTTATTCTCCCTTTCTGCATTATTCACCTTACCAGCAGCCGTTTTACGGGACTTCCGCAGGAAGATTTCCAAAGCATCGGCTTGTCTTTCCAGCTCGCGGCCTCTTTTAAAAGCCTGGAGTGCCTGGTCAGCCTTTCCTTGTGACTTGAGAAGCCGGTGCATTTTCTTTTCTTCAACGGCCTTCTGGCGAAGTTCATCCGGTGTGACATCATTAGGGACACTCTGGGGTATACTTGCTGAAAGACTCCGAATAATTTCATTCTCTTCATTTCGAGATGGGTCCCTTGAGCTTGATGCAGAAGATGACGAGGTGCCAACCAGACGTGCAGGTACTTCCGAGGGTTGTTTATGGGTCCCAAGGAGCTGCGCAAGAAGCTCGTCTTCTTCACTTGGTCCGGCTTTCAGGTTCCCTGTTCAACCAAGGTATACACTCTTAGGTTTCAGATCTTCAGCAATCAATAATTATATGTCTACAATATTTATTGAGTAATACCTAGTGTCCATAGAAAAACTGTCCATAGCGTCCATAGGTTACATTTGGGGATGTATCTGTTACATTCTGTACATGTCTATGGATATGGATGTATGAACGGGTTTTCAGTGGACGCAAGATATTTGTCATATTTATTTATGCCAAACACCGGACTGCTGGTACTAGAACAGGCAAACTGGAACTAGCAAAATTGAAGGCTCATCCAATTGAGGAATCAAATGAGAAGGAAATAAGCAGCACCTTTATTAGCAGTTCTACTGCTGCGGCCGTGCCGGAGCTCGAACCGAGCGGCCTCCTCGAGCTTCTTACAGGGGTCGCAGATGCGGACGGCGGAGTCCCCCTGGCCCCTTAACACCATCCGCTGCGAGGTGCAGTTGCCGCAGAAGATGCCGCCGCATCTCCGGCAGTGGTGCTGTTATTACAAGATTCACAACCATCAGACATGAATGAAACAAGTGAATTATTAAGGTTTACAAGTACAACCCGAGAGAAGCAAGTTACCTTTCGGTTGATGAAGGTGAACTGGGAAGCGCAGGTCTGGCAGTGGGAGGCGTCCACCACCCAGCTGGCACCCCGCATCGACGGCTTCGCCGGCAGCCCGATCTTCTCCAGCATTACTTACCACTATTCTTGTCAATTGACTCAATTGACTCTGCCTGATGATTGATTGATGGATGGATGGATGGATGGATTGGGGAAGAAGCAAAGTGGCCTTGCTTGCTTGATTGCTGATCTGAATTCCGAGGATCGCGAATTGATTTGACGCCGGCGACTCGATTTCTTAATCTTTGATGATTTCTCTTACCTTTTTATTTCTGTATACTTTTAGAATTTAGAGCTCGTGCTAAAAATTACATAGAAGTTCTCATGTGTCGCTGCAACTGGGCCCCATCGGTTTATTTTTATCCGACTGTACCGGATGGACCCGGCCTGTTTCTTATGTAGCGATGATAGTACTTGTCAGAGCCTGCTGGTGGGGTCCACTAGGGTATGGGTTCCATAAAACGTGTTCAGCTTGCTAACTACTTCTCTACTTTACCGTCTCCGCTTCTGTCACGTGCCTGTCACGTGAGAGAAACGAACAAGAACTTTCCGGGTCCGAAACTCCGAATCTGCTGCTTTTCTTTTAGAAAAACAGGGCCTGCTTTTCCGAATCAGACGGTCAGGATCGGTTCTGTGCTGTAATATTGATGCACTTCCGTGAATTGGACGGTCAGGATCGGAAAAGGCAGACCCTGATTTACTAACAGAAAAGCAGCCGATCTAAATCCGACCTTCCTTTCGCGCTCAAATCAGCTACGATCCAATTTGGATAAGAGGCCCTCCAATCTTTATTAGACGGCTAAGATTATTCCAAAAGCCCCTCCCCTAAAAACCACAGTCGTCGGATCGCGATTGGAGGGTCCTCCGATCCAGTTTGGATCGTAGCCGATACGGACTCCCTTTCTTTCCTCTCTATAGAACATCCCGAGAGTCCCTCGCCCTTTTCATTTCATTTCATTTCTCAGTTCTCAGAATCGAAAGGGGCGAAAGGAAGAAACGAAAGAAAGAAAGAAACATTCGGAATCGAAATTGGAAAAAAGAGGAAAAAAAAGAGAATTAAAATTAAGAAGAATGAATTACAACCCGAACTCAAACCCTAACCCTAACTCCAACATGGGGATGAACTACAACCCCAACATGAGATCCAGCATGATGATGGCGGCCGGCGCTGGCGGAGCTGGCGGCCTCGCCAATCCCTACGCGCACCCCAATCTCAACACCCAGGGCGGCCGCGGCAGCGTCGGTGTGGGAGGAGGAGTAGGAGGAGGAGGGGTGGCTAGTAGTGATCTGGTGCTGAAAGGGTCGTGCGAGGCTTGTGGCAACTCGTCGGAGCTGTACGGCAGCTCGTGCAAGCACATGACGCTCTGTCTGTCCTGCGGCAAGCGCATGGCTGCCGAAAGCCGGTGTTGTCACCTCTGTAATGCTCCTATTACCAAGCTCATCAGGGTAAGTGCCAGTACCAGTACCCGTATCAATACCAGTACCAGTATCAGTACCAGTACCAATTGTAGTGGAAGATTGTTCTTATCCCAATGATATATCATATGTTATTGATTGTTGAATTTAGGAATATAATGTGAGAGCAGCCAATGCCAGTACCGACAAGACCTTCTCGATAGGTAGATTTGTGTCCGGAATCCCTCCCTTCTCCCGCAAGAGAAGTGCCGAGGTGAAGTGGTCCTTACACAAGGACGGTGTCCAAGGCCGCCAGCTCACTGATGCTCAGAAGGAAAAGCTCAAGAACAAGCCGTGGATTTTAGAAGATGAGACTGGGCAGCACCAGTTCCAAGGTCAGATGGAGGGCTCTCAGTCTCGCACCGCAACGTATTATCTTCTCATGTTGCAGGGGAGAGAATTCCAAGCTTACCCTGCCGGTTCTTGGTACACTCTCTTTCAGTGTATTTTCTGGTATTATCATTCGATTTTAAATACATTAGCAACGCATACTTACCCAAATTACTGTGTTAGGTACAACTTCACCAAAATAGCACAGTACAAGCAGCTAACTCTGGAAGAAGCAGAGGAGAAAATGAACAAGCGTCGGAGCAATGCAACTGGCTATGAGCGGTGGATGATGAAGGCTGCAACAAACGGTGCTGCGGCCTTTGGTGTGCCCCTGTCCGACCCGGCCAAGAAGCCTGGGGAGGGTGCGGCAGGTCCCAAGGATCCTGCAGAGGCCGGAGCCAAGGGGAAGAAGGGAAAGAAGGGAGATGGAGTAGAGGAGGAGGAGAAAGGGGAAGAAGATGAGGAGGAGGAAGCAGCCAGGCGCGACCGCCTCAGTCTGACAAAGAAGAGTGGTGGTGATGATGATGAGGATGGTGGTGGCAAGGGAGATTTAGATTTAGATGATGATGATATTGAAAAAGGTAATTTAAATTGTTTTGTTGGTATATAGTTTTGGTGTGTGGTTCAGAACTAGGGCTATGTTGATACTAGGTTTTGAACCTTTGTAAATGGCAGTGTCAGTACCACCATCAGCTAGTTTTCTGTTATCATTAGGATGTCTTTAAGTTAGGGAGAGATTTTTTTGAAGAAATAGTCAACACAATTATTCATAGTAGGCTATATTATTAAAAAAGGGAAAAAGAATGATGAAATAGCGTCAACAAGAGCAACCTACTTTTATTTAGACGGTATTTGTAACTGTTGAGATTTGTTAATTTGATTTCCATCTTTAGGTGATGATTGGGAGCATGAAGAAATATTCACTGATGATGACGAGGCGGTTGGTAATGATCCTGAAGAGAGAGAGGATCTCTTGGCCCCTGAGATTCCAGCCCCACCCGAAATCAAACAGGTATGGTCATTTCTGATGTAACGCCACAACACATGAGAGAATCGTCTGTTCATATTTTCGATATGAAAAATGACATTGAAATGTAACAGGATGAGGAGGAAGAGGAAGGAGAAGAAAATGGTGGTGGTTTAAGCAAATCTGGAAAGGAGCTGAAGAAGCTTCTTGGGAAAGCTGCTGGCCTTGAGTCAGATGCTGATGACGACGACGACGATGATGAGGTTCTCTTAGTTTTTTCCTCTCCATTTTGTTGTTCTTTTTTGTATGACAATATGAGTCTTACATGATCACTAGTTTGAAATCACCCCATTGTGTCACCAGCTAGAGTTTACAAAGTAAATAGGCTTTTTTCGATTGAAAAAAAATGCTTCATGACTGTTTATTTCACAAAATATAATGAGGAATTTCCCGATGGCCCATTCTTTATGTGTAGAAATTTTCTGTTATTTCCTCACTACTAGTTCTTATATCAGATTTTTATTATTAAATATTGTTTATTTCAGCAGGAAGATGAAGCATCGCCTGTGCTTGCACCGAATAAGAAGGAAGCAATAAAAGACGAGCCTGATGTTGACAAGAGCCCATCTAAACCTGAAGATACCAAACCTGGCAAGGGAGGTAAAGGCACACCTTCGTCCGCCAAATCCAACAAGGGCAAGAGGAAAGCCACAAATGAAGAATCTAAACCTGGTACTGGCGGTGCTGCTTCTAAGAAGGCAAAGACCGAGCCTGTAAGTCAACTTTAGAAATAAATGTGGGAACAGGTCTTGACCCAGCAGACTATATTCTTGTTTGTACTGTCGAAATGTAGCAGCAGGCAGATTTTCTATCAGTCAATTCTTAAAAAAATTGTGACACCAGGCATGTGCCAGACTCTGGTACTTCCATCACATTCATGATAGTACAGACCTACCTGCATACTTCCTTTTACTAGTACCGGTTATGCCATGTTTGCTATAATTTTCATTTTTCAGAGCCTTGCTAGGTAGATTTATTTATTGAGGGTACTCATCTGACTGCATTTTCATATTTAGTTGGCCATTTTGCCATTACCTGTAATCTGGGCTACACTTTTATATAATAGTTTTTTTCTGGTATTAATGTTTACTTCGCACCTAATTTTCTTTCTTCCCTAATTTGGTTAAAATATACGTTCTGATCCCTTTTTATTAATTAATTATATAAAAGGTGGTTGTCAAGGAAGAAACTCCAACTCCTGCTCCTCCCAAATCAGGAGTAGCTCATAAGGGATCCTCTGTGGTTGCTAAGGGTGGACAGTCTTCTGTGGTGTCAACTTCTCCAGTCACAGAAGAAGAGATCCGTAAAGTTATTCTCTCCAGTGTAACAATCACCACCCAGGAACTAGTTGGCCAATTCAAGTCCCGCCTCAGGAATGCTGATGTACTATTCTCTCTTCTTTCTCCCTTTTTCCATTTAAGAATGAGGGTTTCTTTGGAAGATGTGACACAAGATTTGATAAAAAATTCCCTAACACAATGAACATAAAAGGTTCCAAACCTCTTAACCTTAACCTTGGTATTTGCCAAACTTATTCTAGGGCTCTATTTGCCTCAGCCAATAGTAATTCTAGATACAAACATGAGCATCTTGACATGTAATCCAAACTTGAATTGTTGGTCTTCAGTGGACTTGGCAGAACTGACCATCCTGGGACCCAAAATCATAAGTTATAACTAGCTCTCCTGATATATTAATCAGTAATCACTTTTTTATTAGCATTTTTTAGTGCCATATCATTCCAGTAATTATGAACTAATTCATCCCCAAGTCCTTGTTATATGTGAAAAGAGTATATTTTTTTAATGATAGTATTATTTTATTTTTTTTTAAATTGGTTTGCTTTGCAATGGTGCAGGATAAGAAGGCATTTACGGAAGTACTAAGGAGGATATCAAAAATTCAAAAGAATCCATCTGGAGCCGCATATATCGTTCTCAAATAAAAGAGAGAAATTTTGTTATGTAACTACTGATTTTTGCTGTTCGTGAAAGTCTCAGAGCATATTTCACTTTCATCTTATTTTTCAGTGAATGAAAGAGAATAATTGAATGATTAGTAACTTGAGGAGCTTTCATCTGGTAAATCATAATTAAAAGAAGGCCGGAATGAAAGAGTGATGCACATAATGTTATTTCGTAGTCTGCCATTCGCATTGAAGAAGAGGTTCAATCGTTTCAGCTTTTAGCTTATGCTGTAAGAAAGTACAAATTCAAATGGTCTTGCGATGATGTATTCTGTAAAACTTTTTTGTTCCAATACAAATTCAAATGGCATCTTCTGCCAGATTCTCAAAAAAAAAAAAAGAAAAAGAAAAAGAAAATACAAATACGAATATCGTACTGATCACAACATTAACACACTAATATCACATCATTTTTTTTATTTGCTTACATATTGTCGAAATTGAGAAATGTGCTCATACTTCAATAGTTGTTACCTAAGGCTGTGCTTCCGAGTTTGAATGGAAAGGGAAGAGAAGGGATGACAATGAGAGGGATGTTATATTTTGTCACCTCAAATTTAAAGGTTACAATTATGAAGAAAATGAATAGAGTATTTCATCTCCTTGCCATCCATTTCCATCCATTGATTTCCCAAATTTTAACTCGTGAGCAAGGTTAAATATGGTTTATCCCATCCCCTCCCCTCCCATCTCCTTCTATCCATTTACCTCAATTGGAGTACACCCTAAATAAAAATAGTTTTGAAGAAAGTGAAGAAATTCAAGATGAGACAAAATAAAAATTATGACAAAGGTTGAACTTATTATTAGGTTAAGCACAATAATTATCATTTGCGAGTTGCAATTATGAAAAAGGAATAGTAATGGACTACCCACTTATTAATCAGTCAAATGCAAGGACGTCCAAGAGACCAAGACTCAAGACTCAAGAGTAGGGGTGGTAAATCGGGTGGGCAGGACGGATTCGGGTCAGGTTGGATAATGACAGATCGGGTCGGTTTCGAATCAGATCGGATTGGGTCGGATCAGTTTGATTTTATGAAAAATATCGGATCGGGTCGGACGGATTTCTCGGGTCGGGTTCTGTCACCCCTTGACAAGGGTGAAGCTAGAGGTGGCAGAACCTGACCCGACCCGAGAAATCCGCCCGACCCGACCCGACCCAAAATTTTTCAGATAGTCAAACTTACCCAACTCGACTCGACCTGATTCGAACCCGACCCGACCCGAGATCAAATAGCATCCAATCCAACTCAAATCAACATACGATGAAAAAAAGTAGATATTAAAATTGATCCGACCCGACCCGCCCATCACCCGACCCGACCCGACCCGAGATATTGTAGAAGATCAAACTGACCCGACTCGCCCGTCCAATTTGCCAACTCTAGGTGAAGCCAAGAGAAAAGGGGTAAGAGAAGAAGAAAATAAACAAAAGAAACCCTGCCTTGCCTTCTTGACTGTGGACTGTGGACTGTGGACTGTGTCGTCTAATAAAGTCCTAAACGGCTAAACCTAAAACCCTGCTGATTGCTGAAAGAGGACCGACTTCTCAAAACATGTCAATCGCAATCGCATGGAGATTACAATTCGCCAGGCGCCTCTGCGCTTCTTCTGCTTCCGGTACTCCTCCCAACCCTCCCCGGCCATCGCGGTCCGCCCCACCATCGCTGCACACGCTGTTCCGGCAGCTATCCCAGCCGGACAAATCCGTCGGGGCCGTGATGTCCAAGTGGCTGGAGAAAAGGAATCGCACCTCGCAGGAGCACCTGTTCTCCTACGTCAGGGAGCTCCGGCGCTTCGGCAACCCTACCCGCGCTCTGCACCTCTTCGACTGGATGGCGCGTCGGGGAATGCCGCTCCACCCCGGCTCCCACGCCGTCCGCATCGATCTGCTTGCCAAGACGGCCGGCGGCGGCATCATTGAGGCGGCCGAGAGGTACTTCTCGTCCCTGCCGCCGCACGCCAAGATTTACTCCGCCATGCTGACTGCGTATGCGCATTGCCGGATGGAAGATCAGTCCCTGTCCCTTTTCTCCCGGTTGAAAGAGTTCAATTTCCTCACCTCCCCTCTTCCTTACAATAACCTAATGTCGCTGTATCTGTCGATTGGGAAGCCGGAGGAGGTACCCGAGCTATTCCGCCGGATGAAGGATGATGACGGGATCGCCCCCGACGGATACTCCTACTCGATGCTGGCGAGGAGCTACGAACTTATGCGTGATTTGGACTCATTTGAGCGTGTTGTCAAGGAGGTCCGGGAAAACCCTCCTGCGGGCTTTGAGCCGGATTGGAACCTCCATGCTAGCTTCGCGTCGATGTATGTTGCCTTTGGGATGTTCGACAAGGCCGAGGCTGAGTTTAAGAGCTTGGAGGAGAAGATGGATAAGACCACCCGTAGACCGTACCACTTTCTCATTACCTACTATGCCGGTAAAGTTATCTTCCCCTTCTGGTACCGGTTAAGCCAATTTAAATTACAGTCCACTTATTATTATCTGTGCTCAATAGTGAAACATCTTGCGTGCACTAAAAAACCGTCCATACATCGTAAATGAGTATAAAATATAGCGGATAGACCCCAAAATGTAATAGATACATCCTGGAATGTAACCTATGGACGATATGGACAATTTTTCTATGGACGCTGGGTATTACTCTGATCAACATTAATCTACAGACAGAAATCAGTACATATTTAATGATAGTTAGAGACACTTGTGCAACCATGCAGGTACTGGTAACAAGGATGGGGTTGATCGCATCTGGGAAGCGTTAAAGAAGCAATTCCCCAAAACCAAAAATGGGTCATATCTTATGATGTTTCTGGCTCTCGCAAAGTTGGAAGACATAGATGCGATTGAGAGATGCTTCAAGAATTGGCAGAGTGAGGTTGAAAGTGGCGGTCTCAGCTTTTACATAAGGATTGCAAATGTTGTCATAGGAGCGTATCTGAAGAAAGGTATGCTTGCCGAAGCACAAGCTATCGCAGATTGTTGTGTGGCTAAAGGGCATGTCGATTCAAAGACGGTTGATTTGTTCTTGGAGTATTATTTGAAGGATTCGAAGCTCGATCTGGCGTGGAATTGGTTTGAGAAGGGAGTTGAGTTAGGGAGGAAAGGCGAGTGGAAGCCGAGTGAAGAGATTGTCAATGCATTTGTGAAATGTTTCGAGGAATCTGCGGACAGGTCTGACCAATACGAGTTATTTCGCAGGAAACTGAAGGAAATCGATTCTGCGGGAATTGAGATCAAGGAAAATGAAGCAGCTGCTATTGCTTAGGGAATTGCCTTTTGTTTCTTTCCCTTTCCTCCTGGCAAGTGAGTATAGAACAGGAAAGCCTACAAATTGATCCCTGGTTGAGAAATTGAAACTTAGAATTTCAGAATCAGAGAATTACATCAAATTTTCTCTTGGAAGATGGTGAATTGCTGTGAGGGAGTGGTTTGGAAATCTGTCTTCTGGTAAGTGGGGAAGTGGAGTTGCAGATTGTAATGTGAATTTGGGCAAACTTCTGATATTTGTGCTACCACTGGGATAAGCACAGCAGATTAAACCCTAAACAAGGAGGTGTTGTAATTTTAATATATTAGACAATTAATTAGTAGAATTTGAACTTTCTGACTTTTGTATATTATTTTGTTGGTTGTAAGGAAGAGCATTGAGCTTGCTTAGTTCATGTCTACAGTATACTGTTGTGGTAAGCGTTGCCATTTTGTTACGTTAGCAAGTAATGAACGGAATTAAATTGAAACATGATTACTCATGAGAAGCCCTGCTCTAACTGATATTTGTTGTACTAATATCAGTTGGACAATATATCATTCAGTTGGATAAATAAAATTCTGATTCTCATCTGTGAAATCAGACTAGCTTTCGGTTCCTCTTATTAGTGCCTTATTGGTATATCTTTTTGTTAGTTAACTAGTAAAAAGCCCACTCCTTGTTTTGGGTTGAAATTATTATTTTTTATAATAAACTTTTAAGATAATATGTAATGGGCCTTAATTTGAGATAATTTATATGGGCCTTAATTTTAATGGGCTGAGAATGTCAATGAGCATTAACGTACATTAACAGTTCTGATCTTTTTCGAAGAAAATGATCAATGGCTCAGATGTGAGGATAGCCCTTTCATATCATTTTTTTCCAATATGCCTTTATTATTAGTAAGGATTTTTTTTTTTTTTTTTTTTTTTTTTTAGAAAAGTTGATAATGGCTGCCAACCGCTTGTTAGTTAATTTGCTCACTCTATTAATTTTTTTTGTTGGCCATGCTAAGTTTCAATCTCTGCTGGATGTTGTACAAGTTATAGAACTACTGCTGGATGTTGTGCAAGTTATAGAACTTTTTAAGAACTTATACATAGATACTAAAGTCGATAATTTTAAACGCCGATGGCCACGATATATAGGGCGAAAAAATAATAAAATTTGATATGCATCTGACCTCTACGTCTTCACGTCGGCGGTCAGACACAAAAATTTGGTCCTCATCGTTTTTCCATTTTTTCCGTCTACGTAGGTATGGAGCGGACTGCCATATGGGTTCTAGTATGTTTTGGTCAAGCAAGGGTGGGCGGTGGGCAATGGCCGACCGTTCGGCGACATATTCCCCCAACCGTGTTCTCATCATATTTCCTCCAACAACTCTAATCTTAGAACTTCAGATAAAAATCAAAATGTATGAAATTATGCAGTATTCATAGTTATGTGTTTGTTAAAAATAGGTTAGACCTACAATTTGGTGTTTGGTTTGCTGGTTGTAGAACTACCAAATGAAATAACGGTGTAGAACTACACATGCCTAATTTAATAAAATGGGCTCAACAACCTTATAATAATAAATAAAAAAAAGTACTCATGCCATAAACAGTTGAACGCGTAGGGGGTTCATCTGACGAGTCAACTCTTGATGTACAGCCCCATAAATAGCTCCTTGTCCCCCTTTCTGTGGCATTATCTCTTTAGTGGCTTCTACTCCACGCAGCCCTACCACCCTCTCCCCATATCTAGTCTACTCTCTTCCTCGCCCTTGCAGCTAAAGAGATCCTATATCGACCTTTAACAACCAAAGGGAGCTTCAACCAATTAATTGTAGTAGAAGCGAAAATGAATAGGTCCGTGCAGCTCGCTCTCTTCGTCCTCTTGTCATATCAGCTCCTGTCCCTTGCTACAGGGTTTAGCCTCACTCTCTCTAACCGTCGATCACAAGTCGCCAACTTCTGCTCACATACTCATGACCCTAGGCTCTGCATGGCATCCACGAAGCGCTTCTCCGCTTCCTTCTCAAGAATTATTGATGCACAAGCCGTGTTGAGAATGCAACTGCGGGCCATCAGCAAGCGGTGTTGGTCGGCCAGGAAGAAGGCCCTAAAGTTGGCAAAGCGTGCTAGGGGTCCAATTGCGTTTGACCTGAAGAACTGTGCAGAGTTGTACAACAACGCAGTGGACCTGACCAAAGAGTCGATCCGGGCACTGAATGCGAACGATGGACAATCCGTGCAGATGGTGCAGATCATGCTTCAGGAGATTAGGCAATCTACACAGGAGTGTGACATGCAGTTCCGGAGAGGCTTCTCCAACCCTTTGGCCCATGCTAGTGGCTCTATTATCAAGATGACCGTCAATGGCGATGACCTCAACAACATGATGGCCCGCACAACATTTCACAAACATTAACTTGGTTGATTGATTATCTCATCTGCTTAATACCTTCCTACATTTTTCAAAGCTGTTTTACAACTAAGTCTTTTTTCTTTTATGAAGAAAGTTATTGAGTTGGACTCTGATTGTATTTTTATGTATTCTATTTGGAGATTATTTTTTTCTCATAGTATTTGTTAATTAGGAAATAAGGGATTTGAAATTCTGGTAACACAATGTTTGAATTAGCTTATTAGTACTTGAATTAATTAAATAGTATGCCAATGAAAATGAGGAAGAAAACAATTAACTGATAAAAATAATTATGACACAATATGAAACAATATATATTTTTTTCAATTATTGTTAAACGCCACTATTATGAGAAACCATGATCAGATCTTGGTTTTCAGACTTGGGTCCGACCATTATGATTGATGATGGAGTTAACCTCCCTCTTATAGTTCCATTCCATTCCATTCCATTCAAACTCGAGAGCATATATAGCTTAGGGGGAGTCTTTTTTTTTTTTTTTTTCGAAAAGTTGGTAGCAGTTACCAACGGGATAGCCTAGGGGGAGTCTGAAGGAACAATCGATGCTCAGATTGAAAGTTTAGGACATAATCATGGTTGAGTGAGCTCAATTTGGACTCCACTACACAATTCCAAGTTGATAGAAGTTCCCAGTATTTTTGAGGATTAGCTTTTAATTATTACAGGTGTATCTTTTTATTTATAAAATCTTATTTAAACCTCTTCCGAACAATTCCTTTTCGCTCTTTGTATTTAGATAGTCCATAATCAGAAATTAGTTTGACAGGCTAAAATGTGCTTGTATACTGTTTAATGCGTACATAGTGTTCTAACTTCTATGTGAAAGTTGTAAAATGTTAAATGGTAACTCAGTCATTGCACTCAACGATGTTTGTGCAACTTCTTGTCTAAATGTTATATATTTAGCTAGAGTTAGACTATCATACTAACTTTAGAATTTTGGACCGAAATGCTAACGTATTAAAATTTATGTTATTGTATCCAAAATCATGATTTATGGTGCTCAATAAAATCTTTATATGAAAATATTGGGGAATACAAAATTTTTTCATTTTTAGATTTTTCTAAATATTTGTTCTGCATTTTTTTCTAACGTATTAAAATTTATGTTATTGTATCCGAAATCATGATTTATGGTGCTCAATAAAATCTTTATATGAAAATATTGGGGAATACAAAATTTTTTTATTTTTAGAGTTTTCTAAATATTTGTTCTGCATTTTTGAAAATAGCATAACATCAATATTTTATTAATATCTATGATTTTTTTTTCTAAAATTCAAAACAAGTACTTAGAAAACTCTAAAAATAAAAATTTTTTGTATACCCCAAATAGAACTGATTGTTTCTAGAAAATGAAGGACAATTTTCTAAATAGTGTCACTAAATTGTGCTTTCATTTGCAAAGGAACAAACACCATAATAGAAAGAAATCATATAATTATGTGTTGTTTACAGCACACCTTACAAGATCTCCAAATTGAGCTTTCATTTGTATAATTGTGCATAGAAGTCCCTAGAACAAAATTAAAGCTTCGTAATAATAATAGTGTCATTAAATTTTGTAGTTACGTGAATCTCACTCCTTTCAAAAATACCAGTATAATGTCTTTGCTACAGGTGATTTCTATATTGTAATATTCTAACAATGAAATTATTTTAAACAGTGAAGACATAATGATCATGACCTGTGCTCCGAGGGGACTGACGATTGTTGTTTTTCCGTTATTTTATTATTATATATTTTAAAAAAAAATCAAAACAGTCAGAAAGTTTTCTTTACTATTGATTTCTTGATTTTTTAAAGCATTCATACCCTCCGCTGTGATTTACGCCATCAATTTGAAAGGTCATATTATTTTCTTTTCATTTTCACAGTAAATAAATAATAAATTAATTAAAGCGACAGAAAAAAAAGGAAGAAATTAATTTTGATTATTATTCTCATTTTCCATAGCCTCATGGCATGGATGGCCCAGGGTAAGTAGTGGATGGCAATTCATATCCTCCGCTGCGCATGAAATTACTTCGTAGCGCTCCAACCATTGGATATGCTTTTAGATTCGTGCAACCCAATACTCAGTGGAGGGGGTTGGTTACTGTTTTCCTTTTTATTTTTTTTTTATAGATTTAAGTGGATATTTTCCACCGTCTCCCATTTTTTTTTAGGAGATATTTGTGTCCATAGAGGATTGATCTCATGATCTCTTAGAAATCATCAAAGTTAACTACCACTTGAGTTACTAGGCCATTTGCCTGTTTTCCCTTCTTTTAAGTATGAGGAGGGATCTATTGACAATCCTTAACTTGACAATCTTGACAATTTGATATTTCAAAAATTTGTAAAAAAACATATAAATTCTCAAAAATAGAAAAAAGTTCACGGAATTATTTCTTGACTTGTAGATTGATTATGTTTCTGATTATATCCAATTTAAGTTATATTTGATGTCCCTTCAAAGATTCGTTAAATTACAACTGTTAAAAAATACACAAAATTTTGATAAGCCATCAAACGATGTTCAAATTGATTGAAATTTGGAATACTATCGATCTACAAGTTTACTAATGCATCCATAAGTTTTTTTTTTCAATTTTAAGATTTTTTATGAATTTTTATAAATTTTTAAAATGTTCCATTGTTAAGATTGTCAAGGATCCCTCCTCTTTTAAGTATTTCTTTTTCCTTTTCCTTTTGTTATCTCCTGTGGGAGGCCATGGGAGCTCCAAATGCTATGCTTCCCTACTGCTGCTCTCCTTCTCTCCACTTCTCCCCCCATCCTTCTTCCTTCTCCACTACCACCACCACCAAGCTCAAGTTTCAATCTCGATGTTCTTCCTCCACCAAACCCAATACCCACAAGGTACCTCTCTCTCTCTTACACAAACACAGACACACAAAAAGATATATACAATCTTTCAGGTGTAACATATTCTGATATTCATGCTGCCTGTTGATTTTGTAGGTTGATGCTGAGAAGAGAGAGTACAAACCGGGTTTACTCGATGATGCCCTCCTCGGTTTCTTCAGGACCAAGATGGTTCAGGTGTGTCTTCTTCTTCTTGGTTCTTGGTTTTATTGGGGTTTGTAAGTGATGTGTAATTGCCTGTTCTGTTCCTATTGAAACTCAATTGATGGTTCTTTTTTTTCAATTGATTAACTTGATTCATGATTCTGAAACTAATAATTTAATTATTTTTGATGTAGCAGGCGAAATGCCTACTATATTTTTCATTAATTAAAATAAAATGAGAGTTACAGATATAGATTGAGTAGAAGAAACAAGATACATTTTGAGTAGAAGATAAAAGAAAAAAAAAGAGAAAATAGAGAAAAAGAAAAAAAAAATACAAACAAATCCTTCAAATAATTTAATTTTGTTAGTTGATTCTTTACGTATCAAGGGGTTCGTTCATCAGGATATGCCCTTATTGAAATTCAATTTTCAAGGTTCCCTATATTCTTTTACGGTTTTACCCGTTATTTTGGTCTTTGCCGGTTTATAGCAATATACCCGTATTGCTTAAGTAAGCCGTCATCCTTTACCTTGGATTTTGTATGGGTTTTTCTTTAATTAAGTACAAGAGTTAGTCTTAACTTTTGTCTCACCAACAAAAAGGTAATTTGATTTGATACCGTGAAAAGCTGTAGGAGGTTGGTTGGGATTCTGAAAAACCAGGATACGATGGTTTAATTGAAGTTGCAAATCACCTCATGAAGGGAAAATCGAACCAAGAGAGTCAACTATCAGCTGTAAACTCTCTCTCTTTCTCTCTTTATATCTCCACATACAGTCACACATTCATAGAAAAGAAAAATCCTAAAATCTTATGTGAAGGCAATTTCAGATATCTACTATGATTGTTATCAGTATTCAGCTGACTCCATATATTTTAAATGACAGGTTAGAGTACTAAAGTCCTTGTTTCCGTCATGGTTGCTTGTTCTTTTTAAGATGCTTATAGCGCCACTTGCTGATGGAAAAGTGGCTTCAATGATGAATGGTGAGTGAATCGTTATATTGTTGTAATGTACTTGAATATTTTATGCTTGTTAAGATTTGTTTAGAAGCTCCGAATCAGCCCTACCTCTCTTGGAGCAAGTATAAAGTAGCTAAAATGTGGAATTATGGTATAATTCGAAGAAACTTGTAGAAGAGTGTAACGCTGTCAATTTCGTGTTTCCAGTTGAGAATGTTATTTTCATTGTTTTACGAGGGCATCAATTATGTTACTGAATCTTCTAAGGGAAAAGTATGCAGATTTTCTTCTTCTGTTGGAAAGATTTTAGTTTTGTAAACATTTTTTTTTCAGCTAGAGCAACCGCACTTTCATGTAAGTGGCTGATGGGTCCTTGTTCTGTGAATTCAGTTGTACTTCCAGACGGCAGCTCCTGCTCTAGTGGGGTATATGTTCATCCCTGCCATTGTTTACCTTTAAATAAAAAAAAGAAAGAACCTGAAAATCATATTGTGGAGTTTCTAATATTCCATGAGATAGTTATGCAAATTCAAGTGCATTTGTCATCTTGATGTGCATGAAAAGAAACTGTTGCATTGAACTTTTGTAGGTGTCTGTAGAAAGATGTAGATACTTAGAGGAAAGCAAGTGTATCGGTATATGTATCAACACATGCAAGATACCAACTCAGGTACGGTTTGTATACAGCTGATGTTGCAATTTTATCTGGTAACTTCAACTTTCTGTGATGATGCTGAAAGAATTGTTCTTTTTAGTGAAAGATCCCAGACTATTTAAGCTTGACTTTTAAATTTATTTTTATATTATACATAACAAAGTTTATTCATTTTGCAATAGACATTCTTCAAAGATTGCATGGGGGTGGAACTATACATGGAACCGAATTTTGAGGACTATAGCTGCCAGGTACACTGAAGTTGTACCTTCTATTTTCCAATATCTATTGGTTTATCTTCTCATCTTATGTGTAGATCAGTAACTTCAATTAGTCAGCAAAACCTAATTATTTAGACAAATGCGACATGTCATATCGATGGAATCGAGTTTTTCTTTTGCCAGTAATCGAACCAAAATTGAATTTACATCTTTTTGTGTTGTTGTAGTTTAATTTTGGGGTGCCTGCTGTGCCCGCTGCTGCGGACAAATCTCTGAGGGAGCCATGTCTGGAGACGTGTCCAAATGCATACCGGCGTAGAGAGCTCGGCCGGAAAGGATCTGACATAGCCGAATGCCCGCAGCTGTAGGCTCTGAGCAGCGCGGATTCAGTTTTCCTTGTATTTTTGCACACCAAAAGGCCCTTGTATATGATGAAATTGATGGATGTAGTTCGTAGATTTGTCTTCAGTTGAATGAAACGATAAATATATATATTCCATTTAAAATTAATAATATTACTGGAATGGTCATATTTTATTTTTACATTAATTTACTGTAGGGACAGTAGTATTCAAAATAATAATAAAATAAAAGGACACTACGTTACATTAGAAACTTAGAACACTATAAAAATTGCAAGAGTTGGGAACGAATTATAAAAGAAACTCATCAAATTATTAAGAGAGATAAAATACAGTACGTATATCTTGGTTAAAATTTAGTAAGTCTATCAAGATGTGATATTTGGCAAATCCATGGGAAAAGTATGATTTCTTCCCCAAAATATGTGCGCATAGAAGAGCTAATTGTCAACTTTCAGTATTGATGATATAGCACAGTACTGTTGGAAGTAATATTAAAAAAGTCAAAATTTCTTAATATATATTTAATTTTTTATTTTCATGTTTCGTCATACAATCAATGTTTTCGACAAGCTTGTCCCCATCCGAAATTCTGTATTTTTTATCAGGGTGATTTTGACAAAAGAAAGATAGCCATTGTAAGCTATCAGTGGATACACAAGACAGCAAATAAGACATAAATTCAGATGCTGCCAATGTCAATATACTTGTGCAAAGATGCCAACAGAAGAATTTGCCTACATTAGTGACCTAGTGGGTATCACAAAGCAACAGACAAGTTTATAACATCCAAAACAATTACCCTAAAAGATTCATCTTCGTTCTTCCATCTTATCATCTCTCAGCTTTCAAAGGTCATCATGTCTTGGTTTCGTTTGATGTCATTCATTGCATGGGGCTAAGAGTAAGAATGCCATAAGTTCAATCTTCTTGTCGCCTAAATGAAGGTTTGAAAAATGTGCATACTGATTATTGCCTTCTGAATCTTGTGGCAATTGAGACTTCCAACGTCCCTCCTCGACCGCTGTGTGTTCATAATTATCCTAAAATTATCAGCAAACTTTTAGCATCATGATTAATATTGAGCCAACCATGCACAAGAACGAAGCCAAAAAATATACAATGACTGTAAAACTTTTTTTTAAATAATACGTTACAAATCAATAGGAATGAAAGAATCAATTTAGAGAAAAATAAAATAAGACAAGTTTCAAATGTGTTCAGGATAAGGGAATGAACTGTGGTGATAAGAGTATAAGACTCTAGCCATTTACCACATGTAACTAGCCTATAAAGGGTTCTGCAATCATTTAATGTAATCGTAAGGTCTTAGAAGAGGGTAATATGTTGATACACAATAGTATTCTAGTGTTATAGGGATTATGACACTGTAGTTATTGTCAGCACATCTCCTTGTGCGATTGGTCTTTCAAATAAAAATCTCGAGCATGATATTTCCCTCGGGAATTGTTTTTGGGTTTCAATAATTCTCGGGTTTGGCTATATTGACTGTAGTATATTGACTGTAGTAGGCGCTTAATATTATTGCTCAACACCAGAACAAATTAAAAAAGATAGCAAATGCAAAGAAGGAATGGTTTTGAACTTTTGATGGTTAACTACCACGTGATGGAGCTCAACAGAGTCAAGAACTGGTGCTTTCTGAAGGAAGCAAATAAAGTCAAACAAGCTATCTTCATGGAAGTGCATCAATAGCTTGAGACTTCTTAATTGAGGGAATGTTGGCAGATCCTTCCCTGGCTCCACAAGCATATGAAATTGACGGTTCTTCAACTATCAAAAAGAAAATTAAAATCAGCCAAAAATTGCCAATAACACCAATTTCACAAAGGAACAAACCACCATAACAGAAGAAATCATATAATTATGTGTTGGTTACAGCAACCCTTACAAGATCTTCAAATTGAGCTTTCATTTGCATAATTGTGCATAGAAGTCATAAGGGCAAAAATTCAGTATGATAGAGGAAATAGAAGATTAAATTAATTTTACTGAAGGAGGCATCATCCTAGAATGATTCTACTATACACTATTTAAAAAAGTGTCCTTCATTCATAGAAAAACAATCAACTTCCATGAACCATCTATTTGATACAGCTAAATTCACAATATTCAGGCAAGAAGTTGTACAAACATCTTTGAGTGCAATAATTGAGTTACCATTTAACATTTTACAACTTTCACATAGTTGGGTACACACTGAACACTATACAAGATCATTTTAGACTGTCAAACTAATTTCTAATTATGGACAGTCTGAAAACAAAGATCGAAAAGGAATTGTTAGAAGAGGTTTAAATATAGTCCTATCAAGTTGTCAACCCCTACCAGTTATTGTCAATAACTGAAAACTACTTCCCATAAAAAAAAAAAAAAAAACTCTTAATTACAATAAATAAGAGAACAAAAGAAAAGTTACCATCTCCTGCTGTAACAGCTAAGCAACTATTTCCTTTACAGTGTTTATTAATATTTTAAAACCAGAGAAAATACAAGTAAGAGGACTAAATGACTACTTATTATCTAAGTAATATTGGTTCATCACAAAATTTATAATAGCAATTTACAGATTTTTGTCATTTCAAACATAGTTACACATAGATAACAAAAACCAAGAAAAAGGAACAATTGTGTCTGATCAGGTAGATATACTATATAAAAGAGCATTTCAGAAAGTTGAGCATAATTAGGAATAAGACCCTACTTCAACTTGCCTTTTTTGACAAATGAATTAAATGTAGCACAATTGTATCTGCATTTGAACTTGGAAGAAACATTAGATAGGATTTATAAATAAAAATATACACCTGTAACAACTAAAAGCTAATTTATTAAGCCAAAAAGTATGTTATTTCAAAAAAAAAGAATGCACATACCTGATTCCGACGTTTGGCAGACAAACGGGACATGGGATCCGGTTTCATCGGATAAGCACTTTGTATGTGGATGGACAATTGTGATACATTTACGAGAGACCTCAGGAGATCGCCCATTACCGGCACATGTTCCTCACACAGAGATCGAATTTTGATGTCAGCCTTCCTTAACAGCGGCATCTCCGCATGGAACCACTTGATAATCGAACCCATGCTTATGGTCAAATCCAGGACTACCAAGGCGGGAAAGCTCAGATTAACCCCAGGCAATGTTGAGTTAAATAGTAGTTTGGCATTCTGGACTGTTGCCGATACCAGATCATACGACTCTCTTTTAGAGAGGGGCTCCAAGTACAGGTCTTGCAATTGAGTTTGTGCCATCACGAGTTGTTGCAAATCGGAGCAAGAGATGTATACTTTGAGATGGAGGTTCGTGATGCCGGACGCGAGGAAGTTGGCGGGGATGATGGAGTGGCGTGAGGCCGGCCAGTAGAAGTTAGGGTTTGAGATTCTGAGGCAGCGGAGGGAGGGGAAGGTGAGGATGAGAGGCAACAGGGAGAAGAAATCGTCGGCGTTGATATCCAGGTTGAGATCGCGGAGACCGAGGGAAAACGCGCGGGCGAGCCATTTCGTGGCGGTTTTGACGGCGAGGGGCCGCCAGGAAATGAGAGTGAAGGCGAGGAGCGGGGCGGAGGGGTCACGGAGGCGGAGGCAGCGGGAGGCGGCGCTGGTGAAGGCGCGGCCGCCGGGGGGGAAGTCGGCGCGGTCGAGGTGGAGGGAAGGGGAGGCGGTCCAGAGGTGGCGGAAGCGGCGGGAGAGGAGGGAGGTGCGGAGGGCGGATTTGGTGGGGAGGAAGGAGAGGATGTGGAGGAGCAGCGGCTCCGGGAGGTCCGAGAGCCCGTCGGAGTGTACCGGACGACAGTGCAGTTTCGGCTTGGACATTGTCACATTAGTGACTGGTGAGTCTTGTCTGGTGGACTGGTAACGAGGCGGGAATTTGGGACTTTGGTCTTTGGTGGGAAGGATTCCGGATTAATAAAGGCATCTTCGGCTGACGCAAATACTCTAAGATTTTATAGGAATTGAGAATCTATAACAAATAATGTCTATTACTGTTTGGTAGATAATACTAGTAATTCTTAATAGGAATATATATTCTTCTAAAATACTTGTTTTTACAGAAAAATATTAATTAAGTTTGACTGAATTATTTTTTTTTCTATCAATGATGGACTCTTCGTAGGTTTTCACCAAATACAATTTGCAATCATGTTCTTATAAATTTTTTTTCCTATAGCATCAGTGACTACCGAATATGCTCTTAAAAAGTTGGAATTTTCTACGCATGTTTCAGTTTCTCCAAAAAAAAAAAAATGATAAATAAATAAATAAATTCTACAACTCGCATCCGTTCCTAAGATTGAACTTGGAAAATTTTGAGTAAAGGTGTAATCCCCGCATGCACAAGAATCCATGATAAAATCCTCCTTCAGAATACGAACAAATTGAAGTTTAGTAATGAAATATAGATTTGAGATAAAATTGAATAACCTCCCAAAAAATTTACCCTTTTTAGTATAAATGTTTTGAAATCATTTGCATGTGATCCCATCAAGATCAAAGACACCAAGCGTTTGTATGCATGTTTTACTACAGAAAAAATTTAACTTGTCAAAGCGTTGTAAGTTAAATCACATTAAAAAGTACTATTAATATAATAATTATGTCAAACTTGCTAGTTAACACTTATGTATATGTTCAGTTAACAAATAGATAATAATCATTAAATTTATAAGTAGGTGGACAATTTAATAATAGATTTTTAACAAACATTTTTTTTTTTATAATTGATTGAACTAACTTAATAGAAAGAACGTCAAAATAACTATATGCAAAAGAAAAAAAAAAACTAATCTCTAGATTGAATACATGAAAATATAATCGGAGTCCAACTCAATAACTTAGTTCTTCATAAAAGAAAAAAAAAGCCTCAGTTGTAAAGCAGCTTTGAAAATGTAGAAAGGTATTGAGCAGACGAGATAATCAATCAACCAAGTTAATGTCTGTGAAATGTCGTTCGGGCCATCATGTTGTTGAGGTCATCGCCATTGATGGTCATCTTGACAATGGAGCCACTAGCATGGGCCAAAGGGTTTGAGAAGCCTCTCTTCAACTGCATGTCACACTCTTGTGCAGATTGCCTGATCTCCTGAAGCATGATTTGCACCATCTGCGCACTCTGTTCATCATTCGCATTCAGTGCCCGGATCGACTCTTTAGTCAAGTCCACTGCATTATTGTATAACTCCGCACAGTTCTTCAGGTCAAACACAATTGGACCCCTAGCACGCTTTGCCAATTTTAGGGCCTTCTTTCTAGCCGACAAACACCGCTTGCTAATGGCCCCCAGTTGCATTCTCAACACGGTCTGTGCATCAATAATTCTAGAGTAGGAAGCGGAGAAGTGCTTCGTGGATGCCATGCAGAGCTTAGGGGCATGAGTATGTGAGCAAAAGTTGGCGACTTGTGATCCGTGGCTAGAGAGAGTGAGACTGAACCCTGTAGAAAGGGACAAGAGCTGGTATGACAGGAGGACGAAGAGAGCGAGCTGCACGGACCTCATTATTGTCGCTTCAACTACTCCAATTAATTGATTGAAACTCGCTTTGGTTGTTAAAGGCCGATATGGGATCTCTTTAGCTGCAAGGGCGAGGAAGAGATTAGGCTAGAGATGGAGAGAGGGTGGTAGGGCTGCGCAGAGTAGAAGCCGCTAAAGAGATAGTGCCATAGAAAGGGGGACAATGAGCTATTTATTGGGCTGTGCGTCAAGAGCCGGCTCGTCAAATGAAACCCTCTTACGCGTTCAACTGTTTTTGGCATGAGTAGTTCTTTTTTATTATTATTCTAAGGCTGTTGAGCTCATTTTATTAAATTAGGCATGAGTAGTTCTACATTGTTATTTCATTTGGTAGTTCTACAACCAGCAAACCAAACACCAAATTGCAGGTCTAACCTATTTTTAACAAACAAATGAATATGAATACTGCATACTTTCAAACATTTTGATTTTTATATGAAGGTCTGAGATTAGAGTTGTTGGAGGAAATATGATGAGAACACGGTCGGGAGAGGCCGCCACCGAACGGCCTGTCCTTGCCCAGTGGCGGATCGCCCTTACATGAGCTGAACATACTGGAACCCACATGGTGGTCCCACTACTACAAACAAGGCTTGTTACAACAGATATTTTCAGACGGACCATTTACCGCCCAGACAAACGAGATTAGAGACGCTATAAACCGTATCTTTGAGACGCATACAAATTCGCCTGTGTAAATGCTGTCCTGACGTCTAAACCGCCTTAATGTCTTGAATTTTGTTACAATTCAACGCTTACCGAAGTTTCAATGCCAATCTCTTTCTTTAAAGAAAAGTAGAAGAAATTGAAGACTCTACAGCCTGCCACGTCATATTTTACAAACTGCGATTTTACTCCTGTTGTTACGCATCCCTTCGCTTTCTCAACAGGGCTGGATTATATATATGATTTACACTTCACTTTGGATGCATCCCGTCAATTATTAAATAATAATAAAAAAATATCAATAGGCGGCTCTTTCACCGTCCTCATCATCGATGTAATCTTCTCTTCTTATCTTTCTCTTTTTTTTTTTTGGCCATGTGAGCGTGCTATATCTTTTAATTTTCTCACTGTCTCTATATTTGCTTCTCTTTTATTTCATCTGTAGAGTTTTGTTTTCGTTTTTTTTAATTCTATTTTCGTTTCCATCTGTATCGCTCTCTGACTGCTGACAATTTCGTTCAATCCAGATGCTTTGAAACTTAATCTGATTGGAATATATTACTATTTTTCAACTGCTCCCTTTAATCAAGGCCCATCGCCATTCAAATTTGCAGTAATTTTACTCCTTTTCTTAAGCGGGTTCTCCCATTTCCACTGTGAAAAATGTGAACTCCCAATTCAATACCTTTAATATATATGCTGCCGTTAGTAGGCCTAATTAGTTACCAAATTAAGCTTCTACTTACTAGACTATTTTATTAATTTACTGTATTATGCTCAATTTGTTCCTCACGAAATGGTATTTTACCATATGTACTTGAAATCGAATTAGAAGTTTTTTAAATTAATTCAATTGAATCGTAAATTTCAGTTTTCCAATTATTGCAGTCATGTATTCTTATCTTCTTTTGTTGTTTGCCTAGATTATAATTTACGTCTCAGTAAATGCGCAATAAGTATTTTGCAATAGTTAAGGGCACTCAGGCACTCTACATTAACCTCTCATATTGCATCAATCATTAGTAATTTGTAAAATTACTCGGCCTTTAAATTAAGTTCATTTCATGGCAGCGTGTAATGTTTTTTCATTGTACCGGATTATTTGTCAGTGGTCTGTTTACATTACATTGAAATATTGAATGAAACTTTGCATGCCGTATTGCATTCCATTATTGTGATATGATCGTATCTAGCTATGACAACTCATATTATTTTAGCCATTTTTTTTTCTTTTTATGCTGAGCCCGTTGTGGTGCATGAGAGAGAATTAAATTGATTATGATTTCAATTATCCTTTAAGTTTCATTATCTTAAGTTTTATTTATTTTATTTTGTTTTCTCAGGATGAAGAATAAAAGCAAACAGGAAAAAAAATGTTAAAAAGGCTTTCATTGAAGATGTAAGAGTTGGATGGCATCAGCCCTAACACTAAGACATTCATCGGACTTTTTTCTATATTCTCTGATGAAAAGGTTAATTCTGATAACATCAATATTTCTGTAATTTTAATCGTATCAAAATTTATTAAGAAAAAATATTGCAGTTTTTGGCTTACAAACATAATTGATAATGACATATTATACTCAAGTACTGTAGGGAAACCTAATACATTCAAGAACATGAGTTAGACTATTATACTAACGTTAGCATTTCGGACCGAAATGCTAACACCTCAAAAACATGAGTTAGACTATTTGTTTTGAATTTTAGAAAATAGCTCATAAATATTAATAAAATATTGATGTTTGTACGTACTATTTTAAAAAATGCAAAACAAATGCTTAGAAAACTCTAAAAATGAAAATTTTTTTATTTCCCAATATTTTTATATAAAGAATTTATTGAGTACCATAAATCTTAATTTTGAACACGATAATATTAATTTTTAGGCGTTAGCATTTAACGTTAGTATGATAGTCTAACTCCAAGAACATACAAGGACTGTTTATGAATTCTTTAACATTAATATATACATTATTTTCATAAATTAATATTAATATATACATTATTTTCTACAAGAATTTAATTTCCAACATATGCAATAGTTATGTTTTGTGGAGCAAGTGAATTGATAGCAGGAAACAAAATTCTTCTCGCGTATGTTACGTAAAACTGGAAAAAGATATGTATGTTCACTTCTTTATAATTTAATTATTCTCATCTTATCTATAACAATTTGTTTACATATGAAATGGTATGAATTGTGAAATAATTATTATGACCTATTCTTTAACAAATATGAAAATACATAGGTGAAAAAGTTACAATTATTTTGAGGGGAAAAGAAGCAGAAAATGTGGGCAACTATCTCAGGCAAATTGAAGCTGCAACTGCAAAGGCAATCTTTATTGTAAACTCCTTAACTGTGCAATTCATGGTAAACTTTTTTTAACATCTTAAAATACAATAATTTTAACGCAACATTTAAATAGGATCATGAAGTTCTCTTAATTGTAGGACCCATTTCTATTTGCCAAAAGTAATATGCGTTGTTAAATGGTTGTCTTAATTTTTCACTGGATGAATTTTCTTCTTAAAAAAAATAATGTTATATTAACTATACAGAAATATGCATTTTAAAATGAACTAATGAAAAAAATTAACTTTAAAGACATTATTTATTTTTTGGACCCCGGGCATTGCACGGGTCTAACGCTAGTTAAATATAAAAAAAAGAGATGTCTTCTTCGGCGGTGAGCAAGCAATCTAACAGCTTATATGAAGTAATACCCCTCATTTGCTCTAAGCAATTAAAATACACATTTTCATTTACTCATGTATATTATATATAATAGCATACGTAAACCTGCATCAATGCCATTAATAAATAATAATTCCAATATTCTAATGGAAACGGCATTTGCATCAAGTCTTGAGATCGTGAAAAAGTTTACATTAATAAATAATAATTCCAATATTAATTTTGACGACAAAATAAATCGCTTTTAACAAAATTTGTACATAAGTATATATGGCGGGGTAAAAATTTTCAACGAAAACATATATGTGGTGGCAATAAAAATTTGGAACACAAATCGGAAATTATAGCAATTTTGTTGAGAAATTGGCGGCCAATACAAAATATTGGCGCAAAAGAGTATATCTTGAGATTAGGCCAGATCCCTTTTCTGACGTCTGCATTGATCGCCTTCCATCTTTGGATAATTTGCAAGTTGAAAAAATATACACCGGCCTAATTTAAAGAAAAAAAAAAAAGTTCTCAAAAAGAGGTGTGTGCATATGTACCCTTAAATCTCAAAATTTATGTTACAATGTCTGAAATCACGATTTATGGTGCTGAATAAATTCTTTATTTAAAAATATTGCTCAGGAATACAAAAATTTTTCATTTTTAGAGTTTTCTAAGTATTTATTTTGCACTTTTGAAAATAGCATGTACAAACATCAATATTTTATTAATATTTATGAGCTTTTTTCTAAAATTCAAAATAAATACTTAGAAAACTCCAAAAATAAAAAATTTTTGTATCCCAATACAACCGAGAGACAACTTATCCCCATGCTATATTTTATTAAAATGTACAATTATCTAAAACCAATTAGAGACATTGATTAAATTTAATAAAAATCCTCAAAGTATATTTTTTTTATATTAAATGGCCTAGTAGCTCAGGTGGCAGCTAACTAGGATGACTTCCAAAAGGTCATGGGTTCAATCCTCCATGGGCACAAAATAAAACGTTTCAATGAAATTAGTGGAGTATTCCACTCTCTTAAAAAAAAAAATTCATAAATATATTCAAGCATCAATAAAAGAAATGAAAATGCATGTTGTATAACTGTATTGATGAAAAAGATAATGGGAGGTGATTAATTCACAAGTATCCTATTTGATGACATGAGAATCAACTTTCAAATAAATAGTTTAAAAAATCTTCAAATTAAAATCTTTTACAAACATAAGTAGTTGGACTTATAGATTGATAGTATTTTTAAATGAGGAGGGATCGAATGACAAACAAAATTTTGACACAAATGTTACACTAAATCATATAAATTTATAAAAAATCTTTTTTTTTTTTGAAAGAAAGGCGTATATGCCCATTTTTTTTATTATTTTTTTATAAAAAATCTTAAAAATAGAAAATCTTTTACAAACATATTCATTTACTTATAGATCGATTGTGTTTCAAATTTCATTCAATTTGAGTGTCATTTGATACTCCATCAACGACCATTAAGTTTATATAGTAATTAGAACGGTTTAAATTTAATGATTCTGGATGAAGTATCAGATAACACTAAAATTGAATAAAATTTGACACACAATTGATCTATAAGTAAATGAATATGTTTATAAAAGATTTTCTATTTTTAATTTTTTTATAAATTTATATAATTTAGTGTAACATTTGTGTCAAAATATTGTTATATCATTTGATCCCTCCTCTTTTTAAATAGAGGAGGGGATCTATTGACAATGGTTATTTTGACAATATTGACAATGCTACATTTCAAAAAATTATAAAAAAATCTTAAAAATAGAAAAAATTTTACAGAAGTATTACTTAACTTATAGATTGATTAAGTTTCCGATTATATTCAATTTGAGCGATATTTTATAGCTCCTTAAAAATCTGTTAAATTACAACCGTTAAAAAATACACAAAATTTTGAAAAGGCATCAAACGATATTCAAATTGATTGAAATTTGAAAACTATCAATCTATAAGTTAACTAATGCTTCCATAAATGTGAAAGGACATTTTCGTTATGATTTAGAGGAAAGATCAAATAACCATGTTATTGGATATTGCTGGCCGATTCTTGACCATAAAATCAAATATCAAGTAAATGCATTTTGAAATCTTAAATAATAAAAAAAAAACTAACTGGTAGAATGTGTTGTATATATGATGTTTTATGTGTATAAAAATTTATATTATTTTGATTTTATTTACTATTACATCAAATATTAATATAATCAACAATTCAATTTTTATTTCATCTTCAATTAAAGCTGTATTTTAAATCATGTTACTTTTCACTGCACCATTTCACCAGATTATTGGGCCCACGTTATTGTTCGTTGGTCTGACCTTTGGTCATAGTGTAAATGAGAAAATTTTAAAAATTGCGTAATTAACGCAGGGGAAAACGAATCCCCAGTTGCTGTAAATAAGATTATAAGAGGCAAGCAAGACATAACTTCTCCCTGCTTTCTCTCCCGTCCCCCGCCTTGCCCCCAAATTCTAAATTTTAGGCTTAATTTGCATCTTCAGAGAGATATAGAGAAAGGGCTCGCTTCTCACAGTTCAACGACATTCGACTCCATTGCATCTCGGAACTATCTTTCAGCCTCGATCCAACTTCTCTGCATCACCGCTATTCTTTCAATTGAACTATTATTCTTTTATTTGTTTTTCGTTAATGCATATTCGTTAAATTTTACTGATGTTTTTGGAGTAGAACTAACTAATTAAGTTCCATGTTTTGCAGGCAAAAGAGACAACAATTATGTGCCTTTTGTCTAACAAATAGGTATTATTACATATTATCAACAGAGACAAAAATATCACGAGCCTGTCTGATTTTTTCTTGATTCAAAAAGTATTTCTCTACTCATCTGATTAATTATATTTCACTCATTGCAGGAATACCACTAGATGTTGCTCATCAAATATATTCAGCGGTGGAAATCAGATGACATATCTTTGGAAATTATTTGTTCCGTATATTGCTTCTTTTACAAATTACTTGGATGTAAATTTAGTGTCTTTTCTTTCTTTTCTTTTTTTTTTACTTTTCGAAGACAACATTTACAGGAATAAATGTTGTAAATTTAGCTAGTAGAAATTATTTTTATGGAAATAATCCATTTTGTACAATTAAATTGTCATTTCATTTGTCAGATTCATTTCTAAAAAAAAATCGCCAAATTTCAAATTATCTATTGTTATGCCCATTCTAAGCCAGTATTTAAGCTGTCTATAAATGCAATTAATATTCCATAAAAACGGAGTGCAATTAATTTTCCAGAATATACGAAGATTTGCAGGAACGTCTACGTTACCAATTATAAATGAAATTAGCTATACAATGTCCGGTAACAAATATATATAGGGACGGATAAGCCGTCCATCCAAAATCTTAAATGAGACCGTCAATTTGTCTCTACAAAATATGTAAATACGACGGTAAATGTTTGTGGTGTCTCAACTAGAAGCCACATAGGGGCGGTCAAACCACTCCAAAGGTAAATTCTTATGGGCGGTCTACTCGTCTCCAGGATAAAAGTTTAGAGACGGTTATTCCATCGTCTCAAAATTTCTTTGAAACGGTAATTGTTGCAACGGCCATGAGACGGATGTATAACCGCTTCTACAATTTTGTTTGGACGGACTTAACCGTCTCTACATACTTAAATAACCGTCTTTACAAGCCTTGTTTGTAGTAGTGTCCGCCCCATACCTACGTAGATGGAAAAAAATAGAAAAACGATATGAACCAAATTTTTGTGTCTTGCCACCGGCGGTTAAGACGTGGAGGTCAGATGCATATCAAACTTTTTGTTTTTGGTTCTAGATATCGTGGCCGCTGACGTTTGAAATGTATTGTGACCACAAACCACTGGCTACCATAAAATAAGCATATTCTTGATATTCTTATAAAAGCTGGCATAGATGGTAAATTCATATTTTTTGGGCATACAAAAAAAAATAATTCTCTGAGAAGTGTAGTGCCGAGGCCTTGATAAAGTGGCATACTTTAGCAGCTGCAAGTCTTGAGGGTCCGTATCTGCTGCCATTAAAAACAATGGCAGGGTCCTGCCATAAGACACTGACAGGTGGGAACCCACAAATAAAGGACCCACCTGTCAGTATCAATGGCAGGATCCTGCCATTGGAAAACTATAGCAGCAGATACAAATCCCAAGTCTTGAGGGTCAATCATTTTGTCTTATGCAAACAAACCCAATTTTGCTGTTTATCTCAAAGAACAAAAAAACAATTTTGCAAACAAACCCAATTTTGTTGTTTATCTAAAAAAAAAAAACCAATTTTGCTGGTTGCCTCTTGTCATGTAGTAATTTGTACTGTTATTATCATAATCATTATGTCATCACTGTATAAAATAATTTCATTGTAGGAAGATTGCAATATAGAAATCAGCCGTACGTAGCACAGGCAGTATACTAGCATTTTTTTTTTTTTTGATTTGAAACCCGTAGGTATACTAACAATTTTTGATAGTGCGTTGATCATCGATCGGCTTCCTACTTTATGATCTGTAGTTGAGATCAAATGAAATAATACTGATCTGTCCAGTCATCCGAAATTCCGAATTTTTAGCCTGAATTTTTTACAAGAAAGATACCCATGTATGCTGTCAGTCGATACACAAAATAGCAAAATAAGGCATAAATTCAGATGTTGCCAATGTCAATATATTTATGCAAAAGTACCAACTGATGAAACTTGCCTACATTAGTGACCTAGACACCTAGTGGGTAATCACTCTATACATCACAAAACAACAGACAAGTTTTCAACGTTAAAAAACTAGCCACTATCCTAAAGGATTCATCTTCCATTTTCCATTTTATGATATCTTCAGCTCTCAAAAGTCATTATGTCTTGCCTTCTTTTGATGTATAATTCATTGCAACAAACACCATAACAGAAGAAATCATATAATTATATGTTGGTTACAGCACACTCAATAATACAAAATAGTTTAAATGTGATCTAAATACCTTTGTTTGTTAATTCTGATTTCTATTTCTCTTCAGTCTTCTCTATCTGAGACGTGTACCTTGAACTTAAAAAAAACAAAAAAAGAGGCTTGAACTATCCCTCTTGATAATAAGCTGGCTAGTTTGATATACAATCAATTAAGATAATCCTCAAAAATACTGGGAACTTACTATCAACTTGGTCACCGGGATTTGCTCAACAATGTCCTGTTTGTACCTAGTTTTTGGAATTGTGCAGTGGAGTCCAAATTGAGCTCACTCAACAATGATTATGTCCTAAACTTTCAATTTGAGCATCGATTGTTCCTTCAGACTCCCCTTAGGTGTGCTCTCGAGTTTGAAGGGGATGAAATGGAATGGAACTATAAGAAAGAGCTTAACTCGATCATTAATCATAATGGCCGGACCCAAATCCGGAAACCAAGATCTGATCACGGTATAGAACAGTGGGTTTTAACAATAATTGAAAAAAAATATTGTTTCATATTGTGTCATTATTATTTTTATCAGTGAATTGTTTTCTTCCTCATTTTCATTGGCATACTATTTAATTGATTCAGGTACTAATAAGCTCATTCAAAGACTACGTTACCAGAATTTCAAATCTCTTGTTTCCTAACTAACAATACTATGAGAGAAAAATAATCTCCAAGACGGAATACATGAAAATACAATCATTCCAACTCAATAACTTAGTTCTTCATAAAAGAGAAAAGCCTCAATTGTAAAACAGCTTTGAAAATGTAGGAATGTATTGAGCAAACGAGATAATAAATCAACCAAGTTAATGTCTGTGAAATGTTGATTTAATGTCTATGAAATGTTGTGCGGGCCATCATGTTGTTGAGGTCATCGCCATTGATGGTCATCTTGACAATGGAGCCACTAGCATGGGCCAAAGGGTTGGAGAAGCCTCTCTTCAACTGCATGTCACACTCCTGTGCAGATTGTCTGATCTCCTAAAGCATGATCTGCACCATTAGCGCACTCTGTCCATCATTTGCATTCAGTGCCTGGATCGACTCTTCGGTCAGGTCCACTGCATTGTTGTACAACTCTGCACAGTTCTTCAGGTCAAATGCAATTGGACCCCTAGCACGCTTTGCCAACTTTAGGGCCTTCTTCCTGGCCGACCAACACCGCTTGCTGATGGCCCTCAGTTGCATTCTCAACACGGCCTGTGCATCAATAATTCTTGAGAAGGAAGCAGAGAAGCACTTCATGGATGCCATGCAGAGCCTAGGGTCATGAGTATGTGAGCAGAAGTTTGCGACTTGTGATCCATGGCTAGAGAGAGTGAGGCTGAACCCTGTAGCAAGGGACAGGAGCTGGTATGACAGGAGGACGAAGAGAGCGAGCTGTACGGACCTATTCATTTTCGCTTCGACTACTCTAATTAATTGGTTGAAGCTCCCTTTGGTTGTTAAAGGTCAATATGGGATCTCTTCAGTTGCAAGGGCGAGGAAGAGAGTAGACCAGAGATGGAGAGAGGGTGGTAGGACTGCGTGGAGTAGAAACTGCTAAAGAGATAATGCCAAAGAAAGGGGGACAAGGAGCTATTTATGGGGTTGTGCGTCAAGAGCCGACTCGTCAGATGGAACCCCCTTCGCGTCAACTATTTCTGACATGAGTAGTTCTTTTTTTTAATTATTATTACAAGGTTGTTGAGTCCATTTTATTAAATTAGGCATGAGTAGTTCTACACTGTTATTTCACTTGGTAGTTCTACAGCCAGCAAACCAAATATCAAATTGCAGGTCTAACCTATTTTTGACAAACAAATAACTATCAATACTGCATAATTTCAGATATTTAGATTTTTATTTGAAGTTCTAAAATTAGAGTTGTTGGAAGAAATATGATGAGAATACGGTCGTGGGAGACTGCCGAACGATCTTCCCGGTTAAGTAGGGTTTTGTGGAGAGAGTAACAGAAGAACAAGACATAATTTTTTTAGTAACAATGGTTTATTGTTCTTAATTGTCAAAAGAGTTGGCTGAAATCATATAATCTCCGTTGTAATTTAATTGATTAGTCAACATTTACCAGATTAATTTTCTTTGTATATATTGATTCTATTTATCTTAAGAGTTCTGCTAACAGAACCCTGCGTTCTGTACCCCGGCTAAGTCCCCCGAGCCAAATTACTTAAAACAGAGAATTTGACTCGTATGGGCCATGCACGTGCTTGAAACGTGCTCTCCAGTCCCAAGCCAGCACCTAAAAACCTCTTAACCAACGATTAGAGAGAGTTTTGGAGTGCTTATATTTCAAAGAAACATGATTATATCAAAGTTTTAAGTGTTAATATTGCAATGATATCGATGACTATATTTAACGCCATTCATATATCAAAGTTTTAATTAAATGTGCTTATAATTACAACTGTTTACACTTTTATACTCGGTAAATATTTGTGCATTAGGTATTATAATTTAACTTGTTTTTGTTAGATATACCTTTAAGCACACATAAAAATAAATTTCTAAATAATGTTAAATAAAATTGGATACGAACTATCAAATTTTAAGATTATGTGTTTATATAACTTTGCCTGATGTGTTTATATTTTTTCTGAAGTGTTTATACAATTTCATTCGGTGTTTATATTTTTAATCCAGTATTTATATATAGGTGGGTATTTATATCTTTATCTCATGTGTTTATATTTTCAATTTGGTGTTTATATTTTTATCTCAGGTATTTATATTTTCAATTTGGTGTTTATATTTTTATCTCAGGTGTTTATATTTTTCAATCCGGTGTTTAGTGTTTATATTTTTCAGTCTGGTGTTTATATTTTTATCTCAAGTGTTTATATTTTTCAATCAGGTGTTTATATCTTTATCTTAGGTGTTTATATTTTTCAATCCGGTGTTTATATCTTTATCTCAGGTGTTTATATTTTTCAATCCGGTATTTATATCTTTATCTCAGGTGTTTATATTTTTTCAATTTGATGTTTATATCTTTATCTTAGGTGTATATATTTCTTGAGTATTTTCTTTACAAGTGTTTATATATGTTTTTCCATGTGTTTATATTTCTCAAATTAATAAGTTTTTCATATTTTGCTATCTAAGTGTTTATAAATTTGATCCCGGTATTCATAATTTACAAGGAACATTATTATGTAACTCGTAGGTGTGATATATGTTTGAAGTGTCAGGGCGACATATGATATTGCAACCAAAGCAGCTTAATTATATTTTTGTCGAAGAAACAAGAAGTAGGCCAACTGTCAAAGCCTTAATTAAATTGCAGATTCAGAGCGGGGGACGGCGCTGGGGTACGGTAGACGGGGTACTAGGAGATTTTCTCTTATCTTAATTAGTTAATTTTGATAATGTAAATCTGTAGCTAGGTTCGTTTTATTTGATTTTGTGCGACTAATTAACCCTTACTTTTTGTAGAATGAATGCATGCGCAGATGCGCTTAACATTTGTGAGGTCATTCTCTACAAACAATTAATGCTACTCGCTCATCGAACTTACATAAATTAAAAGGTGTTTATATATTGTTTGAGATGCTACGATACTAAAAAGTGTTTATATAAATTAAAAAGTTTATAATGTTATGTATGAAAGCTCCATAAAAGATGGAGAAGGGAGGAAAAAAAAAATATCATGAAACTTATTAATTTTCCGAATCATACTATAGTTTTAACAATGCAGGATCATACTATGGTTTTAACTATGGCAGCGGATGTGAATTCATCCTGTTCCCTACTTGTATAATGCTATATCAAAAAATGAAACTTGCTATGTGGCTCTTTTATGCACATAGTTTGGGGAAGAAAATCATGTAGCTCAAGACTACGAAAACATAGATGCAAAACAAAATTGCTCTTCTATTTGAGAACGACATAGGAAATTCCAGACGGATGCTTTTGTATTTTCGATATCCTCTTTAGTACTTCTAAAAAGGCCTTCTTATCCTGCACCATAGCAAAGCATAAAATAAAATGAAATAATATTAAAATTCAAAAAAAAAATATATGTGTACTCAATATTCAAATAGCAAATGACAAGGACTTGTGATTTTGAGTTCCAGGATGGTCAATTCTGTCAGGTCCAGGGAAGGCCAACAAGATGAATTTGAATTACATGCCAAGATGCTTGTGTTCATATCTACTTGTTACTATTGGCAAATAGAGAACTAAAAGTTTCAAATAAAATTAGCAATTGCCATAGTTAGGGTTTAAGAAAATTGGAACATTTTGTTGGTTGGGTGTAAAGAGCCAAACTTTCTATCAAATTTGGGTAATGGAGATCGGTATAGTTTGCAGGGCTACCATAGAGAAGTAAATATTGTGTTACAAGATAGTCCTTGTCAACATTTTCCAAGCAAAAGCCATCTTTAAATGGAGAAAGGGAGAAGGAAGAGAGAATAGTACATCTTTATTCCTGAGGCGCGACTTGTATTTGCTAACTAGTTCCAGGGTGGTGATTTTTACACTGGAGAGAATAAATTTATGAACCTCATCTTCAGTGATTGGAAAAGTTGGTGCCACAGAAGACTGCTTGCTCTTACCGACCACAAAAGATCCCTTATGAGATACACCTGACCTGGAAGTCGTTGTTGGGCTTTCTTCCGTGCCTACCACCTATTTTTTCATATGATTATATAATTTAAGGGATCAGAATGCATCTTTTAATCAGATTAAGAAAATTCAGATTCAAGCTTCATAGCTATGTGATGGTAAACAAGTAGTCAACTAAAAATGTGGGCCAGGCGAGTAACCCCGACATATAAATTTACCTAGCAAGGCTCTGAAAATGACGGCAAACACTCAACTTAAACTAGTAAAAGGAAGCAAGAAGGGTCTGTACTAAGTATCAATAGTTGTATGTGAACTAATAGTCTAAGGCTCAGGAAAAATCATAGAAAGCACCATTATCTTCTCCTTTCTCTTCCTCATCCTGCTACATTTCAATGTCATATTCATATTGAAAATATGAAGAGAAGTGTTGTGCGATAAGAGACGACGATTGTACCTGTCTGATTTTAGGAGGGGCTGGAACCTCAGGTGCCAAGAGATCCTCTCTCTCTCCAGGGTTGTTTCCAACTGTCTTTCTGTCATCACCGAATATTTCTCCACGCTCCCAATCACCACCTGGCAAAAGGGGAAATCAAATTAACAAAGTTTGTAGTTACCAATACCACCTCAATAAAGTAGCCTGTTCTGCCACTGTTGACTGTATAATCAGACGTTTTTGCTGTGTTTAAGTTATGACCTACTACGAATCCTCTTGTTTACCGCTAAAATAATCAAGGGTGTAATACAAACAAAATTGAATTGACAAGAAGAATAATTTGCAATTCAGAAATTAAATCCCGATATTGCTTCAACAAATATTCACCTAACCGACGATAACCTGGTATTGATAATGGAACTGACACAACCACTTATATATCCTAGTAGTAGACTAAGAGTAACACCAGACAACTTAACTTATTTTACCTTTTTCAATATCATCATCATTTAAATCTAATTCCCCTTTTAGAGTTTGGATGAGGTCTTGGAGCTTCTACCTTGGATGAACTTCTGCATCATGGCGAATTGGTCCTTTGTCATGCCATCATAATAGCTGTGTGCTCTCTCCTAGAATTCAAAATTGTTTGCAATTAGTTAATTAATTGATTAAATCCATAACATAAAAGCAGCAACAAGATCAGCAATGCATACTTTTAAATGAAAAGTGGCAAGGAAATCAAGCAAGATTGTACCTTTTCAAGAGCAAGCGCAGAAGCAAGATCGAGCTTAAAACCGTCATTGATGACGGCCTTGTATTTGGGAACAAGATCCCAGTTGTTCTTCATGATAGCAGCAGCGATCTCCTGGGCTTTGGGCAGCGCCTGGCTGCTTTGTTCCACCACATGGCTGACAAGACCCCACCGCTCCGCCATGCCGGCCGTGACAGGCATGGCGGTGAGGGAAACATGCCGGGCTCGCACGGGGCCGATGATCCGAGAGAGCTTCTGCGACAAGCCCCATGACGGAAAGATACGGAACCTGCACAATTCATGAATTGATTACCACTTATCAGAGATCAAAATTAATTAAAGGATTAAAGAATCAACAATCAACAATTAACAATCAAGATCTCTACTTGGCATGAGTGTCAATGAACTTCGCGTCCTTGGCGGCAACAAGGATATCACAAGCGAGCGCAATTTCAAACCCCGCAGTGACAGCGTACCTATTAATAGCCCCAATTACAGGTTTCCCGCAGGCCTCGAGCTGGGCGCGGGGTCGGAGAGGGGGTCCTTGACATCGCCCTTGAAGACGTCCTCGGCGGCCGCGAGGTCCACGCCCGTACAGAAGGCGCGGGCCCCGGCGCCCGTGAGGATGAGCACGAGGACGCTGGGGTCGGCGTCCAGACAGCGGATTGTGTGGGCTAAGGAGACCATCATGGCGCGGGTCAGGGAGTTGAGGGACTTCGGGCGGTTGATTGTGATTACCGCCATGCCGCTGGTCTGAGTGACCGTGATCAGGTCTTGGGTTTCCGACTGAGACCCGGCCATGATTCTGAATGATGAATGATGAATAAGAATTCCTTTTGATTGTTTTATTTGAGCTTCCGAGGCGGACGAGGATGGGCAGGGCAGCCGGCAGGGGCAGCAATGTGATAAAATAGTAGAGGTGGCAGAACCCGCCCCGAGAAACCCGCCCGACCCGACCCGACTCGAACCCGATCCGACCTGAAATTTTTCAGATGGTCAAACTGACCCGACTCGACCCGACCCGATCCGAACCCGACCCGACCCGAGATCAAATAGCATCCAATCCAACTCAAATCAACATACGATCCAAAAAAAGTAGATATTATAATTGACCCGACCCGACCCGCCTATCACCCGACCCGACCTGACTCGAGATATTCTAGAAGGTCAAACTGACCCGACCCGCCCACCCGATTTACCACCTCTATAAAATAGTATGATTTTCTCTTTCTCTATTGCATTAGTTTTAATGTTTTATGCATATGCTGGCCCATAGGCTCCATACGCTATCCGGTATGATGTCATGCTATATTAATCGGATAGAAAAATGGTCACAAATCTCTAAAAATAGAAAAATTTCGTATCAAAAAAGATTTTGATACGAAGAATGTACCTGTTGAACTGGATCTGCCATCGGAGTTACGGTTGTTGAAATACGAACGCATAACACTGTAATCATTTTATTATGCATAACACAACAACCCAACTTTTTATATATAATAATTATTGTTGAATTATTTTAAGTGTTAAATTTTATCTTAGCTAGCCTAGATATCACACTCATCTTATCTAATAAATTGAGAGGAAATATATAAGCCATTAGATCATAGAAGCTGAAGAGATTTATACAAAATCAATGATAAACAATATTAATGATATGACATACTTGAGATACTTTGAGAGTTACCTCTCTTTATAGAGTATGATTTGGCATAGTCTTGTATGTCTTATTGCCCAAAATTAGACTTGTGATCAGTAATGTAAATTTATCAACAGCAAAAACTAATTAATTAGTAAGATGTGACATGTCATGTTGATAGGAATAAAGTTTCTCTCTTACCAAATTAAAATTTGATTTTTATATATGAGTAAAGTTTTCTATATCTCTACTATTATACCCCTTAACATGCCCAATTCTCTCAACACATTTAACTACTTTTTTAATCATTATATCTCATCCAACTTTGAAGAAAACAACTCGGTCACATCTAACTTTCTAACCATTATATCTAGCCAACTTTAAGAAAAAAAAAATGCGATCACATGTGACCCGTTTCGGTGAAGAACCTTGAGAATATTGTAATTTTCAGAATGTTAGATCAAAACTAATCACTTGATACGATAGATATTCAGACTTGATGAGTTATATATTGAGACTTTCAAGTCTTTATATCTAACACATTCTGAAAATTAGTCTAAATTAGTCATACTATATGGTATGCGCAATTCTATATGCAGATCCATATTTTATAATAATTTGAAGATCCAAATGTGGAGTAGGTGGATAACTTATTAATAAATTTTATGTATATATTGAATTAATAAATAGATAATAACATTAAACTAATATGTAGGCGGACAACTTATTAGTAGATTTTTAACAAATTTTTTTATATAATTGATAGAACTAACTGAACACAAAAAAACATTAAATTAACTACACGCTAAAGAAAAAACAAAATCTCCAGATGGAATACATGAAAATACAATCGGAGCCCCACTCAATAATTACTTGGTTCCTTATCAAAGAAAAAAAGCCTCAATTTTCAAGCAACTTTGAAAATGCACGAAGGTATTGAGCTCGTGAGATAATCAATCAACCAAGTTAATGTTTGTGATACGCAGTGCGGCTCATCATGTTGTTGAGATCATCGCCATTGACGGTCATCTTGACAATGGAGCTACTGGCATGGGCTAATGGGTTGGATAAGCCTCTCTGGAACTGCATGTCACACTCTTGTGCAGATTGTCTGATCTCCTGAAGCATGATCTGCACCATCTGCGCGGATTGTCCATCGTTAGCATTCAGTGCCCGGATCGACTCTTCGGTCAAGTCCACTGCATTGTTGTACAACTCCGCACAGTTCTTTAGGTTAGATACTATTGGGCCCCTAGCACGCTTTGCAGACTTTAGAGCCTTCTTCCTGGCCGACACACATCGCTTGCTAATGGCCCCCAGTTGCATTCTTAACACGGCCTGTGCATCAATGATTCTTGAGTAGGAAGCGGAGAAGCGCTTCGTGGATGCCATGCAGAGCCTAGGATAATGAGTCTGTGAGCAGAAGTTGGCGACTTGTGATGATCCATGGTTGGAGTTAGTGAAACCGAACCCTGTAGCAAGGGACAAGAGCTGGTATGACAAGAGAACAAAGAGAGCAAGCTGCACAGACTTCTTCATTTTCGCTTCAACAATAATTAATTAATTGAAACTCGCTTTGGTACTTAAAAGGCTGATCTGTGATCTCTTTGCCGCAAGTGGAAGGAAGAGAGTAGGCCAGAGATAGAGAGAGGGAGGTAGGGCTGTGTGGAATAGAAGCTGCTCAAGAGAGAATACCACAGAAAAGGGGGAGAAAGAGCTATTTATGGGGTCATGCTCCAAGAACCGGCTAGTCAAATGGAACCCCCTTACGGGTTCAACTGTTTCTAACATGAGTAGTTCTTTTTTTTATTATTACAAGGATGTTGAGCCCATTCTATTAAATTAGGCATGGTTAGTTCTACACAGTTGATTCATTTGGCAGTTCGACAATTATCAAACCAAACACCAAACTATAGGTTTGACCTATTTTTAACAAACAAATAACTAAGAATACTTCATGAATTCAGACATTTAGATTTTCATTTGATGTTCTAAGATTAGAGTTGTACGAGGAAATATGATGAGAATGCAGCTGGAAGAGGCCATCGACCGACCTTCCCGGCTGACTATAGGGTTTTATGGAGAGCAGAATCAATCAATTCAGGCAGCGAATAATTACCATAAGTGAGATATCAGTGCAGGTTTTGCTTTTCTTAATCATACAGTCATGATTAATTCGGTGCTACAATCTTAATGCACTTGGTAAATCATAACCGTCCGATTGGAAAAAAACGACACTGATGACCGATTGGGAAAAAACGACACTGATGAAAAGCAACGATCTTATTCCGTTGGGTCCGCTGCTGCCATAAAAAAATTTTAGTAGGATCATGTAATTATTTAGAGCAATGCTACCATGAACTCTAGCTCAACAAGCACTTTGGTTAGTTTGACTCAAAAAACATAATTATCTCCAAATTGTGATTTATACCTTTCATAAAATTTTTTATATCAAAATCTCTTGGAATACAAAAATGTTTCATTATATCAAATTTGTGTCCCAAGAGATATTGATATAATAAAGGGTAAATTTTTCGATAGGTCACTAAAGTTTACATCAAATCCATATTTGGTCATTGAACTTTTATTTATCCATTTTTGTTCACTGAACTTTGATGTTTATCCAAATTTGGTCACTCCGTTAGTTTTTCCATCAACTTAATGGAATAATTAACATGGTATCAATTTTAAACTTTGAAAATTATTTATTTTTCATATAAAATATACAATATGTGAGAATGTAAGACAAATTTAAAACTTTTCATTTATTTTTATTTATAATTTTTTTTACAATTATTATTATTATTTTTGTTTTCATATAAAGTATACAATTTTTTAACATGTCTAAGAATATGAAATTATTTTATTTTCATATAAGAAAAAAAAATAATATGTTATTTTTTTATTCTTATTTTTTTTAGCTTTACATGAAAAAAATATATGTCTAAACCATAAATCGATATCATATTAAATATTCCGTTAAGTTGGATGGAAAAACTAACGGAGTGACCAAATTTGGATAAATATCAAAGTTCAGTGACAAAAAATGAATAAATAGAAGTTTAGTGACCAATTATGGATTTGAGGTAAACTTGAGTGACCTACTAGAAAATTTAACCCTATAATAAAATTTATGAAAGATATAAATCATATAATTTGAAAACACTTAAATATGTTTTTTGAGTCAAACTCAACAAAGTGTCTGATGAGTTTAAGCTCACAGTAGTATTACGCATAGTTTTAAGAGAAACATCTTTCATTTATTAAAAAAATCTTCTATACATCCATAAATGTGTACGAAAGATATATCCTAAAATATAACATATACATCTCAAAATATAACCTATAGACGGTATGACCGGTTTTTCTATGGACGCTGGTATTGATGTGAATTCATCCTGTATACAATCAAGAAATACAATTTGCAAGTGGCTAACTTGCACAAGCAATCCAGTATGAAAATATCTTTTTCTTTTTCAAGATAGTTATCTGCAGCATGACATCAGATCGGATAGCGTATGCTCATGAATAAAACCAACAGCAAAAAAGAAAAAAAATACTATTCTATAACATCACATTGCTGCCCTTGCTGCTCTCGCCTCGGAAGCTCAAATAAAACAAACAAAAGGAATTCTTATTCATCATTCATCAATCCACAATCATCGATTCAGAATCATGGCCGGATCTCAGTCGGAAACCCAAGACCTGATCACGGTCACTCAGACCAGCGGCATGGCGGTGATCACAATCAACCGCCCGAAGTCCCTCAACTCCCTGACCCGCGCCATGATGGTCTCCTTGGCGCACATAATCCGCCGTCTGGACGCCGACCCTAACGTCCTCGTGCTCATCCTCACGGGCGCCGGGGCCCGCGCCTTCTGCTCGGGCGTGGACCTCACGGCCGCCGAGGACGTCTTCAAGGGCGATGTCAAGGACCTCCTCTCCGACCCCGTCGCCCAGCTCGAGGCCTGCGGGAAGCCTGTAATTGGGGCTGTTAATGGATACGCCGTCACTGCGGGGTTTGAAATTGCGCTCGCTTGTGATATCCTTGTTGCCGCCAAGGACGCGAAGTTCATTGACACTCATGCCAAGTAGAGATCTTGATTGTTAATTGTTGATTGTTAATTCTTTAATCCTTTAATTAATTTGATCTCTGATAAGTGGTAATCAATTCATGAATTGTGCAGGTTCGGGATCTTTCCGTCATGGGGCTTGTCGCAGAAGCTCTCTCGGATCATTGGCCCCATGCGTGCCCGGGAGGTTTCACTCACCGCCATGCCTGTCACGGCCGACATGGCAGAGCGGTGGGGTCTTGTCAGCCATGTGGTGGAACAAAGCAGCCAGGTGCTGCCCAAAGCCCAAGAGATCGCTGCTGCTATCATAAAGAACAACCGGGATCTTGTTCCCAAATACAAGGCTGTCATCAATGACGGTTTTAAGCTCGATCTTGCGTCTGCGCTTGCTCTTGAAAAGGTACAATCTTGCTTAATTTTCTTGCTACTTTTCATTTAAAAGTATGCATTGCTGATCTTGTTGCTGCTTTTCTGTTATGAATTCAATCAATCAATTAATTAATTAGTTGCAAACAATTTGGATTTCCAGGAGAGGGCACACAGTTATTATGATGGCATGACCAAGGATCAATTCGCCATGATGCAGAAGTTCATCCAAGGTAGAAGCTCCAAGACCCAATCAAAACTTTAACGAGAAGTAGCTTGTATGTTATAGCAACTGGCAAAAATAATTCTGAAGGGGGGTGAATAAGATAGAGATGTTGTTTTGTTTCATCTTTGCTCTCTCAAGTTGAATTCAACAATAATTGAAAAAAAGGGCTGTTTCATGTTGTGTCATAAATTTCTTTTATCAGTTAATTGTTTTCTTCTACATTTTCATTGGCATACTGGTAAATCAGTTCCGGTACTAATAAGCTGATTCAAACATTATGTTACCAGAATATCAAATCCCTTATTTCCTAATTAACAATACTCTGAGAGTGGAATCCAATTAGGGAAATTAGTAATGGATACCAGAGGCATTTGGTTTTTGGTAGTTGTATAGTTGGCAACGAGTTAGATCGCCGGAGGTTAGCGATAGTTACTTAGATTATTTAATATGAATTCTGCAATGATGTTAATATCAAAGAGAATGCCTTTTAAGGGGTTAAAGAAAAAGGAACAAGGATAAACTGTGCAGTCAATCAGGCAATTCGGTTCTGCTGATTCTGCTCTCAAAACATGTTTACAAGGAAATTTGAGCTTCGTTTAAGAACTTGATTCATCTGTCATTCTTGAACTGTGTCAAATAACAAGTGGACAATTGACTGCAGCATATGGATTTATTAAGATTAATTTTTCTTTTCTTTTTACTATGTAAACGTGATTGGATGCCCTTGTATCTGAATCCAGATGCATCACCAGTTATATTATGAAACTCTTTTCTTTCAAATTAAAGAAAGATTGCCACTTGTTAGGCACATGCACATGCTGGTACTAATACATAAGGTTGGTATCATTGCCCCCATCCCTATACAAAATAACCAGGCCCAGCCCAACTGAATGGATTTATATTTTATAATTGATAGAACTAACTGAACACATAGAACATCAAAACGAACTATATGCGAAGGGAAAAAAGTAAATCTCCATACGTAATACATAATTATACAATGGGTACCCAACTCAATAACTTATTTCTTCATAAAAGAAAAAAGCCTCAGTTCTCAAGCAACTTTGAAAATGCATGAAGGAATTGAGCTGACGAGATAATCAATTAACCAAGTTAATGTCTGTGGAATGCTGTGCGGGCATTAATGTTGTTGAGATCATCGCCATTGACGGTCATCTTGACAATGGAGCCACTGACATGGGCTAGAGGGTTGGCAAAGCCGGACCTTTGGAATTGCATGTCACACTGCTGTGCAGATTGCCTGATCTCTTGAAGCATGATTTGTACCATTTGTCCAGTCTGTCCATCGTTCGCATTCAGTGCCCGGATCGACACTCCGATCAGGTCCATTGCATTGGAGTATAGCCCGGCACAATTCTTCAGGGCACCTGCAGTCGGGCCCCTAGCACGCTTTGACAAATTTAGGGCCCTCTTTTTGGCCGACACACACCGCTTGCTGATGGCCCCCAGTTGCATTCTCAACACGGCTTGTGCATCAATAATTCTTGATAAGGAAGCGGAGAAGCGCTTTGTGGATGCCATGCAGAGCCTAGGGTCATGAGTTTGCGAGCAGAAGTTCGCGACTTGTGACCCTGTAGCAAGGGACAGGAGCTGGTATGACAAGAGGACGAAGAGAGCAAGCTGCATAGACCTCTTCATTTTCGCTTCGACGCTAATTGGTTGAAGCTCGCTTTGGTTGTTAAAGGCCGATCTGGGATCTCTTCAGCCGCAAGGGCGAGGAAGAGAGTAGGCCAGAGATGGAGGAAGGGAGGTAGGGCTGCGTGGAGTAGAAGCCCTTGAAGAGATAATGCCATAGAATGGGAGAGAATGAGCTATTTATGGGGCCGTGTGCCAAGAGTCGGCTCGTCAGATGGTTTCCCTTTACGCGTTCAACTGTTTTTGGTATGAGTAGTTCTACACCGTTCTCTTATTTGGTAGTTCGACAACCAGCAAATCAAACACCAAACTGCAGGTCTTACCTTGTCTAAAATTGGGTCCTGACAGTTGGGTAACTAAATAAAGAACAGGAACGTAGTTTCTTAATTGACACATCAGTGCATAATAATTTGGTTTTCTGAAATTTAAACGGAAATGCCAGAAGTTACATTTTTGCTGGCGCCATTTTTACCAGTATCGGAGGTTCGACAGAAAAATAGACGTGTAGTGACTAATAATAGATATATAGAAAGTCACACCTCATTTTTAGTCTGTACCAATTAATCATTCAATGTGTGATCAGCTAGTCTCTATAACTAATTTGATAGCTTAATGGATCATTTATTCATTTATCCTTGTGCTTTGATTATTGTAAGCTTCGTATATATGGATACTATCAATAATACACTTGTAAGAAATATAATTAAGAAACATGGAGTAGTAAAAAATGCACATTCTCTGTTTAGTCTGTTTTCTCCACAGTTGCAGGTTGCAACATCAAATAAATTACAAGTTCTTTTTCTGAAGAGAACCAATACATACGATCCTCTTATTTTGCATTCTTTATTTAGTCCGTGGTGAAACCAGGAAGGAGATTTTGCTTCTTGCAAACCCCCTGCTGGCATCTAATTCAGAAAAAGGGAAAAGGTAGGAATTAAACGGAATTAAACAGCAATGAATTTTTTGAGAGGGATGGAAAGTTCAACAAGGGACAATTCTGATTATTGGGCCCAGACTAAACACAGCGTTGCAATCAGAACAATATCACAATTTTCTGTAAATTTGTATATATTCTTAATTACAAAATATATCGAATACTTTTATAAAATTCTAGTTTTAGATAGATGTTAAATATAAATTCATCTCTGAGATATTGTTCATATACAAGCCAGAAAACAAACAAAGAAAAAAAATTAATAACTCTCTTGAGATGTTATTATTCATGTAAAATATTACAATCACAAAAGTTATCTGCAATTGCAATGTAATAAGCAACTTCAAAATATTTGGAGCCTGCCATAGTTTTCTAGAATTCATATCCCCTGCTGTACTGCATTGTGCAGTTCACAACGTCAGCCGTTGAATTGTCTCAAGATTCATGCTAGCACGGATCTCGAGATGATCCAACGGCTGGCGTTGTGAACTGCCCATTGCAGTAAGTCAGGGGTTGAGCACTCAGTTTGCTATGGTAGCTGATACAAAACCGAAATGTTCATCATTCTACCAGTGAGGAATAGCGATAGCGCGCAGCTCGTTCTTCTTCCTCATTGTCATTCCAAACAACTCATCCATATCCATCTCCTCGGGGTTCTTGCCCTCCGGCATCGACCAATCAAATTTGGACAACAAATTGGCGATGGCAAGTTCTGTTAGCGCCATTCCGAAGCCAATCCCAGGACAAATCCTCCTACCTGCCCCAAACGGGATCAGCTCAAAATCCTGGCCCGTAAAATTCACATGACTTCCCAAAAACCTCTCCGGTCTGAACTCATCGGGGGCGTCCCATAATTTTGGGTCCCGTCCTATGGCCCACACGTTGATCATCACGCGGGTACCGCGCGGGACGTAGTATCCTCTTATTGTAGTGTCTTCGAGGAGCTCTCGAGGAGCTAGCAATGGGCTTGGTGGGTGTAACCTCAGTACCTCTTTGATAACTGCTTTCAGATAGGCCATTTCGACCAAGTCTTCTTCTTGAACAAGGGATTTTGAACCGGCAATGCTCCTTATCTCCGCTTGGAGCTTCTTCATTACTCGAGGATTTTTTATGAGCTCCGCCATGACCCACTCCATGACTATTGTGATTGCCTCTGTGCCCGCACCAAATGTATCCTGAAATATATAGATGCATTTGGAGTTATTAATGGCACAGTGAGGCAAGCAAGCAAATACATAACAACTCAATAATCAGCTTTACTGAGAAAGATGATACAGTACCATAATCAAGGCCTTAATGTTGTCGATGCCAAAAGGAATATCTGTGTTCTTCTCTTCCATAAGATTGAGCATGATGTCTAAAAAGCATTCTTCTATTTCTCCGGCTTGCAGTCTCTTAATACGCTTTTCGATTATGGTGTCAAGCACTCGGTCCCCCCACTCCGCTACCCTGTTAAGCTTCCGTTCCAGTCCGGTTATGTAGCTTAACCATGACAGCCATCTAAAATAGTCACCTGAAAAAGTTTGTTGTGTAAGTGATTATTGTCATTATATATCTATGTAGCTAACGGATCGGTATCAGCTGCTTGTCTGAGAAGAAAAGCATACCCTGCTTTTCTAAAATCCGACGGTTGAGAAATACCGAAGTACTTTGAGATCCGTACAATAAAAACCGAAGTACTTTGAGATCGGTGCAACAACCGATCCTGACCATCCAATTGAGCAAGGTCTGCTTTTCTTCTTAGACAAGCAGCTGATACCGATCCGTAGCTAGCATCTATAGCTAACAAATACCAAATAGTCGAGACTCGAGAGAGAATTTCATGCCTGGGTTGAATGAACCAACTAGGATGCTGACCTCCTTGATGACATTATGAATTTCATTGTACCAGCCCTCACTGCTTGAATACCGCCCGATCGTGACCCGACTAGTCATCTGCTTTGCTAAATGCGTAAGCACACTTGTCAGGTCCAAAGGGCCAACTCCGAGCATACGCATTTTCATAAGCGACTCCACCATTGCCGAGATCTCCTCTTCTCGCATGTGTTTGTAAGATTCCACCTTTTTTGTGCTCAAGAGATGGAGAATTGCTAGCTTTTTGCATTGCCTCCAATACTCTCCATATGGTGCAAATGCTATATCTTTGCCGCCGTAGAAGAGCTTAGCTGTTACCTTGAGTTTGAGAAGGTATTATTGTTCATTAGGATAACCGAAAAATATCAGGATCAATTGGTCATGAAGTAGATCGGTTGGTTACTGTGTGTTCAGCATTCATAGTCATATTTGAAAGAGTTTTTATAATTAATTGTTCCTTTTTTTCTTCCTATTTTGGCAAAAACTTTTGTTATATCTACAGTACAACTACAATTTGACAAAATCATGTTTCTTTCGAAGACTTTTACTTCCATTCTATATTTAGACGATGGAACTAAATAATTTGAATTAGTAATTTTTTGTATCAAATAACCTGTAACAGAGGTCGGGTAGAGAATATGTGGTCTTGTGTTTTGAAAACCTCTGCTGCCATATCAGCAGTTGAGATGATGAGAGTTGGCACTTGACCGAAGTGAAGAAGCATTACAGGCCCATATTTTTCGGCCATTGCAAGAAGTGAGCGGTGCGGCTGTTGGCCAAGCTGGTGAAGATTACCGATTAGAGGTAGTTTCGGGGGCGATGGTGGGACTTTCTTGGCATCTGTAGCACCACCTCGGCCATCTTTTCGATGTAGAATAGATGAGATGAAGATATAACATGCTATAAGGGTGAGAATTGAGAGAAATATCATTTCTTTCAAGCGTGGAAGTATGAAGCTAACTAAGAGGAGGAAAAGAGCTATTAACTTGTGTTTGAAAAGACTGAGAGTTTAGTACTGAAGGAGATGCTTCCCCTTTGCAATGATGGAGGTGCTTAATTAATATCCCTTAGGAAAACAAGTTGAGTTCATACTATAAAGTAGGTCACCTATCTACCACTCTCTTACAATCTGACATACTCACATGCACCTATGTGCTTATCACAGTTGAATAAATGTTCATTGAAAACCGTAATGTATCCGTTTACTAGAAAATGGTATGTGTTGATTGGAATGATATAAATGTTCACTAAAAAAGTAATTCATTAAAAATACAGTGGACCGGTGGATAGATGAAATGGGTGGTCACTAGCTATTACTCTATCCCTTATATTATAAGTCCGAGTTGAGATTCTCGATTGCGCGCTGCTCTTGCGTGGAGTACCGTTGGATTGCATTCAATTTCAAAATGTAAAGATCTCAAAGGGCAGGGAATTAGTCTTAATTGCTCCAGTAGCAAATTAGATTACGCCTAGATTGCATGTTCAAAATTCTGATGGGGAGTCATTTATAGATATTTAAGAGTTAGAGAGCTTCAAATTTTGACCTGTGTTAATTAAGATGATCAGAGTCGGGTGACTTAATCTGTATAGATAAAATAAGGAGACTTGATTTAGAGTTAGTTCTTTAAAGAGCCAAACAGGGATCAACAGTCAAGCAAAATAAATTTTAAGAATAAGTCTTAATCTGCACTAAATAACACGTGTTCGAAAAGATTAAGATACTAAAAAAACTTAATCCGCGCTAAGGAGGCTATAAATCATCCTTAATCCTTAATCCGTAGTAGAACATGCACAGGAACGTCTGGGACTGTGATCTCGATCACATGCAATCAAACAATACAGAAAATTAAAAAAAAAAGAAACAAAACAACAATACATGAAATAAAAGATTTCAAAACATGTACAGTATAAAGATATTTATTATTGCCAATATATAATATTAACTTAAAGAAAGGTGAATCCAAGAACGACACGTACATCAAACAATTAAACTATGGTTATCACAAGTATGGTAGCTCCTGCTTATCAAATGGGTTTGTCTCCTCTCTAAATTTCAAAAAGATAGGAAATAAAATATTAGAGTTAATAAATGAGTAGTTGGTACGTAGAGTTTACCTTTTTACTTATCCACCGGTTTACCGTATTTTCAATAAAAAAATATCATTTTTTATTGAACATTTATATTTTTCCGATTAATAGAGATCATTTTCTAGTGAACATTTGTATAACTGTGGTAAGCACATGGATATACGTGGTGTGTCAGAACTGTGAGAGGAGTGGTTGGGTGTTCTCTAAATAAATAGAGCCAAATATGTTTGTAGATCGATACGTCAAATCTGATTGCTCAATCAAATCATTGGACAATTAATGGACTACATTTTCGTTGCATGCTTACGGGTTATTTAGTATGGATGCAAAATTTTAATTTGTTATTAACTAATTGTATTGAAATCACTAGGAGCGCGCCAAATATGTTTATATCAGTTTGTTAATTGTTTGGCTGCCCGTCATTAATACCTCTTGTTTTTCAATTGTTTGGGAACATATTAATTGCAATATATATATAACTTATTTCAATTTTTTTTTTGAACATTTAAGGCCCTTAGGCAACTAATTTCATTCACTTCAAAGGTTACATTCATGCATGAGAGAATAAAACAAAATTGTTTTTCAATCTAAATTCAAAAGATACAAGATACTAACCAAAACCTTTTACAACTAATTTTTGTCCCGATAAACTAACATAGAGAGACAAATTTTGAAGAAGCACATATCATTTTGAAGTTACCGTCTTGGTTGTGATGAATTCATCGTCTTTGGAAGGACTGAAAAACTTGTTGAGCCCACAAATCTTCAAATCTTGAAGCACCGTTTTCGTTTGTTGAAGCATGAGCAAATTCCATTCTCGAGCGATCTATGACACAACCTCTTAAATGAAGAACAACGAAAGACTCTTCTTAGAACAAAAAGGGCAACGAAAAGACGGACGAAGAAACGGACGAAAAGTTGATGAACAAACAAAAACTTGAAGGTAACCAACAAAGAAGAAGTAAAGTGTAAAAGGGGTGGCGGGGGAGAGGCGGTGTGCCCCTCCCCACTGGAGGATTTACTAGCAGAGACGACTAAGTTTCAAGAAAGAAGACGGCTCAACTTATTTCAAATTAATTGGATTTAATATGAAGATGAGAGCATTTATCGGCCTTTAACAACCATATCGGCCTTTAACAGTCATATAAATCAAAATTTAGATATAATTTAATATGTTTTTGGTGTTAAACTCACGTAAGATCTCTATGAGCTTAAGAACCATAGTTTCTAATGTTTATATCAATTTGTTAATTACGCATTATGCATTTATCCTTTATCTATGTAGGGAAAATTGTCTCCATGCCACTTCAAAATATGAACTTTGTCAAAATGCCCCTCCAAAATTTGGTGTTGCCAAAATGCCACTTTAAAATGACTTTGTTTGCTTATTTGCCACTTATACCATATAGATGTATAATTTATTAAATTAAAATACTAAAAATTATGTTATTGGACCAAACTACCCCTCCTTTAGACTCAGTGCCTTCCTCTCCACCCGCGCCGATCTCCTCTCTGCTAATTAGTCCTCTCAGAAAATTTCTCTCGTACAGTCGTATGCATAACTTCTCTATATTGGTGGCGTAACTATAATTGATACTTTGAGAAACAAACAAAAGAACTTGGAAAATGCTTTCTTGAGAGCATGTGAAGTACAACAGCAGCTGTTAGACAAGCCGGATTGGGTCTTGATTGGATTTGAATTTTTCCCAAATTGATAATACAAACTCTGTCAAAGATGGCCTGTGTGTATAGATCTGAGGATTTTGCATACGCAGAAGAGAAATTAGCAGAGGAAAAAGGATTTATTTCTTTCATTTCTTGAAAGGTTGGCAGCAGCAGCATCGGAGAGGAATTGGGGCAGAATCAAGACGGAGGCACAAATAATGAGCATAAGATGGAGGATCTAATGAAGGAGGGGTAGTTTGGTCCAATAACATATTTTTAGTATTTTAATTTAATAAATTATACATCTATACGGTATAAGTGGCAAATAAGCAAACAAAGTCATTTTAAAGTGGCATTTTGGCAACACCAAATTTTGGAGCGGCATTTTGATGAAGTTCATATTTTGGAGTGGCATGGAGACAATTTTCCCTATGTAGCACTTATCAACTGATAACTCTCTCTGAAACGGGGAATATATATGATGTATGGGGCTTACAGTTACCACATTTGGCATTCTCGTTTTTTACGTAATTTATGACCTTTGTAACCCGACTTAAATTTTATTATAATAAATATTTATGAAGATGAGAGCATTTATATATTTCAATGTTAAATAAATATAAAGGGGAGAAATCAATATATACACCTTTTTTGTAGTGTACACCGTACATTATATGATTTCAACCAGTGGAATATTTTAAAAACCATTGTGAGTAGCTAAAATATTTTGTGCTTTTTTCCTTTTTAACTCTCTCCAGTCTCCACAAAACACTAGCCAGGAGGTCGGTCGGTGGCCTCCTCCGGCTATGTTCTCATCATATTTCCTCCAACAACTTTAATCTCAGAACTTCAGATGAAAATCTAAATGTCTGAAATCATGCGGTTCTTAGTTATTTGTTTGTTAAAAATAGGTCAAACATGTAGTTTGGTGTTTGGTTTGCTAGTTGTAGAACTACCAAATGAAACAACGATGTAGAACTACTCATGCCTAATTTTATAAACTGGACTCAACAGCCTTAATTATAATAAAAAAAAGGAACTACTTATGCCAAAAACAGTTGAACGTCATAAATGGTTCTATTTAACGAGCCGGCTCTTGGCGCACGACCGCATAAATAGCTCATCCTCCCCCTTCCTGTGGCATCATCTCTTCAGCGGCTTCTTTAGCGCACAGACCCACACCCCTCTCTCCATTTTTGACCTACAATCTTCCTCGCCCTTGCAGCTGAAGAGATCCCATATCGGCCTTTAACAACCAAAGTGAGCTTCAACCAATTAATTGGAGTAGTCGAAGTGAAAATGAAGAGGTCCGTGCAGCTCGCTCTCTTCGTCCTCCTGTCATACCAGCTCATGTCCCTTGCTACAGGGTTCGGCCTCACTCTCTCCAGCCATGGATCACAAGTCGCCAACTTCTGCTCACAAACTCATGCCCCTAGGCTCTGCATGGTAGCCACGAAGCGCTTCTCCGCTTCCATTTCAAGAATTATTGATGCACAGGCCGTGTTGAGAATGCAACTGGGGGCCATCAGCAAGCGTTGTTTGTCGGCCAGGAAGAAGGCCCTAAAGTTGGCAAAGCGTGCTAGGGGCCCAATTGCGTTTGACCTGAAGAACTGTGCGGAGTTGTGCAACAATGCAGTGGATTTGACCGAAGAGTCGATCCGGGCACTGAATGCTAACGATGGACAATCCGTGCAGATGGTGCAGATCACGCTTCAGGAGATCAGGCAATCTGCACAAGAGTGTGACATGCAATTCCAGAGAGGCTTCTCCAATCCTTTGGCCCATGCTACTGGCTCTATTGTTAAGATGACCGTCAATGGCGATGATCTCAACAACATGATGACACGCACAACATTTCACAAACATTAACTTAATTAGTTGATTGATCATCTCATCTACTCAATTCCTTCGTGCATTTTCAAGCTGCTTGAAAATTAAGGCTTTTTTTTTTCTTTTTTATGAAGAACTAAGTTATTGTGTTGGGTTTTGATTGCATTTTCTTGTATTCCATTTGTAGATTATTTTTTTTCTTTCTTTTGCATTTAGTTGTTTTGAACCTTTGTATATAGTTAGTTCAATCAATTATAAAAAAAAATTGTTTGTTGAAAATCTATTAATTAATATGTTGTCCACCTTCTTATCAGTTTAATGTTAATTATGAATTATTTATTAACTGAATATATACATAATTGTTAATTAGCAAGTTTGACATAATTATATTAATACCACTTTTTAATGTGATTTAACTTACTACGCTTTGGCAAGCGCACAAACGTCTGGTATCTTTGATTTCGATGGGTCAGATGCAAATATGCCGTCAAAGAATACATTAAAACAAATGATTTCAAAACATGAATAATAAAAAATACTTATCGCCAATGATATTTATTAAAAAAAAATTGTGAACCCAAGAACGACATGTACATTGTTCAAACAATTAAAATAATGGCTTATTATCACAAATTCACAAGTATGGTTGCTCCCTGCTTCCTTAACGGGTTTGTCTCCTCTCCAAATTCCAAAAAGATATAAAATTATATTGGAGTTAAATAAGTTGAGCCAAATATGTTTATAGCTAGATAACGTCAAATCTGATTAAATTTTGCTAAAAGTTTAAGGGCCATGTATGAAACTTTTAGGCTCAAAGTTTTAGCAAGCCCAGTAATTAACCAGCTGGCCGTCAAGAACAAATTTTTTTTTTTTCCAATTGTTTGGGATCGAACGTATAAATTGCAAAATATAACTTGATAATTACAAATATCAGATGAGCGAGCAGAGTATTGTTTGTATACAGAAATCCTTTTTATAGAGAATGAGTTTGCGAAGAGAAATGTTAGTCGTATAAAATCAAAATTAAGTAAGATAGATAGACTCAATATATACAAAGAAAATTAATATGGTACGTGATGACTAATCAATTAAATTGCACCGGATATTATTATATGATTTCAACCAGTAAGTAGCAATACAACTTTTTTGATATTTAAGAACAATAAACCATTGTAACTAGTTAAAAAATTCTGCCTTGTTCATTTTTTGCTCTCTCTACAAAACCCTAGTTAGCTGGGTACATAAGTCGTCGGCAGCCTCCTCCGACTTTGTTCTCATTATATTTTCTTTAGCAACTCATAGAACATCCGATGAAAATCTAAATGTTTGAAATCATGTAGTTCGTAGTTATTTGTTTGTTAAAAATTAATAGGTCAAACCTACGGTTTAGTGTTTGGTTTGATGGTTGTAGAACTACCATTGTAAAACTACTCATTCCTAATTTTATAAAATGGGCTCAACAGACTTATAATCAAATAAAAAAAAGGAACTACTCATGCCAGAAACAGTTGAACATTGTAAGGGGTTCCATCTGACGAGCCGGCTCTTGGCGCACGCAGCCCATAAATAGCTCATTCTCCCCCTTTTTGTGGCATCAACTCTTCAGCGGCTTCTACTCCACGCAACATTACCTCCCTCTGTTCATCTCTGGCCTTCTCTCTTCCTCGCCCTTGCAGCTGAAGAGATCCCAGATCGGCCTTTAACAACCAAAAGCGAGCTTCAGCGCAACCAATTAATTGGAGTAGTCGAAGCGCAAATGAAGAGATCCATGCAGGTCGCCCTATTCGTCCTCTTGTCACACCAGCTCATGTCCCTTGCTACAGGGTTCGGTCTCACTCTCTCCAACCATAGATCACAAGTCGCCAACTTCTGCTCACAAACTCATGCTCCTAGGCTCTGCATGACAGCCACGAAGCGCTTCTCCGCTTCCATTTCAAGAATTATTGATGCACAGGCCGTATTGAGAATGCAACTGGGGGCCATCAGCAAGCGGTGTTTGTTGGCCAGGAAGAAGGCCCTAAAGTTAGCAAAGCGTGCTAGGGGTCCAATTGCGTTTGACCTGAAGAACTGTGCGGAGTTGTACAACAATGCAGTAGACCTGACCGAAGAGTCGATCCGGGCACTCAATGCGAACGATGGACAATCCGTGCAGATGGTGCAGATCATGCTTCAAGAGATCAGACAATCTGCACAAGAGTGTGCCATGCAGTTCCAGAGAGGCTTCTCCAATCCTTTGGCCCATGCTACTGGCTCCATTGTCAAGATGACCGTCAATAGCAATGATCTCAACAACATGATGACATGCACAACATTTCACAAACATTAACTTGGCTGATTTATTATCTCATCTGCTCAATTTCTTCGTGCATTTTCAAGCTGCTTGAAAACTAAGGCTTTTTCTTTTTATGAAGAACTAAGTTATGGAGTTGGGTTTTGATTGTATTTTTATGTATTCCATCTAGATCTGTAGATTATTTTTTTCTTTTACATATAGTTGTTTTGATGTTCTTTGTAGTCACTTAGTTCAATCAATTATACAAAAGAAATTTTCATTGTTTTAATAATCTATTAATAAGTTGTCTACCTACTTATCAGTTTAATGTTAATTAGTATCTATTTATTCACTTAATAAATACATAATTGTTAGCTGGCAAGTTCGACATAATTATATTAATACCACTTATTAACGTGATTTAACTTACTATGCTTTGGCAAGCACACAAACGTCCGGTATCTTTGATCTTGATGGGATCACATGCAAATATGCAGTCAAAGAATATATAAAAACAAATGATTTCAAACATGTATATTAAAATGATCATACTAATCGCCAATAATATTTATTAAAAATAATTGTGAATCCAAGAACGACATGTACATCGATCAAACAATTAAAATAATGGCTTACCATACTCCCTGCTTCCTTGACGGGTTTGTCTCCTCTCCAAATTCCAAATAGATTGAAAATTATATTGGAGTTAAATAAGTTGAGCCAAATATGTTTATAGCTAGATATATAACGTCAAATCTGATTGCTCAAGGCATCAAATCATTGGACAATGGACTACATATCTTTTTTTTTTTTTAATTAACCAAAAAATAATTCATAATTAAATATTTAGTTAAGTCAGAAACTAATTTTGAGATATACATGTCTATGAGAGAGGAAGTCAGGGGCGTCATAATACGCCTCTAGATTACAAAATCAGGGGTGTGATCATGCCCCATAAGAGATTGTAGAGGGGCGTGGTCATGCCTCATGACTGTCTGTATAGGGGCGTGATCATGTCTCATGACTGTCTGTATAGGGGCGTGGTTACTGGACTCGTGGGCCTTTCAAAGAAAAAAAAAAAATTCGTCCTGGACCCCACCACAAAGCCTTCTTCCTTTGGAGCAATTTTCTAAGAATTTTCATCATATACCAACACCATATTAAAATAAAAGTATTATGTTGGGTTAATGTTAACACGACATTGGATTTCCATTGAGTACCGAGATTCTAACACTTCCAAACTCGTATATTTCCTATTATTACATACTAACAGGAGATAACCTACAACTAACAATGTTTACGCGCCATGCATGAAACTTTTAGGCTCAAGCCCAGTGACCGGTATGTCAGAGAGGCTTGGATTAAATTGTGGATGCAAAATTTTATTATTTTCAGCTGGCCGTCAAGAACATTTTTTGTTTTTCAATTGTTTGGGATCGAAAGTATTAATTGCAACATATAACTTGGTTATTATAAATATCAGATGAACGAGCAGAGTACTGTTTGTATACAGAAAACCTTCTTATAGAGAATGAGCTTGTGAAGAGAAATAGTCGTATAAAGTCAAAATTAAGTAAGATATATTAGAATCAATATATACAAAGAGAATTAATATAGTAAATGATGACTAATCAATTAAATTGCACCGGATATTATAAGATTTCAACGAGTAGGTAGCAATACAACTTTTTTGACAGTTAAGAACAATAAACCATTATAACAATAAATTATTGTAACTAGTTAAAAATTCTACCTTGTTCCGTTTTTGCTCTCTCCACAAAACCCTAGTCAACCGGGTAAGTTGGCGGCGGCCTCCTCCGATTGTGTTGTCATCATATTTCATTCAACAACACTAAACTTAGAGCTTCAAGTGAAAATCTAAATGTCTGAAATTAAGCAGTTCGTAGTTATTTGTTTGTTAAAAATAGGTTAGACTTGCAGTTTAGTGTTTGGTTTGATGGCTGTAGAACTACCAAATGAAACAACGATATAGAACTACTCATGCCTAATTTTATAAAATCAGCTCAACAGCCTTATAATCAAATAATAAAGGAACTACTCATGCCGGAAACAGTTGAACATTGTAAGGGGTTCCATCTGACAAGCCGACTCGTGGCACATGGCCCCATAAATAGCTCATTCTCACCCTTTCTGTGGCATCATCTCTTCAGCAGGTTCTACTCCACGCAGCCCTACCTCCCTCTCTCCATCCCTGGTTTACTCTTTTCCTCAGCCTTGCAGCTGAAGAGATCCCATATTGGCCTTTAACAACCAAACGGAGCTTCAAGCAATTAATTGGAGTAGTCGAAGCAAAAATGAAGAGGTCCGTGCAGCTCGCTCTCTTCGTCCTCCTGTCATACCAGCTCATGTCCCTTGCTACAGGGTTCGGTCTCACTCTCTCCAGCCATGGATCACAAGTCGCCAACTTTTGCTCACAAACTCATGCCCCTAGGCTCTGCATGGCATCTACGAATCGCTTCTCAGCTTCCTTGTCAAGAACTATTGATGCACAGGCTGTGTTGAGAATGCAACTGGGGGCCATCAGCAAGCGGTGTTTGTCGGCCAGGAAGAAGGCCCTAAAGTTGGCAAAGCGTGCTAGGGGTCCAATTGCATTTGACCTGAAGAACTGTGCGGAGTTGTACAACAATGCAATAGACCTAACCGAAGAGTCGATCCGGGCACTCAATGCCAATGATGGACAATCCGCGCAGATGGTGCAGATCATGCTTCAAGAGATCAGACAATCTACACAAGAGTGTGCCATGCAGTTCCAGGGAGGCTTCTCCAACCCTTTGGCCCATGCTAGTAGCTCCATTGTTAGGATGACAGTCAATGGCGATGATCTCAACAACATGATGGCGCGCACAACATTTCACAAACATTAACTTGGTTGACTTATTATCTCATTTGTTCAATTCCTTGGTGCATTTTCAAGCTGATTGAAAACTAAAGCTTTTTTCTTTTTATGAAGAATCAAATTATTGAGTTGGGTTCTGATTGTATTTTTATGTATTCCATCTGTAGATTATTTTTTTTCTTTTGCATATAGTTGTTTTGATGTTCTTTGTATTTAGTTAGTTCAATCAATTATAAAAACGAAAATTTCTTTGTTAATAATGATCTATTAATAAGCTGTCAACCTACTTATCAGTTTAATGTTAATTATTATCTATCTATTAACTGAATAAATACATAATTGTTAACTAGCAAGTTCGACATAATTATATTAATACCATCTTTTAACGTGATTTATTACTACGCTTTGGCAATTAAGCACACAAACGTCTGGTATCTTTGATCTTGATGGGATCACATGCAAATATGCAGTCAAAGAATATATAAAAACAAATGATTTCAAAACATGTATAATAAAAAGATGCTTATCGCCAATAATATTTATTAAAAATATTTGTGAATCCAAGAACGACATGTACATCGATCAAACAATTAAAATAATGGCGTATTTAATTAACTCCTTGGAAAAATAATTGTTGTTAACTTAGAGCTATTCAACGCCAATCGTGTCTATATAATTATTGGTATCTTTATGTTGGATTTAAAAAAAAAAAAAATTGAATTGTCGTTGGTTAAGTACTCTAACCAGCCAATTAAGTTAATTCCTAGAAGAAAATGAAATAAAAAAAATGAATGCAATTATAATCCGTATGAATATGGTTCTACATGTTGGGTCACATCCACAAGATGAACCTCATGAACATGCAAACTAATGTGTACAAGCTGCTGGACCATTCTGATTTTGATCATGGGTTAAATTGTCTATGCAAGTCAAAGAAATCGGTAATGGGAAATGTCCATTTCAGCTGCATCTGTAGCAAACTCTCAATGCTATACTTGCAATAAGCATCAACCCTCAACTCTCACATACACTTAAAATATTCATAAGTGAGAAACTGATATTGTAAGCAAGTAGAAAACAGAGCACTCAAGAAGAGCTGGACAGAGTTTAATTTAGTGGTGCGGAATAGAAGTTGCACCCCTCGCGATTCTTGCGTTCAAGTTATCAGGTACTTCCTTTTAATTTATGCTCCAAACATGAAGAAGAAGAAGAAAAGGAAACGTGCCGTGTTAGTCCTCTTCTAATCTCTATACTTATACTTGATAAACATGTCTTTGTAACCTCAATTGTGAACGTTGTCTTGGTCAGAGTTTTGTATCATTTATATAATCTCATTGTTAGTCTTTTATATTACTTGGCCTTGCTTTTAATTATTTGTTCATGTTTGTCATTATAAGTACCTTCATGTGATGTGAATCTTAATATGCTGCGAGTAAAGTATTGTTTGTCTACAGAAAACCTTTTTATAGAGAATGAGCTTGTGAAGAGAAATATTAGTCGTATAAAGTCAAAATTAAGTCAGATAAATAGAATCAATATGTACAAAGAGAATTAATATAGTAAATGATGACTAATCAATTAAATTACACCGGATATTATGTGATTTCAACCAGTAGGTAGCAATACAACTTTTTTGAAAGTTAAGAGCAGTAAACCATTGTAACTAGTTAAAAAATTCTGCCTTGTTCCTTTTTTGCTCTCTCCACAAAACCCTCGTCAACCGGGTAAGTTGTCGGCATCGTCCTCCGGTTGTGTTGTCATCATATTTTGTAGTTATTTGTTTGTTAAAAATAGATCAAACCTGCAGCTTAGTGTTTAGTTTGATGGTTGTAGAACTATGAAATGAAACAACGATATAGAACTACTCATGCCTAATTTTATAAAATGGGCTCAACAGCCTTGTGATCAAATAAAAAAAGGAACTACTCATGCCGGAAAAACGTTGTAAGGGGTTGCATCTAACGAGTCGGCTCTTAGCGCACGACCCCATAAATAGCTCATTCTCCCCCTTTCTTTGACATCATCTCTTTAGTGGCTTCTGCTCCACGCAGCCTACCTATACCTCTCTCCATCCTTGGCCTGCTCTCTTCCTCACCCTTGCGGCTGAAGACATCCCATATCGGCCTTTAACAAGCAAATACAACCAATTAATTGGAGTAGTCGAAGCAAAAATGAAGAGGTCCGTGCAGCTCGCTCTCTTCGTCCTCCTCTCATACCAGCTCATGTCCCTTGCTACAGGGTTCGGTCTCACTCTCTCCAACCATAGGTCACAAGTCGCCAACTTCTGCTCACAAACTCATGTCCCTAGGCTCTGCATGGCATCCCATGAAGCACTTCTCTGCTTCCTTCTCAAGAATTATAGATGCACAGGCCGTGTTGAGAATGCAACTGGGGGCCATCAGTAAGCGGTGTTTGTCAGCTAGGAAGAAGGCCCTAAAGTTGGCAAAGCGTGCTAGGGGTCCAATTGTGTTTGACCTTAAGAACTGTGCGGAGTTGTACAACAATGCAGTAGACCTGACCGAAGAGTCGATTCGGGCACTCAATGCGAATGATGGACAATCTGCGCAGATGGTGCAGATCATGCTTCAGGAGATTAGGCAATTTGCACAGGAGTGTGACATGCAGTTCCAGAGAGGCTTCTCCAATCCGTTGGCCCATGCTAGTGGCTAGATTGTCAAGATGACTGTCAATGGCGATGATCTCAACAACATGATGGCCCGCACAACATATCACAGGCATTAACACTACAACAAAATAGACCTTTTGCAACGCCCTGTTTACAACGGTTATGGTTAATAACAGCAGCTAAGATGGATCCGTACCATTAGAAACAACTCAGCAACGGGTTTTTACAAACAACCGTTGTAAAATGTGTAGGTTTAACAATGGTTATTAGGAAAGAACCGTTGTTAAATGGACTGACAAACTTTAACACGGTCATTAATAAAGAACCGCTGTAAACGCTACAAATTTTACTACTGTTGGTAATAAAGAACCGCAGTTAAATAAATTAACGGCGGTTACTTTGTATTAACCATCGTAAACGTTGTTATTTAGATTTTTATTTCTCCGCTCCCATCCTTAAGATTAGCTAGGGTTTGTATCTTTCTGCCTTCTCAATACACAGCCGCCTCCTCTTCTCAATACACAGCCGCCTTGCCTTGCCTGCCTGATGTCGACGTCCTCCTTTCTCACGGCCACCGGGGGCTTCCCCACCGCAGCAGCAGGAGAGCAAAGAGGAGGAGGAGATCGCGCATGGACTTCCTCAACCTGGGCGTCGGCGTCAGGCAAGTGGATCTAGAAGGACAAGGCGGATCTGGACGCCGCGGGGTCCGATTGGTCGACGGGCCCCAAGAACGACAACCTCTACCACTGGATCACCACCGTGCTGGGCCCCGCAGGCACGCCCTACGAGGGCGACGTCTTCCACTGCAACGTCGACCCCTCCTCGGGGCGCCTCGCCCGTCGCCTCCGACGTTGCTGCGGCTGCTCTCCGCAGCCTCCGCCGTCGCTGTGACTTCTCTCGGCTCCGCTTAAAAGCAACCCCTCTCGTCCTCTCTTCTCTTGTCCACTCGGCCGTCTCCTCTCGCTGCTGCTAAGGTATGGCAACTTCTTATATGAGCAACAAATTCTTGTCGATAAATTACTTATTCTCTCGTATCTACCTCTATCTGTCTCCAATTCTTGTGCCTTTTCTTCACTTCAATGCCCGTACAGATGCTACTGGGAAGATGGAACTAATTTATTTCTCTTCCTATTAGCTAACACATTTTTTTTGCAAGGAAATGATAAAAATACATTTATATATATCTCCCATATCATGCCTTGATCGATGAATCAAACATTAAATCTCGCGAATAGATGAAAAAACTGCAAATTTGATTTATGCTATAGCCTGTGTACGAGCATGCGAATTCTGACTTTGTGTTGTGTGAATTAATATGGTTCAGTTGGGTGAAAATCTGAGATTGGCAATAATATTGACTGGTAATGAGTGGAGTTGGGTGACAATTCAGATTTCAGTTAGGATGTTCGATATTCTGACAATTCAGATTGTTCTTTTTAGTTTTGTATGAAACTTGGTGGTGGTTGTCTCGTGAAGCAGTTGGGTGCGTGTATCCCACTAATTTTGCTTTCTGTTTTCCAATGATAGTTTATTTAAATGATTCCATCAAATATATATGTTGTGAGCTTACATTGATTTTTAAATGAAGGCATGGTGATACAGCAACTCAGTTGGTGATACAGCAAGCAACCAACAAAAAAGTAATGTTTTGTTTCCATTTTTTGTTATTATCATCTTTTTGTGCCAACCTGACCAGCTAGCCTGAATTTTGTTTATAATTATGTATTTTGTGACATGTTGTACAGATATCTAGCCTAGCAAAATCAATCAGGGTACTTGCTAACATGGATGATCCAATTGGCTATTCTACAGGTAGTGAGCAAGGCTAGTGAAGTTTATATAATCATAGTGGTCTTGATGTATATTTCGGTCTAGATATATACTTGTCCCTGGTACATCTTCTATGAAAGTGGTAAATAATAGCGGTCTGGATGTATATTTCGGTTTTGATATTTGGATCAGAACTAAACAATGACAGTATTTTAAAATTATTTACAAAATAGTCCCTGAGCTGGGACTGATTTGTGGCAGAATGTAGATACTTGTGGGATAAACCAATCCAGATGGGAATTTCATGAACATAGTCATTTATAATCCACATTATAAGCTGGTAGAAGAACCATAGGCAAGAAGAGTTTACAGAATAATAATTAAAGCTTCTAATCAGCCATAACATAGGAACTATACTCATGCAAAGTAAATCAACTTATTGTTTTTCTTTCTTCATGTTGAGCGGCTCACTGAGTTTGTTTTTTGGTACAGTATAGGTGGTGGCGATGTCAGTGGCTTCGACCCCTTCATTTCAGAGGTAACTCTACTGCCACACCACTCTTCTTTTCCAATCTCACTAAGTTTTGTTAATTATCTGTTGAAACTACAATGTGAAGACATGAATATGCAATTTAGTGTATAGCTTGTCCATACTAAATTTTGTTATTTATCTACATGCCTTGCAGCAGAAATTGGACTGCCGGTGTGGATACATGTCTCTCAGTATGCCACATAAGAATTTGAACCCTCCTGGCAGTGTTCAATCCACATTCGAGCAACTTCTGGTCAATAATGATTGAAGGAGTGAAGAAAGGAAACAAAAGCTCTCTAAGTACAAGAAGAAAACCAAAAAAAGTTTTTGCCGAAATGATTGTATTTAAATAATATTATAATGTGGTAGAGAAATCTTTTGTATCAATTAGTATTGTAAGACATTTCAATTATATTAATAAATTAAATCTTTGATATTAATTATTGTTGTTTTGTACAGTGGGCTAGCCAAATATCGTATTATTTTTTTTATTTTGGGAAAACACCTTTACAACGGTTATTTATTAAGAACTGTTGCAAACATTATCAGTTTACAACGGTTATTAACAAATAACAGTTGTATAGTGATAAGCTTTACAACGGTTATTTACAAATAACAGCTGTAAAGTTCTAAGTTTGCAACGGTTGTTAACAAATAACAGCTGTAAAGTTCTAAGTTTGCAACGGTTGTTAACAAATAACAGCTGTAAAGTTCTAACTTTGCAACGGTTGTTAACAAATAACAGCTGTAAAGTTCTAAGTTTGCAACGGTTGTTACCTAAATGACCGTTGTTAAACCCTTCAATAGGGCTGGGTTGTAGCATCTTGTTTACAACGGTTATTTATTAAACTTAGCAACGCCCTACGCAGCAACGGTTGTATAACCGTTGTTAAAGGCCCAAAATAACCGTTGTAAAAGGTCTTTTTTGTTGTAGTGTAACTTGGTTGATTAATTAGCTCGTTTGCTCAATTCCTTTGTGCATTTTCAAGTTGTTTGAAATCTAAGGCTTTTTTCTTTTATTAAGGACTAAGTTATTGAGTTGGGTTCTGATTTATTTTCATGTACAACGTATTTCATTTGGAGATTATTTTTTTTCTTTTGCATATAGTTGTTTTGATGTTCTTTCTATTCAGTTAGTTCAATCAATTATGCAAAAAAAATTGATTGTTAAAGTCTATTAGTAAGTTGCCCACCTACTTAATTATCAGTTTAATGTTAATACCACTCTTTAACGTGGTATTAACTAGCAAGTTTGACATAATTGTATTAATACCACTTTTTAACGTGATTTAACTTACTACGCTTTGGCAAGTCGAATTTTTTATGTAGTAAAACATGTGCATACGTCTGGTATCAAAGTATCTTTGACAGTGTTAAAGTCATTTACAAGAGCAAATTAACTGGATACAACTTGAATGCTATGTAGAAGATGTCCATTGGCCATAATCTATTGTGGGCAGGATTTTCGTGCCCACCTGGTGGCTGCAGATCCGAATCCCAAATCTGGGTTGTCAAGAGTCCAGTGAAGTATATAGATAGATAAAAGGCGTTATATAGGTAGTTAAATACGTTATGTCCTGGTTATGCTTCTTCATGTAAATATGCAAATCATGTACATGTGTGCTCTCAACAATGTTCCGCTTTCTGTGTGCTCTCAACAATATAAATTTCTAAGATTAATCCGAAAGAAATCTTTTTTCTGTCTTTGATTCAAGACATGGTCGTAGTGCCTGTACGGCAAGCATGGATTAAGGGTCCTCAGTGCTCCTTAGACAGGAATATGCATTAAGGGTCTGATCGCACTCAAAAATATGTATTATTACCTAGGAAAACACCTACAGAATTAATCCAAATTATTGGCATATACATCCGATTACATGTATTTTCTTGTGTTTTTCCGTTACTGCTTTATCTTTTGTGGTTTTAGGTCAACGTCTCCTCGTCCAACCCCCCCCCCCCCCCCCCCTCCCCGGACAAAGCATTTTTGGTCCTCAACGTCTCCTCTTATACTCATATCACATTATAAAACTGATTTTTAATCCTCACATCTTTCTTTAATTTTATTTTGCATCTGCCGAACAACAACTCTTTTCATGTAAAAATAATATATTTTTTTATTTGATTTGGATATTTTCTATTTTGAGTATGCTAACCGTCCTAAAAAAAAAAAATAATTATAATCTCCCCTTAGGACACCCTCTTGGGCATAAATTATGAACACACACCAATATAACATATATATGAACACCTGATAGTACATTGTATGGACATTACAGTAAGGATGTTCATTCACCAGAACAGGATTCTTTGGCGCATCCTACATAGGATCTTTCACCAGAACAAAGAATCTTAGACACTCTACTTAGAATCTTGGACGGGTAGACATAAATAAACATCTGATACATCGACTGATGAACACCCATTATAGAAGCCTGAAAAACCTCGACGAAAAATATCGACACCTGATTCGTGCGGAAAGTTACTTACCATAACGTTATGAGACATTAATTATTTTATTAATATTTTATAGTTGCTATTCAAAAATCCAAAATAAATACTTAAAAATCTCCAAAAATTGATATAAAAAACTTATTAAGCCATATAAATCAAAATTTAGATATGATTTAATATGTTTTTGGTGTTAAACTCATGTAAGACCTCTGTGAGCTTAAGAACACCATAGTTTATAATGTTTATATCAATTGTTAATTACACGTTATGCATTAATCCTTTATCTACATATTCACTTATCAACTGATAACTCTCTGAAACGGGGAATATATATGATGTATGGGGCTTACAGTTACCACATATTTGGCATTCTCATTTTTTACGTAATTTATGACCTTTGTAACCCGACTTAAATTTCATTATAATAAATATTTATGAAGATGAGAGCATTTATATATTTCAATGTTAAATAAATATAAAAGGGGATAAATCAATATATACACCTTTTTTGTAGTGTACACCGTACATTATATTATTTCAACCAGTGGAATATTTTAAAAACCATTGTAAGTAGCTAAAATATTTTGTGCTTTGTTCCTCTTTTACTCTCTTCAGTCTCCACAAAACACTAGCCAGGAGGTCAGTCGGCGGCCTCCTTCGGCTGTGTTCTCATCATATTTCCTCCAACAACTCTAATCTCAGAAGATCAGATGAAAATTTAAATGTCTGAAATCATGCGGTTCTTAGTTATTTGTTTGTTAAAAATAGGTCAAACATGCAGTTTGGTGTTTGCTTTGCTAGTTGTAGAACTACTAAATGAAACAACGATGTAGAACTACTCGTGCCTAATTTTATAAACTGGACTCAACAGCCTTAAATATAATCAAATAAAAAAGGAACTACTCATGCCAAAAACAGTTGAACGTCATAAATGGTTCCATTTAACGAGCCGGCTCTTGGCGCACGACCGCATAAATAGCTCATCCTCTCCTTTCCCAGTCACGGAGGGAGGGGTTTTTTGGGGGGGGGGGGGGGGGGGGGGGGGGGCACTTGACCCCCCTTAATTGTACCCAGAGTGTTATATGTTACATATATGTCACACATATATTACAAGTTGATGCAGTTTTTGTCCCCCCATAGATTTAGTAGTTACATTTCTTCTTATTCATTAAGTGTTTTGTGAATATGTTATCTTGATCAAAGTTTTCACCTTAGGTGCTACCAACCAATAGCAATACATGAGTTGATTTTATTTTTCTTTAATTACTAGCTATCAAAAATGACTTAATTATTATGTTATGAATTTCATAAAAGATATCAGTACATTATGTAAAACATTAAATTATTTAAAGAATTGCAACATACCAAATTGATTGATATCAAAAAATTTAGCAAATATATTTTATGAGCAGAACAAAATCACTTAGATATATGAAAAAAATTCTTTCATTCTCAACATCATCTCTGAAACTTTATTTTTCCCCGACTTCAATTCCTCTAATATTACCATAGAGATATTTTTAAGGAAAATTCCTAAGCCATCAAAAAGTTGTATGCTATGGATACGGTTCAACAAAATATCGGTATGTGTGTTGTTCACGGTCCACCAGCTCAAAACGACCTCGGGATTTGTAGATAAAAATCTAAAAGTTTTATATTTTAGTTTTTTTATTATATTAAAAGCCTAAACTTAAATGTAAATTGCTAGCCACTAATATTTTTTACTCATTCAGATTTTTTTTTTAAGCGTCGTCCATTTATATTATTAACTTACGATTTTAATTTTTTTGCCCCCCAACAAATTCTTTCTGGCTTCGTCACTGTCCCTTCCTGTGGCATCATCTCTTCAGCGGCTTCTTTAGCTCATAGACCTACACCCCTCTCTCCATTTTTGACCTACAATCTCCCTCACCCTTGCAGCTGAAGAGATCCCATATCGGCCTCTAACAACTAAAGTGAGCTTCAACCAATTAATTGGAGTAGTCGAAGCAAAAATGAAGAGGTCCGTGCAGCTCGCTCTCTTCATCCTCCTGTCATACCAGCACCTCTCCCTTACTACAGGGTTCAGTCTCACTCACTCTAACCATAGATCACAAGTCGCCAACTTCTGCTCACAAACTCATGCCCCTAGGCTCTGCATGGCATCCATGAAGCGCTTCTCTGCTTCCTTCTCAAGAATTATAGATGCACAGGCCGTGCTGAGAATGCAACTGGGGGCCATCAGCAAGCGGTGTTTGTCGGCTAGGAAGAAGGCCCTAAAGTTGGCAAAGCGTGCTAGGGGTCCAATTGTGTTTGACCTGAAGAACTGTGAGGAGTTGTACAACAATGCAGTAGACCTGACCGAAGAGTCGATTCGGGCACTCAATGCGAACGATGGACAATCCGCGCAGATGGTGCAGATCATGCTTCAGGAGATCAGGCAATCTGCACAGGAGTGTGACATGCAGTTCCAGAGAGGCTTCTCCAATCCTTTGGCCCATGCTAGTGGCTCTATTGTCAAGATGACTGTGAATGGTGACGATCTTAACAACGTGATGACTCGCACGACATTTCACAGACATTAACTTGATTGATTGATTATCTCATCTGTCCTATTCCTTTGTACATTTTCAAGCTGCTTGAAAACTAAGGCTTTTTTTATTTATTTTTTTTTGTGAAGAACTAAGTGTTGAGAACACCATAGTTTATAATGTTTATATCAGTTTGTTATTTACATGTCATGCATTTATCCTTATCTACATATTCACTAATCAACTGATTACTCTCCGAAACGGGGAACATATATAATGTATGGGGCTTACAGTTACCACATATTTGGCATTCTCATTTTTTACTTGATTTTTTGATCTTTGTCACCCGACTTAAATTTCATTATAATAAATATTTGAGGAGGGATCCAATAACTATGGCCATTGGTGCTTATGGTAACCATTTTGTTATTTATGCATAAATTAAAAAATATAAACCATTTAGATGTATCCTATATTATCTCAATAACATATACATAAAAAAAAGGGTAAAGTTTTAATATTGTTTCGATAGTCATCAAAGAGATGAGAAACAAATCATAGAACTTCTTTTTTCTTTAGATTTAAGTGGATATTTTCACAATCTCCCATTTTTTTTCCTTTTGGGAGATATTTATGTTCACGGAGGATTGAACATATGACATCTTAGAAGTCTTCCTAGTTAGCTACCACTTGAGCTACTAAGTCATTTGCAGAAAATCATAAAATTTAAATCGTTTATTTTTGTTAATGCTTGATGCACATATAAATAAAATCAAAATGATATAATATTATATATACACATAAAATATGAGATATATATATATATATATATATACAACATATATGAAGCTGAGGTTTCATGTACGGTTTTGAAATAGCGATGAAAACAGTCATGTTTTTTTCGACTATGATTATCTAACAGTTCAAGTATAGTTGATATAGTTGAAGCACAGTCCAAATATGGTTTTTGGGGGTGGAATCTGTGGCATCAGCCTATAGGCTTTCTAGTTTTTCTAATTTCTTTTCTAGCCGAATGTGAGAGATTGCCTTTTGATTTACCAGAAGCAGAGGAGGAATTAGTAGCAGGTTATCAAACCGAATATTCGGGTATCAAATATGCTCTTTTTTATCTTGCTTTTTACCTAAATCTATTAGTTTCTTCATTATTTGTCACAATTCTTTACTTAGGTGGGTGGAATTTCTCTATTCCGTACATATCTATTCCTGAACTTTTTAAAATAAAGAAAATGGCTGGAATTTTTGGAATGACAATTGGTATCTTTATTACATTAGCTAAGGCTTATTTGTTGCTGCAAAAAGGGCTCGATGTCATTATGTTAATAAAAAATGATTTCATGGTATGTTAACAAATTGGGTCATTACGCGAAGGAAACTTCATAAGTTAAGGGACTTAAAAGCATTAGAAAAGATGGGCAAATTAAACTCTCTTTGCAAAAGAGATGCAGCAATCTTGAAAAGAAAATTAGCTACTTTGCAAAGATATCTCGGCGGAATTAAATATATGCAGAAGTTACCTGATATTGTGATTGTCCTTGATCAGCAAAGAGAATATATAGCTCTTCAAGAATGTATTATTTTAGGTATTCCAACAATTTGCTTAATCGATACAGATTGTGATCCAGATCTGGTGGATATTCCAATTCCAGCCAACGATAATGATACAGTTTCAATTCGATGGATTCTTAACAAATTAGTGTCCGCAATTTGCGAGGGTCATTCTAGCTATGTTATATAAATAATCATTATATATGAAGAACTATATTATATATAACCATAACCACTTCAATAAAGAATTCTAAGATTTCTGTATTGCTAATATTCTTTGCTATTAAGAAAATTTTTGTTAATAATTTTCTTATAGGCCAACATAAGCATAATATTAATTAAGCATAATATTAATCCATTTTTTTTTCTATTACTTAGTTTTATTATTTATGAATTTAAAATGTAGTTATTTAAGAATTAATTTCATAGTGACCCATCGGTCACTAAAAACAATATAGTTATTTGATCCCTCCTCTAAATATTTACGAAGATGAGAGCATTTATATATTTCAATGTTAAATAAATATATAAAAAGGGGAGAAATCAAACAATGTGATTGCAAGGTTCATTTATATCCATTGAGCACTAACCTTCGAAAAACAATTGTAGTTAACCTGAGCTTCAACGCAAATCGTGCCTATATAATTATTGGTATATTTATAATTTATAACAGATATCATGGTAAGGTACGTATGAAATTTTAGCACCATTTACAAAGCTACACTTACTCCTATTTACTGGTTAATTATATACATACTAACAGGAGTCATGAGACTTACAACCTACTAGTACTTGCATTACAGGCCATGTATGGAACTTTTAGTAAGCCAAAATGAACGGTATGTCAGAAGCTTGGATTAAATTATGGATGCAAAATTTTATTATTTTCGGCTAGCCATCAAGAAAACTTTTTGTTTTTTAATTGTTCGGTATCGAACGTATTAATTACAAAATATAATTTTATTATTAATTTATTACAAATATCTGATGAGCGAGCAGTGTATTGTTTGTATACAAACAACTTTTTTATAAAGAATGAGTTTGTGAAGCGAAATGTTAGTCGTATAAAGTCAAAATTAAGTAAGACAGATAGAATCAATATGTAGAGAATTTATCTGGCAAATCTTGACTAATCAATTAAATTGCATCGGATGTTATATGATTTTAACCGGCCAGGAGCTAGAAACACAACTTTTTTGTCAATTAAGAACAAGAACAAGCTAAACTATAATTATGCCCTGTTCTTCTTCTGCTCTCTCAACAAACCAAGTCAACTGGGAGGTCGGTCAGCAGCCTCTCCAACTGTGTTCTCATCATATTTCCTCCAACAACTCTAATCTTTGAACTTCAGATGAATATCTAAATGTCTGAAATCATGCGGCTCGTAGTTATTTGTTTGTTAAAAATAGGTCAAACATACAGTTTGGTGTTTTTGGTTTGCTAGTTGTAGAACTACTAAATGAAACAACGATGTAGAACTACTCATGCCTAATTTTATAAACTGGACTCAACAGCCTTAATTATAATCAAATAAAAAAGGAACTACTCATGCCAAAAACAGTTGAACGTCATAAATGGTTCCATTTGATGAGCCGACTCTTGGCGCACGACCCCATAAATAGCTCATCCACCCTTTCTGTGGCATCATCTCTTCAGCGGCTTCTTTAGCTCATAGACCTACACCCCTCTCTCCATTTTTGACCTACAATCTCCCTCACCCTTGCAGCTGAAGAGATCCCATATCGGCCTCTAACAACTAAAGTGAGCTTCAACCAATTAATTGGAGTAGTCGAAGCAAAAATGAAGAGGTCCGTGCAGCTCGCTCTCTTCATCCTCCTGTCATACCAGCACCTCTCCCTTACTACAGGGTTCAGTCTCACTCACTCTAACCATAGATCACAAGTCGCCAACTTCTGCTCACAAACTCATGCCCCTAGGCTCTGCATGGCATCCATGAAGCGCTTCTCTGCTTCCTTCTCAAGAATTATAGATGCACAGGCCGTGTTGAGAATGCAACTGGGGGCCATCAGGAAGCGGTGTTTGTCGGCTAGGAAGAAGGCCCTAAAGTTGGCAAAGCGTGCTAGGGGTCCAATTGTGTTTGACCTGAAGAACTGTGCGGAGTTGTACAACAATGCAGTAGACCTGACCGAAGAGTCGATTCGGGCACTCAATGCGAACGATGGACAATCCGCGCAGATGGTGCAGATCATGCTTCAGGAGATCAGGCAATCTGCACAGGAGTGTGACATGCAGTTCCAGAGAGGCTTCTCCAATCCTTTGGCCCATGCTAGTGGCTCTATTGTCAAGATGACTGTTAATGGCGACGGTCTCAACAACCTGATGACCCGCACAACATTTCACAGACATTAACTTGATTGATTGATTATCTCATCTCCTTTGTACATTTTCACGCTGCTTGAAAACTAAGGCTTTTTTTATTATTTTTTTTCTTTGTGAAGAACTAAGTGTTGAGAACACCATAGTTTATAATGTTTATATCAGTTTGTTATTTACATGTCATGCATTTATCCTTATCTACATATTCACTAATCAACTGATTACTCTCCGAAACGGGGAACATATATAATGTACGGGGCTTACAGTTACCACATATTTGGCATTCTCATTTTTTACTTGATTTTTTGACGTTTGTCAGCCGACTTAAATTTCATTATAATAAATATTTGAGGAGGGATCCAATAACCATGAGCATTGGTGTTTATAGTGACCTTTTTTTATTTATGCATAAATTAAAAAATATAAACCAGTTAGATGTATTCTATATTATATCAATAGCATATACACAAAAAATGATAAAGTTTTAATATTATTTGATATACCTGAGAGAGGAGAAAAGAAAAAGTCAGTAAAACTTTTTATTATAGAGAGTGAGCTTTTGTATACAGTAGAACTTTTTATTATTGAGAATGAGCTTGTGAAGAGAAATGTCAGCGCATGCATTCTAGGGAAAGGAAGGGTTAGTCGTGTAATGTCAAAATTAATTAAGATAATTAGAATTAATCTGGTAAATGTTCATGACTAATCAATTGATTACACCGGAGATTATATGATTTCAGCCAGTATCTAGCTATTCAACTTTTTTTTTTTTTTTTTTTTTTTGGCAATTAAATAAGAACAATAAAAGCACATGCATATATGTATCAAATGTTGGTCGTGAAATGTACTTGACTAGGAGCTGAATAATTCATGGTTGTGTTTTACAATTTCAATTGCAATAGCAATGAAATTAATTAGGTTAGGTCATCATGTTGGTGAGATCGTCGGCGTTGGTCGCGAGCATGAAGATGGCGTGGTTGAAACTGGCGAGGGGGCTCGACATGTGTGCCTGCTGGAACTGGAGGTCGCATTCCTGGACCGATTCCCGCATCAGCTGCAGCATGACGGCCATCACCTGCTTCCACTGCACGTTCTTCGAGTACAGCTCGCGCATTGTCATCCCCATCATGTCCCCCTTCGCGTTGTACAACGCCACGCAATGCTTCAGCGCTGCCGCCATGTCCCCCTTGGTGTTCCGCATCAGCTCCTCCGCCATCTTCGATGCCAGCTCGCTCTGATGATTAATGGCCTCTAGGTGCTTCTTCAGCACCGACTCGGTGCTGAAGGCATCGTGCAGTTTCCCGATCTGATTTGTGCCCAATGTACAGATGCCCGGAAATGAGGTGTGGTCGCAAGACGAGAGCATTTCGGCTCCTGACAACTTGCGTGCTGAGGAAGGGAGGGAGTAGGAGAGCACAACGACGAGAACAAGCAGCAGCACAGGTGTCGACCTCATCTTAATTAACTAATCAATCAATCAGTCAGTCAGTCAGTCAATTTCTTGATTGGTTAATTAATTTGTTAATCCCTCCTTTTCTTGCTCAATCCTCTTCTGTCTTCAGAGGTCCGGCGCACACGTACGAAGCAATACGTCAGCCGGGCATGAAGGAGAGGAGGATCGAGGAGGAGGCGATGAGCTCAACCAATGTCTAGTAAATTAAATGATTAATCACGATCCTAATTAGCCGATACCTGCATTATTTATAACATTCTGACAGCCAGAACTCAGAGGCGGAAGCAATGCTGAGAACGTGCTCAGTCGCTCGCAACCGTTTTTGCCGGAAACTTTCTCAGCCGTCAATATGTAATATGGCAGATGGCATGCCAGACAGAAATTGAATAGCTACAGAACTGTTGAGCTAAATTGGGACAGTTTTAACTAAATTTGGATGATAATTAAGTGCAGCATTAATTTGCGTGTGCCACCGAATTGATTACACGAGATTAAATTTAACAGGAGAAGCATTATGTCTTGTTATATATGTTTCCCGGGTAATAATCTGGCTGACTCCTTGGTACTCCAGCACTACTTATTTTAAAGTAACTAAAATAAAGAAAATTAAAGAAAATGTTATATTTAGAAAAAAATTAAAGAAAATGTTATATTGTAAAAAAAAATAACTAAAATAAAACAAAACAGAAAATTAAAATTACCATTATAGCAATATTTAGAAAAATAATGAAAGAAAATGTTATATGGTAAAAAAAAAAAAAAAATCATCTTTTGGTCCTTATACTATATTATATCACATGAACATGAAGACTATATATTTAATCTTTAAATTAAACTAGCATTTGACCCGTGCAAATGCACGGGATTGAGCAATTAGGATGATATTGATAATATTACAATGTCCACAAAACCTTTTTCAAGAAAAAAACAATAGGTTATGATTTGTACCAAGGAAAGAAAAAATAAAACTCCAATACAATTAATAAAACCATGTAACCTTGAAATAGAAAATTTAAACGTAATTCTAATTTATTTGTTAAAACAGAGCTCTCGATCATATATAGGGTACATTTTATATGCTATCTTGGAACTCACCTTCGTCTCTATTATATCTATCATCAGCACCTCTTTACAGAAAGCTAGTAAACGAAACACTTAGTATTTTTTTAATTTCCAGCGATTCTAACAAAATCAGCTCATAACAAATAAAAATTTGACACCTGCAACTCATGCATGTATAAAGATAGAACGAACATGTCGCAGTAAATATCAATAAACAAATTAAAACAATGTAATTAAAATTGTTAAATTCTCTCACTTTAGTCCTATATATGATGGGGATATGCCAAATGAAACTAATAAATTGAGAAAAAAAATAGAGATGAAACTCATTGAATTAAATAGCATAGTCGAGGAATATCATAAGCAAAAGAAAAATTAGAAATCTTAGTAAATTATACAAAACAATTAAGAAAATTACAGAAAATTTAATAAAATACGAAAGTAGTAAAAATTGTAGAGCTCACCAAATGAAACACTCCAAAATTTAATTGTCATCAAAAAGAAATAGATAAAGAAATAAATATATATGAAAAAACCTCTAATATTTAGAGTGAACTGATAAAATTTGCAATTGTAAAATATCCAATAGTTTCCCGTTATTATCCTTTGGGAATTAAAGATCTAAATATTTAAGACTTGTAACAAATAGGTAAAATTAATGAGTTCTAATAAATTTGAGCAGCAAATAAAAAAAAAATAATAAAACTGAAGTATGGTCATAGATTTATACCTTTTAGCTTGTAAACTTCTATAATTAACCCAGTATACTTCAACAGTGGATATTATGTTAAAGACCTGTGAGGCTTGAGTACCTTTAAAAGGTCAGTAAAGTAACATAGCTATACACAATTCTAATAATTTCTGAAACCAACAAATAATAACGAATAATTTTAGTAAAATAAGATCCATTAAATGAGAGATATGGAAAATAATAAGTTGACAGTCCATAATTATAGAAGTGCAAATTCATGCTTTCCATACCTCAACTATAGTTTGAAGCTTTGCAACAGCACAAGGCTGGCTAAGCCGTTTAGTGAAAAGTTGTTCTGGTTGGCTAATTACATTATTGTCATTTGATGTCCTGCAAACATGAAGACCGGTTAATAATTTGGAATAGAAATCTATCAAGAAATTTATAAGAATATGGATAATTGTCAATCCATTTTTTATATCTAAAAACTTGGATTACTTACATTCCCACGATAATGGGGGAAAAAAAATCAGTATGTGTTGGTTATTGTCTGTAATGAAGATATAATATATTGAGTCCGAGCATCACATGATACATAATTACATGTATAGATGGTTCTCTAAAATTAACAGATTTAAGAAAACCATTTGATAATTCATAGAACTTACAGCTGAATCTTATAACTTACATGAAAGCCATTACATGAACTTCATAAAATATCTGATTGCCTGCAATTAGAAATCAATTATAATTTATTAAGTTTGGAATATCGGAAGTCTAATGACAAAATTAAATAGTTCCATGTTATAATCTGATACCATTGCACACGGATTTGGACTGGAAGTATATTCAATATATTCCTCTCTTCCCCTGAAAGTATATCTCAGGTCCTGAAACCATGAAAATCTCATACAAATGAAAAATAGAAAAGATAATTAACTATTTTAAACTATAAATGTAGTCAATAATTGTAATCATAGGGAACAAAAACTACCAGAAATAAGAAACACAGACCAAATAGTACCTGCTCAATCTGATACGTATCTAATTTATTAGTATCAGTTTTAGTGGGTACAACTTTACCAGTTGGTATAATAGATCATGTATACATAATAACATCAGGTTTTTAATTAAACATTGAATCTATTATGACTTATGCCCTAAGAGTATATGGTAAATATTGAATAGATGAAAAACTTGCACAATTTTCAAACTAAAAACGTAAAATTGATTGTACGTACTTACTAAGCCTTCTCTAGATGGACACTCAGAAAGAGTTATCCTATAAACTCTGAGTGGAGGAGGAGAATACGTGGGAAGAGAGGGGGAGAGGAGGAACATATTGGAACTGATTTGGAGATGAGAGTAAAGTTGAAAGCATGAAAAGACGCGGCTAAAAATTGTGAGTGAGGACTGAGGACTGAAGAGGCGTAAAAGAAATAAGAAAAAAAAAAAGTAACGCTGGAGGTGTAAACTGTAAAGGCACTATTGAGTATTGAGTGTAGAACGGAGAAATTTAAGTGATGACGTGGCTTGCTCAGAACGCTTCTTAGTCTTCCGCTTTTCTTTAAAGAAAGAGATATCCATTTGCAGCAAAATTAGTCTCTAATCTTTTTAAAAAGGGCTAAATATTACATTTATTTATCAACTGTACCTCTATTTTGCATGAACCCATCATCTCTTTCATAATCATAAACCTCCTTTTAACTCTTCAAATTGTTTTATATGTACCCACATATTTACAATAGAGGAGGGATCCATTGACAATGGATAACTTGACAATCTTAACAATATATCTTTTCAAAAATTTATAAAAAATCATAAAAAATCTTAAAAATGAAAAATGATTTATGGATGTATTACTTGGCTTATAGATTGATAGTGTTTCAAATTTCAATCAATTTGAACATCGTTTAATGACTTATCAAAATTTTGTGCACTTTTCAACGGTTATAATTTAACGGATCTTTAAAGAGCTATCAAATGTCGCTTAAATTGAATATAATCGGAAACATAATCAATCTATATGTTAAGAAATAATTTCGTACACTTTTTTCTATTTTTGAAAATTTACATAATTTTTTATAAATTTTTGAAATTTCAAATTGTCAAAATTGTCAAAATGGGAATTGTCAATGGATCCCTCCTCTTTACAATAATAGGGCGTAAAGGCTAGGGATGTGAAGTTGCTTATACGTTGAAGTTACAAAAAAGTAGGGGCTCAGCTTGAATTATTTCAGAAGTCTACATCAGAATTTTGAGATTTTCAAATTCAAACTTCGAATCCTTCGAGACATAAGTTTCTTTCATAACACCTGACATTTATGACTTAACAAAATATTATCACTCTATAGATTATAGTTCACAAAATATGACCCAGCAAAAGCAAGATAAAATATGCCCCTCTCTCAAGCCTCAGTATAATATAAAGAAAATACTGCCTAATTAATTAAGTTCAACCACAGACCACAGTCCACAAGTCATCATCGAAACCTACCCCGTTGAATGGTCAATATAAATTCAGGCATGAATGGTCAAAGTACGAGATTGGCCAATTGGGTTTGGGTACATGATTGGTCGTCTATAGTATCTTAAACCTGTCAATGCAGATTTTTATTTTTCTTTTGTTCACTCAAATCAATTAAAATGAAAAATCATTGAACTATGTCCCTCAATTGTGAGTAATAGATAGAGCCCACCTTCTTTGATGAACACCCCTCCACCATATTTCAATCAACATATACTTTATTTTAAATTAACATATATATTTTCCGATTAATATACTATTTTCTAGTTAATTGATATATTACAATTTTCAGTAAAAATTTATTCAACTATGATAAAGTATATAAGTGCATATGAGTATGTCAGACTATGACAGAGGGGTGTAAGCGTGACCCACTTTTTATAGATGGACTATATATATTTTCCATAAAAAAAATCCTCACAGCAAAAAAAGAAAGATACATGTGCATATCAGAGACTCCAGTGTATCTAGAATGATGTCTCTGTCGCTCATAATTTTCTGTTTTCCAGTGTAGAAAATCCGAGATTGGCCAAATAAATTAAATCACAGTCAAAAAGGAACAAAGGAAGAAGGGAAAAAAAACAAGAAGAGGTAAATTCAGCTTATGTTAGCAAATAAGAATTTTTTTTTCTTTCTGAAACTTTCCTATTTTTGACTTTCTATAAGAATATTTATGTCAGTGCCAGACAATTGATTCAAGGAAAAAGGTGACTTCTCTGAGGTGGACAAGAGAGAAGATGATTCAGAGCTGCTACTTTGGCCTCCTGACCCGGTGCCTTTTATATCTATGAATGGCGGTTGTGTCGGGAGCGGGAGTTGCCTCGATTCTCTGTTGAGCATCTCCACCACCTTCCACATTGGTGGTCGTAGGCTCGGTGATGCTTGGGCGCATAACAGACCAATGTGAAATAGTTTCAGAGCCTCTTCTTCGCGGCATTGTTTTTTTAGATTCGGGTCTAGCATCTCAATCAAAGTTTTCGAATTGAAGTGTTGCCAGATCTGTTATTGTAGAAGTAATTAAAAAAAAAATGAAATTTTGATGGGGGTTATCAATTATTATGAACAATAAGCATATCTACTATTGGAGTTAGGTTACCGTGTTATGCATAACAAACTTGATTTCTGTGTTATGCGCTTGTATCTTAACAACCGTAACTTGAATGACCGATCCGTCTCCACCGGTGCATTCTACATATCGAAAACTCAATGGATACAATTTTTTTCTATTTTTGGAGATTCCAAACTATTTTTAACAATTTTATAAAGATGGACGAAAAATAATAATAAAATAATCTAATTAGAACTCAAATTCAGGGTCATTTTTTTCAAAAATCGTTAAAAATAGTTAGAAATCTCCAAAAATAGAAAAAAAATTTGTATATGAGATTTTGATATGTAGAATATACCGGTCGAATCGAATCGGTCACCGGAGTTACAGTTGCTGAAATACAAGCGCATAGCACGGGGTCAGTTTGTTATTCATAACACGGTAACCTAATTCTCTACTATTGAATTGCTGGCATGGTTTACTGCTATTGACCTAGTAAAGTTTTCTGCATGTTAATGCCTAACATGATTAACTACTACACCAGACATGATTGGTGTGGTACATATAAATTCTAACAAGTCACAATCAATTCAAACATGCCCCTTTGCAATTAAGTGCCATAACTTCAACAATTATCAACCATCCAACAACAATTTTATGCCTCATTTAACTTCAGCGTTGTCTGAATCTGCATTAACTCCAGGTACTCATGCATAAGCACAAGCAATTGATCAAACCAGTACCCAAAATGCATTCACATGCTAAAATAAATAGTTTACTTACAAGTGACATTAGAGAGTGCCCATCAGCTGAGGTAGCAACTGAATTGTGGTTCTTTCGGCCAGTCATGATCTCAAGTAAAAGTACACCATAGCTGTATATGTCGGCCTTTTCTGTCAGTTGCCCATGTACTATATACTCCGGCGCCATATAACCACTACAATATTGGAGGGAACACTTTCTATAAGAGATAGTAGTGAAGAATTTATTCTATAATTAAAATTTCAGGAAATTTCAGATGAGGGATGCAATATTACACATAATGATTAATGAGGACTTTATTGGAAATCCATTTTTTTTTCTGATAAATGCAATTTATATCATTCTGTTTTACCTTTTTATTCAAGTAGGTACCACAAGGGGGAAAAAAAGTTGTTACTGGACTTACAAGGTACCGGCGAGGCCAGTGCTGAGATGGCTTTGGTCATCCATGAAGTACCTTGCTAAGCCAAAATCAGCAATCTTTGGCCTGAACCTCTCATCTAATAGAATATTGCTGGCTTTTATATCTCGGTGTATGATCCTGATTTCAGACTCATTGTGCAGGTATGACAACCCCTCGGCTGTACCGAGAATTATCTCAAACCTCCTCTCCCAATCCAATGAATTCTTCTTAAATCCATCTGAAAAATCATTACACATTAAAATATGTTAAGTGAATTATTTTAGTTCATTAGCCCAACTGCGTTGAATTCCCACAGCGAAGTTGCTGGCATGTGTGTTCTTCAAGGGGCATATATGAATTTTAACTAAAATTAGGGATATCTGATACAAATTAAGCACTGTATACAGCATCTATTGAAAATTTGAAACTAGGAAGCTTGGACATGAACAATGAAAGAAAAACACTAATATATACTTAAAAGGGTAACCACAATTGAAACCGAGCAAATTTATCTACGGAAAGATAATAAAATCAAACAAAAAGTTCTAATTTGCACATACCGAACAAGAAGTGGTCGAGACTAGTATTGCATAAATATTCATAAACCAAGAGGCTTTCGGGTCCCTCGACACTGCAACCGAGCAGCTTGACTAAGTTCTTGTGCTGAACTTGGCTCACCAGCCGCACCTCATTAAAGAACTGCTCTAGCCATTGCCTTGTATTGAAGAATAACCTTTTCACTGCTATTTCTCTCCCATCTGGTAAAACCCCCTGCCAAGGAAAAAAAAAATAAAATAATTCATGGATGTCATATTTCATTGTATCTTTTTTTTTTTTTGTTTTATTTGTAAGAAATGTAAGAAAATATAGTTTAACTACCTTGTACACAGCTCCATATCCGCCTTCCCCAAGTCTATTTGTTTGACTGAAATTATCAGTTGCTTTTTTCAAATCATCATACTTGAAACTGAGATGAGAAGCCACAATAGCTCTAAGTATTTCTGTTGAGCCTTCATCCAGATCTGCCATCAATTTTGAAAATTAGTAAAATATAAGTGCTTCACAAATGAAACGTTCTATTAAGATATTTCAGAACGATGAAATTTTAAAAAAGGACTGAATTGTAAAATTGAGCATAGAAGTACTTCTCGTTCTTAACCATACCATTGGAGTGATCAGGTTTTGATTTGACTTTTGACCAGAGGATAAAAATGCCAATGACTGCCAATGTCGCAATGATGCATGCGAGAATTACTATTGCTTTTCTCCGAGCTGAAATGCAAACAGAAATTGAGTGAGAATAAAAGGTTGTGAAGAGATATCCTCTTTAGTCTTTAGGCTTGTAGGTTTTTACAGAAGTACTAAATTGCCATTATTGTTTTTAGCTGAAGCATATTATATTGGGGCAAAAATTTGTTCAATTCGTGAAATTGGTACCAATCTTCAATCTTTAAGACGTTGCCTTTCCAATTATAAATTATCATACAAACTAACTTACTTGATGCGCCGTTGCTGGACGAAGCAGATGACAAATAAAATGGGTCGGTGGAGTACCTGACGAAACAACCGGCATTCATGGCCATACCCTCTTTGGCTGGGAGACAACTGAGCGCATTGTTTTGGGCATTTGAAAGGCACTCACTGCACTCAGTCTTGTTTAATGTCCTCCAGCATTGTGCCATGCCATACACTTTTGTGTCGGCTTCTACACCAGCACTTCCTACCTGGTACAGAATTTTTAAGAGTAAACACAGATTATTGACTACAATTATACACACACACACACACACACACACACACACACACATTTCAATTGATACCTGAAAATACCCATTACTCGAACGCAACGCGACTTCTGTTAAATTATTCACCAAGCCCTTTGTCGCATTACCAAATAGAGAGACTGAGCCGGCATATGTTGAGTTCACACAAGTAAAGTTGTCGGCACCATCTAATGCATCTGAGAAGAAATCGAAACCCGAGTACCTCAAGAAACAACCATCAAGGTATATCCTAGCATCCTCCGAAGGCAAACAGTGCGGCAACTTTATGCGGCTTTGTGCATAGCACAGCTGGCAGTCTGTCATGGATAGGTATGAGAAGCACTCGCCAAGGCCGTACACTATCGGAGAAGCGCTGGTGTTGGATCCTGAGACCGAGTACCCATACCCAACTTTGGTTACGTTCTGATAAATGTTCTCCATGGTGTTGACAAAGTTTACGTCGAAGCTGGTAGCATTTGGAGTTTGGCTGGAGGAACAAATAGTGGAAAAAATGGTAGGGGTGGAGGCAGTGTCGCATCGGCAGACAGCGAAGAAGGAGAGGAGAAGAGAGAGTGTGAAAGATGGAAACTTTCCTGCCATGATCTTACATGGTTTCATCTTTTAATTTTTGGCTCTATAATTTTGGTCTATTTTGGTGGTTTTTGTATGCTCTTTAATTCTGAATTTGTGTTGGATAAAGGGTTTTGAAAGAGAGCAGCAGAGAAAACATGGATTGTTAAATTGAGTTTGAAAAAAGAGGAAAGGCAATAAACAGATGTGTGTCCAAGCTAGCTAACGATTTCACATGACAGAAGAAAGAAGAAATTTTGAGAAACCATCCTTGTCATGATGTAAAATTTTGACAGGTACACAATATTCAAAATTCAAACCAGCCAAGTTCTTCATTGCACCTGCATATGATATATGATTAGGACCAACACATAATATGCTTTTAAAATTTGGAGGTAGTTAAACTAAGCATCATGTATATTGTATCAATTCAATTTGGATTTGGTCGGCTGAAAGGTTGATGTCTTTTGTTGACAACATAGGTAGCTTGGACACTTAGATGGAACTATGAAAATTGAAGGTCAACATTGTAGATAAAGTAACAATTATTAGACGGACAAATGGAGGCCGGTAATGTTGATTTTGGAACCGTTGGAATGTTGTTATAGTGTGGAGTGTGGTCATATTGGGAATATATAATAAGGATAAAGATGTTACGCCCTGACATTGCCCCCAGTTATACGATGCTTTGGCAGATTGCTGCCCATTTAGAATATTTTGTAAACTGGTATATGACAGTTTTGTAATTTTGTAAACTGTCTTTTAGAAAGAAAAACCATTTGCTGTCCATTTAGAACGTTTTGTAAACTGCCCATTTGCTGCTCATCTTTCCCAAGATTCATTTAGAACGTTTTGTAATCTGTCTTTTAAAAATGCCAGCACATCAATGGTGTGGGGGCAATTTGTGCGGCGTCCTATCACTACCCATATAATAATATACAGTGTGTTGAATAGAGAGGGAATTAGGAGGGGGTTGGTCAGTTGGTGTGTAAACACAGAAGAGAACATTGACAAGTTATCAAAGAATGAACAGAAAAGGAGATGTGCAGGGGTTGATGGATATATAGTTAGCACTTAGCCACTTAGCACAGTTAGCAGATCCAAATTAATTCACATGAATTCTAGATTGAGACTAGGCAATGGGTGTGGAATGAGAGCCAAACAGTTGGCACATGGATAATAGAAAATAATTAGAGGTGGCAACTTTTGACGTGACCCGAAAAACCCGCCCGATCTAAATCCGACCTGACCTGACCCGTGTTCTAGGGAAAGTCAAACTGACCCGAACCCGACCAGTGTTTCAGGGAAATTAAAACTGACCCAAACCCGATCTGTGTTTTAGGGAAATTAAAACTGACCCGAACCCGACCCGTGTTTCAGGGAAATTCAAACTGACCCGAACCCGACCCGACCCGTGTTTCAGGGAAAGTCAAACTGACCCAAACCCGAACGACCCCAAACCCGAGATGACCCCGCAATAGAGGTGCAAAATCTGACCAGACCCGAAAAAACCGCCCTACCCAAAAAAATACCGGCAGGCGTCAACCCAACACCCGACCTGATCCGAAAAATGCCAACAGTCGTCAACCCGATATCCGACCCAACGTAACATTTTCATTCGGCCAAACCGACCCGACCGACTCGATAATATGCCACATCTAAAAATAATAATAAAGAAAAGGCAAATGAAAAAGAGAGAGCTGGATCAATAAATGCGTGCATTAATTACTTTACTTGATTGAAGTTGAAGCACAGTAAACCAAATGATACAGATAGATGAGAAGTTGAGAACAGTGGACTCACAGGATTAGCTGGGGAAAGCAAGATCAATTGGATTAACTCACTTCCACACGCCACGCCCCCCATATTTCAATGCTTCTTATTTTTTTTGTTATTTTTGCTGATCTCGATCATTATTATTTCTTGACGATGATTGTTGATAGCGATACTGATAGTGATGGAATTTGGAAAGAGGAGGGATCCGATACCATGATATTGGTGTCTACGGTGACCATTTTTTTTTATTTATGCATAATTTGAAAAATCTAAACCGTTAGATGTCCATGGTGATCATTTTTTATTTATACATAATTTGAAAAATCTAAACCGTTAGATGTATTCTATATTATCTTAAAAACATATACATAAAAAATTGTAAAGTTTTAACATTGTTTCAATAGTCATCAAGAGAGGAGAAAAAATCATAAACTTGAACCATTGATTTTTGTTAATGCTTGATGTACGTGTAAATAAAATCAAAATGATATAATTTTTTTGTTTACGCATAAAATATGATATATACAACATATTTTATCAATTAGTTTTGTTTCTTAAGAATTTAAAATGTACTTATTTAAGATTTAATTTCACAGTTACTAATGGACCGCCAAAAACATAGTTATTTGATCCCTCCTGCTTTGGAAATTGGAACCCAGTGCTGGTCGGGCCTTTTTCACTCATCATCTACTATTGGGCCTTTCTAACTTAACTCGCCATCCTTATTGGGCTTTTGGGCCTACCTTCGTTATTGGGCCTTTCTGGGCCTTTTTTTTATTTCTTGCACACTTACTTTTACGTTTAATTTCTGACGAGACATTGCTGCTTACTTCTAGAAGCATCCATTCTCACTTTCTCAGCAAAGCAAAGCAGGGAACAAGAAGGGAAGGAGTCTTCTAACAAGTAACAAACATGGCGGTGGCGGAGAGGAGCAACAAACCCTCGACTTCTTCTTCTTCCTCTTCTTCTTTGGTACTATTCACTCCTCCTTTCCTTTGTCACTTGATTTCATCCTAGCTCTTCTCTGCTTAACCGTAGCATTGCCATGCCGCAGAATTTCAAGGGCTTCATCGATCGTCTAGACGGATGGGACCAGTTGCTGAACTCCGATCCAAGAAGTAGTGGCAGTGATGCCGCCTCTGCCGCTGCTTCCCAGAAAGAACTCGTTAGTGCTGTTCTTGCTTTCTTTCTTGCTTTTCTCCATGCTTTATTTTTTATACTGGTACAGTGATGCTCAGTAGGGTTAATAATAATGATCGTTGTAATTGTTCAGGGAAATGAGTATTTCAAGCAGAAGAAGTTCAAGCAGGCCGTCGATTGCTATTCCTCAAGCATCGCTCTGTACCCTTCTGCGGTTGCATTCGCCAACCGAGCCATGGCGTATCTCAAAATCAATAGGTAGGCACCCTTTTACCATTTTTATTGCCATCAGTTGCTCACAAGATTTCATATTATTTATTTTATCATTGATGTGTGAAGTTTTGCATTTTATTAGATTTCAAGATGCCGAGACTGACTGTACGGAGGCCTTAAATTTGGATGACCGCTATGTTAAAGCATACTCGCGCCGAGCGACGGCTAGAAAGCAGCTGGGCAAACTCAAGGAAGCCATGGAAGGTACTTACACTTTTTCGCACTTCTGAATGAATGATGGATGATCTTCAGAACGATTGACATTTTCTTTTTGTTATTGTTTCAGATGCTGAGTTTGCGGTGAGCATCGAGCCGAACACTCAGGAGTTGAGAAAACAGTATGATGATATCAAGGCATTGTACATGAAGGTTATTTCTAGCCTCCTCTGTAACTGTATTGTTTTATATAGGCATCAGCTACCACTGGTATGGTCTTTGTGTACTGGCTGCACATGTGGTTCCATCTGACGGTAAATCAGATTACTTGAGGCTTAATCAATGATGGAGGATAAAAGAAAGTTAGAATTTATTAACTCTTGAGTTAATTTTGTGTTTGACATGGTAGGAATTAATTTAGCCCTATGGCAATTGGAATCTTAAATGAATTGTCTGAGCATTTTTACCACAGAACACAGTCAGCTGTTACAGTATTGTTCAGACAGTAACAGCTTACACTGGGTAACTGTAGTCTCTTTCTTCTTGCATTGTAAAGAAAAGGTATCATTCCATTTCGGTTTTGCACTGCAGGAAATGACAAAGAAATCTTCTGGAATGGAAAAGAGTTCTGTCCCTGAAGTCCAGGAAATGAGCAAAAAGGCCCCTGGAACTTTAAAACCTACTAATGTCATGGTAACTATATTATATTTACAGTTTGGTCCAGCATCCTATGAATTATACAGAATGTACAAGCTCATTGCTCTCTAGCTCCTTTCTTTGGTATTTTCTCAGAGGCTTGTTTTTTGCTTAACTGGAATTTTTTGTAATATGACTAAAAACTAATGTCCAGCTGGAAAATCATGATGATACTGGATTGTTGAGTGCCGATTGTTATAGAGTAAGCTTAGGTTGATTAGTAGCTAAGCATAGGGAAGTTAAATCAAGCCAGATCTTATAAAGGATACTTGAAAGCTTTGTAATCTAAATAGCTTGAAGTGTGTTGCAAAGCATGCAATTTAAAATTTGTGTAGGGGTTAGATTTTGTAAATTACTTGCAATTATACAGAGATGTAATTTTTCCAGGACATTGATGCAAAAGCTCGTGACTCTCCATTGATTTCTATACAAGAAAGCTTGGTACCCAAAGATGCTACTAAGGTATTGCAATATTTTCCCTTGATTGCAGACTTATAAATGTTTATAAATTTGTTATATTGTGTTGTGTACTTTAGATGATTTATTGTCATTTCATTATTTCATTGTTCTTTTGTGTGACACTGTGCGTGCATATACATATCAGTGTAGGCGTGTTGCAGTTTTCTGGTATCATGGAGGCATGAACAATAAACTTTGTAAAAACTCTAAAAAACAGCATTATATATCTGTACCTAATTTTTGTTTCATTATGATGCAATTATAAATAGAGTGCTCAAGCCATTACAGGCCAAAGAAATGGGAAGAGAGATTCCGTTGAAGATCTTGCTTCTCGGGCTGTTTTACATTTTTCAGCAAATAATTCCAAACATATAGCAGCTCCAAAATCAGCTTATGAGTTTGAAGTCTCTTGGAAAGCTCTCTCTGATGACCGTCAGATGCAAGTGCAGCTGTTGAAGGTTTGAGCTCTGTCACTTTGGTGCATTTCTCCGTAGGCTAATTAATAGGAAGCAGCCTTGTTTTGTTCTTGCAGCTGGCAGTCCTGGCCCCTCAAAACCTTACAACTTTTACAATTAGACACCAATTCTGCTATTTCTAAACTTTATTCTTTTTATTTGCACAACACAAAATTCTGTTGAATCCATAAAGGTAATACATGGTTGGAAAATGATTGAATGGTTTTTTGTAGGGTAAATTAAGATGAATTCCTGTAAATTTTGTTCATCAATAATACTTTAAATTCAGAGTGCTTGTTTTAATTTATTTTTGTTCTAATTTTTTTGACAGATGATTTCACCTACTTCGCTGCCACAAATATTCAAAAATTCACTCTCAGCTTCTATCTTAGTTGACATTATCAAATGCACTTCAACATTTTTCAGGTCCTTATTTTATTCAACAAAGCATCTTTTATTGTATCATTATTATTCCTTTAGAAGGGCTACCCAACTTCTTTTTCTTACTTTTGTTTGTAAGGGAAGAGACTGAACTCGCGATAAACATATTGGATAATTTAGCAAAGGTACCAAGATTTGACATGATACTGATGTGTCTCTCGCCAATGGATCGTACAGGTTAGTGTTTCGTTACGTTATGATGGATATACTTTATGCATGTTTCAAAATTAGAGCTGCATGTATGCATCCTTTTCTTATATTGTTTATTTTTTTTTTATTTATTTCACCAGAAGTGAGACGGGTATGGAATGAAGTGTTTTGTGCTGAGGCCATACCAATGCATCAGATAGAAACCATAAATCTGCTTCGGTCAAAGTACTTGCGTGAATAGACACAGATCCCATGTTTGTTCTCCATCTGGATTTGGAAGCGGAAACGACAGAGTCAATTTATTTTCTTATTACTTTCTTTTGTGAAGCCACTATGAAAATATTATTGGTGTGGCATGGTTTTGTAGTATATACATTAATTAATCTAAACTAGTATGTTTGTGAAGGATTAGGATGCAAGGGTAATAGATTAAGAAAGATCAATTTCACACGGCACGCCCACATTTTTCCACCTTTCTTTGTTATTTTGCTGGAGTCAATTATTACTTGATGATATAATTGATATTTTTTTATTTTTTATTTTTTTTTTGACAAATTGCCCGTAGGCTATCTAATTGATATCTGATACTTGATAGAGATGCTACTTCAGAAAGAAGAGAAAAAAATAAAAGTAAAAAAAGTGTTTTCAAAGAAGCATCAATTTCGTGGAATTTAAATTAATATTGGGATTCTAACGAAAATAAAATATTCAGTCAGTTCGCGCAAGTGTGCAAAATCTATTCATGGAAAAACAATTTTCTCACCAACGAATTAAATTCAATTAATATCGAATACTTTATGGTCCCGGTCGTTCTGAGGTGATAATGGTAAAAGTTTAATCAAAACCAATTGGAGCTATATATATATAGGACATGTCAAGGTTGTAGGAAACATAAGCTGAATTAAATCTCTTTAAGAACTTCAAAGTAATTAGTTAAAAAATAATGAAGAAGAAATTAAATCATAATTTTATGAGAACAAGTCCATCATTTCCTGTTTGTTCTTGAGCCTTTGCAGCATATAATCTTTGTACGAAACTAAGATGTAGAATAACCTCTTCACGTCTCTTCTGGCTTTGCCAAGCTCACATTTGAACTTGTCATACCCAAATCTCTTCCTCTTCTTTGTTCTTCTTATCAAGCCTCGCATACCTATACAAACAAAAATATAGTTCCCTGAGATGCCTGACCAAGTGGGGTTGGTATCTGCTGAGATCCAAAACCGATCTCAGGGTCCTGAGATCCCGTTCCGACGGTTTTCAGGGTCCGTATCTGCTGAGTCCGGATCTCGGGGTCCCCGAGAACCGTCGGATCGGGATCTCAGGACCCTGAGATCGGTTTTGGATCTCAGCGGATACGATGTCGACCAAGTGATATTTCATATAAGAGCAAAGACGATGATTTCCGTGTGTGGAATGTCCCATGTTCAATATATAGATCGATGCGAGTCTTAAAATTTATGAACTTATAAACTTGATATGTCGATCGTTTCACCCTCATTAATTTATCTCAAAAGAAAAAAAGATGTAGCCGATCGACATATTCATAATTAACTAGCCACATATAAATTAATAGAACTATGAAAAAGTACTAATTGGAAGGCAAGATATATGTTATGTTCCATGAAGAATTGTTTTTGCTCATACGTCATAGCCGAGAAGAAGAAAGAAGCAGTTGCACATCTTCTTCGTCTAGCTGCAGTTGCACATCTTTACAACCAATGATCTTAGTTTTTTCTATAATTTCTTTCAGGATTTTAACACTCGAACTCGTGCCGATGCGCTCTTCTGGAGATGCACGATTGCACTTCCTCTTTAAGCTTCATGCAAAGCTTGACCACAGGATGTGAGTACTAGCATTCATATAAGATAATTGAAGCGTAACATCTTCAGCTTGATTTCCATGCACTAATTCATGGGAATCCTTTCTCATTTCTTGGCAATTCTCTCACAAGTGATTTTTCATATTTGATATTTAACATTTGAGGTGTATTATGTATGTACAGTAACTAATTAACCACAATAAAGATATCTATTTCTTACCGACCAAATTTGACCTACATTATCAAAATTGGGTTTAATTTGTTTCATGTAAGCTTGCTAAATTGAATAATGAATCTAACTTCTTTTGGGACCATTTGTTGCCATGGTCGATTTTGAAATAACAATCTGTTGGAAAGGCAACCTGAAACAGCAGAAGGTAATTATAGTAAGAAAATGATTAATACAAGAAAGAAAGAAAGAAAGAAAGAAAGAAAGAAAGAAAGAAAGAAAAAGAAGATTAGTACACGAGATGAAAATGGTTCACAGAGAAAGCATATATCATGGATCAACGATGCACTAATCAGTAATCACCAAGGGAAATTTCGAAACGATATCACGCAAGTACCTATATATTACTCAATAGCAGCAACTTTCTCTAAATTTCGAACGATATAACGCAAATAAACAAAACAATACAACGCAATGGTGTATTTGCATGATCATTTCGTGCGTTTGATACCCTATACACTCATACACCATCATGAAAACGTTGCCAAAACAAAAACAGACAAATTTGTCATCAACTCATCATTCTCATCAATGATCTATACAATAGTAACTACACTACTATTATGAAAGAATAAGGTAACTCAACGATGAAAACGTTGGCGCAACGCATTTTTGACATCCTTTTCGTCAATAATCTATATAAATAATGAGTTATGTTATGGAGTTATGTTTGCACCGCGGTGCAAAACACGTTTTTGCACTACTGTTTTCAAAATCTTACAAACCGAACTTCAAATGTCAAATCTAATTAAACCAACACATTCTACGTATTGAAACATGGTGGAATACCAAATTTTACAATTTTTAGAATTTTTTAACTATTTTTTTATTTTTGAAAGATGAACAAAAAATAATAATAAAATAATGTCATTTGGAATATCAAAAAGTACCTATCTTTGAAAATTTTAAAAAAAATAGTTAAAATATTTCAAAAATTGTAAAATTTGGTACTTTGCATAATCTTAATATGTAGATTGTGTTGGGCAAATCGGTTTGGTCATTTGAGTTTTAGAAATAGAGATTCGATGGTGGTACAAAAACGTGTTTTGTACCATGGTGCATAATAACATATCTCATAAATAATAATGATAGTAATAATAAAACTTGATTTTTTTTTAGTAATATTGTATAGTTATTTGAGGTAAGCTAATGATAGAAGATAATTTCATCCAACACATTATGATCAGTTTTGGCATTTTGATCTGTTATCGCTCCAAATTGCTATGATTTCGTCCGAATTTCTCCCAATTGCTCTCTACCTGTAAACAAAACCAAACTACAGCAGTACCATGAACTTGACATGAAACTACATGAAATTAAATAAAATCAAACTGAAATTGGTTTGAGATTTAGAAGAATTCCTACATAAAAACGGTATAAAATACCGACTTATCAACTAACTGTACCTAACAAAAATTCTCCAAAAATGTATCCCGCCTGCGTACCTTTAGTACATCATGTATAAACACCATATTGAATGAGGTATGAACACACAAGTTAGGGCGGACGGTCATTCATCAGGGCATGGAATCTTGAACTAGTCCTAACGAAATCATTCACTAGTACGTGAAATCTTGGATGGCCATGCAGAATCGTCAATGCATAGGTATAAACACCAAATGCGACGACTATGAGATATCTCATGTTGTTAGGTATGAACACCTTAATGTGTAAGTATGAACATCATTTGGTTGCAAATAGTTATTCATCATAACATCATGAATATGATGCAATATATTTAATGGTGGACCAAACTTTTGAAGTTAATAACTAATTATGTTGTTAGAATCTGGATCTTAGAGTAGAATCTTCGAGGGATACCTTTACATGAGATTGGAGAAGTGAGATAGATCCCCTAGATGTTTTTAGAAAATCTCAAATAATTACTTGAATAAAAAACGTGCGATTCATGCTCGACAAGATGTTTTTCATGTACAGTTTTCATTTGGACGGACAAAAACTTGAATCCCCACCCACGTAGAAATGCCGATGCAAAAATGACATTGACAGCTTTTTGGGTGTTTGCATGGAAAAGTCCACAAAGCAGACTATTCCAGCTAACATTATCCATCGTCGTACGTGTTCAACTTCAATCATTCTATCTAATGGCTTAGTCTTAGTGGCAGATATCATGTTATTATCTAACTTCTGTTGCTTTTGTTTTGCCAAACAGATCAGTTTACCAGAGCTTAACATTATATATGCACGTAAGCGAATATTGCAAATAAATTATCATGATCAGATGTTGAAATTATCGATAAACTTAATTTTAGTGCCTGTCGGGAAACCGGTGGTAGCTTAGTTGGCTAGGAGAGAAGTCCTAGGGCCTTTGTTTACCTAAAGGTCGAGAGTTCGATACCTGTCCACGCAACTTTGCAGCTGCTGCAAAGATTTCGGAAAAAAAAAAAAAAAAAAAAAAAAACAATTTTAGTGCCTGTCATTGTTAATTCGTAGCAATTGTGATTTTATTGGCCCTTGATCAAAACATACATGCCGATTCAAACAGAAAAATGAAAACGATCGATCGATGGGGCAGTGATCACTTTGTCCATATTGGAGACTGCGATACAACTTCCCAAAAGAGGTGAAGACGGGGAGAGAAAAACAGGCAACTTATTTTGATGGATGGTGATTTGATGAGAACATGAAGGTTGGGTGGCAGAATTAAGGAGGAACTTTCACATTTTAAAGTTTGGAGGCAACTTGTGGATGAAAATCTGCTGTTTTTCTGAGATGAAGAGCAGAGTCTGCTTTTCTAATTGGATGGTCAAGATCGGTTATCGTACCGATTTCAAAGTACTTCGGTATTTGTTGCACCAATCTCAATGCACTTCGATGTTTCTCAACCGTCGGATCAAGGGCCTGCTTTTCTTTTTAGAGAAGTAGGTGATCCCGAATTCCCGATCCACAATTTGTCAATTTGTCGTAAGGAAATAGTTTAGGGATGGTGATGGAGAGAACATTTGAATTACAAAGGAGGGAAGAGAAGAAGCCAAAGTTAAGTTTAATCACCATGTTTGGTTGTGTCATAAGTGAAGAATAAAATCTCTATTCCTCACTTAAAGAGCCAAATAAGAATAATTCAAGGCTCAATAAAAAAATAATAGAGTGGTTTTGTAGCTCCTTAAATTATAGAGCCTCACATGGTGGTTTAACTTATTCGTTATGATTTATGTCTCTATGGGTCCCACCAATCAATAAAGAAGATATATTTATATGCCATGTAATAATATAATATTACTAATAATTAATTATAGCAATAATAATAAATTAATAAAATAATAAAAATAATAATATAATAATATAAAATAAATAATAATTGTAATAATATAATAATAACAATAAAAATAATAATAAGTTAATTATAATATTAATAAAATAATATAATAATTAATAATTAAAAATAATAGTAAATAATGTCAATAATGTAATAATTAGTATAAATATGGAATAAGTTAATATAATAATAATAAAATAACAATAATAACTTAAAAATATTAATAATATTAATAATAATAATAATAATAATAAAATTATAATGATATAAAATTACTAATAACTAATTATAACAATAATAATAACTTAAAAATATTATTAAAATAATAAAAATAATAAAATAATTATATGAAATAATTAATAATTAATAATTAATATATCAATTAAATAAAAATAATTGTAATAATATTATAATTACAACAAAACTAATAATAAGTTAATTATAATAATATAATATTAATGAAATAATAATATTATAAAAAATAATTAAAAATAATAGTAAATAATATCAATAATGTAATAATTAGTATAAATATGGAATAAGTTAATATAATAATAATAATAATAATAATAATAATAATAATAATAATAATATCATCCTCATCATATTATATAATAATGACAATAATAATAATAATAATAACAATAATAATAATAATAATAATATAATAATAATAATAATAATAATAATAATAATAAATGTCTTATAATTATTATTTTATTATTATTATTATTACTACTACATATGTCTTCTTATTCTTCCACTTGCTCAACCAAACAAGAATACTTTACGGTGTCATAACTTGACATAGCAAGTTACACTTCCTTAACTTTATGATCTAACCAAACATGGTAAATAGAAGGAAGTTTATTTTGAGATAAAGATGAGGGTCAAGCCACTCAAATTTAAATGTCTATAAAAGACTCTCCATTCAGGTTTCGAACCCGCGACCTCCCACACAGAAAGCATGGCCTTAGCCACTAGACTAAAGGCTGGTTCTTAGTTCAACATAAGGAAGTTAAGAGAATTCTTAATAAAAAACAATTTCAAATAGAAAAATGTTACGGTGCAGAACCGTGTTAATTTTAAAGTGTTTCCTACTACACAAATGGTACAGACTCAAAACTGGATGTAAATAAATTGGGCATAAAAGTATTTCATATAGAGGAGGTTCCAATGGCTCTATTTTTTGTACCTCCATCATGCTTCCACTTTTTAAAATTCAAATAACTCCAAATTTAAAATTATTTTTTCAAAACAAAACCATTAGATTTAATCTATATCATTTCATTTATGTATATGTCAAAAATCATCAAATTTAAATATTATTTTGTTTGACATCAAGGGCTTCAAAAAAATGTACTAATATGAACAATTTCTAGGCGTTGATTTTTATAACTCATTGATTTATATAAAATAAAATAAAAAAGTGAAAAAAAAATTGTTATGTGCACGTGGAGAATATCATATTGATCAAATCTAATGATTTTATTTTAAAAAATAATTTTTAATTTTTGAGTTATTTGAAATTTAAAAAGTGGAAGCACGATAGAGGTACAAAAAATGGAGGTATTGGAACCTTCCTCTTTCATATATATGTCTGTGAGCGCTAGCTCTCACACACACACACTAGCATACCTCTCTTCATTCACAAATTCCCAATAAACAAACATACAAAGTTACAAACACAGAGAGACACAGATTGGTCGTGAATGGAGTCCTTGATCAGCTCTTACTTCCCGGCCGTCGGCCTCTCAGGCGGCAAAACTCAAAGAACAAACAAATCACCTTTCCTTCCTGTATATGCTGCATTCACCAAAAATGATAATCCACCGCTGTCATCGCCATCGTCACGGAAGGTTGCAGCCGCCAAGACGATAAATGGTACCACTTCAAGTTCAAGGAGTACTCCTATTGTCACAAGAGCTCGATCTGTCGTAGAGCCCATTGCACTTCCATCATTGCAAATGGCATTTTCTAATGCTTTTGAAGACCTCGTCAACAGATTCATCAAGTTGTCCATGCCATTTTCCTCTGATGGAAACATCAACATCGTCCCTGGGAACTTTGCGCCGGTTGCTGAGCTCCCTCCAACACGTTGCCCTGTCATTTATGGTTCCATCCCACCCTGCATAGCCGGTGGTGCCTACATCCGCAACGGGCCCAATCCACAGTTCCTCCACCATTCGCACCACCACCTATTTGATGGCGATGGCATGCTTCACTCTGTACTCTTTTCTGAAGACGGTGGCGCCAAACTTTGCTCCCGTTATGTCAAAACCTACAGGTACTGTCTCGAGCGTGACGCCGGAGAAATCTTGATCCCCAAGATCTTCTCCGGCATCAATGGTGTTGCAGGGGTGGCTAGCCGTGTTGTCATGATGGCAAGAATACTTACAGGACAGCTTGATCCTAGTCAAGGAATTGGGATGGCCAACACAAGCGTTGCTATCGTTGGAGGATGCCTTTATGCCCTCGGTGAACCGGACATGCCATATCTTGTGCATGTTGATCCGATCACTGGAGAGATATCCACCATTGGAAGGTACAACTTCGAAGGACAACTGGTGATGGGGATGACCGCTCACCCAAAAAAGGACCCTGTAACAGGAGAGATTTTTGCATTCCGGTACTCACCATTGCCACCATACCTCACCTATTTCTACTTTGACCCGGCAGGAAATAAGTCGGCTGATGTCCCCGTCTTTTCAGTACAACAGCCATCATTCATCCATGATTTTGCAATTACCGAGAATTATGTGTTATTTAATGACATCCAACTGGAGATGAAGCTGATGGAGACACTATTGGGCAGTGGGGCCCCTGTGAGTTTCAATGGAGGTAAAGTGTCACGACTAGGTGTGCTTCCTCGCTATGCATCAGATGATTCTAATATTAGATGGTTTGATGTGCCGGGATTCAACATGATGCACTCAATCAATGCATGGGAGGAAAGCAGCATGAACGGCGAAAGCACTCTTGTGCTGGTGGCATTGAACATGCAGGGTATTGAGCACATGCTGGAAAAGATGGAGCTTGTGCACAGTAGTGTAGAGATGGTTCGAATCAACCTCACTACAGGTATGGTTTCAAGAAAGCCTCTTTCTGCACGAAACCTAGATTTCGGGGTGATTCATCCTGGCTATGTGGGCCGACGAAACCGGTTTGCTTATTTAGGGCAAGGAAAACCGTTACCCAATATATCTGGGGTTGTAAAGCTTGACTTCTCACTTGCCGGCTCAAAAGATTGTGTTGTTGCGAGTCGTGATTTTGGCCCTGGATGCTGGGGAGGAGAGCCTTTCTTTGTATCGAAAGATGGCAGTAAGGAGGAAGATGACGGGTACTTGTTGTCATATGTGCATAATGAGGGCACGGGTGAGTCGAGGCTTCTGGTAATGGATGCCCGTTCCCCGAAACTTGATATAGTTGCCGAGGTGGTTTTGCCGCAGCGTGTCCCATATGGTTTCCATGGTCTCTTTGTTTTCCAAGACTGAACTTCTATCTCTGAGACGACCTTAGCTCATAAATTCTTTAAATTAGTTCCTATCATATCATTGGCTCATACCCAAAAAAAAGGAGTATTTAGAAGTGAGCAAAAGAATCAGCTGTAGCATGTATATCGTTCAATACAGTACAATAAAAACTAAATTATTTTAGCAAAAAAAAAATAATCGATATATTACAGTACGTGGCAATTAAACAAAGCATTTTTTTTTTTTTGTTTGCCTGTGCATATGTTACACTTATGCATACCGGAAATAAACCCACTTCAAATGTTAGTACTTGGACAGATTTTATTCAAGCAAAAGTTCCTAAATTATTTTCAGCAGTGTCTCAAGAATAAAATGGTCTTCTTTTATTTTTAGCTAAATAATATAAATACAGATTTCTAAATGCAAGGCATGTGTTAACAATTGGAACTTGGCCTATAATTAAGGAGTCTTTTGTAAGTATCACAAACTTGGACTGTACGTGATACTCTGACATAAGGCAAAATATGGCCACCAATCACAAAGCTCGGGTCAGCGGGATCCATCGGCTTCAATGAGACCTGTTCGGCATCTCTATTGAAAATAAAATTTATCCCTTACTAAGAAGTGTAATCCTGAGAAGAAAAATAGATACCTGAAAAACATATTGAAAATGCAAATAACTTCTCTGATTTCTGCAAAGACTTCTGCTAAATTAACGATAATGCTCGATTTAATAACTCTATGCCTCTCCGACAGACATTTATAGAGCTTGGGAAAGAAACACAGCCAAAAAAGAGATGCAATTCGACTGCAACAAACAGGGCAAATGAGAAAAAGAACAAGGTAAAGCAACTAACCAGCTGTGTCCGATGCCATCATAATTCATAACACCAAAATACTGGTTTCATGCCAAAAAGCAGTGTGCCAGTCACACAAGAATACCCAGATTACATTCAGAAGAAACAGAAGCTATGTTATAGTTAGCAAGAAAAACAATTGTACAGTGCAAAATCTAATCAGACCCGAAAAACATGCCCGGCCCAACCTGACCCAAACCCAACCCGACCATATGCTGGCAGCCATCAACCCGATACCCGACCGGACTCGACATTTTCCATCTGGTCAAACTGAACTGACCCAACCCGAACACGAACCCGACCCCAACCCCGACCCGACCCAACAATTTGCCACCTCTACGTCTATTGAATACAACAACAAAGCAGCCTTTTATCTGATTCAAGTTGGGAATAGGCTATATGCATCTCTCGAGTGAAATTAAAGATGTTGGTGTGATCTTGTTCAAACAATAACTAGCTATATATCACGTTGTAAGTCAAAATAAGATCAGATTAATTATTGTGAAATGAGCCTAATTAAGACACAATCACAAGTTCACAACCAGTCTCATCTTTCATTTTGCACCTAAACAACATCATCTAAAAGACTGAAACTAAATGAAGAAATGCTGGCACACATTCGTAACCGGAAAAATATATATTTCCCCTTATATTGCCTCCAGCACCATACGATGACATAGCACATATTTACAAAAAATATCCTCTTTTTCAGACAAATTTACAGAAATATCCCTTTTTTTCAAAGAGCATTTACAAAATTGATCATATCTGAAAAACTATTTACAAAAATGACCCTAAAAATTTTACAAAATTTACCCTCCGACCCTGAAAATTTTACAAAAATGGCCCACCCGACCCACATGCCACCTCATCATAGAGTTGTGGGAACAAAGTTTGTGGCATAGTATCATTATCCTTCGTAACCTTATGGGAATAGGACCGGTCTCAGAGAAGAGATTCCATTCAAGAGCATCGGATTATCATTGTATTCACCATAGTAACAAATCATCGATTCGGGATTCGTTCGGCGAGGTCAAAAGTTCGTGATTCGGGTATTTTTCGGGTATAATTCGGGAATAGTTCGGCTTATATAATATAATAAAAAATATATTAAAGTGCCAATATTTTTAAAAACCAAATAAAAAAGCACAAATTTTTCTTTAAAATGATATATAATGTGTTTTATTCGCGAATAATTCGCGAATAAACACATTATATATCATTGGGTAGTATTATGCGGAATTCGTTCGGCTCTTGTGAAAAAACGAATTATTCGCGAATAAATCGCGAATCATGTTACTATGACATTCACTGGACCAAAACGATCATTCGATCAAGTCTCGCCCCTCGGGAAGATCGGAAACTCCTTTGTTTTTCCTTTTTTTTGTTCTTCTTAAATTAAATTAGAGGGGTAACGCCCTCACACCCCTAAACTATCTCTTTGTACCAAGTTGTCCTCCAAACTTTAAAATGTGACAAACATCCCTCAAAACTATAGGGTGTGTTTGGATGGCTTTGAATAGCGCTAACTTTAGAGTAGTATGGCTATTTGGAAAGAAAAACATGTAGAATCCACCCTACAAAGTAGGCCACTTATCAACCCCTCTCACATTTCTGACACATCACGGGCACCCATGTGCTTAACACAATTGTATAAATGTTCACTAGAAACCGTTATGTGTCTGTTCACTGGAAAATTATATCTATTAATTAGAAATATATAAATGTTCACTGAAAAATGATATTTGTTCAATGAAAATATGGTGGATCAATGGATAAATAAAAATTGTGGATGCTAGTCATTTGGAAATGAGCTGTGATCCAAACAAAATTTAGCAATTTTGAATAGCTCTTGGGTAGTGCTACTTTGCTGACCGATGGGAAAATTTGTTTAGCAAAAAATAGAGCAACTGAGTAGCTCTTGAGTGGTGCTACTCTAATTCTTAGCACTAATTTCACACTACCCAAGTTAGTACTAACCTTACACAATGCCCAATCACTATCCGAAAAATCACTACTCTTGTACTAATCCTTGTGGGATCCAAACACACCCATATGTTTTGCGACAAACACGCCCCCAGCAACCAATTAACCCTTTAATGAACTTTGATGTATCAAAAGACTAAAATGCCCTTGTATGTTTCTGTCATAACATCTAGAGTATGAATGCAATATTTGTTTTTCTGCAAGTTTATTATAATTGTGTTATACATTATGATAATTGTTTTATGCACGTAATTCTTAGGAGCCCCTTTGTAGCAACACTTGTACCAGTCTCTCCTTTGTAGCAAATATCATGCATAGAAGTAAGAAATTTATGCGTAAAACAAATATCATACATAACAATTGTATAACACAAACTTAACAAAAAACTTGCATAGTAAAACATATCACAATACATAAAAGTAAAAAGACTATGCATAAAACAAATATCATGCATAACAACTACATAAAAGAAACTACTGCATATAGGTGACAATTTGTCAGGCCGTGTCAGGTTCGGGTCAGGTCATGTCATGTCAATTTGATTAAATGGAAATGTTAGGTTACGGGTCGGGTCGGGTCGGGTTTCGGGTTGAACAGTTCAGGTATTTTTTTTTGGGTGTCGGGTCATTTCGGGTCGGATCAGTATCAGATTGACGGCTGCTGGTGTATTTTCGGGTATCAGGTCATTTCAGGTCCTTCAGGTTCGGGTCAACCAGATTTTCGAATCACCTCGGGTTTCGAGTCGTCCAGGTTCGGATTGGGTTTGGGTTAGTTTGACTCCCCAAAACACGGGTTGGGTCAAATTCAGGTCAAAGTGGGTCGGACGGATTTTTTGGGTTGGATCAGATTTTGTCACCTCTGGCATTACCCCGAAGTTGAATCTTGAAGAAGATGTGAATGAGCCGAGTGAGTGTTGTCTTTGTAAAGACCTTGAATGGGCCGAGTCTGTCTTTATATTCCTGATGTCATTTTGTGTGCTTGTGCAATAAACACATTTGGGCGTTTTCGTCCAACCAAACCGAATGCAACCAACAATTGTAATTGGTACACTTCTTAACGAAATTTTGTTTGCCTTCAAATTAATAGTATGCCAAACCATGCTAATCTGATATATATGCTCGTCACATTACTCATGCTAAATGCAACCAACAAGCGACAATGGCAAAGTGTCAGTTTCACAACTAGATGCTCTAGTAGACAATTACTGTGTTTAGATTTGGAGATTTCTGGGCTAACAGTTAACGAATTTGGTTGAGAATTCCAGTTGGTATTATTCGATTCACATGCGCTGTCTGACTCAATATTTAACACAAATGTTTCTTGTACAATTTAACTCAAATCACGGCCTTTTTTGCTCCGGTGAAGTTGTAGAACCTGTTCCGGCACTTGTTATGACAATACCAGTATTTTCAGTAGCATTTACTTCTACCACTATGACTTTCACTAATAGTTGATGGACATTGGAATCTCTAGCTGATGGGTTTTCACTAGAGTATCATAAATCTATTTCTCACTAAGAAGTGCAATCCTGAGAAGAAAAATGGATACCAGAAAAGTAGAGTTAGAAAAATAAACATGCAAGTAGCTTTTCCGACTCCCCCTATACAATATATTTGCAACAAACAACAGCTTACTTCTAACCATTCAATTCTCCTATAGATTATTTAAAGCCTATAACTTTTAGCACTAAACAAGGTCAAAATACAACAGAACGGGGCTCCATGTTGACCTCAATTTCCATCCTAATGGAACGCCACACGTTACTGCACATATGCAGTTTCTGATTAATTCGTGCTAGAAATTCTTCTGCCCAAGGCTCTTTCTCTCCTCTCATGCTTATTCCAGAAGGCACAGTAAAGCTACCAAAAATAAAAGGAGGATAAAATATTTTGCAATGGAAAAGGTATTCCTTAAAAAAAATAAACTGCCAATAAACATTTGATGCTACCTCATTAGTTCATTTTCGCATTTTGCTCCCCGAGCCTTATTCCTATCAAGACATGAGATAGAAAGCACAAAACCTTTTTAATATGTGTTCCTCAAAAGTGCGAAACCATTTAAACAACACAAATTGAGTATCAGGTATACATCTAACCTGGTAACATAAATCTTGTAAATATGAAGCGACTGCATTGAGATCACATTTGTTGGCTTCTGCAGCCTCTCATTGCTAAATAAGTATGTCACAGGATATCCCAGTAACCACCTAAATGGGATGAAGAGAGGTAATTTAGTAGATCCAGAACAGTTTTAACTCAACATTAGTCTCCTCCCAATTTTCTACTATTGAGTTCTATGAAATTGCAAATTACCCATTTAAAGTAGGGATGGATATTTCAAGATTCTGCATTAGGTCTGTAAGATTGACACAAAGAGAGCTAAAAGCATTGTTCTCTGACGATTTTGATCTTTTGGTTTCGTCACTTGGTACCACAGGTAAGAGATCAGGATCTACTCCAGCAGGAAAAACTTGGGCAATCATCTTTTGTACTTGTACCAATTCTGATGCCAGTTGGTTTCCTTCTGCATTTGATGGCAACAACTACAAGAGGATAGGGAAGGATGGAGAAGAGTTGGGATTAATACGGTACCAGATTTACCAGTAAATAATATACCAGTATTGAAATGCACTGCCCTTTAAGTAATAAAGCCCCAAATAGGCACAAAGATCTATTACTATCACTGTGCCAATCCAGATTGGCACGGTGCCTCAAACATAAAGATTATCAATTCAGAGGCACACATTAATCATTTTATTAGGTACTTAAATGGCAGTTGGAAAGACCCCAATTACCAATTAAGGAAGAGAGGCTAACCCTAGGGGGATCTGCATCAATATCGAGCAAATGAAGCTGTTGCGGCGATTGAAGGCTCGAAAAGGCGAGCTCAGCTAGACCTCCAACATGGATCAGATAAGCCATATCTGAAATAATCATAACCCTTAGGGGTTTCAAGATAGTTGATTCCTGGCAAACCATAAACGACAATATAGATAAGGATACAGAACAAGGAAAAAAGAATTGATTTTGAATTTTGTACAGAAGTACCTGCCGAGCGTGGTACAGCAGACTAGAGAGATTATCCTGAAGCGCAGGCATGATTCCGTCGTAGTCTACAAGTGTCACCGCCCTTAGCCCCGTGCAAAGAGCAAGAATATCTATACAATTCAAGAGAGTGAGCAAAGATTGGCCGAATATTCTTATATGAGATGGGCAATTCTAATAGACAATTCTAATATTCTTGTATGAGATATCTATATGTCCCAGAAATATTTATTTCAAAGCAAGAATTGATCTTGAATTACAGGGAGGTACCAATCTTGCTCAATGGATGCACATGTATTGATTAAGTTACTAAGTTATGCAAAATTGGTAGCATTTGGAGTTGCACATGAGGTGTTCGACAAAATGCCCCCTAATTAAGGCACAAGAAAGAAAGAAAGAAAGCAATGAATCATGAATGAGAAGGGCTAGATGGAGGGAGGGAGAGCAGGTGTGAGACCGTTAGAGAGGTGGCGCTTGGAGTGAGGCCTGAGGCGCCAGCCGGTGCGCGCAATGCAGGAGTCCACCACTGCCAGCATTTCGTCGAACACCTGCGCTTCCTCCATCAGTACTTTTAACTCTGTGTTTGTTCTTCTTCGCCGCTCTGCAGTACATACTATTTTGGACTTGATGGACGGTCCGATTTGAATCGGGCCCGACGGACCGCTTCAGAGTCATTTTCTTTTAAAATAGTCATTCGGGTTCGGGCTTCAAGCTTTGGACCTGGGTACCGGCTGCGGCTGCTTTCGGGCTCCGCTTTGGGCTTGGGCTACCCAATCGCAGCCACTTCAGGCTTTATCAGATCGCTAGAGGTTTTGTCATGAACACTGTGCATTAACCAGTGAAAAGCCCACGCCTTGCTTTGGGGCGAAATTATTATTTCTAATAATAAACTTTTAATATAATATGTAATGGGCCTTAAATTGAAATAATTTATATGGGCCTTTCATTTTTTTGGGTTGAGAATGTCAACAAACATTAACGTACATCAACGGTTTTGATCTATCGAAGAAAATGATCAACGACTCAGATGTGAGAATTGCCCTTTCATATCATTTTTTCTAATATGCTTTTATTATTAGTAAGGATATACTTGGCAATTGAATTAAGAAAAAAAAAATCACTCTTATGTTCGTGCTCTTTCTAGGGGATTGATAATGAAGCTCGACAAGCACAAGGAATGCCAGCACAAAGAGACGACAACTGTTTTCTCCAAATTGAGATTTTCTGGTGATGAGAAAATGGTTAGATCCAAGAATTCTAGTTCATACAAAATAACAATTTTCTTCACGTCATCAAAAATAGTAAAAAAATTTTTAAAAATTGTAAAATTTGGTTTCCTAGTATATTTTGATATAGAGATCAAGTTGAGCAGTTCGGATCGACTATTTAAACATCGAAAACTGAGATACATACCGCATAGTATAATAAAACCGTGATATGCATATCACCTAATTCTATATATATGTGTGTGTGTGTTTATATGGAATTATTTAAAGCAGAACTGTCCATAGCTGGCTATCAACAACTGTTTTGAAAATTCAACCAACTTCTCCTATCCCTTAAAAATCCTCACACTTGACTATTGTGCCAATTCGTAGTTTTTTGTGTTGCGTCAACTCATGCTTTAAATATTCAGAATCCTTTTTAATTTACTTCTGATTTATTACTATATTTTTTATTTAGTTTTTGTGAAAATAAATGCAAATAACCATGAATTTTTTTGTGTTGTGCAAGTTTTTTTTTGGTAGGCCATTGTACATTTTCTGGATTTTTTTTTTTTCAGATCAATCCTAGAAACAAACAAAAATTTAAGGATTTATTGCCAAAAAAAAAAAAGGAGATGGAATAAGAAGAAAATCCCACTTGTGAGTGCAAACACTGAAAATAATTCCAAAAATCACGTCACCATCGGATCATAAAACTAGAAATTGATGTACCCATTGTTGGAATTAAATGGATCAAGCAATATTATTTTTTGTATTTTGGAAATTGGAGAGATGGTTGGAGTTAGAGATGGCAAAACCCGACCCGACCCGATCCCACCCCGATATGACCCGGCATCTTATGAAAGTCAAATTGATCTGACCCGACACAAAATCAAACAACATACAATCCAACTCAAATCAACATACGAACCAAAAAAAAATCGATATTAAAATTGACCCGAGCCGACCTGCCCATCACCCGACCCGACCCGATCCGAGATCTTCTAAAAGACGAAACTGAACCGACCCGCCTGACCTAAACCCGAACCCAAACCCGATTTGCCACCTCTAGTTGGAGTGGAGATGGGGACCGGAAAGAGGATAAGGTTGGGGGGATCTACTATTCTTCCCCCATCCTGGCCCACACTCTTATCTCCAACAAGATTCTCTCACTGCAATTCAACCAAAATCAATTCAAATTAAAAGAGAACAGAACAGAACCTTCTTCTCATTTTCCAGAAAAGAGAGAACCTTCTCACACAAGCCCAACTTATTTCTCATACCATTCTTTCTTTCTTTCTTTCTCTTTTTTTTTTTTTTTTTTTTTTCTGTTACATTTCAATGGCACTGCTGCCACATGTTTGCTGCCAACAAAAAAACAGCATCGTTTCTACGCGTCTATCCAACTTTATGGTGCATCGACTGTTTTTTTTTTTTTTTTTTGTTGGTTTGAATTGGAATTGGAGGCCACAACCCCCAAATTAATTTATTTATATTTATATCCATCCAAAGGACAATAATGAGGCTATTAGAGAAGAAATTTGTACAGCAATAATTATGATAAACAGTAGCAAAGGGCATGCTTTATGTGGTTTTGTTTTAAGAATTATAACGAGTCATAGGTAAAATAACCAAAAAAAAAAAATGGACAATAGAACTACTATAAGTAAGCAATGAAAGGATGACAAGGATTCTTTTTTTTTTCTTTTTATTTTGTTTTTTGTGAGTTTGTGCATGAATATAACAACACATGAGGAAAAGGAGAAAAAAAAAAGTTCCTCCAGAACTATAATAAATAAATGGCAAACTTCACAATGTGACTTAATTCGTCCCAAGAATCTAACAATTTACAAGAAAAAGATAAAAAAAATTAAAAAATGCAACGCGTTTGTTATTCATTATTGTTCAATTAAGTGTTAAAAACTTCAGTATCAATATTATTCTTCTAGTTTTTTTTTTTTTTTTGTAACTCTTTTTAAATTTTTTTTCCTTTTTGTCACTGTAGAATCTGAGGCTTTTGGGTAAAAGCATTTCCGAAAGTTACAGCTAGCTTTACGTGGCAAATTTTTAAGATGATTAATCTTTTTAAATTTGGTTTGTTAATACAAAAAAAAAAATAGTAAGTTTAAGTGCTACCTATAGCTTCTATATATTTCAAAATGAGAACACATTTTTTTTTTTTTTGAAATCATATATTTCTTGATGCATTGACCGTTAAGAAGTAAATTGATTGATTCTAAGGACCCATTATACAATAATATTAGAGTGAGGTTGTTACGTTTTGCAAAGCGCAGTGAGGTAGTGCGCTTCGGCCTTTTATTTCAAAACTGTAGCTTGAATGGGCAATCCAAGTTGCCTAACACAATCTACATATTGAAATCTTGTAGATTACCAAAATTTTCTATTTTTAGAGTTTTCTAACTTTTTTTTTAGATTTTTGAAAATTGTATAGAAAATGCACAAAATTTTGTATATAAAATAGGTCATTTTTCAAAAATTAAAAAAAAATAGTTAGAAAACTCTAAAAATAGAAAATTTTGGTATGCAACTAGGTTTCAATATCAAGATTATGGTGAGAAATTTGAATTGGCCATTCGAGCTATGGTAGAGGAGTTACGAGGCCGAAATGCACCAGTCACTGCGTTTTGCAAAGCACAATAGCCTCACTCACAATATTAAATCTAAAAAAACAAGGGATTTGTTGATTAGGAATTATAAAACACATTTTGAGTATGTCATCCTCAACTTAGGTGCTTAAATTACCTACTACACTGTCATTTGATCTCAACTTGGGTGCTTAAATTGCTCATAGTATATATATATAGTCCACTACTCCACCGGCACTAATCCGAAAGCATCCAAAACTAAAGCAAGGCCGCCAGGATAATTAATATATAGTTAAGATATAATTAATCAATTGAACAAATTAACCCCACTCTCCTAGAAATATCCCTTTCCAAAAACATAAAAGGCCACCCATCTATTACTCTCACAATTCTGACACACCACGTGCACTCATGTACTTGCTACAGTCATATAAATGTTCACTGGAAACCGCACTAGTGTATCAGTTCACTGGAAAACGATATCTATTGATCGGAAAGATATAAATATTTACTGAAAAACGATATTTGTTCATTGAAAATACGGTGGACCGATGGATAAGTAAAAAAGGTAGACGCTAGCTGTTACTCTGTCCCTTTCATTATTATGAAATGGAAGGAGAAATTCCGGAACAAAAACGAAGTGCCGACTTAATTAGTCCGAGGCGACTGAAATTATATCATTTTATTTATTTAAAAAGAAATGTTTTACAAGTCCACATTGTCAGTATCTTGCAACTTGTGATTATTGAAACCACATGAAACTGATACTTGATAGTAAGACAAAATGGTGTGCGTGTGCGATGACACTGTTTTATCCACTCCAATTATCATACACACATTCTACAGGATTTCACATCCTCTGTAGCGCTGCATTGTGTAGCATAAGATGTGGACCGTGGATTATCTTGAGATCTGTGCTCGCTCGAATCTCAAGATGATCCAACGGTTCACATCCTGCGCTACACAATGTAGCGCTACAGAGGATAAGCGTCCCATTTTACAATAGTGGTCACAAAAAAATGCTTATTGCTTTGATATTCTGTGGCAGAGGGATCATCAATTCATCATATATATGATGTGGTGACATTCTGTCATATTGGGAATAAACATATTAAATTCACATGCCAGCAAACTGATATCCTTTTATAGTTATATTAATTTGGGATGATGTGCTACAGTGTTATGAACAGTATAATGAACAGTAGATTTTTTTTTTTAAAAAAAAAACGATCCTTCAAGGCTTCAATAGTATCTTATCTTGAGTAGTTTAAGAGAATAATATAGAATTAGAAGGTATTATTGTTGACATTGGAAATGTAAAAAAAAATATACAAAATATAAGCTACAATATCAACTAGAAGGTTTAAACTATGAAAATAAATTAGTTGGCAATAGTTATCTTGACAATCTTGACAATAAATTTTTTTTTTCAAAATATGAAAAATTGTGCAAATATATTATTTGACTTATAAATTGATAGTATCTCAAGTTTCAATAAATTACTATTTGATAGCTTATCAAAATTTTGTATACTTTTCAACCATTGTAAATTAATGAAATATTAATATACTATTAAATAACACTTAAATTAAATATAATTACAAATATAGCCAATCTATAAGGTTAAAAGTACATGTATAATTTTTTTTTTCATTTTTAAGATTTTTAACAATATTTTATAACTTTTTCCAAGATCCATTGTCAAATGTCAAGATAACCATTATCAACCGATTTTCTTTTCAACTATTGATTTAAACTTCCTTTGTAAACTTCAATAATTGTTTTCAAAGATATTAAATGTGTTGTAAACAACTTTTATCCTTAATCAACAGTATTTGCCGAAGATAGAGATGTCTAAAAAAACAATATTTACGTTTTAAAAAAAATAAATATTTAACATATTGGACAAAAGAAATTACAAGCATAAGTTTGTGGAGTTCATCAAAAGATTAACATGAAAGAAGGTTCCAATTTAAGATACAAGCACATACCATGAAAATTTGATGGGCTTTAAACCATATGTCTTCTAAAATTATTATTTGCAGTCATTTTAGAAGATTGAAAAGAAATACTATCCAATGAGATTTTCATAAAAAAAATATATAAATCCAATAACAAAAATCTATAACAAACCAACTATGTCTTAAAATACTCACCTTTCAGAAAAATAATACAATTATATGAAAAAACTTCAAGAAATTATGTTTATTATGATCTCCTCCACTTTTTATTATTTGTATTCTTTTTATTAGAGAGATGTTTATAACTTCAGTTCCCTCTCAATTCTAAATAATATAAGTGAAGTACGCTATAAAAAAAATAATATAAGCTCTGAAAATAGTAACTTATATAATATGAAAATTTCTTCATAATTTATATATTTTTTTTCTTCATAGTTCATGCTTTTTAGTTTTTATTTCTTCTTAAAGATTTGAGATTATATTTCAATTCGTTTTTTTTTTCTAAAAAAATATGAATCTACCGCCGAAGCAACGCGAGACACGTATCTAGTTATATCAATGTTCTAAATAGCGCGCTATAGCGTCGCTATAGCGCGCTATAGCGTTTTCTGGACCCAAAACGCGATGCTATTGGCCAACACTGCGCAAGTTGCGCTATTTCCGCTATAGCGTAAATAGCGTGCGCTATAGCGCATAGCGTGATAGCGTCAAAATAGCGCGCTATGCTACAAAACATATTTTTTTCAGAAGATGAGGATAATGAGCCGCCAGTTAAGTCTGATACTGAGCCAACAGATAATGAAGTGTCTGAAGAATCTATAGAATAATATATAGTTTGACTTGAAATTAGAGTAAACCTGATATATATGATATTTTGTATAGAGTTGATAATATGATTAGGGACCTTTTGTGCAGAAAATGACTTAGGATTAATGACTCTTTTGCGCAGGAATCTAGGAAATGACATTTTTTGTGCAGAAAATGACACAGCTTGTGACAGTTTAGATCATTTTGTATAGAAAACAATCCTATATCAGATATTTTGAATAGCAACTCGGACTTTGTACTAGTTTAATGCAAAAACATTAGTTTGTTAATTATTTTGTTTTGATTATTTGCTCTACAGAATTCTATAAGAATTTTTAGTAATGTTGAAATTTAATACAAAAATATAATACAATTCATAAAATTAATGGACACACTACGTACGATAGCTTCCGCTATAGCACGCTATAGCGGCGATAGCTTTTCCGAAGACCCGCCGCGACCGAAGCAACGCGAGACACGTATCTAGTTATATATATATTAGTAAGGAGCACGCGCCTTGCTTTCGAGCTGAAATTATTATATCTAATAATAAAGGGCCGAAAGCTCATCTCTTGTAAGAAAACTGATATGAGCCTTAAATTTAAATGGGCTAGGACATTAATGTATGTCAACAGTGGTGATCAACCTAAGTAAACAATTAACGGCTGAGGTTCTTTTTTTTTTTTGGAAGATAGAATTTTCATATCAAAAAATCCAATCTCCTTTTATCAGGAGTAAGGATATTGTGTACATACAAGCAAATTTCACACACAGAAATTTTGGCAAGTTAAACATCTCTAATTCAAATTCCAAATCCTTGTTATTTTATAGTTAACTTATGCTTATTATTCTTGCAAGGGAAAAGGAAAGGAAAACAAAAACAAAAACAAAAGAGCAAAATTGAAAAAACGACGAGGGTACATAACTACATATATATGTCACGTGACCTCCACATGGGACACTTAGCTCAATACAAAATCAGTGAATGTTGTCCACGTGTCATCAGCCGTAGTTGTAAAAATCAGGAGCTGGGTCCCACCCACTGAAGAGAAACTAAATTAAAATTATCATATTATAATTATATTATATTATTATAATTTTATCAATTATCAGTGCACACTGCACACCAAAGAGAAGAGAAGAAGAGTTATCATATCTTCAACGGAGGCCCCATCCAAAGTGGCAGGATGCGATAGTCCATCTGTTGTTATCTGTACGCCGAAAACAAACAAAAAAGAAAGAAAGAAATTCCACTTAACCATAGTCATATATTAACTCCTATATTATTACTATTAAATTCAATTCAGAAATTAATTTTCCGTGTTAAATATTATGTTGTAATATTATTATTTGTAATGAACTAATGTTTAAGATATAATTAATGTCTTGTTTTTAAATATTAATTTTAAAAATAATTATTTGGGGATTTGTACATTTTAAATTTTTTAATATTTGCATTGTGTTGTGCTTACCGAGCAATCGACCGGCGAAGTACTGCGCCTAAAACTTGTGGGTGGCTCAGGTGAGGGAGGTGGCCTTCGGTCGGCAGTAACTCGATGTTGCTGCGTCCTCCCAAGTGAGCTTTTAAATAAGCGGCCACAGACGGCGGCACAGAATTGTCCTTCGCAGTCTGCACAATGACACAAGGGACTCTCACGAGACCCAACACGCCGCGCAAGTCGCTATTGAACACGGTGCGGCAAACGAACAGGGAGATGTCCGGGCGCATGTTAAAGAGCGTGCGGCTGAATTCCTGCACCGCCTCCGGAACGTCGGCCCCGACCACAAGCGGCGCGTACCCTTGCACCCATGATTTGTAGTTCGCCTCCATTGCGGCTAGCACCGCCTCGATCTCGCCCCGTTCGAACCCGCCGTGGTAGCTACTATCATTCAAGAATCTACAAATAACATACATAAATCAATTAAACAATAAGGATAATACGGAGGACAAGTTTGCAAACCAAAACGACCTGTTGTATAAACTGCTACACCGCAAGTGCCACATAAACTCTTCCTTCCAAAGTTCCAATCCAACAATGGCCTTCCTTACCTCCATTTCATATAACTGGAGATGTCCATTACCGGTAAAGAAAGACCTGATCACCTCTGTAATAACAAGTACGATTGGTCGTTGGTGTTGCCGTGCCCGTGTACAGTTCCTTGGCCACAGATCACAGACTCACTCACTCACAGGTGTCCCATTTAAGTTGGACTTCTATCTATAATAATATCCCGGCCAATTAGTTAAACACCAAACAAAATTGAATTGTGTAAATAACCAGCTTTGGTCTACTGGCTAAGGACAACGCTTTTTGAAAAATCTTTTTATAGACATTTAAATTTGAGTAGCTTGACCTCATTTTTATCTCAAAAAAAAAAAAAAAAAATGAATTGTGTATGTATATATGCAGTATGCTTCCCCACTTGAGCAGCTAACGAACGACAATCACTCATTGCTGTCATCATGATCAGCCAAGTATTCCAAAATCCAAACAGTTTTATGTTTTTATATATATTTCATCAAATTAAAATCAGTTTTAAGTAATCATTAAGCCTAATATGTATTTCATATTAAATTATATATTATCTATCTATTTTATTTTTATGTATGGAATTAAATCACAGAAAATTTTAAATGGAATTAGGAAGCTTTAAAAATTGGACCTGGGAGAGGCGCCGATGAGCACGAGCTTGACGAACAGCTCGGGCCGCTGGATTGCGGCGAGGATCCCGATCATGGCGGACACGGAATGCCCGACGAAGTAGCAGCGCTCGATCCTGAGGGCGTCGAGCACCGCGAAGAGGTCGTCGACGTACGCGTCGAGGCTGGTGTAGCGGCGGAAGTTGAAGTGGTCGGGGTTCACGCTGCCCGAGCACACGAGGTCGTAGGTCACGACGCGGTAGTTCTGGAAGTACGGCAGGATGCGGTTCCAGGCGGACTGGTCGGTTCCGAACCCGTGAGAGAAGACGACGACCCGATCGCCCGACCCGACAACCCTCACGTTGAGTATCTCGAGGAGTTCCCTTCCACTTGGTCCCCTAACCATGGTTAACCAAACCAAATCAACCAACCAACCAATCAATCAATCAATCAATCAGAGTTAAAAGTGATGGAATTGTGAGTGATTTGTGAGGTTGGAGATTTTGAGAGGGGGAGGAGAAGGGGGGGGAGAATTGTGTGGTTTTATACAGCCAAAAAATGGAGGGAGCGGAGGAGGAGAGAGTGCTCATCCTCTGTAGTAGCGCTGCATTGTGTAGCGCAGGATGTGAGCCGTTGGATCATCTCGAGATTCGTTACAGCACAGATCTAACGGTTCATATCCTGCGCTACACAATGCAGCGCTACAGAGGATATGGAATCGAGGAGGAGGGACGAACGCGCGCCGGATCGTCTCCAGTCAAGTGGGAATCCCTTTGTTGACAGTCTCGGATGATCCTGACTGTCCGTTGAGATCCCACGGTTCAGATGCTCTAGCCCGTTACTTCCTCGTCCGTCTGATTTATAAGATGTGAAGATCGGAGCCGACTGAATTTGATCTAACGGTGGTGATTTTTTGACGACCTGAGATGGTGAAATGACATGCCTACATGAGGTGTGATGGACTGGAGAGGATCCGAGGTTAGGTGTAGAGGTGCTTATCTTGCTTTCCTCTATTAATTAATTATTTAATTAAATAATTAATAATTACTTATTTGGTTGGGTTATCGACTTATGGGGTTGATTTTATTTATTATTTTGTGATGTGCTTTGTTGATTTTATTCCCCTCCCCACTCTTTCGGCTGCTAAGTGCTTATCCTCTGCCTTGAGGTTAGCTAGCCTTAAGATTTGTGTAGGCTTGAATCTCGAGATGATCTAATAGTCTATATGTTTTATGGCAGAGGATGTGAAATCGTTTTTTTGAAATCTTTGTAGCAGCTGCAAAGCTGTGTAAGCGTGTATCAAACTCTCAACATTTAGATAAATAACAGCTCTAAGACTTCTCTTCTAGCCAACTGAGCTACTGCCCGTTTATAGGAGGATGTGAAATCATTCTGATGATGATATAACAAGATAACGAAATAAATAAATAAACGGTGAGGCAAGTCACAAGTAAATGTTTAATTTTGTGCCCAATTGCATCGAGTCCGCCAAGAGTTTGCCATCATACGTGGCAGTGATTTGCTAAGCAAGGAAATTAAATAATGCGCAATTATTAATTAATTAATATTATATTGGGGCGAGGTGGGATGATGACTTGGTACACTGCTCTTCTACACTATACGGATCGGATTGCCGACTTGGTAACGAATCCGATACTCACAATACATTCCCTATTTTCCCTATTTTATTTTTTTTAGATAAAGATGAGGATCAAGTCAGTCAAATTTAAATGTCCATAAAATACTTCTATTTAGGTTCGAACCCACGATCCCACATGGAGAACGTTGTACTTAGCCACTAGACTAAAAGCTTGTTCTTACATTCGCTATTTTTTTATTTTTTATTTTCATAAATTAAATAGCATTAAGCATTATGTTATTATCATTAGAGTAAAGCTACCGTAAAATTAAGTTTATAGCGCACCATAAAAATATATGAAATCATTTTGGAATTTTGATTTATATAGCACAATAAATTCATTATTGATATTCTCATGGTGTACAAACATAGTCCAATTTTTTTAAAAAAAAATTTAGTATTTGTTTGAGATTCTTTAGGAGTGATGCGTAAAACATTAATTATGTTGTCACTCAATTTTAAATCTCAAGTAATTGCTTAAGAAAAATTTTCATATACCATAAGATTTATTATTATTATTATTATTGTTATTATTAATTTGAATTTACTTTAAAAATCAAAACAATTACTTCAAGATTTTTAAAAATATAATTATGACATCACCGGTAATTTTGGTGAGGTCAATTAAAATTAATAATAGAATTACTCAAAATGTGTACATGCATTTGATAAATCCAATGTTAGGTCATAAACTATAATAAGACCTTAAAACAGATTTCTATAAAAAGTAATAAAAAAAGTAATATCAAATGAAAAATTTGTCCTAATAAGCACATGCAGTACTTTTCAACAGATACTGTATTCATGCATTTGTGTCCAGCTTGCGTGTGTATCCACTGATGTAGTGATGTGCATGTACAAATTGACATTTCATGAATGCGATACATTCGTATAGATAGAGGGGTATACGTATGAATCAAATGAATATACCTTTTTTGGTGATTCATAGTTATATATTTTTTTTTATGTAGCAGGGGATTGCCTACTATGAATTTTCATTAAACAAAATTAAAAAAGAATTGATACAGATAAGAAGAAGATAAAAGAAAAAAGCATAAAAAAAGATAGAAAGATTTGAAATACTTGCAAAGAAACTAAATGGGAACTAAGCCCACAATGCAAGGGAAGAGTGAAGATCAGCAGACGAGATGAAAAACCAACCGAGATAGAGAGATGTAGCAATTAAGATAACAGAAAACAGATTCCCTCATCTCCTAAAAGCAATTACTTCAAATGTCTAACTAAACAAGTGTTAGACAGAGAAGTACAAAGAGAAGTAGTCAAGACGGATGCAACAACTGCCGGACTCCATTGCAGGTGATAGAAGAAAGACTGGGATTACGTCTCAGTCATGCACAGAAGGAGGGTCTAAGACTTTAGAATCGGTATCAGTAGCAACAACCATAAACCCAATAATGTCGGGACCAAGCAATCTACCAGTATCCCAACCATAAACGCACTAACCAAGCGCAACTAGGACACGGCCGGTACAGTAAGAACACTCCCAACACCCAAAATCACCGATGGAGAAAAAAAGCTAAGAACAAACCTAGGTTGCAACCACAGCCTGCTCCAAAGAAAGCTCGATTTTGAGCATTTCTTCAACCCACAAACACAAAAAAGCACAAACCAGATGACAAAGAACAACAAGACCTAGCATAACTAAACTGACTAGACAAGACATAGCAACCCAATAAAGCTCGGATCTGAACCAAGATAGTGGCAGCAGTGGATAAGATGAGGGGTAGGGTTCTAAAAAATGGCACACTGTGGCCAATTCCGGCACGGAACGGCACGGGCACGGGTGGTAACGTCACAGGTAAGACACGGGCACGGATACGGCACGGGTCATTAACCGTGCCGTGTCTTAACCGTGCCTTGTCTGAGTTTTAAAGATTTTGGAACGGCACGGAACGACACGAAAAAACGGCACAGAACGACACGAAAAAACGGCATGACACGGAACGGTTGTCAGACACGGCACGGTAACGGAACGGGACACGACATACATGTTATAAATAACATAGGTGGCACGGGTAGGAAATGATAGGACACGGGTAGATATGGATAGGTTACGGGTAGGACACATGTAATAATTCCGCCTATATTTCAAACATAACCGGTTCCAAAGCCCAAAAACAAGAGGAAGGTAATTTATAAAACATTATGTTTATTAATTAAGACAATTTTCATAGTATATTGATACTTTTTAATATTTTTTATGTATTTTAAATTTTAAAAAAGAAAATTTAATGATTTTTTTGGGGTAAATTTTAATTTTTTAAAATTTTTATGTTTTTTGGAATATTTAAAATTTTTATGTTCGAAACGAGTGGGCACGTTTAGCACGGTTAAGACACGTAGATACGACATGGTAGGTCACGTATCCGATTGGACACGACACGAATAAGTCACGGCACGATAGACATGGTGTATGTTATCCGTGCCGTGCCTCCTCCTTCCAATTTTTGGCACGGCACGAAAAAAATATTAATAAAAAAAAGACACGGCACGGCACGGCACGAAGGCACGGCGTTTTTGGACACGGTACGACACGGAACGACACGATTTTAGAACTCTAATGAGGGGCTTGGCTCATCCACACTGAGAAAGTGAGAAGAGAGGAAGAGGGGCAGTGTGTGTGCCTTGCTCAGCGTCATGGGATACAAATTTCACCCAACAAGAAAGGAGCACAGGGAGGGAACGGTACAATCGACTCCGGCGGCGAGGCGGAGGAGCACAATCGATCCCGGCGGCGAGGCGGAGGAGCACAGTCAACTTTGTGAGGGAGAGAAGGAGAAGAACCCAATGAGAAAAAGAAGAAGATTGGAGAGAAGAATGAGGTTGAGGAGACCCAATAAGAGAGCGATGCTTGTATTTCATAAGGGGGATGGGGAAGAGAAGTTAAGGAAGGAAGAACGGAGAAGGGAGGGGCGGGGGAGGCCGGCGGCGGACCTCCCCACCCTAGGGTTTCTTTCTTGAATCGCCTATTTGTTCATCTGTTTCTTTTCACTCCACCTCGCCTGTTTCTTTTCACTCCACCAGAATTTCCTTTCTGGTCGGTGAAATAACAAATGCCTTTGCCAACCTACAGAAGCTCCAGGCTTTGTAAGTATGAATCTGGTGAAATAACAACAGATATGTCATAGTTATATTTTAAACTCTTGAATAACGGAATTGATTGATGAAATATTTTTGTATATATCGTGTTTTATGTGCACAAAAAAAAAAAATAAATTGATCAATATATACTAGCTGATTAAGTAATTATAATCGTGATTAATACTAGCTGATTAAGGAAACATAATCGTACTAATAAATTAAATTCATCAGTGCCTCGATTTTGCACCTGGTCCACTACTCTTCATTACAAACAATCAACCAAGTATCTGTTCCTATTGAAGCACTAGCTACAGGATTCAGCTTTTTTTTTTTTTTTTTTGAGATAAAGATGAGGGTCAAGCTATTTAAATTTAAATATCTATAAAAGACATCCGAGTTTCGAACCCGCGACCTCCTACACAGAGAGCGTTGCCCTTAGCCACTAAACCAAAAGCTAGTTCTTTACAGGATTCAGCCGTAACTAAGAACATTCAATCAAGTACTTGTACTAAAAAAAAAGTGTTTGTTCCAACTCAGGTTCATTTTTTATTTATTATTTATTTTAGATTTATGTGGATATTTTTACCATCTCCCATTTCTTTTTAGGACATAGATGTTTCCATAGAGAATTGAACCCATGACCTCTTAGAAGTCATCATAGTTAGTTATCACTTGAACTACTAGGCCATTTGCTCATGTTCATTTTTTATTAACTTAAGCTTCTCATGAATCAGCGGAATACTCTATCTAGTGAGAGGTGCTGGAAAGGACTTATAAGGGGATGAAAATTGGGTACACATTACCCTTTTTTGGTACAAAGTCTATTTCTACATTTAAAAATTAAAAAAAGATTATACCGAAGATCACTTATTTTTTAAATGAAATTTATACAATATATGTAGTACTCCGTCAACGTTTTTAACTCTATATTTATGCCTTTGTAAGCGACAATTTTATAAAAATACGTTAATTTCTTTCTAAAAAGTTTAAACAATATACCCCTCCTCTAAAATATTTATCAAAATATCTTTGTGGGATCTACATTTATCCTATCTAAACCTCAATTCTGTAATTCTAGATATCCATTTCTAGAGAATAGACACACATATAGTTTGAATTTTGTACATTTGATAAAATAATATATGTTGATTCAAGTAATTTAGCAGTTAAGAATTTAATTTGAATTATAACAATTCAAAAACTATAGAACATTTTTTGTCTATATTAAAAGTTCCTCTACAACGTGTGGATACACGTCTAGTATCTATATCTATATCTATACTCCTTTAAAAAGAAGCTAAGGAACGGACTCTCCCTTATTGGTCATAGTCTAACTTATGTCTTAATCTCCATCCATCAAATAATGAATGGTTATGATTGCATCTATTTTCTATTGTACTTCTCTCCATTTATTTTTCTTGGATTGAAGCGTCTGACACAAAGAGGATAATTTGACCTCATCCGTTCTTCACTCTTCCGATCCCTTTGCTTTTAATCTACACCTCTTGCTCATCCCTTCTATTCTTTTTTGGCAAAATTGGGTACATATCCATCAAAACTTTGGTAATAAGATATTTGGCCATCAAACTTTAAATTTAGATATCCACCCACCAATACTTCATTTTCTCCTATATTTGCCCATCAAAATAGTTTTAGAATAAAATAAACAAATTTTGATATAGAAAAACAAGATAAATATTAGAAATGACAACTTTGCCCCTCCCTTCTCTTTCTTTCTTTAGGTATCGGGTTGAAGGCTGCCAATATTTTTTTGGGTCGGGTCGGGTCGGGTATCGGGTTGACGTCTGTCGCATTTTTTCAGGTTGGGCGGGTTTTTCGGGTCTGGTTAGATTTTGCACCTCTATTTCCGGGTTATCTCGGGTTTTCGGGTTGTTCGGGTTGAGTCGGGTCGGGTTCAGGTCAGTCTGACTTTCCCTAAAACATGGTCGGGTCGGGTTCGGGTCAGTCTGACTTTCCCTAAAACACGGGTCGGGTTCGGGTCAATTTGACTTTCCCTGCTTCTTGCCTTGGAAAGATCGGTGGGGATGAGGGAAATGACAAAGTTGTTAATTCTAATATTTATCTTCTTTTTCTATTGATGCACCGCATTCATATCTGCATTTTACCAGATTCGCACCTTTATTTTGGCCTAAAATTCCTAAGTTCATGTGCATTTTAGTGTTAGGATGTTTAGATTTCAGTTACTTGTTCACTTTTGTCCATATTTCAGGTAAATTGTGCTTTTGGAGCCATTTGGACGTGATTTGGCCTTGGAACGCACTGTCTGCTGGCAGCAGACGAGGCCCTGCGGGCCGCAGGACACTTCTTGTGGGCCGCAAGCCCGTAACTGTGCAGACAGCTTTCTGTTTTGACGCCCTAGCCTATATAAGGTAGTCTTTTTGAGCGGTTTTAATATCTTTTCGACCTGGGGGCGCCGCCCTAGCCGCCAGGGACCAGAGGAGGCGTTTTTGGAGTCGATCTTCACCATCTTCCGAGGAGATTTCGAGAGGACTTCTTGGAGACGTTGAAGATTGAAGCCACGCTAGTTCTTCTTCGGTTCTTTAGTATCATGAACTTCTTCTTTGTTTTGCTTTCTTTGTTTTCCCTCGCCATGAGCGAGTAGATCTTTTGTTCTTAGTGTAGATGATGAAGTTTGTGTCGATGGATTGACTTTTTGTTGTGAGACTTACGTTGTTTTCATGTTACTTGTGATTTTCATGATTACGTGTGTTTGACTTGACTTGTTAATGTGGTAGACCTGTAGATTGCGAGCAAAATCTAGTTGGTTAATAGAGTATCATGCTTGTTGTGTGGTAAACCTATAGATTAGGCACAAAGTTTAGTTGGTCAATAGAGTATCATACTTGCAAGAATTGTTATTTACACTATTTGGATTGATAACTTGTTGTCCAAGAGTAACCGAACGGTTAAATTGCGGTTCTTACGAAAGCTGAACCGAATCCTAGATATAAAAGTAACTTGAACGTAGATTTAGAAATAGATCTACGAATTTCTGTTGAACTAGTATTGTTAGAAGAACCAAAATACAAAAGTTGAGGACTTGTACCATCGCTAATATGATTTGGAATTGATAACGTGAGTCGAACATTGAACTAGAACCATAACTGCTCTCTGTCAGTTGCCTGCGGACCGCAAGAGACATCCTGCGGCCCGCAAGCATCTGCAGAAAGTGTAAGACAGAGATTACAAAACCGTTTGCAATTCACAGAAATTATTTTGTGGGCAGCAGGCAGTTTTGGAATCTCTAACCAACCCTTGCGACCCGCTAGAGACCATCCTGCGGGCCGCAAGAAGTTAATCTAGAGACCAAACAGATTCAGAAAACCCTAGGAACGCCTTTTTATTATTTGTTTTCTAGTCTTTACTTGTTGTTGTTTACTGTTTTACTTCTTTTACTGTTTGTCCAACCAACCTTTGATAAATCCCCCCTCTTATTACAAAAAGACCAAAAACATTTCTTTAGGACTTAGAATTATATCTAAGGTTTAGTTTAGAATTAACTCCGTCCCTGTGGTTCGACCCCGACTGTACTACACGAGATCGTACACTTGCGATCGAGTGTTTGCATTGGGTTATAAATTTAAAATCCTATACGTTTCAGGACATCATCTATATCAAAATTTGTTTATTTTATTCTAAAACTATTTTGATGGGCAAATATAGGAGAAAATAAAGAATTGATGGGTGAATATCTAAATTTAAAGTTTGATCGGTAAATATCTCAAAATCAAAATTTTGATGGGCGTGTACCCAATTTTGCCTTTTTTTTTTTTGACAATTTTTTTCTTTGTTGGTGAACCAAAGAAATAGTTGCTCACAAAAAAGGTAGGTTCTTACTAAATTTCTATATAAAGGATAATTTACACATACAATACTTGGCTCATCAAATTGGTAGCTATTTTTTTTTTTATGACATCAATAGCTTAATATATAGCAATAAATCAAAAAATGTTTAATTATAGTAATGTAACAAGATTTAATTCAAAAGAGCCACAACAATGTGCGGATACGCCTCTAGTATATAATAAGTGTTTTCACCTTAACTAATAAACAATATATATATCACTCCAAAGGCCTGTCAAACATGAGTGTTTATCCTCTGACTTAAGGTAATATGCAATGAAACACGTGGATCGATCGTTACATAAATTCTTGAGGCAATCCAACGGTCTACTGCTTCACTGCATATTACAGTACTGCAGAGAGGATGTGAAATCCTCAACCAATATCCTTACATAAATTGACACTGTGAACCTACCTCATTAAGCTAAACATTATATTGGGACCAAGCAAGCAACAACAATTGTGGCCTTTTATTAATTTGAGGTTGGTGAGTTGTCACCATTAATTTTATTTAATTTCCTGTGTATTATCCTATGTTATCCATTATTTGGGGCCTAGTGACATTTTCTCTAACGCATCCATCTTTTCTAGGTGGCATTCTATGCTTTGTGGTCACTGATTTTAAATCAATCTTCTTGGAATATGGCTTGCGTTGCAATGAGGCAAGAGAATTAGTTACCTCACTAAAATCTGGGCTAATAGAATTGATTGAAGTATATTGTTTTTTCCTGCTTGAGAAACACATGCTTGGAACTTGAAAGTGACTATATAAGTATATATATATTTCGATGTGTACTTAGTAGGTAGCGTCCACCCTTTTTATTTATCTATCAGTCAATCGTATTTTCAATGAACAAATTTTATTTTTCAGTTAACATTTATACATTTCTAATGAATATATAGATATCATTTTCCAGTGAACATATACATAACGGTTTCCAGTAAACAATTATGCAACTGTGCTAAGCACATGGCTGCACGTGGTGTGTCAGAACTGTGAGAGCAGGTGGATGGGTAGTCTAATATATAGGGTGAACTTTAGGTGTTTCTCTATTTCAATTGTGTATATTTGATCCCATCTCATGCATGCTGAAAAATGTGAAGCATGTAATTTAATTATAAAAAATTTTAATTAAGCATACCGCCGACTTTAATTCTATCCCGTTCATATTGCACTGTTTAATTAATGTGCTGAAGTATTACGTTTAGAAACAATTAATCCTTACTCCTGATAAAAGAAGATTGAATTTTTTGACATGAAAGTTCTATCTTCCCCAAAGAAGAAATATCAGCCGTTAATTATTTACTTAGATTGATCACCACCATTAACATACATTAATGTCCCGACCCATTAAAATTTATGGTCCATATAAGTTTATTCACAAGGGATGAGCTTTTGGCCCTTATTATAAGATATAAGATATAAGATATAAGATATAAATATATAATAATTTCAGTCCAAAGCAAGGCGTGGGCTCTTTATACTAGTATGTTATGAAAATGATGAATTAAATGCCCATGTTTGTTGTCTCCCGAGGTGACACTACTTTTAATTATCCTAAACGAACTACCGTTAAGCCGCAAGCGCACGACTTAATTGTAGTATAGTTAGGGTCGAATCCGCAAGAATGGACCGGTAAACGGACATCCGCGAATTTATTTTGAAACTATATATATATAAACTATTTGCATAAACGGGCATCCATGAATTATTTGTATACGCATATATCACACGCCTCGTTTGTCAAATTAGAAATCCAGCGAGCACGCAACGAATTAACATCTCCTGGGGTACTCCACGGGGTGAAGACTGCCCAAAGACAAAAACTCCCATAAATCTCTTCGGCGCGGAAATTGAGACTGCCCGTATTTTTTTTATGTGTAATATCTGACCACTCTATTCAAAGTGACTGACCTTTCTAGAGGATATGGACTCGCATGCAACACAGCTGCCATTAATTGTCAACGGCCATTCAGTCATTGCTTGGAAATTTGTTTCTTTTTTCTTGATGGAGATCCTCATGATCTTCATCAGTTTTCCATCTCATCTCCATCAGTAGTTTTTTCATGGTTTTTAATTAGTTGAAACTTTTGGATGGAGCGCTTGATTATAATTAAGCCTGTGACTCATCACTCCATTAACTCATGTACGACTGATTTGACACTAATATTATTTAACAATGCATTCAGAATTAATCCAAAATTGAAATATCAGTCCGTTAATGTTGAGTTCACATTATTTAGGTGTCCATCAGTGGCGGAGCCAAAAATTTTTTAAATGAGGTTCAAAATTGTCATATCGAATATCAATATTGATATAATAGTTATATAAATATAGAGTTGAGCTATGTACCTATGTAGCACGGATACGGACTCGGGCATCTGACACGACACGATACGACACCGTACGACACGATATTTTTAAAAAATTAAGGACACGACACTTATATGGACACGCGCTTCAAGTAGAGATGTATGAAAGATATACTTTAACAATAGTTGACATAAAAAAACTTGCTTTGTATTTGAATAGCCTTAAATTATATGGGTGAGCTAACATCACAAATTAAGGAACTTGCCAATATAAGACACTGCTTAAGAAACTTTCATATAAAGGGCAATTTAACAAAATGCGCTCCTTTCAAAATTTGTTAAACAAATTGCCCTTCCCTAAAAAAATTTAACAAAATACACTTGTATTACTTTTCATTCCCCTCCTTCCCCTTAACAAATCTCTTTTAACTTCCCTCAACAATGTCAATAAAAATATATTTAATTATTATATTTATTTATTTATTTTCATATACACTCTCAAATTTTTGTATAAGAAAATTTGTATAATATAAATCATAGATATCATATTCTTAAAAACTCAAAATATTATTCTTCAAATTTAGAACGATATGTCATACAAAAATATTTTTAACATAATTCATTTAATTAATGATATAAGAATAATATTATTGTGAATATAGTAAAGAAAAGATAGTCTTTTTTATAATATTATATTTATTATATTTACAAGATTGTCATAATGTCAATATTATTGTTTTTATTAGTAGCAAATTCAAATTTTATAATAAGAGGTGAATTTTATTTATTATTATTTTTTTAACAAAGCAACTGAATATTGGCTGAAAATGAGCATTGTAAATTTTAGAATTTTAATGAAAATTTTATGTCATACATCATGAAAACTTTAATATGTAAAAGAAAATAATAAAGAAAAATATATATTCTATTTTAATATGTAAATTAAAAGATTAAGAGAAATAATAAAGAAAAATATATATTGCTATTTTTAAAGAAAGGTAAAAGAAAATTGATATAAGGGAAGGATAATGGAGGGGAATGAAGGGTAATACAAGGACGTTTTGTTGATTTTTTTGAGGGAAGGGCAATTTGTTTAACAAATTTTGAAAGGAGGGCAAATTGTTACTTATATGTCAGGTTCCTTTTCTTTCTTTTAGCTAGTCTCCTTAATAAAAGATTTACCAAGTAGGCATCACATGACCTGTCCTATAGCTAATATGACAAGTAGCTAGCAGACCCCAAAATAGATAACTAAAATAAAAAAAAAAAGCAATTTGATCCAGCGAGCCAAGTGTCCCAGCGTGTCAAAGGAGTGTCCATAACGTGTCTTCCTATTTGACCGTGTCAAAGGCGTGTCGGTGCGTGTCGTGAGCGTGTCCGTGTCCGACACGTGTCAGACTCCGGTACGGCTAATTTCTTGAGGTGTCCGTGCTACATAGCTATGTACTATTAATAGTACAAATCGCTCCGTACTATTGGCTTATATCTCAAATTTTAAAATATTAATAGTCGATCCAAACCGATGATTATGGTCCTCATAAACCAAATTTTATATTTTTTAGAATTTTTTTTTTTACTATTGTTTAAGATATTTTGAAATGTTACTTGTTTGAATGGCTTATAATGTTTTAAGCAAGTGCCATTACAAAATATCTTAAAAAATAGTAAAAAAATTTCAAAAAATATAAAATTTGGTTTACAAGTAAAATTGTATTAAAGATCATAATGAGTGGTTTGGATCGACTATTAGTATTTTGAAATTGAAGATATGAGCCGATAGTATATCATGATTTGTACTATTAATAGTACCCTCAACTCTAAAACATATAAATCATAATTATGGGGTTCAATAGTATAATAATTCTCATATTTTATGGGGTTCAAATATACATTTTCTTAAGAAAATACTTATATATCACTAAAATTACTATGTAAAACTATTCATTTAGGAAAAAGTATGGGGGACATTGTCCCCCATTCTCTTCATGTAGATCTGCCACTAGTGTTCGTCTTTTGTATTTGATGCGCTAAGCAACCAATTTTCTTGAAACAATTTCTTTAAACATATTAAGTGAGAGTTACTTATGACATTAATTAATTAATTAAGATAATAACTCAACTGTTTATATAAGTAACCCAAGTACTTTTATTAGTTGTACGAAGTGTTTAGATAGGTGAATTAAAGAGTATGATATATTGTAATTAAATGCATTTAAATAGGTCATACGGATGCTTAGGTAAATGTATCATGTGTTTATATAAGTGATTCGAGTATTTGGACATATAACTCAGGTACTTAGATGAGTAATAAATATATTTATATGAGTGACAAATGTGTTTAACAAATTTGTTAACATGAGTCATTTGTGTTTATCCAGAATACAATATGATTATTTACATGAACGGATTTTCATCTAAGATTTTGCTGGATGAGATTGGAGAGATGAAACATATTGCCAAAGAAGAGCGATCGATGAAAAAATTAAAGCATCAGGATTATACAATGATCATCGAAGTGATAGATCGTCAAAAGAGATAGATCACCGGATAGATCATCGGAAGTGATAAGCTGCCGGAAGAGATGGATTAATATTAACTGTTCATACTAGATGCTGTCTATATATATTTCAATTAGTAAACTATCCTTCTGATTGGTATTATTTTTAGGCATTATGGAAGCCAGATGAAAAAGATACAAAACCATAATAATAAGGGATTTAATTCATAAAGTTGTTCCTTTTGGATCTTGATCAGTTTTTGACTCTGATAACTGATAAGGAAGCACTACTCTACTCTAGCACTAAAGTACTTCTAGCTGCCTGAGAGAGTGATATATGAGGAGTAGACCAAAACCAACAAAACATGGATAATGGTTGTGTACTTTTATCACGAATCATACAACAAGAACAAGATAAAAGAAAGAAGGCAAGGCATGCATGCAGTAGTGCAGTACTGAGACAAGACAGTCAACTCTCAATTCTCATCCTCTGCAAGAATCACCTCACAAGGTGGAAGGTCAATTAATGTCCAATTTCTTTTTTCTTCTTTCTTTTCAAATAAAATAATAAGAAAAATACGTAGAGTTCACCCTATAAAGTACATAGGTTACCCATCTATCTATATATCTCTCACAATCTGACACACCCAAATCGATGCATCCATGTGTTTGTCACAGTTGTATAAATGATACCGTAGTGTATATGCATGTTTACTAGAAAATGATATATGTTGATTGGAAATATATAAATTAATGTTCACTGAAAATTGAAAAATGATATTTATTCATTACAAATATGGTGGACCAGTCAATAGATAAAAGAGGTGGTAATCGGCTATTACTCAAATAATAAATAATAATATAAACATGCATCAAGGTGGAAGAAATGTAAAAGGAGACAGATAGATAGATAGATAAGATGAACTGAAGAATAGTGCATGTGTTTGTGAGAATCTGATGCACTCCACTGTTCATGTGTGTTTGCCACGCTTTATATATATATATATATATATATATATATATATATATATATATCCTCTCTTTTATTTCAATCCTTTTTATTAGCCTTCTTTTCTGGTACTTTGATTTATTTCTTCTTGTTGCCACATCCACGAGTCCGTATCTGCTGAGATCCAAATCGGATCTCAGGACCCTGAGATCCCGATCCGATGGTTCTCAAGGCCCGTATCTGCTGAGTCCAGATCTCAGAGTCCTTGAAAACCGTCGGATCAGGATCTCAGGGTCCTGAGATCCGATTTGGATCTCAGCTGATTTCATAAGGATATGATATATGATAACGTCCATAAGGATATGATATATCACCTGGGGCCATGCCAACCAATAATTGGTGAGTAATAGCTAGAATACATCATTTTTACTTATCAGTCGGTCCACTATATTTTCAATGAACAAATATAATTTTACAGTGAACATTTATATATATACATTTCTGATTAATAGATATCATTTTCGAGTGAACAGATACACTACAACTTTTAGTGAACATTTACGCAACTGTGCTAAGCACATGAATACATGTGGTGTGCCTAAACTGTGAGAGATGTAGATGAATGACCTAATTTATAGGGTGGAATCTACCTGTTTTCCATAATAAATCAACACTCAATCTTTTTTTAATATTTCTTTTTCTGCACAAGTATTCCTATGGGAAGCCAACTTTGTATTCTTCCTCATATAAATTGTAGATATTTCAATATTAATTTAGTGAAAATTGGAGACAGATTCGGATAATAATCATACGAAGTTAGGGGATATTCATTTATTATTGAACTCTTAATTAAAAAATAAATAATAAAATAAAAACATTATCTATGTATATAATAATTATAATTAGAGGTGGAAGATTGTCGGGTCGGGTTGGGTTCGGGTTCAGGTCGGGTCGATTCGGGTCGGGCAGGTTTTTTGGGTCTGGTCAAATTTTGCACCTCTACTCCCGGGTCGGGCCGGGTTCGGGTTAGTCTCACTTTTCCTGGAACAAGGGTCGGATCGGATTCGGATCAGTTTGACTTTTAATTCCCTTAAACTATGGTCAGGTCAGGTCAAATTTTACCACCTCTATATATAATACAAATTTTATTTATTTTGTACACTTTGTACTAATCTTGTTATCACTTGATCTAGTACAAAATAAATTTGAAAAATATATAGAAATTTGGACTGCGATTAATTAGCGCACTAAGATTTGAAAGTAAATCTCACGAATTACTGAAAAATCAAGTAAACACTTAAAACCTAATAGTAGCTAATATATATTTATAAAAAAATTTAAAAATAGAAAATCTTTTATATCCTTAATTTGTATAAGATTTGAAACAACAGATCTATAAGTAAATAAATATGTTTGTAAAAGATTTTCTATTTTTAAGATTTTTTTAAATCTATATGCTTTGGTGTAATAGTTGTGTCAAAATTTTGCTATGTTATTTGGATATCCCTCCTCTATATTAAAATAGACTTTCCCTACGTGATTTTAGTTAGTGATGTTGGTATTTATTCTTTTCATCGACGGCAATAATCATTGTTGAGCATCTCAATTTTACAGAGAAAGGGACATTTTGATGATCAGAGAGGGACTTAAAGTTTTAGCATTTGCTTGTTGTTGGAATAAATCAGGCCTTATCCATTCCTTGGCACACCAAGCTGAAGAATTATTCTATTATAAGAAAATGTATTGAAATTGACTATATAAATAAATTTATATAATTTTTTTTTTTGATGAATGTATCTGATCCGATGAGAATCATTCGATGTATACAAACATAGAAATTAACCTTTAAAGGTTAAAAATTAGTAATAAGTAGGACAATGAATCTAGATAAATTAATTTTATTGTCACAGAAATTAATATTGTACTATCTATACAACAAGTTTGCAGAAATTTTTTATTCCCAACAAAAATAAATCCACACACAATGACTGCACAATTTTTACTTTTTTAGATTTGCATATATAATTTATGAAGCCAACCGTTTTCACATAAAACTCTTGTACTATCAAAAAAAAAAAAAATTATAACTCTTGAAGTGTGAAGACCAAATAATAATACCAATTTTCATCTGCAATAATTATATATATATATATTTTTAGTGGGTTTTGACTTTTGAATATAAATGTTGAAATAAAATGAAATATTATTAATATTATGCATGTGGAGTAGGCCAGCTAGTAGCTGGCTAGAAAGAAAACATTGCTTTTTCTCCGCATCCCACATTCATTCACAAGGCCACATACTATACATACATAATGGATACCTTGTCAGACAAACATGGCACAGCTATATATAGCCTCTTCAGATATGAATATAATATATAATTGCAACGTGCCATCTTGTAGCCTGTGCCTTTTGATCTCCAGTGACAAAAGATAACAGAGATGCACTTTCTTTTTAGTTGTTAGTTGTTACATGAAGGTTTGTCAGAATAAGTTAGCAAATTGTTTAGGTGGTTTCATGGTGAGTTTTATATATTGAGGTAATTTTCTGCCAGTCTTAGACTATTATACTAACGTTAGCATTTCGGACCGAAATACTAATGGCTCAAAATTGTTGTTATCGAGTCTAAAATTATGATTTATGGTGCTCAATAAATTCTTTATATGGAAATATTAGGGAATACAAAAAAAATTTCATTTTTAGATTTTTCTAAGTATTTGTTTTGCATATTTCTGAAAATAACATATACAAACATCAATATTTCATTAATATTTATGAGCTCTTTTCTCAAATTCAAAACAAATACTTAGAAAAATCTAAAAATGAAAATTTTTTGTATTCCCCAATATTTCCATATAAAGAATTTATTGAGCACCATAAATCGTAATTTCAGACGCGATAACAACAATTTTGAGCCGTTAGCATTTCGGTCCGAAATGCTAACGTTAGTATAATAGTAAAACTATATATATATATATATATATATATATATATATATATATATTATAACTGAGTATTGAGAGAGAATTTTAATTTTTTTTTAAAAAAAAGTTAATGAATTTCATTTACCACATCCCATTTCATTCCAAGAGGCAAAAATACTAATACAAAAAATAAAATAAAAAACAAAAACAAAAAGTCTCATCCTAATACAAAATGCCCTATTAAGAAGAACTTCTACTTTGCCTTTGATACAAAGGACTTTAAGAAGAAAAAAAGAAAAACAACCCATAATATTCACAACATTCTCTACATTATCACTATTTGACAACATTCACAATGTATGAATTGTGAGTTTTTTTTTACTTAATTATCCTTTACCTTATAATTACAATATTTTTGCACTATCATGTAATGACAATACGAAATATAGAGTCCATATTCGAACTAACGTGTTATCTTCGAAATCAACTCCACAACCTTGTATATTATATAAGTCTACGAAATAATATTGTGCTTGATCTTTTTTTGTGTGTGTTTTTTGTTCCCTTTCTGGGTGTATAAAGCAAATAAGCTATTTGAACTTATTTTTCTCTATATTATCTATGATTTTACAACTTGAAGAGTTGTTATCTTATATAATCAGACATTTCAAAAGAACAAAATAACAAATCAATGATGGATCTGATCTGCTGCTTTTCTGATCAGATGATCAGAATTGGTTGCTGCACTGATCTCAAAATATTTTGGTGTTTCTCAACCGTTCAGATCAAGAAAAACAAAACCTACTTTTCTTTTTAGAAAAACGGGTGATCATTTTGATCCATCAATGATAGGTGCCTCAGCGCTGTATATAGATTAATTGTAGACAGTAGAGTAACTAATGCCAATGCAAGGAATGGAGATGATGCATCAACTTTTGGATCAGCTTTATTCACGTGTTGATCAGGTGGGGGCGGATAAAACAATGGAACCATATTCCAAGTTCAAGATTGCAAGTGGATACGATAATATATGTCCCAATTAAAGTATTAAAGTATCAAGAAGAAAGCATATAAATCATATATAGTGGATTGTGGTCAATGAGGTGCTGACTTGGTGGTACTGGTACGTACTTACCGTTGTACCAGTAACCAGTACCAGCAAATTCTGGAAAAAAAAAATTAAGTACGGAGTATATAATAATAGGTATGAATATTTTCCCGATTTTTTTAATTATAATTAAATAATAAATCAAAATTAACTATTTATGGAAAAAAACAAATGAAATTGCAGATTTAGTATGGTTTCCTTTCAAATCCGCGCCCTATATCACGGTATCGGATGATAAACTGTCAAAAAGGTGAAATAATGTCAAATATTAAAAAATATATATTTTAACATGGGACCTGTTTTAGATCCACAACCAACATTTAAATCTACATATTTTAGTAAGGGACTCCTTTTAGATCCATAACCAAAGTTTGGGCTGCATATTGGAAACACATCCCATAAAATGGGTTGTAGCTAGATTAGAAACGTGACTATTAAAAATGATTAAAAAACACTAGTCACACGGGAATCTTGGTCTTTGACTGTGGATTCAAAACGAATCCATACTAAAGCCGTAATTTCATTTATTTTCATCCTCAATATTTAATTCAGATTTAATATTTTATTATAATTAAAAAATGGGAATATATTCTGCCATAATATCATGAATGAATATTAGCTGAATTGTTTATTGATTTACTTATACATTGATATGAAATTTACAAAAATAAACAGGATGGTCGGCATTAATTATTGCATTAACAAAATGAATAATCCAAAAGTCATTATATTATGAGTTTTAACAAATTGAGATATATATAATCCTGTAATATATTTTGTTTCCATCAATCGGAAGATCTTAACTATATATATATATACATTTGAAATAATTAAAGCACTTTGTATTATATAATTTTTAATTGTGTTATTATCACAGCAACTGAGGAAAGTCTGATTTTGGTCCCTGAACTATAGCATTTGGTTCAAATTGGTCCCTGAACTATTTTTTGGTTCAAATCGATCCTTAAACTTATAAGTTTGGTAAAATATTTTAAGGACCAATTTGAACCAAATGAAATAGTTCAGACACCAATTTGAATCAAAAAATAGTTTAGGGACCAATTTGAACTGAATGCAATAGTTCAGAACCAAAATCGGACTTTTCTCAATTATATTCTATGATGAGTGAGGCTATTGTACTATTAATAGTACAATTTGCTCCGTACTATTGGCCGTATCTCAAATTTCAAAATATTGATAGTCGATCCAAACCGTTTACCATGATCTTTATATTCAATTTAACTTATAAATGAAATTTTATATTTTTTGGAATTTGTTTAGTATTTTTTTTTAGATATTTTAAAATGTCACCTATTTAAATGGCTCGTAATGTTTTAATCAAGTGACTTTTGAATATATCTTAAAAATAGTAAAAAGTTACTAAAAAATTTAAAATTTCGTTTATAAGTTAAATTGAATATAAAGATCATGGTAAACGGTTTGGATCGACTATTAATATTTTGAAATTTGAGATACGGCCAATAGGACGGAGCAAATTGTACTATTAATACTACAATAGCCTCACTCTTCTATGATATGGCCCATTATTTTCCATTTCTTCTAGTATGTATGAGATGCAAGAACTTGAGAGACTGAGCCCAAAATACAACTTAAAGTGTCACGTGTAGCTTCAGCAGGCCCATGACTGATCTAACACTATATATCTCAGTTAACTATAACCAACTTAATTCTTTTTGTTGAATAAATTTTGAATTTTCCAACTTTGGATTAATCATATTAACGGGATTGGAATTCAGGCATGTTTATAGAAAACAAAAAAAATTGGCATTAGGTTAGTTCATCTCTTTTTAAACAAATTGCCAAACAATTTATTTGACTCTACAATAATAATCAACACTAAACAACCCGGATGGGGTCTATTATAGATATTTAAATTTGAGTGATTTGACCCTCATCTTCATCTAAAAAAAAAAAAAAAATCAACACTACAATAAAGAAATAAAAAAAAGGGATCATAATATTCAACTCAGAAATCCTTGTTAGAAGGAAAAGAATGAACAATTAATCATTTGAAAACTATAAATATTAATTTCTCTTTTGCCTCTTGCATGGGGGCAAAAACAGATCATATATAAACAAATAAATAAAAGAATTATATATGTTCAATTCAACTACTGCAAAACTGTCTCTGAAGTCTAAACCTAATCTATATACACACTTCAATTTTCTGTTTGCAATCATCAAGTTAAGTCTCAACAGCTAATGGCCGGGACCCTTCGGACTTGGCCCCGCCGGCAGACGCGCCATCCAGGAGGCAACGACTTCCCTGGCCTTCTCATACACATCCTCATACGACCCCGTATACTCCCCGATGGCAGATTGCTTATCCGGCGTCGGTCTGGCGGCTTCAGCCTGTTGCGTGCATGCGAGAACGAGAACCGCGACGAGCAATGCAAGGAGAAAAACTCGCAACGTGCCGAAACCCATTGATGAAGAATGATTGATTTGATGTAATAGTATATATACTTAATTAAGATGTTGTTTAGGAGGTTTGATTAGTGGTATATAGCTTGTTAATGGCTTGATGGGTATTATATATAAGGAATGAGAATATGAGATAGGCAGGGGAGCTAGACTGGTACAATAAGTGATATATATAGGTGTATATATATAAGTGTCAAGTGTGAAGCAATATTAGAGTTGGTAATCCTTGACCCAATTGGGAGATTTGAATTTATGAAGAGAGGCTCCGGATCATATGTGGCATTATTTCTTATAGTTTGGTCCAACAGATATATATGACTTAATTTTGTGAATTGTGATTGATAAATAATGTGTATATATATCGGTGCCCGTCATATTAAAGAATGCTTATTAATTTTCGTCCGGAGAAAGACACATGCATATATATATATATATATATATATATATATATATATATATATTATGTCTTACAGTCTTACTAGTTAGTTACTACTACTTAATTAATATCCCTTTATTTATTACTTAGAGAAGGATGACCTAAAATGAAAGCATCATTATTATATAATTAGTGACACAAGAGATCAATGCATGGTTTTGAAAGTCAAAAGGAAAAGGGGACGGCAAACAGGTATATGTGTTGACTATTTCGTCAAAATCAAATAGAGTAGGAACAAACAACGGGTTGGACCGTGTAAGTGTATATCTATGCCGTGGAGTGTAAACCAAGAAATTGAAATTCAATTTATAATGTTGACAATTTTGAATTAGATCTTTTATTCGGAACAAAAAATGGGAAATGTTCAACTTTAATTTTGCTGTTAATATAATTGGTACGCGCTGTTTGTTGAAGTCAACCCAAGTTTCTGCATGCATGCAGTTTCTTCATATTGGGTGACATCTTTGATTGGATATTTGGATTCTTTCAAATTCAAAACTAGGAATATATATATATAGTGTTGAATTCAAAATAATTTCATTTTATGAAATTACAATCAGAGAAGCTCTGCTTTATATTGTACATATACTTTACATGCATTATTACAATCAAAGATGTAATATATAGTATCTCACAAGCCGTAATTAATGGAACATGACTAAAATGTATTGTTGATCATAAACTGAATCAGATAGGTTAGAATTGTACCAGGATTGGTACTGATATTAAGTTCCATGAAGAGAGAAGGGTTAAATGTTACAATGTAAATGGTAACTCCATAGAAAAAGAAACTCCTTAAAGTTCAGTTTTTATGTTCAAACTTCAAAATTCACCCAATTTATCTCCAAATTGGTTAATTTCCTGTGTACATACCTTTTTCCAGACTATATAAACAAGATGTAGATCATAAAGCAAAAGAACAAATTTTACACAAGTATGACAAAGACAATTACTTTTTGTTGTCTTTTTATATAGTTCGTCAAGCTCAGACTCAAGTGTTAGTAGCCATAATTAGTAACATGATCATTAGCACTTTTATCATCTTTAAGTGTGCAGTTCTGAGACGCACCATGAAAGCCCATAAGATCTTCAAACATCGTAAAAATCACATCAATTTCTGTGAATACAAATCATAAAATTACCTTTCCTGCTAATATCCATGCCGAAACTGTGATCGGATCATCAGAAATCCTGCGTGGCAATCCTTCCGGAGATTTCTCTCTCTTTCTCCTTTCTTTTGCCAATGGGTGCAAGAACTTTCAGGAATCAGATTATGATCTATTAGAGGAAAGAGAGGATCTGCCTAGGGTCTTTTATATGTCCCATACGCACCTTTTCAGTTGCTGGACATTTCTTTTATATGTCTCTAATTAATCCGCCCATTAAAGATTAATTAAATTAGGAGAATTAATTAATTACTGAATTTTTCTTACATCAAGCACAATAACCTTGGTTTTCTTGCACGCCGTCGGAGTATCAGAGCTATGACGGTCCGACGCATACTCCTCTTACCCCCGACGCCTTCGCTCCACGGCAACATGTTTCTGTCGCTCAATTCATCGACATGAAAATACAGATTGAAAGTTCGAAAACTGATTGATTGGCAGCAACAGCTAGCTCGAGATCAGCTAGAGAATTCACAAATGGCAATCGCTTTGTTTGCAAGAGAGAGAGAAAAGTGAGAGCAGCCTAAACGCCGGTTAATTTGGATTATATAAAAATTAAGCGGGAAAGAGCGGCTCGCATGTTATGTTTTGGGCCGTAGGGAATTTGGGCCTTCTTCTACATATTGTTATTGCAAAAGAATTCCTAGTAGAAAGGCTCCAAACCTGTCTAGATTAACTACTATAAATTAAGAATCGGTTGACTCGGTACTGTCCATATCCTTACTGTATATAAAAAAGCGTATTGAAAAAACTGATATAAAAGAGCTATTTTTCTCAAATAAGAAACCTGAGCCGTTGATCATTTTCTTGGATAGACCCGAACCGTTGATTTACGTTAATGTCCGTTAACATTAATGTCTCAGCCCATTAAAATTTAAGGCTCATTACATATTATCTTTAAAATTTATTATAGGGTAAATTTTTCTGGGAGGTCACTGAACTTTGCTCAAAATTCGTAATTAGTCACTGAACTTATATTTATTCATTTTTTTTACTCAAGTTTGATGTTATCCAAATTTAGTCACTCCGTTAGTTTTTCCATCCGACTTAACGGAAAAGTTAACATGACATCAATTTTAGAGTTTACACGTATATTTTTTCAATATAAAACTTAAAAAGTGAGAATATAATGATACAAATTATTTTTTATTTATTTTTTGTAATGCATTAAAATATTTCATACTTTTAGAAATGTTAAAAATTAAATTTGCATGAGAATATAAATTAAAATGATTTTGAAAAAATATTTTTTTGAAACAAAATAAACCATATTTTAATTTGTTTCTTACATTATATATTCTATATGGAAAAAATATATGTCTAAGGCTTAAAATTAAATTTAAATTAATTATTCAGTTAAGTTGGATGGAAAAACTAACGGGGTGACCAAATTTGGATAAACATCAAAGTTGAGTGACCAAAAATGGATAAATAGAAGTTCAGTGACCAATTATAGATTGAGAGTAAAGTTTAGTGAGCATCCAGAAAATTTACCCTTTATTATAAGAAATAACAATTTCAGCCCAAAGCAACGCGTGAGCCCTTTACTAATATATATATATATATATATATAAAAAAAAGTTAGTTTATATAAAAAAGAATACAGCAAACACAAGAAAAATATAACATTGGGAGTTCTAACTTTTTTTTTTTTTTTAAAATGAGTTTATATAAAGAATTTGAAAAGTTGAAAGAAATAGATGATACAAAATAAAAAAGAGCAAAGAAATTTTTACCATCAAAGGTCAAAGCATCCTATCGGGTTACCCTGTGATTTTACCCCGGGTTGTCTGGGTACCCCGGGTCGGGTTAGGTAGCTGGTTCGCTCTGATCGAGTTTTCTCGAAAAATTTTCTGTGGGCTGAATTCCTTTTCTAGCTACTACAACTTTTGAAATAAGGGATATATAATTCCTGGATATAAATGCAGCTTCAGAATATCATGAAACCGCAATTGCGAAATATAATATATACGTCTCAATATGATGACTTCTCTACATAGCAGCTAGAATCAAAATCTGGTGATATATAATTAGCACAGAAAAATATATATCTGAATCGACTGTTTAATTAGTTAATGGCAACAGATAATGATAAATACATGGCTACACTTCTGTAGAATTAATCAGACAAAATGATGCCATGCATGTTGTCTCTAAAGTCTAATTAAACAGGAAAAAAGAATGTATTCATAATTAAATACAGCATAGCAACATCTCAAAATTTTAACATCATATTCCGAAATCCGAATATATTTTGAAGCCTAATTCTGCTCTGGATAAGATGAAATATGGGTTGTTCATTTCTCATAATCGGATGGTTAAGATATATCTTTTAAATACAATTTATGAGACATGTTTAATAAGAACTGCTCGATTCAAAATGAAAGATTGCTTAACCGATCCACAGCAGAATCACTCTATTTCAATCATATATAAAACACTAATGCTTGGGTTTGATCTCAATGCCTTGTAAAATTATCCCCCCTTGCCAAGAATGCCCATCTACCTCTTCTAGTCTCATGTACACATGATCCCCCTCTACTCCATCGTCATTGTAAAACTCTCCAATCTCCACCTCCATCCATCCGTCGCCTCTCGACTTCGCCGTTTCACCTAGCTCATCACATGATATCTTCCATTCAGCAAGCGATTTTCTCACGACCCGGTCATAGAACGGCTCAAGATACACCGTGCTGTTAGTACTGCGGTGTTTGCCAGCGTACACTAATGCGTGCTGTCTCGATCGTCCGATCTTGTGGAGAAAATCGTCGCCAGATGCCTCGGTTAATTTGTACACTAGATATGCACCGTATCTGGTGTTTTTCGACAACATGTTCACGTTCATCCTGCCGGCGATACTCAACGAACATTGGAACTTTGGCTCTACTACTTGAGCAAACCTATATTAGAGTAAAACAAACACAAATTCTCAAATTATATATAAGTAGGCTAGTCGTTCATCACAATAAATTAAATTCCTTAAAATTAAAAAAGTTAAAAAAGTATTATTTTTAATAAAATCAATTTTCAAAATATGAGGGAGTAAATATATAATATTTGATTCTAGCTATAATATATTTAGTAGAAGTCCTATATTTCCAAGATCATCAATGCTAAATTCATGATACCAAAGTTGAAACTTTATTTCGTTTGCTTTTACCATACATTTTGTTTTTATGGAAGCTGTATATATAGATTATAGAACAATATATATGACTATATATATATATCTAACTTATTTCTTTAATTTGGCGGATATTAGAAAAACAAAAAAAGACAAATGAGCAAGAATAACTGAGTTTAAAGTTTGATCAGAGAAAAACTTGAAAAATTACCTAGAGTCAGGGAGAGAAAACTGTCTCCAGTATAGATGCGGCTCGTCGGCGGAACCTATCTCGAGTAAACCCGTCGATAGCATGTAGCACTTAGCTCCACTTGATTTGTCCAGTCTAAAACTCTATGCACAATCAAAGCAATTGATCACAACAATATGAGCAACTAATCACATACACTAATTCATATAATAAACCGGCTTAAGAAAAGAGAAGTTAATTGCAATATATGCGTACCATTGTGCCGCCATCGATGAGCACGTGGCGTTCGGCGAGCCTGAAGAAGAGATCCTTCTTGGAGGTGTACACAACCGATTCAACGGCACGGGACAGAATGGTGGCGCAGTCTGATGGGAGGAAGGACTGCCATACGAAGTCGGAGTCCATCACCCAGCGGAAGGAAGCGGAAGTGAGCGAGAAGTTGCACGCGTCGCGGGGGGAGGTGCGGGAGATGATCTCGCAAACGCAGTCGTCGGGCACAGAATTGATATCAGTTAACAATCTCTCTTCCATTTAATTGCACTCTGTTAATTAATTTGGCATTTCAATTAACTAGCAAGGAATTAAGGATCATAAACTCTCTCAACTCTCTGAATTTATTTTGTCTCTGTAGATGTAGAATGCATTAATAGATCATGAATTTATATATATATACATCTTTGGCTTCCATAATAAGGCTTGGCAGTTCCCTACTTGGGGCCAAGCTGTTTAAATTTATTTTGTTTCTATTTTTTTGCAAAATTCACCCGTAATTAGTCTCATAGATATTGATGAAATCACAGTACGTACATCATGATATATAGTAAGATTTGACAAGTCCTGCAGGCTGAGCGCCAAGCTTCTCAGAGAAACGCTAGAGTATATATATATATATATAATTTTGCTAAAATGAGTTATGACTCACGGGCTGCTCCGTGAGTCAGGATCCAAAAATATATCAAATCACTTCCAAATTTCGATTTATATGACTCAATAAATTCTTCATATCAAAATCTTATAGCACGCAAAAAATTTTCATTTTTGGAGATTTCTAAGTATTTATTCTAGATTTTTTTAAATGATACATAAAATATTGATTATTTTATTAATACTGTATAGTCACTTTTGAAAAATCTCAAACAAATACTTAAAAATCTCCAAAAATGAAAAATTTTTGCGTGCTATAAGATTTTGATATGAAGAATTTATTGAGCCATATAAATTGAAATTTGGAGGTGATTTGGTATGTTTTTGGATCATGACTCACGAAGCAACCCGTGAGTCATGACTCACCGTAGCTAGACTTGGGATTATGTCAAGATTATAATGAGCTATTTGGATCAAAATTTCAGACGACAGATTTTAAAAATTGGACCGTAAGCGTTTCGGTCTGAAGTGCTTATGGGAGCACCGTAGCCGGACTCTATATATATATATATATAGAATTAGGCTACGGTAATATGCATATCACGGTTTTACCGTGCTATGCGGTCGGCACCTGCATTTTCGGTGTCCAAATAGTCGATCTGAACCGCTCAATGTGATCTCTATATCAAAATATACTATGAAACCAAATTTTATATTTTTTTGAAATTTTTTGCTATTTTTAATGATGGGGAGAAAATCGTTGTTTTGTATGAACCAGAATCCTTGGATCTAGCCATTTTTTCTCTATCATTAAAAATAGCAAAAAATTTTTAAAAATTATAAAATTTGGTTTGCTGGCATATTTTGATGTAGAGATTACGTTGAGCGGTTCGGATCGACTATTTGGACACCGAAAAAGGAGACTCGGACTGCATAGCACGGTAAAACCGTTATATGCATATTACTGTAGCCGGATTATATATATATATATATATAGAGTCTAGCTACGGTGAGTCATAACTCACGGGCTCCTCCGTGAGTCAGGATCCAAAAACATATCAGATCACCTTCAAATTTTGATTTATATGGCTCAGTAAATTCTTCATATCAAAATCTTATAGCACGCAAAAATTTTTCATTTTTGGATATTTTTAAGTATTTGTTTGAGATTTTTTAAAAGTGACTATACAATATTAATAAAATAATCAATATTTTATGTATCATTTTAAAAAATCTAGAATGGAGATCTCCATTGCGCTCTCATGAAAAATGGTTAGATGGGACTGCAATGGAGGGTCCAGATTGTATCTTGTCGTTAGATCTGCGGTGCATGATGGATCTAATATTAAATCAACGGTTGGATCCAAAATAGATATCCATGATCCATAATTAATCTTATTTTGGATATCTATTTTGGATATTGAATATTTTCAAATATGGATATCTATTTTGGATCCAAATATGTTTTCAAATGTTCAATTGTAGACTGAGATTAATTATTTTGCTCTAAAAAATTGGATACTAATTGCAGAGTCCGAATCTGCTGCTATTATAGGGAGTCTTTTTCACAATTAATCTCATTCGTTGATTTTGATCCGACGGCCCATATTTGGATAACAGGGTCCTGTTATCCAAATTAGGATAACAGCGGAATTGAATTCCTAATTGCATATGAAGTTGCATCTTACTGTTACTAGAAATCAAAAGGATATAGTGATATGTGTATGGATTTTTTTGTTCAATAATTGTATTATTGTGATTCTATAAAAATAATACCTCAAAAGGTATGTTCTTCTTGAACTATGAATGCTATTTTTATAATTTGTACCAATGATGGAGGTTCAAAATAAGCATGTTTAAGAATGAATTAAGCTGGTGATTACTGATGAGCAGTACAAATTAAAAAGGGCCCGCTGCATGGCGCGGGTTCACGGCTAGTGTATATATATATACCTATAAAAAGCCCACGCCTTACTTTAGGCTGAAATTGTTGTTTCTTATAATAAACTTTTAAGATAATATGTAATGGGCCTTATATTTAGGAAATTGATATGGGACTTAAATTTTAATGGGCTGAGACATTAACGTCAATGAGCATTAATGTAAATCAACGGTTCTGATCTACCCAAGAAAATGGTCAACGGCTCAGGTTTCTTATTTGGGGAAGATAGCCCTTTCATGTCATTTTTTTCAACATGCTTTTATATATAGTAAAGGTAAAGGAAAAAATATTAGTGTCCTTATATCAGTGTCAACATATTCACATTGTTACAAAATTTGAGTTAAGAGTTACAAAATCTAAGATACTAGTTATAAATTTTGTGTTTCCGTGGACATGTGGATAGTTAAAATGGGGACACTTGAAAAATTCCTTAATGTTTAGGCTTTAATGATGAGACCCCGCAGGTTGATGGATAGTAACTAAGTGACGCAATGCGTATGGAACAAATATATGTCCAACTCACACTTGGACGTAAATGATGTCCACACCAAATCTAAGCTGATCAAGAATTAATTCATACATAATGGCATGAGATATATATTTCTAAGAAACAATTAAGTGGCATGGTCTTGAAGAATATGCACGAGTTATATAGTCATTAAGACATTTTGGCTAGGTGAAAATATAGGAGTACATTTGTGATTTTAGGATAATTAATGTTTAGAGTTAACATTTACTATTTTTAGGAGTGAAAGAAAGTTATTATTTGTACATTGTTTTCTAATTGGTCTTTAACAGTTTGACTAGATTGAAATAGCAGTTAAAATATTATTAAAGTTGGTACAACTTTCTAGTAGATGTAAGCAATGGCGGAACCAAGATGGATCTGAAGGGGGTGCCGATGGAGATTCTGACGCCGAAGGCGATCGCCACTCGCATCAAGGCGAAAGGGCTGCTGAAGCTTGCTGATATTGTCAGATGTGTGAAAAACAATGCAGGGATGCATGCGAACGGGTTCAAGTGTCACTGCATGAGCGAGTCGCACCAGCTAGCGCCGCATGGAGTTCTTTGCCCAGAACCCTCACCTCCTCGTGAACACCTTCTCGCAGACCTTCGAGAGCCCATTCCTCGATCGATCTGCTCCGCCATTCCCGCCGGTCCTCTCGTGTCTGTGCCAACGATGTCTACCAGGAGCTGATTAGAGATAAGAACCAAATACTGGCTCTGTGAAGGAATTATTGTCATTTGTCAAGGTCATGATTCATGCCCTCTTACTTTGCTCTATCATTTCTGGATTGAAATATGCCTTTTAAATCTTGGAATTATAACACTGCCTGATATATGGTTTAGAAGATATCTTTGTACTGGAAAAGAGAGAGAAGGAACTTTACAAAATTTAAATTTCAAGTCATAAATTCAAAGTTTCAAACCAATCATTCCCAAATTGGTTTCCTACTTTAATTTCCCCTGTATATACATTCTATCAGACTAAATAATTCAGCAAGGTCCAGATCATAAACAAAAGTAACATATTTTACTTTTATATACGCAGTTACGACGAAATTACTATTGTTCCTTTGCTTGTCTTCTTAGCTCATCAAGCTCGGACTCGAGTATGATATCTCTAAGAGAGTTCTCTGATTTTGAGCCTCCATTTTCGGTTCTACTGGCGGGAAGTTCTCCTTTCTGCAGTCAAAACAAAATTATAGTAAACAATGGCTAATAACACCATCAAAAGTTTTGAAAAGCAATTAACAACCCGAACACCGTAAACCTATCGCAGTCTGTACTCATAGCAATTATGCCTGAGGAACTGCTGTTTCAGCTCCTTAATTTGGGCATCTAAACCGGCTTTAAGTTTTGGGAAAGAGGGAAGAAGAATAAGTATTGCTTATTAAATATGTTTTCTATGTTAATTTTTAGGGGTAATGACCCCAGACCCCCCCGAACTTTCGGGTTTTGACAACTTGGCCCCCGAACTTTTAATTTGGACAAATGCCCCCCCGAACTACCGATTTGTGACAAATTGCCCCCCGGGCTGTTAATTAGCCATCTAATACTCCATTTACAAGTATGAAAAGACCAAAATACCCTTATGTATATATGCATGATATTTTAAAATTTTAAATCATTTAAAACGTAAATAATTTTTTCTTGGTCTTTTCATACAAACCGGAGAGTTCACAAAAATATTTTAAATATAAATAAGTTCAAAAAAATATTTAATTAAAAACCATTATATATTAAAAATATATAAAAAGTTATTAAATATTTTGCAAATACAAAATTTATAATACAGAATGTTTATCGTTTACTTTTTATTATTTTATTTTATGAACATAATATTTATATTCATGTAACTAATTTTTATGGAAAAAAAAATATTTACGTTTTAAATGATTTAAAATTTTCAATCAAATTTGAAGTTAACAAATCGGTAAAGCCAGAAAGCGTTTTATATGCATGATATTTATATATACATAAGGGTATTTTGGTCTTTTCATACTTGTAAATGGAGTATTAGATGGCTAATTAATAGCTGGGGGGCAATTTGTCACAAATCGGTAGTTCGGGGGGGCATTTGTCCAAAATAAAAGTTCGGGGGCCAAGTTGTCAAAACCCAAAAGTTCGGGGGGGTCCGGGGTCATTACCCCTAATTTTTATGTACAAATATACATCTCATCTTTATAATATATACATAAATAATTTCGTAGAGCCAACACAGATGCCAGCTACCACCATCGAATCTTTCGCAAAAACCGTCGCCATCGATGGGTTCGTCGCTGTCCTCCAAGTCCAAGCATCAACTGTAACACTGCAATTGCAGCAGCCAGACCAGCTACTGCAGCCACAGTCACAATTCCGACCCATGTCGCTGTGGCAGCAACAGCTATGGCGGCTCCGGCCACAGCAGTTGCCGCAGCTGCTGCTGCCACTGCTCCAGCTAGTGCCGCTACGACAGCTGCTAGTGCCAGGATTACCAGTACTGTCTGGATTACAAAGAATTTCGTCGCTAGCACGGTTGAAAATAGTGAGACTGACACCAGACATGTTATCAGCGCCAATAATGCCAGTACCGCTCCAAAAATCTTCTCTTCCCAATAAAACAACAGAAAGTAAAGGATGTGTCGTAGCTTTGCTGAAGGTCTAGACTAGGTGTCGAAAGTTGAAGTGGCTTAAATATTTAAAAAACTAAATAGTATCGAGTTCTTGCAAAAGTGCCGAACTCTTGAAAATGCTGCAAGTTTAATTATTGAAGCATTGATATGTAGCATTTTGGGAGACGGATGAACGAAAAGAAAGAAACGAATGCCGGTAATTCAACTTACCAAAGAGACACCTGACAATTCCATTTTCAGTCTTGTAAGGTCATCATCTACCGATGAGGTCTCAAGCATCGCAAACTACATCAACAAAAAGTGAAATATCTTACATTTAATAAGAGTTGCAACATGAATTGGTCGGATAACATTTCTCTATTTTAGCAAAAAAGCCGTACCTTCCCATCGAGCTCGTCAGCATTTAACTCGTTCAGAGCTTCAGCTCGAGATTCCATATTTAGAACTGTTATAAAAGAAAATTGATTTTACACCTCAGAGTCTCAGACCTTTATTATCCCTTCCAAATAAAAGCTTTACTAACAGTAGCAATAACATTACAAGTTTGAATATTCTAGAGATTTGAGGTGTAAAATGAATAGAGATGACAGATTGTCGGGTCGGGTCGGGTCTGTTTGACCAAATGGAAATGTTGGGTCAGGTCGGGTATTGGGTTGACATCTGCCGGCATTTTTTTCTGGTGGGGTTCGGGTCAGTCTGACTTTTCCTGAAACACGGGTCGGGTCAAGTTGGGTTGGGTTCAGGTCTGTTTGACTTTCCCTGAAACTCGGGTCAGGTTAGATTTTGCCACCTCTAAAAATGATCTACAAGGTAACTATTCAAAGATATTTAGCCATGATAAGGTGAACTGGATGTACTGTCTCTTCTAAGATTATAATTAAGGCGTTGGCTTTGTTCAAAAAGTTTAAGTATAGTTCAGCATGCTCAGGTACATTATGAATAGAAGCGAACGAAGATATACGGTAGTACCTTTTTCCTCCATCTTTTCAAATGCCGAAAGAGCGCTGCTCGTATTTACAGTTCCCAGCATTTCATTCACTTTGGTGGCAGTCCTGGAAAGAAAGAACTAAAAATTTAGCACTATTACAAAATTGAAAAATGTATAAGAAAATCGATAAAAGAGACCATTTACGGACTTCGCTGTCTGTGCACGAGCTTTTAGTGTATCCTTCTTAGCCTTGGCTTCTTGAATCTTGCTCTCCAAAATCTACAAATTTGAATTAGGACAGAAAGAACCAAAAAGATGAAAATTTAAATCATAATATACAGTTTCAGAGAAAACACAATTTCGTTATATCCATCTGAGACTAGATGAATTGACAAAGATAATAACAAAGACCTTCGAATTCGATATGAGATTTTCAACGACACTCTTCTGTTGATCTAACTGCGTCTTAAGTGAGCTTGCACTGTCCTGCATTCAAAAGCAGTTTTTTTTTCCCCTTTAGAAAATGATAAACATACAACAACAACCGTAGTCGTGAAATGGGATTAGTGTCGTATGATACAGAAAAAAGAGACAGAATTTCAGTTGTTAATTTACAGCATATGATTTGCGTCTTTTTAAAGCCTCACGTGCCAGTTCCTCGTCTCCTTTCTGAAGAGCCAGCTGTGCCCTTTTATACCTGTTTCATTTTAATGTACGACATCATCTGAGCGTGCGTGTACCTTATAAAAACATAGTTTTTTAACAACCAACAACAACCCGTTATTACGAGAGATAGTCTTGTTCTTCCTTCCGCTTTTGCCTTTTTGTAATTTTGCTTTTATGTCAATTCTGCTGAATCTGTACCCGATTGTGCAGAATCTGTTCTTCGTTCTGTCAAATGATTCGGATACAGAAATCAAACAAGAACATTTGAACATTACCAATCCGCAGAAGATTGTTCGGCAGCCTTATATTTGTTTTCCAACCGTCTTTGTGACGCTATTACCTACAGATCGATGAAGGCAAAAAAAATCAGACAAACTAAAATCTTCTTAAATAAATAAAATAAAAATTTCAATGCAGGATGCAATTGCAGCATTCGGCTCCACACGCACACACAAAGCACACACCTGTGCTGTTGCCTGTCGCATCTTAACAAGGTCATCGTTCATCTCCAGCACAGCTTGATCCAATATCTTCTCTGGATCTTCTAACGAACTTATCGCTGCATTTGCATATGACTATTACAAAAAAGCAAAAAATGAAACAAAAGAGAATCATTACTGAATGGAGAGTTAGAGAAAATATATTACTATTATAGCACACACCGCTATGTAGGGTAGAATATTTGTATTTTAAAAAAGTCAAAAACCAATGTTAGCTTGTTTTCTGGGTGGTTTGTACTTTGTACCAGTATCCAGATAATTCAACAGAGAGCAAAATTTAATATATTTTTTTTTTTTTTGAAAGAACACAATTTTCTTCGAACATTAATGGAAAACACCAAATTCAGGAAGTGTAACTGGCCTGATCATCAGTACAGTAAACGAAGTGTTCGACAAAACAAAAGCAAACAACATACTGCATGAAAACAAATTCTTTTGGTACCAAATTACAGGTAACAGCTTAATTAATTAGGTGCCAGAATTGGGGCTTTATTATATACGAAGAACACGCACCTTGACCACTCTGGACAAGCGTTCAAACAAGTTCATCTGGATACGGATTGCTCGGCACCTCCGTCTATTCGAGCCGAGTCTGCGAATCGGAAGTGATCTGAATGAACAACCTAGGATTCATTGAAAACAAAATCTATCAATTAATAACTATCATCCAATTAACTACTCATTTGTTCATTTAATAATAACAGTATAGTGAAGGAAGCAAAACTGGCAATTTGGGTACTTCTACCGGTACCAAGTTCAACGTATAAACATGCAATAATCCTAGCAAAAATAAAGGAGTAATACCTAGCGTCCACAAAAAAACCGTCCATAGCGTCCATAGGTAATTACATTTCGGGATATATCTGTTACAGGATGTACGTATTTGTTACATTATGTACACGTCTATAGATGTACGGACGGTTTTTCAATGGACGCAGGATGTTTCTCAAAATTAAAATAGCATTGCAATTCAGAAACATAACAACATCAACCTCCATTTAGATAGCAAGAAGTGTATAGAGGAGGGAGGAAGACACGGTGTCTGGAAGAGGAGGAATAATAATTATTAGGAGAAGCAAAGCTCAAGCAGCTTGTTGATGGCTTGATCATCGCCATTGAATCTGTGATTTAGGAATCAAGTTTGAAGGGATGAATGGAAGGAGAGAATTGTGGAGTGGAGGGAGTTGGATTGATTGTGTGGAGTGGAGTGGAAGAGAGACCGTTTGCAGGGAGTGCTTTTCCTCTGTAGCGCTACATCGTGTAGCGCAGGATGTAAACCATTGGATCATCTCGAGATTCGAGCCGGCACAGATCTCGAGATGACCGAACGGTTCACATCCTGCGCTACACAATGCAGCGCTACAGAGGATATGAAATCGTTTGCAGGGACCAGAATCCGTTGTGTTTTTCTGAAAAGAAAAACAGAGTCTGCTTTTCTGATCGAACGGTGGGGATCGGTTGCTGCACAGATCTCAAAGTACTTCGATGTTTGTTACACCGATCTCAAAGTAATTCGGTGTTTCTCAACCGTCGGATTCAAAAAAGCAAGGCTGGCATGGTGTCACCGTGTCAGCTGCCTAGACAATCAGCAAATCAATGGATTTTTTTTTTTTTTTGAGCTGAATTTTGGTGTAATTCGGATGTATTGAGGGCCGTATGATCATGATCAAGCGATGCAAAGTAATTAGTAGGAAAATTCTCCTCTTGTTATGTTAAAGAGAAATTGAATTTTTATAGAACTTGTTAATTTTTTTGATGAAATTATAGCATGTTAAATTGTATGTTAAAGAGAAATGGAACTTTTATAAAAAATTTTAATTTTTTTTTATGAGATTATAGCATGTTAAATTTTCGTACTTAATTTATCTTCACAACTTTCTTTTGTTTTTTTTTAATTCGTCATTTTTTTAGGGGAATTTGTATATTTGCCTCTCCAAAACCCTCCAATTGTAAGTTTGCCACTTCAAACTTGGGTATTGCAAATTTGTCACTACAAATTTTGAGTACTTTGCATTTTTGCCATTAAAATTTTTATATGACCAAATTGCCCTCAATCTCCTCCATGGCAGCCCCGCGCGCCCCCCGCGTACCCCCACACAGCCCCCGGCAACCACTGCGCACCCGCCAGCAGCCCCCCGCGCCCCCCGGCAGCCCCCCGTGCCCCCCGGCAGCACCCCGCGCACCCGCCGGCAGCCCCCCGCGCACCCCGGGAGGAGCGAGGGGGCGGCCGGGGGCTGCCGGGCAGTGCGATGGAGCTGCCAGGGGCGCGCGGGGGCTGCCGGGGCGGGTGCGCGAAATTTTTATAAAACTCGGAGATCATCGGAAAAGAAGACATTCTTCTGCAATTCTGTTCTGCGCGAAATTAATTTTTGAATTTCAAATCAAAATAGATAAAAAAAAAAAAAAAAAAGAGAGAGAGAGGGGACCGGAAAAAATGGAGAGTGCTTATCCTCATCAGCGAATCAACGATGTGGATTATAGCGGGGTATTTGAGATTGAGTTGCACGAATGTTAACGCGAATCCAACGGTCAGAGAAATTGGAAAATGGAGATGAAAGTTGCAAGGACATACATAGAGTCCGAATCTGCTGTTATTCTTAAAGAATAACAGACCCTGTTATTCCGATTTGCACCGTTAGATCTAAACGGACGGACACGATTGACCCACTTTAGATTACAGGGAGCCTTTGAAACTAATCTCATCCATTGATTTTGATCCGACGGCCCATATTAAGATAACGGAGCCTGTTATTCTTATCAGGAGGGAATTCATATCCCCTGCTGTACTGCACAATGCAGTTCACAACGTCAGCGGTTGGATTGTCTCCAGATTCGTGCCAGCACCGATCTTGAGATGAAATGGGGACCGTCCGATGGAAAGCAGGAGATTTTATTTTAAAGATATTTTTCTGAGTGGGTTCCACTGAGTAGTCGCTTTTGGGGCTCCTCCTCTGTTTCTCTTCCTCCTCATCAATCCTCCTCAATCCTCCTCACTGGATAAGCTTCCCTTTTAATCTGCTTCTTGCTTCATCTTCCAACGATTTCACCTCACATTACCCCTTCAGATTTCAATTCTTTACATACCCATTTGAGCTTTGAAGGAATTAATCACAACCCACAAATCAATTGATGCTTCAAGCTGTGATATTTGTTCAATAGTGGTGTACCGGTACGTACCAAGCACCAACAATGGCAGCTTTCACCCCCAATTCTTGCATCCAGTACAGGGAGCTCTGCACAAGGGACTACGGGATGCAACCGCCCAGCTCCGGCGGCCGGGGGTGCTCCGTCGTGGGGTCCAGCGGCCGGGGATTGGCGAGGCGGTTGGAGAGTGATGGCATGGCGGTGATTAAGGGGAGGACAAGGGGGGAGGTGCAGAAGTTGGGAGCTTTCTGGCAAGATGTGTCGCACCCGACTTCCGTCGATATGGAGTCCATCGAAAGCTTGGAGGAATTCGAAGAGATCCTTCGGGTATCGAAGGAGAATTCGCAACCCATCATCGTCGATTGGTTCGTGTTCTTTTCTTGTTTCTTGGTACATATTGATGCATTTTATTTGTACCGGTACTAATGATGTGTACCAGTAAAATGCGGTATGGTGTTGGATCCTTGGAAAGTATGTAATTGTTAGATTAATATCTAAAAGGACGTTGCTTTCATGCTCACACCCAGATAATTGGGAGCTACTTTGGGCAGCGCCAAAATTACTTATGGGACAGCTTTTTTTTAATAAAACTGACCAAAATACCCTCGCTAAAGAAGTGAAATGTATCATTAACTGTAGGGGTATTTTGGTCAGTTTGGGTACAAAAGCTGTCCAGTAAGTAATTTTAGCGCTGCCGAAAGCAGCATCCCAGATAATTTTATCGGTTACAGATGAATCTCATAATGGGTAATATTCATTTATGATGGTAAGATCAAAAGCATTTTTTTTTTTTTTTTTGGTGGGAGTATTGGAGTAAAATTCTATCTAAAATTGTGCTATTGTTTGTTTCTTTTGTTGAGGCAGGATGGCTACCTGGTGTAGGAAATGCATCTATCTCAAGCCCAAGCTAGAGAAACTCGCTGCCGATTATCCTAGGTAATTCTGTAAAATTCTTAATTAGCCCCCAAAAGAGGATATGAGAAGATAATTAACAGCTGCATTGTTATATTCAATTTTGTAGAATAAAGTTCTACTATGTGGATGTCAACAAAGTTCCTCAGACATTGGTAAAGCGAGGGAATATCTCAGTGAGTTGCTTTTTTTTTGTTCACAAATTTATTTGTCAAGTTTAATTCAATTCTATGTTCAAACTGACATATTTCATTTTCTATTTTGATGAATTGATTGATGACTTTGTTCCTTCAGAAAATGCCTACTATTCAGGTATTGCATTTTTCTTTGATTAATCAATTCATTTATTGTTCTCCAGCATTTAGGACATCTGTTTCAGTTCCTTAAATTTATTGGTCTAATTTAATCTGTACAATTGACCTCTTTAATATCTTTCTATAAAATATGAGAGGGAATTTATATGCTCCATTCTTGTATGAATCTTGTTGAAGAATAATTATATTAGGCCATTTTTTATTGACAAATAAGATTTCCATGTACCCTTTTTTTTATTATATGAATGAAGATGGAAGAAATAGTGATCAAAATCTTCTGGAGCAAAATTAGAGCTGCATATATAGAATATAGTTCATGTGTATTATATCTTATTATTCATCTGTTAAAGTTATTGTAATATTTCCCCAGTTATGGAAAGATGGAGAGTTGAAGGAGGAGGTAATCGGGGGACATAAAGCATGGCTCGTGTTGGATGAAGTCCGCGACATGATCCGGAAAAATGTATGACTGATATTCAAGTGCTTTCTTACATTTAGTATGCCATTATTTTCGGCAAAATTTATACCATAGAGGTGCTATAATAAATGTAAATAGAGTGTAAATTCATCAATCAGAACACTGGAACTTTCCCATTGAAACAATTGGAAAAAGAACTTCAAACTTGGCAAGGAAAATTGCTTTCAAAAGGAGGTAGGGTTACCCTTTTAAATGCTGTCATATCTGCTGTACCCTTATATTGGATGTCCCTTTATAGAATCCCTGTTAATGTTAGGAACAGAATTGATAAATTGAGAAAAATATTTCTATGGTATGGGGGAAATAGTGTTAGGAAAAAGTATCCTGGAAGCTAGCTTGTAGGAAAAAATCTCAAGGAGGATTAGGACTTTTAATTCTAGAAAATATGAATAGAGCTTTATTGGCAAAATGGTTAATGAGATTTCATGATCCCTCTATAATAGGAAAATGGAAACAAATTCTGCAGACTTTTCACCTTTTTAGAAATGAATTTGCAAAGAAAAAGATTTAGTAGAATTAGGAATATATAAATAAAATAGTTGGAAATGGTATCAATACTTCCTTTTGGAAGGACAGATGGTGTGATGAATGCTCTTTATCCACACATTTTTCCAAATTTATTTTCAGTATGTAGTGATGAAAACATTCCAGTTGTTGAAGCTTTTGCTTCACAAAGCCTTAAATTAGATTTCAATAGGCAAGTGGTAGGAGTTTATAAAGTAGAATGGCTAGAATTAAAGGCTCTTTTAGATAACATAGTTTTATCTCCTCAGAGTGCTGGTAAATATTTCTTGGAGATTCAATGCAAATGGAAAATTCTCTGTTTGTTCTTTTTATGATTGGTTAGATTTTGGAGGGGTTAAAAATACAGAGTATGATGTGATTTGGAAATCAAATTTGCCTTTGAAAGTTTAAATTTTTATGCGGTCTCTAAGAAGAAAAAAAAAAATACCCACCAAAGATCAGTTTGAAAATGCAAATCATCTCTTTGTAACATGCCTTTAATTCAAAAAAATTTGGAATTGGATAGCTTCTTTCAACAATTTTACTTTCCAAGGGACTCAATTGAATGATTTGTGGAAAATTGATAGTCCTACCCCACCTTAAAGATCAGATTCTTGTAGAATTGGTAAGAAGTGCTATTTGTTGGGTCATTTGGCTAGAAAGAATAGTGTTATATTTTTCAGCAAAAGCAAAAATTAGTAACATTAGAACTTTGGGTTCAAAAGTGATAAATTTGACCTCCTTTTGGTGTAAATTAAGCACATAAAGACTCTAGCTATCTCAAGTTATCTTTTATAATTCCTCAAGATGTGCCAGGACTGTTACAGGAAGAAGAGCATATGGCAACTTTAATGGAGGAAGAAGAAAGATGAATTTGAAGGATGTTCATGAAAACTTTGTGGGGAAGGCCAAATTAATTGGTGATGATTTGTTAGTAAATTTTGGAATCTTATTATACACTGCTAGCAGCTCGTTATATATATATATATATATATATATGCTGCTTAGTTTTTAGTTTTCTAATTAAGGTGTTAAAAAGAGCACAAGTGTTGTGCTTAGTGGTTGTACTAATTTTGTTTAGGTGTATAGCTATGTGGGTCTTTTGTTATGTGAGAGATACTCATCCTGGGTATCTTGTAAACATGTAATAAAAATTGGTTGGTTTCAATGAAACCAGTGGTTTTATAATTATACCACTTTTATCAAAGAAAAAAGATGTTCTTTTAGAGAGGGAAACTTGTGTTCTCTTTAGTTGTTGCACTCTTACAAATTAAATTGCTTGTCACTGATCATGGATCTCACTAACGTTTTGGACAGAAAAATATTTTCTCCAACTAAGGGCCCTTGTAAAGTGTTTTTGTGTATACAGCTCTTAAGGATTTTTGGTTGTTTTTTCTACTAAGAACCCTCACAGATTAGATTGTTAAAGGCAGTGAGTCAAAACAAATAAAATTTGTTGAATTTTACTTCAATACTCCCGCCAAAAAAAGTTTCTTTTCGATCTAACGATTATAAACGAATATTACCCATTATAAGATTCATCTGTAATCGATAAAATTATAGTATGAAAGTAACGTCCTTTGATTCATTGCTACCTACATCAAACCCGCCAACATAGTAAATTATCAGTTAAGAAGCATAAAATTTTAACTAAGCAAGCATATATATATTGATAGTTGTGAAAAGAAAACAGAGAGATAATTAAGCATAGAATGATATAGAATTTTAGTGTAAAATTAATTAAACACACAGTTAATTAAAATGCCAGAACAGTGAATAGAGAGAAAAAAAATAACAATTAATTAACCAATGAACTTCATCTTCATTTAGATAAACAACATCACCTAATTATATATTCATTTGAGATTTCAGACTCTCGTAATATACAATATGCAAGTACAATCGACGGTAATTATTCAACATATAAGTTGATATTAAGTTGAATAATTAGTTCATTCGATCAAGTCAAACTATATGGTATCTCCAATAATATCATTGGTATCCTCGATGGTATCCCATATCTGGACCCTACATATAATATGCCCCCTTTTTTATTAAAAAAAAAAATAGTAGCTGAACAGAACTGAATGGTGCAAATGACCTAGTAGCTCAAGTAGTGGCTAACTAGGATGACTTCTAAGAGGTCATGGGTTCAATCCTCCATGGGCATAAATAAAAAGTTTCAATGAAACTAGTATAGTATTCCACTTTCTTCAAAAAAAAAAAAAAAAAAAAAAAAAACAGAACTGAATGGTGAAGAAATGGACAGAGCAGTTGTTTGCAGAACAGGAGACAAACATTGGCAGCTAACGAGTGGAGGAGAAGAGAGGAGAGGAGTGTTGTGTTGTATCATTGTATGGCGCGCTTCTTTTATCTTCTCTCAGGTTCCTTTCAGAAAGAAAGCTCAAAGCTTTCTGCCTTTCCAGTTTCCATCCCATGACCCATGGCTTCCTCTCTCTCCACTCTCCTCCTCCCCCCAGGTATATATACCTTCTTCCTCAGCACTGGTACATACTGGTACTGTAAATTTAACAATGCCTGACACTGTACCAGACCAGAATTGAGCTTACTGATTGTTGCTGTGCATTACTTAAGTTTGGTTCCAGTAATATTAATCCAAATACCGGTACTGAGAGTTGGGCTACCGTGTTATACATAACAAGCTGACGTCCGTGTTATGCGCTCGTATCTCAGCAACCGTAACTTCGATGGCCGGTCCGATTTGACCGATGCACTCTGCATATCAAAATCTCATTGGATACAGCTTTTTTCTATTTTTGGAAGTTGATAACTATTTGTAACGATTTTTGAAAGATGACCAACAAATAATAATAAAATAATCTATTTAAAATTCAAATTCAGGGTCTTTTTATCAACAAATAATTAATAAAATAATCCATTGGTAGTATTTTTTCTTTCTTTTCCAGGGCCGAGTTTTCCGAGGCAATTATTACAGTGTAGAAACCAATGCAGACCCACAATTAAGACTTTGGCTTGTTCGTGTTCTGCGAGTCGGGGAGGCAATGCCGGTATGATAAGTTGCAACCAAGCTGATCTTGTGATGATCAATAGGAGAGGCTTGGTTGGTTTGATGTGTGCTGTAGTACCAGCTGTTAATTTGCTGCCGTTTGATGCAAATGGAGCTGGGTTGCCTCCAGAGGACAAACCGAAACTTTGCGATGAGGCGTGTGAAAAGGAGCTTGAAAATGTATGGTGAGACAGTTAGCCCTATTACTTCTATTACCGATTTATCGTGCATAACTTACTTCTATTAGTATTGCATAATTTACCCTTTACATAATCTTACCTGTGTTATATGATATCACAACTATTCACATGATGGATGTCACTTATTCTTAGAGGTGGCAAATCGGATGGGCAGGTCAGGGTCGGGTCGGGCGGGTCGAGTCAGTTTGTCCTTCTAGAATATCTTGGGTCAGGTCAGGTCGGGTGATGGGCGGGTCGGGTCGGGTCAATTTAAATATCTACTTTTTTTTGGATCGTATGCTGATTTGAGTTGGATTGGATGCTATTTGATCTCGGGTTGGGTCGGGTCAGTTTCTCGAGTCGGGTCGGGTTCTGCCACCTCTAGTTTTTCTGCATATTAACAAAACATGACACAAAAATAAAGTAAACAAATAACAGCAAACAAAGTAAATATTGTTAAGAACAGAAACCATACAACTCAGAACCAGCACTGACTGGTACCATCTGGCATAATCAGTTTATTGTTATATTACTGTCACAACCCATAAATCATAATGTTTGTCAGTTTAAGCTAAAATCAGTGAAACAGCATGCAGTTTCATCATTTAAATGGTCTCCAGAGAATTGTATGGACCTTACATTGATTTGTGTTGAAATACAATTGAAAGAGTTTCGGCATTTGTATGCTGTAGGTACCAATGGTAACAACAGAATCCGGCTTGCAATACAAAGATATTACAGTTGGGGAAGGCCCCAGCCCTCCGATTGGATTTCAGGTAGCAGCAAATTATGTTGCAATGGTACCTTCAGGCCAAATTTTTGACAGGTACTGGTACCGATATCTTTAGCTCTTTTTCTTCAACATTTTATGCTGTTGCATATATCAGCAAAGTTATTGTATTCAATATTTTGTCTTACAGTTCACTAGAGAAGGGTCAACCTTACATATTTCGGGTTGGTTCCGGTCAGGTACATAAATAACAATGCCGATCAGACTCAGACACACTTTATATTTATATATTTTTTGTTTTTATCCTTGCTTTATGCAAAGAAATAGCGCCTAATTTTTTTTTCCTATCGTTTGATGAACGCGTTTTACAATATAGGTGATAAAGGGTCTTGATGAAGGCATTTTGAGCATGAAGGTAGGAGGAAAGCGTCGGCTCTACATACCAGGCTCGGTACATACTAATTTGCTCTGTACCTGTATATATATAATCATATAAATTCACAAATTAACCCTGCAACTCCGCAAACTTGACAATTTCCTTATGGAGAAGTATATTTGGTACTGGATATTCACACTAAAATAAAACCAAAGTATATTGGAAGACAACTTTACACTACTTCTTCATCATATTTGGTGCAGTTGGCATTCCCAAAGGGACTGAATTCAGCACCCGGTAGGCCGAGAGTAGCTCCGAATAGTCCGGTAATTTTCGATGTCAACTTGCTGTACATACCCGGCCTAGATGATGAGTAAACAACAATTTGTTTTAATTTAATTGTATCAAATTATGTGAAGGTTCTTTTTCTTTCTTCCAAATTTGTTTTGCCTGTTCTTCAAAGAGGAAGCCAACTACATGTATAAGAGAAGAGATGGTATGTACAATCCGGATGTTGTTCGACTTTGACTATTAATTGTTCATCTGTCTTATTGTTTGAATGAATGTTTACGAGAACGTAACGACATGCTACAAATGATGGTTGCACAGTTTCATTTTGTTGGAGTCTGTGATTACACAAATTTAAAATCTTAACCAGGGAATACTATTATTAGAAAAAAAAGAATGTTAATATTTCTCATTTGTCATAACATAATTTACATTTGGTCTCCATACTCTTAAAACCAAAAGTAGCTCCTCCAGCACAGTACAATTTTTCATTTTGGGTGTCTTTTATGGGTTGAACTGAATGTATAACTTGGCATAAGAAGTCATTCAATATGCGTATAACATATCAAGCAATCTTAAGCTATTAAATTCACCATCATTGAATGTACGAAGGGACTACAATTTCAATTGTATTCCAAATTTATGATTTTATTTAGTTGTGAGCAAAAGAAATTAAAGAAGTTTATCGTGAGAAAAACACACAAATATAAAAGTCATGTTCTAATTGAAACTGTATTTGGGTACCATTGGGCATACCCTAAAAGATATTCAAACCTTAAATAGTTGTCTACAAGATATTCTTTTTTCTTTTTGTCTGACAAGTTGAAACTGTCGTTCACTTGTAGCCGTAGGACCAATAGGATACATTAAAAGCTTTATAAAAGAAAATAAGATGAACGATCGACCCAGGTGAATAAAGGAAGTCACGAAACCAAGGTTGGCCGGAACGATGATGCCTCAGAAAGCACTGATGAGGTTAATCATCATTCTCTTCTCCGTTGTTTCTGGAATGCTTATCGCACCGAGGGAAGCTGTCAGCACAACTGATGTAACTAGTCATATCACAGATGGTAAGCCGGCCGCAGCAATTCAACAAATTCTTTCATTTGGGGCATTCTTAATTTCTTTTTTTCCTCTTTGCTTTCTCAATGGAGGTATTATTTTTAATGATATGTATAGGAATTAAAGGAGACGACATTAACAAGGAAGAGAAGTTAATCATAGCGGCAAGGAGGCCGTTAATTTGGGTACCACCCATCAAACCAACACCCTCAAAGGCAATACATGTGTGATCAGTGCGAAACGGAAATTTCAATTTTTGATGTAGCAATATATACTAATCAACTCTTGATGGAGCATTGACTGAAGATAGAGATGAGTTTGTGCTCTTCTTTCAAGTTATTGTATTAATTTGTTGCAACTATTTCATGACTGCCTAAAATTACTGTTTCGATAAACCCGTCGACGTTCCATATGTAGTCACGACATCTGTTAAACTTGTGGAAATTATAAGAGGTTCAATGGATCGTTGTTCAATGATTTGCTGATTCTACTCCTTTGCGATTTCCAGTGACAAACAACTGATGATTTTTTTTTTTTTATGCATTGGTAACGGCTATCAGTTATCAAAATTTTCAAACCGATACACCGACACTAATTGAAGACTTTGTACTAGTCATATATATTTATCTGATCCTCTTTTTTTTTCCAGGGTCATCACAGTTCATTTGATTTTTCCATTTTGACACATGAAGAATCGTAAAAAGGAACCGAATGCTATTTCTACAAAATCTTAAAGTTGGGTCGACACGTATAAGAACTTTTTTTAGAAGAAAGTAGAATACTCCACAAGAGGGCACATATAAGAATCGATGTTTAGTCTAGTGATCAATGCTTCAGTCATAGACACCTAGAACTTCTTCGTCCTCCACAAAAGATCAACAGTCAAAGCCGACATGAAAGAATTTCCCAATATTAATTTGTCCAAAATGGCTTATAGACCACAACTTTTTTGTGACCTGACTTGTTAATTGTATATATATAGAACTTTGCCAAAATGGCCAACTGATCACCACAATTTGGTCTTTTTCTCTTCGGAAAATCCACAAAAAGAACTCTTTTCACCGCACCTGTAAGGAATTAAGAGGAAACAACAGCTTCTTAAATGCCGAAAAAATTGAACACATTGTGTCCATGATAGGTTCATTTTGCTTCATTATCTTCGCACTGGTATGATTTCTTTTTTCCTTGTTTCGTTTTTTTTATCTTGAATATGCATAGCATGATACATAGCATTTTATTTCTGTAATTTTCAATCTAATATTGCTCATATATTTATATTTATCTTTGTGCTTGCTTTCCTTGGTTGTTCTTGTCCTTGCTAAATTCCTTCAAATCATATTAAGTTGCTCCATCAAATAGAGACCTACATATATAGAGAAGGCTCTTATCTCTAAATGATAGTTATTGGAAGCTAAGTACGTAATACGTATGGTTTTCTTAAAACAGGATATTCATGATTAGACGCAAGATGGAGGGAGAACATATAATTGAAGTAAATGATTTAGTTACTTCTTTATCAAGAGCAAGAAGTGGAAAGAATGCCGGGTTTCCCCTGATTCAGAAAATGAGACGAATGGCGCCATGCGATCAACACGAAGATGTCTATCGGCCTGGTGTTGTCTCCATAGGGCCATATCACCACAAGGCTGTGGATACACCGGAAATCGAACAGAGAAAATGGGAGTCTTTTTGTTACATTCTCAAATTGAACCCTGAGAAAAAGATGAGAGATTATCTGGAAGCAATGGCAGCAGTGGAACAACAGATAAGGAGTTGCTATGCTAGTGAGATTAAACTCACCAGTGATGAATTTAAAAATATGGTATTACTCGACGGATGTTTCATTCTTTGCACTCTTTGTGGTACCGAAGGAGCTGAACGGTCAATTTTGAGTGTTGATATGTTGAGTGCAGATGACAAGAATCTAAGTTTTGATGCCCAAGATGCAGCTCCGAGCATGGGCGAGTGCGTTAGCCAACCGAGCAATGGCAGCTGCACATACATTGACAATGGTCCCGATCCCGATAGCTTCTACTATTCCAAATACTGGTATACTGCAACATCCACCCAGGATTTGGTGCTCTTGGAGAACCAGATTCCTTTTTTTGTTATTGTGAAATTATTTGAAGTTGCCACCAACGGTAATATGCCAACTACAATACTAATGAAAAATGTGGCAAGTTTCATCAAAGATCTACTCCTCTCATATCCTGGATCACATTACAATTTTGATCGGCCAAACGAGGTTCACCATTTACTGTATTTGTGTCATCAATATTTCAAACCCCACAAAACAAACTTGAAGGGCGATTCAAATCTCAGTACATATGATAATGATGATACGACACGGAGCGTAAAGTTACTCGGGTGGCATCAAACATTAGAATACCATAAGGCAGGGATCGTGTTTAAGAAACGAGAACCTTGTAGTGAGAATCCACATTCTTTACTTGACATTGGATTTTGTAATGGTGTTATAGAAACGCCTTGTTTGACAATTGATACGAACACCCATTGTCTATTTCGGAACTTACTCGCATTTGAAGAAACGTGTCCTTCATCTGGAAATTACTTCACCGCATACGTCGTGTTCTTATCTCAGTTGATCAGTACGGCTGAAGATGTCTATTTGCTCATAAAGACGAGCATTATTGTGCATCAGCTGGACAGTGATGCCGAGGTCGCTGGCATTTTCACGATGCTTGCCAAAGATGTCACTTTTGACTTCAACAGTGACCATTGCCTCAAGCATCTTTGCCATGAAATGGAATTGCAGTACCAAATGCAGAGGCCAAGATGGAAGGAATGGCTAGGCACGATCGGTTCAAAGTTAGCCGGTTCGCCTCATGAGAGCAGCAAACCTAATCAAATGTGCACAAGGTCATCGCCAGACGCGTGTGTCTAATTAATGGAAAGAGCAAAATAAAAAAAAAAAAAAATGTCCTCTCCCCTTTTGTATCAGTTGTAACAATTCTATAATTCTTTTTCCTTTTTTGTACTCTTGATCCCAACTGTGGACAAAATTCTTTCTCAATTTTGAATCAATTAGAAGCAACAGTTGTAATCACAGTAAATTTGAGAAATCGACAAATTGTAAGATCTTAATGTATCATTGGAGCAAAATCCATTGGAAAGCTAATAATTTATTCAGACAAAACACATGAGAAATAAGATCTATATCATAATAGAAGGAAAAAAAATGTAAAAGCTGGATAAACAAAACCTAACATAAGGAGTTCAGTTTGGCGTTTGGCTTGGGTTTCGGTCTCCTCGCAAGAGAGCCTCCCTTACAGTTTTTTACCAACATTTTTGAAAGCACGCTATTGTGCTTCAGAGTTAAAATTTAGGGTAATTTTTTTGGGAAGTTACTAAACTTCCTACATTATCTATATTTGGTCACTAAATTATCAATTATCTATTTTTCGTCACGAAATTTATATTTGGTCACTAAAGTTTTAATTATCTATTTTTCGTCACTCAACTTCGATAAGTATCTAAAATTGGTCACTCCGTTAACTTTTCCATAAAAAAAAAAAAAGGAGATCAGAATGAAAGTATTATATTATTTATTATTTTATTAGAATTACAATTATCTGTGACTTCTGTTTGATTGCTGTGAATTGTGATCTGCATTTGGGTCTCTGCTCGAAACTCATTTCGTCTGCAACTTTGCTAGTTCCAACTTCCAACTGCAAGGTCAATCACTATTCACTACTTAAAAGAAATCTGAAATACTTCCTAAAAAAGGTGAGAAATATTAGGCTCAGGCTTAGAAACAGCCAGGTTCATCCCAATCAAAGGACTTTCATAGAGAAATTAATTGACAGCCCAACTAATGGTGAAAAGAACACCACAGCTTCTTTTAAGTCATCCAGAAAGCAAACTGAAACTAACAATTAACAATAAAGAGTTGAAACCAAGGGAAATCTGGCTGCTATGTGAATTCATTTTATCTATTTTATATAGCATGACAATAGCAAGAGACGCTACACGATTGTACACCAGACGAAAAACAACAATACAACACCAAAAGGATACAAAAACCTTTCCCAATAGGATAATAAATAAATACATGTGATAAGTGGAACTAGGAACAATAAAACAACACATCAGCAAGGGTAAGTAGCTCCCTTGCTTTGTTCTTGAATTATTAGCCAGCTAGGTGACTTGGAGAGCTATTGAACATCGTGTGCCACATGTAAGCACGTGATAGAACCATCTCTAACTCGTGGTGGGTCCAATTTTTTGTGGGTAAGTGCTGAAGGAACATCACCATCTCTTGGAAATCTAACTCCTGAAGCTTATCGGACCACTAAAAATTATAGGAATAGAAACAATTAAATTTATCAGAAAACAATTGAAGTGAGATATCAGAAGCATAAAGCAGGAACAAATTTTAGAGATTGCGAACATTTCCCTTTGCCAAAAAAGAAAGGACCAACTTACAGTTAATAAAAAACTGGCAGATATATACACAAGAAACTCTGGCAAAGCATCTCCTTCCGCAAGATATGTGTCCCATAAGCGTGTCACAAGGTGAAATGGTATCTGCAAAGTACAGGATCAGATTAACACTCAAACTACAGAAATGAATAATATGAGTTAGTCAAAAAGATTGATCCAAGAAAGATGGCAATTTTTCTATTTGAAATCTAAAACAATTTAATACTCACCTCACGTATCATGAGACAATTGAACCACCGAAAAGCAAACTGAAGGAACTCAAGCCCTTGATCCTCTATATGCTTTGACACAGGTTCTTGAAATAGTAAAGAATAGAGAAAAAGAAAGTAAGGATATAATTCAGTTTAATGCAATAGAGCTCTCTATAAATACGGTTTATGTAACCCACCAAGAATAGAAAGGGGAAAAAAATCAACTTTTGATAACAACTGAAAATTTATGCTCCTGAACTTCATATTTGGTTTTATTCGCATTAGTCATTTATCACACATCCCTTATTCTAAGGTTCAACTTTGGAGTTTGGATGAGGTACAATTGTGACCAAAATAACAAAAACAGGAGACATAGGGAATGGAGTTGGTTGTGATGGTCTTTTGTTGCCAAAATAAATAGGAAAATGATGTAGAAAAGCTGTTCATTTCAGCACCTCATTGGACAGGTATGGTATTGGTATGCAACAGTCGGTATTGAACTGTTTACATCCTTTTTGTCAATTCAATCCATCCATCTTAAAAAATGTCTTGATGCATCACACTACCAATTTTGACCAACAGGATACTACATCAATACCAAAGAAAAATATTTTATGAGAGAGAGAGAGAGAGAGAGTACCATCAATTCGTCTGACAAGTTCTTTAAGTCTAAAAACAAGGCGTTGGATCCCAGGCTGGGCAAATGTATAATGATCTTGCATACCATCTAGAAACTTGGAGAGGCACCAATAACAATCGGCCTCAATGTTGGAGAGAATCTGAGGAGAGAGGTCAGAAACAGACCAGTTCTCCATGCCCCCTTCCAGGTGCTCCGACAAGAACACTATCAGAAATGGTGTTACCAGGTCGTTTATTCCCTGAACATAACCACTTGCTGGATGTCGTATTGCCCTATAATATTTTTGTCATTTCCTTGAGTGAGCATGGTTTTGATGCTTACACATTGTATCATATGCGCAAAAATCACTGTTACATTTTTATAAACCAGATACCATTTTGTAGATAAGCTGGTATTTATTCAGTTATTGCTACATTTGGACAGCATACCCCAGTTGTATGATGTATGCTAAAGTACCTTATATCATCATGAAAGTATCATGTACTATATAAGCTGAGTATCCACACAGTATCTGATACATCATTTGCAGTATATTTATTGGGTACCTTATGTCATAATGGCAGTATCATGTACTATATAAGCTGAGTATCCACACAGTATCATCTACCATATAAGCTGAATGCTGGTAAATGTGTAACCATATTTCTGCTTTATTATCTTCCTTAAATTATTCATCATGCTTTCTCAATGACTAAATTTTGTTTCGGTAAGTTATTCCAGTGAGTCCTGTATAAAGATTAATGTTATTTTACCATGTATAAAGTATACGCTCCAAAGATTTCTGAACTTGAGCATGCTGAAAGAATGTTACATCTGGTACCGTCCTTGGACAATCCACAGCAATCTATACCGCCAGAATAGGGAAGGAAAGAAAGAGATATGTTACAAACATAATAGAATTCTTTGGCAAATTATTAAAATGAGAGACCATATCATGCAAGCATTTTCGTGCGGTCTGTACAAGACATTGCTGATCTACAATCAAATCGCCATGCCAATACAATCATTCTTGCCTAGTGGAAAGAACAGTAACTGAGGACTGATGCCAACAGTTGCCACATCGATCTGACATTTATGCTGAAAAATGAAAGAGCTTGCTGGAGTATAAAACCAAATGGGATACCTGGCGAAGCATATTAATCTCTTCATCAGTACGCTCAGTATCTGGTATGTCATAATATTGGGAAACGCAGTCAACATATTCCAGCCTTTTTCTCGTCAGTACTGTCTCCCGCCTATCTGAATTGGGTGGTGCATATCCCTGTCATCATCTGATGCATAAATTTCACACACATGACAAAATACAAAGTTTAGGGGGACTAACTATATACCCTGAGGTTATAAGCACCCATGCCAATTCAAGTCAGATTCCTCTGCTCGGTCTTTAAATGGTGTACAATGGCATAATGGGACTTACAATGAAGTATGTATGTGTTCTACTACGGCTATACCCCAAAACCATGAAAATAATTAATAAACAGAAGGAAAAATGATTCACTTACCAAAAGAAGTCTCCATATATTGGGTCGCATATAAGGCGGAATCCCACTCCAAGATAATTCACGTAACTTCTCTACATGATAGTTGCAAGATCATCATGCAACAAGTCAAAGGAAAATAAAAGGGGAAAAAAAAGGCAGTTACAGTGCTGGATAGCATTTCCCTCCGAAAAATTTCCTTCCATTGATATCTAAGAATATATATATTATATAGTACATATCACCATTTTCTATCCTGTAGCTCCTCAGTTGTTGAGTTGAATGGATGACAATACCTTACAAAATCAAGTAATATGCAAAAAGGGTACAGAATCTTGGGGATTTGTTTTGGCAGGATTTACGCATTTAACCTGCCCATGGGTTCATATATCATTCACTAAGCATATTCCACACATGCAACAACGACATAGCCTTTAGTCCCAAACAAATTACCAGCCTTTGTGCATACAGTTTATATAAAGCCCATATAATTAATTACCTAAAATTACAGCAGGTCTAGAAAGTTCTTGCGTAAATTTTGTAATTCTCGCCGAGTCTGTAGCTCGAGCTCCAGCTACTAGCCTTTGTGCATCGACAGAAAAGCTTGTGTTACTTTCTGGTGATGCATTGTCGGAATTTTTTGCATCACCCATACTCTTCACACTCTTTGAGTTTTGTAGCTTCCCCTGTGGTCAAAAGTTAGATTTTTCATAAGAGGATGTTTCTTTCATAGATAAACTAGAAATTCATGTTTGTATCAACATCCTTCAAGTTTGCTTCAGTACCATTCCAGTCTGCTTTTGCACCACTACCCAACCCTCCCCCTATAACAGAAAAAGAAAAAAAAAGAATAAACTAAATTATGAAGGAGTTGCTGTGATTAGAAGTGAGGTTTCATTTAAAGGTTGATTTACAAGAGAAAGTTCCAAAAAACATACTTCAAGATTGGTTGATTAGGTTGATATATACCTATAATTAAGTAGTTAAGTACCAACACTATTCCAAATAACATGCTTGTGTATTGTAACATTGCATTTGTGAATCCAAGCATTAAGGAGAGTACATGCATGATTAAGAGAGAGAAAATGATACAGAATAAATTACCTCAAAAGTGCTGTCGTTAGGCTCATCTTCATCCCGATCATTTTCTGAGAAGCTTCGACTGAAGTGCGGAGACGATGCCCCGGGAGACACGCCTTGATCTGGTGGCTCAGATTTGCGGCTCAAGAGTACCTTGCCTGGGATGCTACGACCTTTCAATAACCTGGAAAAAAAGTTCACAATTCGATTGCTCAACAAAAGACCTCTCAGTAACCTCAATAATCACACTTTTATAGTGGTACGATAGTTTTGAGCTATATATCCACAAAAAAGGCCATCGATTAAGCAGGATCTGATATCCATGTCATGGATCTGAATCTGCTGCTTTTCTGAGAAGAAAAGCAGGGCCTGCTTTTCCAATCGGATGGTTGGGATCGGTTATCGCACCAATCTCAAAGTATTTTGGCGTTTATCGCACCAATCTCAAAGTACTTCGGTGTTTCTCAACCGTCGGATCAAGAAAAACAGGGCATGAGGTGATCCCGATCCCCATGTCGTACCTCGTGTACCACTCACTCACTCGCTCTAATGCGGAACGCCAATATACATTACAGATATTGAACTTGAACCAAGATCCAGTATCAACCAATCCAAAGTTATAGTTGGAGACTTGTAGTACTGATGAATACAAAACAAATTCCTTTATTCCCCATTCACTAAACTAAACTAAAACGACATTCCTGGCTGTTAATCAATCAATTTGGCAATGGAATTATACATTTGAAGGTCAGGTGAATACAAATTGTCAAATTCCTTTATTTATTCCCCATTCACTGGTTGCACAAAATGTGTGAACACGCAGCACCAAATCTGAATCAGGGGGAACTATCAACTATCCAACCACGACTCAAAGCATCCGGAACCAGATCCGAGTGACCGAGGGCATTCGAGCTCTAAATTCGTACCCTTGGACGTTGCGGAGAGTCTGATTGAACCTCCATTCGAGATTGGGCGAGGCGGCGGCAGGCGCGGAGCTGGACCCGCCGCCGCCGCGGTGGTCTCCAGCAGTGTCCTTACTCATCTCGTCGCCCTGTCGCTGTCGCTGTTGCTGGTGGTGATGATGTTGATGATGCGCAGTACACCATGCGAGAGGGAGAAGGGCTTCGAGCTTCTTTTCTCCGATTCTCGGATTCTCTCCCCTTTTTCTTCCGTCTTTTTTCTTCTCCGGGTTTCGCCGATTTCATATCCTCTGTAGCGCTGCATTGTGCAGCGCATATGTAAACCGTTAGATCATCTCGTGATCTGTGGTACCTCGAATCTCGATATGATCTAACGGTCCAAATCCTGCCCTACACAATGCAGCGCTGTAGAGGATGAGCACTCTCGCCGAGATTTCGCCTGGTCTGTGTCGAGTGCTTATAATCCACTTCCTTAAGGCGGAGCATGTGAACCGTTGGATTGTCTTAACCTTCGTGCAGACTCCGATCTCGAGGAGATCCAACGGTCAGCCTGCTTCACTGTACATTGTATTTTTGCAGAGGATCTGACATCCTTTGTGTTTTGCCCTTTCGCGTCCGCGATCGCAAGCGAGCGAGAGATCTGATCTGAGTGAGGATCCCTCCGGTTCTTTAATCAGAACCGTCTATTTGAGATCAAGGGTCCAGATTACTTACTTCATTTAAGTTTTTTCACTGCTGCGGTGCTGGCGTGCTGCCCCCATACAGAAGGCATAAACGCTTCGCTTCCTCAGTTTTATATCTTTCTTTCTAGGCAAAACTTTATATCACTGGATCTTGGGAAATTTTATGTTCATTATTAATTAGATCTTTCATGTTTATTGATGGATTAAGAAAGTGATACTATACCAGCCCATTCCATCTACAACCCATAATTTTTTTTTGATAGAATCTACAACCCATATGAATCGGATATAATTCGTTAGCTTTAATTACCTGGCACTTGAAAAAAAAAATTGTGCCCACTGCCCAATTTTGGATAAAAATCTGCATCATAGAAAAGAAGGGCTTGCTTTTTCCGATCGGAAGGTCAGAATCAGTTGTTGCACCGATCTTAAAGTACTTCACCAACTTCAGTGTTTTCTGCACAGATCTCAAAGTACTTCGGTGTTTCTCAACCATCGGATTAAGAAAAGCAGGTGATCCCGATCCCCCAATTTTATCATGTTTAATCATTCCCGTAACTCAGTTTTATCACTTAGGGCCTGTTCGGCAGATACAAATTCTGTAGGTTTCAGGAATTGAGGAAATAAATTATATAAAGGGCCTGTTCGGCAGACTCAAATATTGTAGGTTTTCGTAGGAATTGAGAGTCTATATAAAATAATTTTCACCCTCGTTCGGCAGACAATATTATCAATTCCTAATAGGAATTTATTCTTCTAAAACAATTGTTTTACAGGAAGAACTAATTAGGTCCGACATAATTATTTTTTGCCTATCAATAATAAACTCTTCGTAGGATCTCACCAAATGCAATATGGATTCATGTTCTAATAGAAAAAATTTCCTATAGGACCAATGAGTACCGAATAGGCCCTTACTATTCGGCACACTATCCTATCAATCTTAATAGGAATTTATTCCTCTAAAATATTTAATTTTTAGAGAACAAAATTAAAAATTTTTCTGGAAGATCAATTACTACCGAACATGTTCTTAATAATTAATAAAAAAACTTTTTTTTTTTTTTGGCTTTTAACAATTTTAGAGCTTCAGAAAAGAACGTCTTAAACAAATAGTAACCAAACACGAGTCGTATACTCGTACCACACAGTGAAACGTAACGCCAGAAAGTAGAAACCAGCAACGGGAGCTGCTTTGGGCAGCGCTAAAATTACTTACGGGACAGTTTTTTTTAATAAAACTGATCAAAATACCCTCGCCGAAGAAGTAAAACGGATCCTTAATTGTAGCGGTATTTTGGTCCGTTTTGATACAAAAACTGCTCCGTGAGTAATTTTAGCGCTGCCCAAAGCAGCGTCCACCAGCAACAACCCGATCCAGATGTATCTCTTTCCTTGAGTTTGTTTCCCTCTTTCCCTTCCCTTCGAGAACCTTCTTTCTTCCTCTCTTTATCTCCGACGAAACCCTCGACGAAACCCTCTTCTTCCTTCTCCACAGATCGATCGATCTCTCCCCATGGCGGCGCCGGAGAAGGACGACCGATCGCCACCGCTTCCGCTGCCGCCTCCCTCGTCCGTCGCCACGAACGTGCTCTTCGTCGGGGGCCTCCCCCCGACCACCGCCGACGCGGACCTCATGTCCGTCCTCGCCCCGCACGGCGCGCTCGACTGCGTCACCATGCGCGTGCCGCACGGCCGCTCCTACTCCTTCGTCCTCTTCCGCACCGTCGAGGCCGCGCGGGCTGCCATGCTCGCTGCTCAGGGCGCCACCATCCACGGTGTCTCCATCCGCATTGAGATCGCTCGGCCGGTACTCCTCTCTCCCTATCTCCTTTTACGGTTTTACCCCCTCTGATTTGATTTGATTTGATTTGCGTGGCCTGTAGTTAGGGTTTCCGTGTTAGGGTTTGGCAATTGATTGCGCTTTAACTGTCAATTGTTTCCTTGGTTTAGGCAAAAGCTGTGAAGTACCTGTGGGTTGGTGGTATCAGCGCTTCCGTCACCAAAGAAGAGCTGGAGAAGGAGTTCTCAAAGTACGGCGAGATAGAACGGTTTGTGTTCTTGAGGAACCGGAATTCCGCCATGGTCGATTATATCACCCTTGAGGATGCTATTTCAGCTCATAAAAACTTGAATGGGAAGGATTTCGGTGGCGAGGAATTGTGTGTCGATTTTCAAAGATCTCAAACCTTCAGAAGGGTATGCATATTTGTAGTCTTACTGCTTTATACGTCTGATCTTGTACTTTATTCTCCTCAGTGAAATCTACACAGATTTAAGAAGTGCATAATCTCTTGGTGTGGTTGTTATTACGATCCTGTAGTTATATTGGATGCTATTGCTGTACCTTCTCTAAATAATCAAAAGTGAAGATTCTTGTGTCAAGCACTATAAAAGCATGAATCTGTCTTTAGATTATAGTGGTTGCCTGGATTTTTAGTGATAATATGTTGTTCTTTCATGATGGACTGGATATATATTTCTCTAACACTGTTTTATTTTTGTGTGAACATAGGAACCGGTTGATCCAAATCTTAGTGGTAGAGGATGGGCACCTGAGGGACCTACAAACGGACCTACAAACCCAGATTCGAAGAGATATATGGTACAGTACACTTTAAGTTCTTATGCTTTAAGTTCTTATGCATAATGAGTAAGACATTTGAATGACCATGAGTTATCTACAGAATATAAATGTCCTGTAGCCGTGCCATCTTAGCTGCAGAAATTACCTTTTTAAGTTATCACTTATCAGTAAAAATATTACCATTGTAAAAGCAAAAAGTTTTGGGTTTGAAAATGTTTTGAGAGTGATTTCTTGATGGCCTCTTTTTCCATCAGTCTTGTAGAGCCTAATAATGTCTTTTCTTTTTATTAAAAGCCACAAGGAGAGTGGAGAAAGCAAGGGAACCGGCCAACAAATGTCCTCTGGGTTGGCTACCCGCCGGACATTAAAATTGATGAGCAACTCCTGCACAATGCCATGATCCTCTTTGGTGAGATTGAGCGTATTAAGTGCTTCACAGCGCGTCGTTATGCCTTTGTGGAGTTTCGCAGCACCGATGAGGCGCGACGAGCAAAAGAAGGCCTCCAGGGTCGTCTATTCAATGATCACCGCATACGAATTGTCTACTCCAGCAGTGGGGCCCGTCCTGATTCCACTTCAAATGAAGACTCATTTGCCTCTGGTCCGCCACCACATGGTAGAGGCTACAATGAGCCCGAGTTTCCTTCCTGGCGAGGTCCAGGCATTCCACCTGGCTCTGGAATACTACCTCCTCCTTCGAGCCTCAGGCATGATCACTCGGTCCATGGTGACCATGACACATATGATGAGAGAGAATCAAAGAGGGTGCGATGGGATGACAGTTATGACAGGTACCCACCTGATGAGCAGGGCTATGGGAACCCGGTGATTCGAAGAGGATCCAGCGAGAGACATTTTAGCCCTGGTATGAGGGCATATGGTGAGGGACGTGGCTCACCTGATGAGGGATCCCGGTGGCGTGGTGCTATTCACAAGGGTGGGAGTTTCGTTTGTAATGCTCGGTGTGTGCCGATTGACCGCGGAGTCGACTTCCCTTTGTATGTGTATATGTTGCGACCACTTGATGCCTATCATCTTTATCCTTTTAACAATTGAGTCATATATGAGAATTATTGTTTGTTGTTAAGTTGAAGCAAGGATTGTTGTGCTGACTGCTTATGGTTCTAGTTCAATTCTCCTGGTTGGAAGCCATAGTTTTTTTTTTCTAATAAGCCTGGCTTAGATGGGAATGTGGAAGTTGAATATCATCCAATTCACAATGTAGCCCAAGTTTGATACTTAATGATCTCTTTGTTTTTTTTTTCTCTGTCAGGCCACATGTGGTCAACTGTTCAGCCCGTACGGATCTAGAAACCTTGACTCAGCACTACTATGATGCAGTCGGGTTTGATGCAGTCTTCTTCTTGCCAGACAACGAGGCAGACTTTGCTTCATACACTGAGTTCCTCCAGTATTTGCGTCTCAAAAATCGTGCTGGGGTTGCCAAGATGTATGATGGGACCACCACACTATTCCTGGTCCCACCTTCAGAGTTTTTGACAGATGTTCTCGGTATTAGAGGCCCAGAGAGGCTGTATGGTGTTGTTCTACACTTGCCACAACTTGAAAATCCACAGCCTTCTTTACACCAACCTGTTGTACCACGGCCAAATTCACTTGATCGAGATGAATTGCGTGGAGCCACACAAACAGGAGTTTCTTTGACTCCTGAATTGATTTCATCCTTGCAATCTCTGGCACCTGCGCTGGCTACTAATAATATCATCAATGGACATGCAGAAATAGTGGGTCCACATGTAGGCATGAACCCTGGGCAGCTGTCTTTTATGCCAAACAATGGAAATTATGTGCTCAACTCTGTGACTGTGCCACATGGACAGGAAATACAGAATTCAGCTCCTTATATGGTAAAAGAAAAATTCATGGTCCTTGGATTCTTTTAGGGAGTTATTAGGACTCGGTGATTTTTTTTAATTTATGTTTCTTGGGTTTAACAAATCTTTACGTTTGCCAGAGCCATCAGCCATACCAACCAGATAGCTACGGTAACTATATGAACACACCAACAAGGCCTTCTAGTTCTATTCCATCGAATCAACTGGATGCGGTCCCGGCTGCTGCGACCACATCAGAGCCAGATGTTGAAAAGAACCAGCGGTATCAGTCAACACTCCAGTTTGCAGCAAATTTATTATTGCAGATCCAGCAACAGCAGAAACAACAAGCAGGAGGGGCTGCTCCACAATAACTCTTAGTTCCCCTTGCATGGTAAATACTGGTTTCCAACTTAATTTATTTCTTATAAACCAATTGTTTTTTAGTTATACAAAAGGAAAAATAGTTACACTACAAGGGTGGCATTTTTTTCGAGGACCGACAGACAACAAAACCTCAATGGCCAAAGCACTGCCAAAACTCCTTGGCAACTTATAACTTGCCCACAACAGCATATTGCATGAAAAATATATAGTCATAGTTAAAAGCTGTTAGATATTTGCTGTCGACCAGAAGGTAAAAACTGGTTAGCTTGTAGCTTGGTGGTGCTTTGGTATAACTTTTAAGTTGGCGAATGGTTTTGATCAATGGCAGTATAACTGTAGGAGTACAATAGTTCAATGATTTGTTAATTGGGAGGGAAGGTTGTCTACACTTAAAGTGCCCTTTTGAGTAAGAAGTACTATGTTGTTGTTGCTGCTAAAGTATTAATAATAATAGAGTAGCAGCAGCAACAATATGACAATAGTATTGCGGTATTACTTAAAAGTGGCAGCAATTGCTGTACCACCTGATATTTACAAGAATATCGACGTTTGTACCTGCATAATTTAAGGCTAGGTAAGTATGACATGTAACGACCAATGAAAAAAAAGGTCCACCAAAGCTCCCACTAAATTTTTGGTTTCACAACTGATTAGTACTGTTTCTGGAAGTCCTGTGCTGTAATTTCTTTCTTAACCAGCCCAAAAAGTTGTTCTTTGTTTTTTCATTCTTATCATCATTCTTTATTTATTTTGTTCATATTGTACAGTACAATTCTCTGTATTCCGTTTGTATACATATAATAGTATCCTAATTAGGTCTTATCTAGTTGACTTTTCGAGATTATATTTCATTGATAAAGGCTCAATCCATATTGCAGAATCTCCCAACTTCCAACGTAGATATTCACGTATGCACATAAGTTCATCCAAAGCGTAGGATATTAACACCCATGCCCTACCGTGCATATGCTATTCTAGCTTTCCTATCTATTCCAACAAAAAAAAAGGAAACTAATAGCGTCTGTCATTCTGGTTATGCCGATAAAATTCTCTGTCCTTAGCTCAAATAGTTTCAGATTTTATCCAATACAGAAAACTTTATTTCTCGAATCTCCACATCCTCTTATGTAAGACTTCCAACAAAACCATAAAATTGTCAGGCAAATGTTTCAGATAAATATGCTGTCTTTTTGTTGACGTGTTTCGCGGATAAAGTTATTGTCGATGTTTTGACGAAAGATTTCGGATCAAGTACTCGATCATATGGTATAGCGAATTATTATTGAGGTACACGAGCTAATTACTTTCATACATGAGAAAATTATCACTTGTATATATAATATCAATGCAAGAAAATCCTGATGCGACCCTCCTAGTCGTCTTTTACAAATTCATCATGTAGTAAAAGTTTTTGGATTGATTATTGTTTGAAAGACGATGCTAGGGATAAAAGCATACAAAATGCTCCGCCTTATACTCCATTGGTTAACGATTTGTCGACAAAAGCACAGAGTTCATTCCATGATATAGATGGCCCTGTAAGTATCGTATGAACTTCTCTATATCAACAAAGTTTCAAGTCTTAACATGAGGAAAATGTCAAGAAGCATGTTTGACATTGACTTGAAAAGTAATGATATCTCTATATTGTGGAGATGCATTTAGGTTTTTAGAACATAGATGCAGTTCTATAAAAAGTACATGACTATTGACTATGGAATGAGTGAATGTTTTTGTAAACACAATTAGTATCGCGTTCGAGGTTTTTCGGTTGGAACTTTTTACCAAATCCCTGTATAAAACACGGCATGAGAAAGTGCATGCAGAACCCTCTTTTGGATGACTTCCTAAACCTCAAGAAATGAATTTGGTACCATAACTATGAAAAATATTGTACCCCCATTGTACTTTTTCAAGAATATATAGATCACTATGAAAGCATTTCAAGATTTAAGCATCACGGCATTTGCCCTCATTTGCTCTTTCTGTACTTACATAGGCATTAGTCCCTTACATGTACCTCTCCACTGCGTTATAAAGTATAGAAGATAAGTTGGGGTCTCGATGCAAACATAAAATAGTTAAATGAAATCCAAGTGGGGCCGAATAGTAGTTGATGATTTATTTTATTATAATGACGTAATAAAATGATTATAACACATGGGCCCAGCGAATGAGGCACGTTTTGGTTGGAAGATAAAGTTATTCCCTTTATACAAACAAAATCTAAAAGCTATTCACGAAGGATAACTTTGCTGCGTCAGTATTTGTGGACTTTTCATTTCTAACCAGCTGGTTCCCATGGGAACCCAGGTTACCCAACAACCATTCCATGTTTTTTTAATTCCATGCCTGAAAAAAAGATGTTTTTATGAATAACTCATTGACGGATTTTCCTACGCTTTTACCAGGTAATGTAACGAGATAATTGATGCTGATTTACTTCCTCCGTACTGTGGCTTTAGCTGATGATGATTGGGAACTCGCCAAAATTCTCGTGCTGACGATATCTGTACCTGTTGTACTTTCAGATTCCTCTTCCCTTCCCTCTTTCAAAGGAGAAGTCATTCTGAATTTGTGTTTTAGTTAGGGTTAAATGGTTAATGAAGGATGGATTTCTGATTTTTTTTTTCTTTTTAGGTATTTTTGTTTCTTATTATGGCGTCAGGTTGGTTGTGTTTTATTCGATATATTCTGGTAGCTTTTTTTTTTCTACCTTATTATTGTTCTCCTGCTTGAGTAAATTATTAGAATTTTTATTAGAAAAGTTGAGTAAATGGTACTCTGCTAATCAATTTGCACGTAGTTTTGTATCGCCCTAGCAAAAATTCTTACTCTGTACTTCTCAATTTAGTAAGAATAAGAGAGGGAAGAAAATTATCAGAATGAGTGACTTAAAAAAAAAAATTCAATATATTAGTTGACAGTAAAGGGAAACAATAATATGCAGTCATCAGACTCTGTGTCCTAATTAACAAGCTGGACATTTTATAGAAAACGAATAAAAAATAAAATTCCATAACAGATAAAAATTTGAGTGAAGCAATATCCTTGTCATAAAACACACAGACTATTTCATAAGTTTTTTTGAGGTGGCTGGTAAATCACCAACCAAATTTTCATTAAAAAATAAAAAGTTATTTACAGGAGACTATTTCATAAGTTACTGCTATAGAAGGTGCACATCAATTTTTCTTGCACACAGACTAAGAGTTGAATAGCCTAAAATTCCAACCTTATCTAAAAATTAAAAATAAAAACTCGTATGTTTCCAGCTTTCTCCATCTTTTGAGTAATTGAGTTATTCAAATTAATCTCCTCTCCACTCCTCAAGATCTTTTTTTTTTTTTTTGAAAAAGATAAGCACCCGATAGGGGCCTACTTTCATTACTTTATGCAAACCAAGTACAAATTGGGTTAAAACACAAGATGTAACAATAGTTATATATCAATCCATATCAAAAGTAAATCTAAATTATTAAATACGTAACTAGAGGTGGCAGGTTGTCGGGTCGGGTTCAGGTTCGGTTTCGGGTCGAATCGGGTCAGTTTGACCAAATGGAAAATGTCGGTTCGGGTCTGGTTCGGGTCAGTCTGACTTTTCCTGGAACATGGGTCGGGTACGGGTCGGGGTCGGGTCGGGGTCAGGTTCGAGTCAGTTTGACTTTCCCTGTCGGGTCAGACAAATTTTTCAGGTCGGATCAGATTTTGCCACCTCTATACGCAACACATTATAATAAACAAAACATAACTAAAGCCTAAAGATAGTATGTGACCCACATCTCATGACCCAAACAGAAATCTAATCATCAAGGAGATCCTCATCAGAAAAATCAACATCAGAGTCAAACCCTAACCCTAATGCTGCATGAGCTATGTTGTTCTCTCCCTCATCATCAACATTTTGAGCAGCTTCTAATTCCTCCATAGCTGCAGCACCATGATCTTCAACCTGGACCCGACGATCTTCATCAGGTCCCTCTGGGTAACGGTTAGCATGTTGCAAGGAAACCCTAATAACGTCCGACGTGCCGCCAGAAGAAGAACGAGTCAGATCATCAATTGCCCTATGCCGCCGCTCCGCAAGATCTTGATCGGGGTTCCCTATCGCTGCTGCGTGAGAATCTGTTGCGGCCAAGTCCGGTACGGGAAGTACTGGCTGATCCAAAGCCACCAGGGCCTCATGAATTTGTTCTAGCATCATGAGTTCCTGCCTCAGCTGGTTGTACAGCTCCACTTGAAGCATGTGTAACTGCTCCATATGGTACTGCTTTATCATTAAAGCGTAATTCGACACTACAACAATATATATGAGAAGTAATCAATTAAGCAATAAGAATAAAGAATTTGAGATAGAAGATTAAGGATACGAAGTTTAATTAGTTATCATATTATTTATAGTATTCCTCTATGCATAATTGCATATATAATTAATGAGTGTTTCTGCTATGGATTCGCTAAGCAACCTTTCACATTTTGAATCGAGCGATTCTTATTAAACATGTCTCTTTAGTTATGTCTAAAAGACACATCACGACTGTCGATCGGATTATGAAAAATGAATGACCTATATTTCATTCGATCCATAGCAGAATTACTGAATTAGCCATAATTTTTTATAGAAAAGTAAATATATGCAAGAGAGAGTGTATGTGAGGGAAAATTAAAAGACTTACACCGTAGTAAATCGGCTCTTCGTTGCAATCTTCGTATCTGAATCATTTTCTGAACATTTTGAGATTCCAATTCAAGCAAATGTGCCTGCATATATTATATCAATATATTTCATTATTTGTGAAAACTGAAAAGTATACAAGTACACGATATAAATAATTCCATGGATCATTTTTTATTGCATTTTGTTCTACAGATTAAACATTTAATCCCATAATTAAGTTCCATTTTAAAATATTTTGAGCAACTAAATTTTTTCATTTCCTTATTTATTTATTTTTTTTCTGAAATGGTTGACAGTTGCTGTTCCCTTAAAATTAAAAGACATCAAGCTTGCAATATTTCAGTTTGCATAAGAAAAAGAAAACAGTGGTCTACTAAAAAACAAAACCAAACAAAACAAAAATGTTACAAACATGGAACCACAAATATTTTGAACACCGCTCTCTACTGTTTATATAAGAGAAACATCTTGCGTCCATTGAAAAATTGTCCATACATCTATAGAGATGTACGGAATGTAACAGATACATTTTGAAATGTAACAAATGCATCCCGAAATGTAACCTATAGACACTATAGGGTTTTAGGGTTTAGGACACTATGGACAAGACTTACACTATTTTGTTATACGAAGTGCTCTATTTTTATGTATTGAAAATCCGATTAATTATTTTGTGAGGTGTTTTGCTATGAATCGGTCAAATAACCATTCATTTTTCAATCGAGCGCTTCTTGTTTTTAATTACAAATCAAATGTCATCTTTTTAATTGTGTTTAAAGGATATATAGCGATATCTTTTCTGGAAAAAAAATTACTCATATATTTTCCTATATACTCTTAACAAAATACACCTTATTATTATTGTTGTTGTCGTCGTCGTCGTCATCAGCATCATCATCATCATCATCATCATCATCATCATCATTATCTTTATTATAATAATTATTATTATTCCAAAAGCTACTTCATGTTTCATGTGGTTCTACTCCTAAATAATGGCAGATTAGCAGCCGGGTGTTTTAACTTATAAACCAAAAAAAGGTAAAATTAATATACATATGTTAAGTAAGTTTATAGAACTATATATATTAAAAGAGATGCATACATACCTCAAGAAGAGCAATCTCAGCAGCCATCTCCAAGTCAGTTTCACTTTCATCGTCCGTGACATCACTTTCTTCGTCTAATATTATATGAGGCTCCATCTATGTATCTCCAAGATCTGATAATTATAAGAAACAAATTTTACTCAAATTAATCTTTAAACATATATATGAGAATTAATACAATTGGTAAATAAGTATTGAAAAGTAATCTTTAAAACAAATGAATAGCTGATCGACAGAGGAAGAAAAAAATTGAGGAAATGGGTTTACCGATGAAGATGGAGCTTCTTAATTTTTGGAAATATCTACGTGGAAAAATTAATGGATGGGAAATTAATATGGACCCTAAATTGAAGTGAAGGAAGTTTTAAGAAACAGGGCAGGGCATGCTTAAATAGTAAATTTTCTATTTGGAGAATTGTAGATAATATACTAATATAGTGTCTATTTTTGAGATGATATGTTAAGACGTGTATATAAATAAGCAGTCTTGCATTTCTATTCTATACAAGGAATGATATTTTTATACCTGCATCTTTGCTATTTCTTGGTGGGTCAATTTTTCATTCTGTATTAATTGTGTTTTATTTGTATTTAATTAACGGAGCTCTGTATCAAATTATCAATATCTATATATATAAAGTACAGCAAAAAAAATTGGGTGGTTGGGCTGGATTATGGGCTACCATATGGGCTGGATTGTGGGCTCGATTCAATTTTGTTGTCAGCTCGAATTCGATAATGCTCGGCTCGAGTATTTATTGATTCGATTCAGGTTTGATTCGTAATAATAGCTCGATATATAATAATTTGCATATATTTTGAACTATTTTGTCAAAAAATTTTGTAATAATATACCTATTTATTATTTAATTAACAAAATATACTTACTTTATAGTTGAATTAATAACATATAATGCTGGACTATTTTAATAAGGTTGCACATATAATTTATTTCCAAAGACCAAGAGGAACACACATACACACACTAGCTAGCTCTTAATTAATCTTTCAAACATAATAATAATAATAGTAATAATAATAATAATAATAATAATAATAATAATAATAATAATAATAATAATAATAATAATAATAATAATAATAATAATAATAATAATAATAATAGTAGTAGTAATTTATTTCCAAAGACCAAGAGGAACACACATACACACACTAGCTAGCTCTCAATTAATCTTTCAAACATAATAATAATAGTAGTAGTAGTAGAATGTATCAAAGATGTGAAATATTGGTGATTTAATTTACTATACCTATATAGCTACGTTAACTTACTACACCTTAAATCACTTATGTTTAGTGACTTAAAGCACCTTAAATCACCTTACTACACTTCTACTATACTACCAAATGGGGAGCATATATAGTTCATCTGTTGTAGTCTTAGAACTACAGTTGCTACAATGCTGTCAATTTAACCTTTTGAATTTCACCTAGATATTTTTCTTCTTCTTCTTCTTCTTCTTTTTTGAAATTGAGAGTGACTTAATATTACAACGAAATGAAAATATTATGGATCAGAAGTTGGGAGGTTTATTTTTGATCTCCAATTTCTGTAGCCCTAATTAATTAACCTAGATATTTAGCATAATTGTGCAAATGTTTAACACAAGCTCTTATAAGATAATTTATCAGATCAATATAAAATATCCTGATGCTGATTTGAATTTGCCTCCCAAACTTAACACTAAGATATCATACTATGTTAGTATGACCATAAAAATTAGCCAGTCAAGAAAAATTTACAAAAAAAATATATGCTAGTTGGGTAGGCATCTGGATGGCTTTATCATCCAATTTTTTTTTTTTCTAAAATTAAATCCATTTTTTTTCTTAACTAATAAATACACTAAATTTTGATTCATGCTTAACATAAGGATTTTTTGTTTTTTGAAATAAATTAACATAAGGATTCAAATCAATGATTGGAAATCTGACAAAGTTTGTGTGTTGCTTTTTTTTTTTTTTCTTTCACATGTTGTTATCCTATTTTTTAAAAAACATTACAATATCACTAATAAATAAAATTAACATCCCACTGGCCACTGCAACGGTAGGCACTTGGCTAGTTATATATAATTCTCTTCTTGTATATATATTGCTCTACTTTATTTATTTGTTTTATTTTTCTCTTTATTTTCTAGGACGGATTTGTCCCTATGAGTGCTATCTAGAGTTCACAACTATAGACATCCATAGATACATGGGCTATCAAATTGGACCCATATAAGCCCATTTGTAACACTTACACGCACATATGTGACTCTATGAATGTTCATAGAGTGAGCACTTAAATTTCCCTGCCCCAGTATATAACACTGAATTAATCTAACGAATAACATGGCACCGTGTAAAATAATTGAGTTTAATTGACGTGTTGATTAATAAAACAACCCATAAAACAATGGTATAATGATAATATATAGCGCATGTTACGCAATCACATCTCCATTGAAATTATATCTTTATAATCTTTTAAGTTATTACAATGGTCAAATGCTTTAATCATTTTTATTAAAAATGTATTTGCCAATAAACCATGTCATCGCTAATAAAAAATGAAATCAACTTTTATATTATTATAAACTAATAAGTTGTTTTTGTATGCTAAATTCCTCATGGTACTGAGGATATATTGTGGTACCAAAATGTAGTTTCTTCATAATGAAATTGGTGGGGGTTACCCACTTTTTTTTTAAAAAAAATGATTTTATTGAATAAATATGTATTAGCAAAATCTCAAAATAAATATAAATTAATTAATTGAGTTCTAATTAGTTTTCTAACTGCTACACTTTTAAGCTGCAAACTTGCACTGCAGTTAACTGGTCATCTATGAATATGCAATTGGCATAAAACATTGTGACTTTTTTTTTATTCACATTTCATATTTAGTATTGTGTTCATAATATATATTTAGGTGCTAGGTTGTCCTCTTTATATGGGAGAGATTGCACCTAGGTTTTTCAATGACCAGTCGAACATACATGCATATCATATCCTCTCAAAAGAAATAAGGACATTGCTTTTATGCTCACACTCAGATAATTTTATCGGTTATATATGAATTTCATAATGGGTAATATTCATTAAAAATCGTTAGTTCGAAAAGAAAAAAATTTTGGTTGGAGTATTGAAGTAAAATTGCAAGAAATTATATTAGATATTTAGAATTTTACAAGTAGAATTTCACTAAATTTTACTATATTTTTGTATCTTATCATTTCGGGATGTAACAGTTACAGGGATTTTGAATACGGTCCAGAGTTGGAAGAACAGACACAAACATGTCAATAGTTACAATTTGAAGTTTCATATGAAGGATGAAATTTGTAAAATAGTCAAGAAAAACCGAAATAAATAAACATGTTTGAAAATTTTCTCTGTTTTAATCCAAAGTTCATTGCTTAATTTATAATTAAGGCACCCAAGTTAAATAATGCAAAATTTACCAAGATATATATATCCATTTTATATTTATTTGTAAATTTATTAATGAAAATGCATTACTAGAATCTCAGATTGATGTGTTCAAGAACCCTAGAAAAAATATAAGGGATGCAAAAATGCACCAAAGTCCCAAACATGGAACATAAAAAATTTATATGAATATAAGAACATCAAAGTTTCATTAGTTTTTTGGAGTATAAATTTCCTTATTAAAATCAGATTTTATATATTAACCTTGCAGCACAAGAGTCCGGCGCTTATTACAAGTGCCTCTATTAAATTGCCAGTACCTCCAAAACAAAAAATTTAGAGAAACATCTTGCATCCACTGAGAATGCATCCATACATCTATAGACACACTCAAAATGTAACAAATACATCCGATTTTGTAACAAATAGATCTGATTTTATAACCTATGGACGCTGGGTATTACTCGTATACAGTGTATACACACAAAATATACAGAAATCTTTAAATAGTAAGTATTGGAAAGTACTCGGAAGTTCCCAAAGGCCAAATTCTACGGCTAGATATAAAAATGCTATCACTTTTTATATATATGAACAAAATTTGATTTCCTTAAATATAAACTATCATAAGTTCTAATATTTAACAAACGATTATTATCTCTAAATACAATGGACTTATTCTATTAATACGCGTATTGGACGACCATAAAATTCTAAAACAAAAACCCATTTTTAGAATTCATGTGTTCTCTCTCTCTCTCTCCCCTTTTTCAGCCTCTTTAATTGGATCGGGATCATCTGTTTTTCTAAAAAGAAAAGCAGGCCCTGCTTTTCTTGATCCGACAGTTGAGATATACCGAAATATTTTGAGATCGGTGCAGCAAATACTGAAGTACTTTGAAATCGGTGCGGCAGCCGATCCCGACTATCCGATCGGAAAAGCAGGCCCTGCTTTTCTTCTTAGAACAGCAGCAGATTTTTATCCTCTCTAATTCTATATTTCTCCCTCTCTCTCTCTCTCTATGAATTCAGTTAAAAACCGGATTATTAGGAGAGCCTCTGTTCTCCTTCCTCTATTCGACAATGCTAATGCTTCTCTTACGCTAATTGATTGCTTTGCTCACTTTCCTCATCCTCATCTCCTCCTCTCCATTCTTCATTCCAGTGCTGATCAAATTCCACAATTTGGATTGTTCTTCCTGTTTGCATTGTCGAATGTATCCCCAAGCACGTCGGCCCTCGATCAAGAGTTATACATAGTTGTTGGTGATCAACATTCATGCCAAGGAAGCTTGTCCTCATCACAAACTTCCGTTGGCATACTGCGAAAATCTCCTGGTTCTTCGAGGAATTCGATTAACTCACCAAAATTTTCATCTTGTGCCTCTTAATCAACTCGTTGTCATCTCGGGAAGACGGCATTTTATAGGAAAGGTGGCAACTTGTCATTGTATATCCATAAGAACTTTCAAATTTTTGTCTCACCAATTTGGATCGTACGTACCGGCATTGAATCACTATGAGCAAAGGGAAAGCACCATTATTGGAAGTTGATTTGAGCCAGATGCTAGATGCCCCAAACCGAGATCCATATCATCGCCGAGCCCAGTCAGAGATCATTGCCCTCCCTGATGATCTTTCAGTAGACATCGGGGTCCAGTCATCAGACGAGAACGAGGATGACTTGCTCTCTTATTTCTTAGACATCGATAAGCTTGAGCAAAATGAGTTCTTGCAACCGACGACTAACAACCCCGCTCAGGCGCTCAACTCGGCAAAGGATCCAATGGCGAGCGCTGTGACAGTAGCAGCTCATGGGCCTGTCGGGCCCGCAACAAGTGGGAAAAGCATTGGCCAAGCATCAGAGAGCGAGAAGAGCATGACGGAGACATATAGCATCGGAACAGGCTCGGAGATCGGGCCCGATTCGGGAAAGAGTATGCCGACGGGACCCAGGCACAGGTACAGTCTGTCACTAGACGACACTGGGTCAGGATTTGGAGCATCAGTGAAGGAGGAATTGTCATATCCTGGCTCGGCATCTGGCTCTGGTTCGATTTCGGGCTCGGCTTTGGGTCTCGGTACCGCACGGTTGCAAGAGGTGGGTATGTCACCTGCTGACGCGAAGAAGGCGATGACGAATGCACGGCTTGCCGAACTTGCTATCTCTGACCCGAAAAAAGCAAAAAGGTTAACAAAATTACTGTCCGTTGTTTTCAATCATACATGTTACCATCATGTTTTTCATCAAGTTAAATTGTTTTTTTTTTTTTGTTACATTATATAATATAATGCTTCTGATGTGCATGTAATTAAGGATTAAACATTTGAAACCTAACCTAATTAAAATGAAATCGTGTTCATGTGTGATTAACACTCAAAATACTTAATTTGATGCCTATAATAAGAGTATTCCTTCCACCATTTATTTTGCAGTTTGTGCCTTGATTACTTGGAGATATATCTTGCAACTATTACTTTCACTAATTTTTAGTTCATATGCTATTTTTGGCTTTCATATATTTGTGAAATTATGCAATGCTGTAAAATGTTTGAAGTGAATTTAGACCAAGTCATCTTATATATATATATATATATATGCCATCCAATTTAATGTATATTTTACCTCCTAATTAAATTTTAATTTCAAAATAGTTTAGCCAAATGAAGTATGATTGCAGAAATTGAATGAAAAAACTACTGATTATGTTCTAATATTTTTTTTTTATTGTAACTCATTCATAATGCTCATTCAGTTTGTTTCTCTTGTTAGAATTTGGGCAAACAGGCAGTCTGCTGCTAGATCAAAAGAAAGGAAGGTCAAGTACATCGCCGAACTGGAAAACCGACTAAACGCCTTGCGAAACGAGTCAACTAACTTGACGGCTCAGCTCAATTTCCTGCAGGTATTCATCTCTTTCCATATTGTATCAGTAACTGACTTCACTGACACTTAAAAAAACATCAATTTTGCATAAGTACTTGACACTAAATTCTGGCTGCTAGTACTACTCTCTTTTCATTTATTCTCATCAATCAATCATACGGTTCAAAATGCTTAAAACTTTTCATTAAATAAAACTTGGTATACAGTAGCAAATTTCTTTATGTAGATATATATATAGATATTCATATGATCCCTATCTTTTTGACAATCCTGAGTTACTTGACAAATTAACAGTGAAAGTGTACCAGTACCTATGCTAGTTAGTATATGTATATCGGTTATAATTGTGGAGTGCTTATCCTCTGTAGCGCTGCATTGTGTAGCGCAGGATGTGAACCGTTAGATCATCTTAAGATTCAAGCTAGTACAGATCTCGAGATGATCTAACGGTTTACAAATATACTGTAATTTGCATTTCTTGATTACAAATGTACATATAGTACCAAACTCCATGATCCATGAAAATTTTATTCTGGTTGTAATTGTGTGCATTTTGAATGATAATGATGCAGAAAGATACCGACGGATTGACACACGAGAACACCGAACTGCGGTCGCGTCTGCAAAACATGGAACGACAAAACCATATGCAAGACAGTAAGAACACACCCTACTTTTCTTAATTATACTGTATTTCTAGCTCATGTTGTACACAAATTAGTATCGAAAATCTCACTGGTTTTCGGTTTATTCGGCTAGTGAAAAACGATGCTTTAAGGATGGATATTAACCAGCTCAAGGTTGCGACGGGGCACGTGGGTCCGAACAACGGGCCAGCAGGGATGATACCCTTCGGTGTGCCCCACAACTTTGCTATGAACGCGCAATTCTTCAGCGGGCCGCGCGCCATCAACCAACCGCCAGCAGGAATCCATCCGTCCCTCATGTCGGCACAGCAGCTGCAGCTGAGTCAACCCTCGCATCAACGACCACACGCGCCTCCACCACCGCAACAAATCTTAATGCAACAGCAGCAGCAACAACAGGTTCAAGCGCACACCCTGTTGCAGCAGCAACAAGCCGCTCAAGCTCAGATGAGGTTGCCATCGCCGGCACAAGTGATGATACGACCGCCAGTGATGATGCCGGCACAAGGTCAAGGGATGATACGGCAGCACGGCTTGATGCCTGCTGCTGCCAGTCATCACGCCGAGCTGCCAATCAAAGGGCCTATGGTCGTGAACAAGTCGGATCAGATTGAGGGTAATTTCGAGAATTTCAATTGATTAGTCTGTTTTTAATCCTTTGAGCTATACATGCACCTACAAAGGTTGCGACCGGTTTCGCCGGCATAACATCACTAGTTCTCAAGGGCTAATTATCATCTAGCAATTTAAACACAACAAAAATGAAATCGGATCGGTTTCGTTTCGTTAGACCGAGATTGAAGGAGATTCAAGGAGAGGAGAACATGGTACCGGAAAATCCTTTTTTTCGTCGCATCGATCGCCCCGAGATTAAGTTTTAGGTCAGTATGCATGAACAGCATACCGGGGAAGTATATATACCTTTTTTTTTTCTTTTAGAAACATCTTGCGTCCATTGAAAATGCATCCATACGTTCATAGATACACTTAGGATGTAACAAGTACATCCGATTTGGTATCAGATAAATCTGATTTTGTAACTTATGGACGCTATGGAAAGACATTCTGTGGAGGCTAGGTATTACTCTTTTTCTTTCATTTTTTTTTCCCACATTGGCATATTATTTATAAGTTGCCAATCTCCATGCTTTTCCAACCTTCTCTAGTTGGCCATATATATATATAAACCCCAATACTCAAGATAGATCAAGAAGTCTTCAAGTTGTTTTTAGGGCACTACATTGTGCCTTACATTACCACAAGCAAAAAAATAATTTTATCATTCTATTGTTGATTTTATTTTATTTTTTTTGTTTGTTGAGATTCGCTTTGTTGATGTATAATGTGTAATGGCATGATTATTTATTGCCACAATTTTGGTCTGTTATGTAAACTTTAGCATATTCAACAATTAATGTTATTTCATTTCAATATCCTACTTATTTTTTTATTTTTTTTTTGATGTTTTCTTTGTCTTAATTAGCTGCATTATTATGTATGTATTTTGCCTAGTTTTTTGCACTTTATTTGCAGATTTTTTTTTAGCAGATTTATGTTCGATCAAGATTTAAAACAAAAAAACTTTCTTGCACCAAGAAAAAAAAAAATGAACGGCCTCAGTTTGTTTGATCTGAAGGCTGACTTTTGGTCTAAAACATTACCTTTTAAGTGTATCAATTAAGGGTATTTTGAGTATTTTTTTTTTATTGTTCAATTGATCGATCTGTCAATTTGCAACACTCTAGCAAAATAAATTCTTAACAGATTCAGTGTGATCTCGGATTAGAGAAAACAACCAGTGCAATAATAAATCCCACTCGACTTAGGGTCATCTTTCGTCTGGAAATATGATATCAAATAAATAATAAAGCTTATAAATTTATAATATTTATTCTTAAAAAAATTTGAACAAAATTTTTAAAATTTTTTATGCGAATTCTAATAATAATATAATTAATTTATAAATAATAGCATATATTTTATAAATGTTGAATCTTAACCATTCATCTAAGTGTTGATTTTCCGATCTCTCCCTCTACTTTCACAGTATAAATTTCAGAGTTGTTATGCTATGGATCAGCTAAGTGCAACCTTTCATCTTGGGTCGAGCGGTTCTTATCAAACATGTCATTTTAATTGTATCTAAAGGACATATCGTAACCATATGATTCTAAAAAATTAACGTCCCATATTTCATCTGATCTGTAGCAGAATTCGTCTAAATTTTATTCTATGTGAGTAAATAAAACTTTTCTTTGAACGCACTCTCTTAGAAACCTAATGGATCAACAGTTGATAGTCGACTGATGGATTTCAAGTCCATAAAAGTAGGCCCCGTGAGTCGAAATCTGGGCCTTTTATATATTGTGCACTATGTGAGCCCAGTAAAAAAACCTGTGTTTTTGAAGCAGAGCTTTTTTAGAAGTCGATTTACATATAGTTCTATGGGACAAGAATCTGGGCCTTTTTACATATTGACTTCAAATTATACTAACGTTAACGTTAGTATTTCGAACCGAAATGCTAACGCTTCAAAATTTATGTTTTCGTATCCGAAATCACGATTTATAGTGCTTAATGTATTCTTTATATAAAAATATTGAGGAATACAAAATTTTTCTATTTTTAGAGTTTTCTAAGTATTTGTTTTGCATTTTTGAAAATTGCATGTACAAACATCAATATTTTATTTATATTTATTAGCTTTTTTCTAAAATTAAAAACAAATACTTAGAAAAGTCTAGAAATAAAAAAATTTTGTATTCCCCTATATTTTCATATAAAGAATTGATTGAGCACCATAAATCGTGGTTTTTGACACGATAACGTAAATTTTGAGGCGTAACGTTAGTATAATAGTCCAACTCTCAAATTTTAGGTATAATGAATTGCACAAAAGTTCTATGGGAGCTGTTTTTGTGATTTGTGGTGCATATATTGTACATTGATCTGGCTGGCTATATATGTGGCATTTATACAAGGAGAACAAACAGGGTGTAAATTTTAGAGGAGCAAAAATAAAAAAAATGAATAGATGCTTTTCAGTTTTCACGGCAAAAGCTAAGTAGTTTTCAATTTTAGACAATTATTTAAGGGTAAAATCATCATTTATTGGGCAATTAACGATAGTGAAGCGGGGATGAGGTTTTTCTCCCGGATGAACAGTACCGTCCCTCCTTTGGGCCGTCCGATCAATATCTGATGGCTGTCATTCGTCCTGTTGAGGTAAGCTGATGTAATCAAAATTTTCTTAGACTGGATTGCAATGAGGAACAGGCAGCCTCTATGAGCGATGGGGTCTTCTCCAATTGGGATTGAAATTCTCGACACATGCCGACGATAACAGATATCTCTGAAAAAGCAAATTTTATCTCGACACATACTGACGACGTCAGATACACAATTGAGGAGGGATCTATTGTGAATCCTTAACTTGACAATTTTGACAATTTGATATTTCAAAAATTTGTAAAAAATCATTTAAATTCTCAAAGAAAAAAGTTTACGGAATTATTTCTTGACTTGTGGATTGATTATGTTTCCGATTATATTCAATTTAGGTTATATTTGATAGCCCTTCAAAGATCCGTTAAATTACAACCGTTAAAAAGTACACAAAATTTTGATAAGCCATCAAACGATTTTCAAATTGATTGAAACTTAGAATACTATAGATCTACAAGTTAACTAATACATCCATAAGTCTTTTTTCAATTTTAAGATTTTTTATGAATTTTAATTAAATTTTAAAATGTTTCATTGTTAAGATCGTCAAAATTAGCATTGTCAAGGGATCCCTCCTCTATACAATTATACATTATTGTTTTCCATTCTACAAAAAGTTAGCAATTTTTCCAAGCTAATGTCTGAGATGTCGTTTCTTTTTTTCTTTCAGAAAAAAGAGGATACAAATTTTCATAATTTCAATGGCTTCAATGGCCTTCATGTCCTCTCAAATGAACATCTTTGTAAACTATTTACGAAACCATTATTTAATCATTTCCAAATATATTTGGTTGCGATTGAGGCTATAGTACTATTAATAGTACAAAGTGGTTAGTACTATGGCTCTATATTATCAATTTTAAAGTTCAGTTGATTGATCCAAACCGCTCAATGTGATCTCCATATATAAATGTCAATGTAGACTAAATTTTATAATTTTTGGTGTTTTTTTTTACTTTTTTTTAGATAATTAGAAAATGGCTTAATATAAACATGAGCTAGACTATTATACTAATGTTAGCATTTCAGACCGAAAATGCTAACGGCTCAAAATTGTTGTTATCGTGTCCGAAATCACGATTTATGGTGCTCAATAAATTCTTTATATGAAAATATTGGGGAATAAAAAAATATTCCATTTTTAAAGTTTTCTAGGTATTTGCTTTGCATTTTTGAAAATAGCATGTACAAACATCAATATTTTATTAATATTTATGAGCACTTTTGTAAAATTCAAAACAAATACTTTAAAAACTCTAAAAATGAAAAATTTGTGTATTCCCCAATATTTTTATATAAAGAATTTATTTAGTACCATAAATCGTGATTTTGGACACGGTAACAATAATTTTGAGGCGTTAGCATTTCGGTCCGAAATGCTAACGTTAGTGTAATAGTCAAACTCTATAAACATTATAGACCATTCAAAAATATTGTTTTTCTATATATCAAAATATATAGTTGAAAATTTTTTAGAAATATAAAATTTGGTCTATAACTATATTAACATATGGAGATCACATTGAGCGGTTTGGATTGATTAATTGAATTTAAAAAATCATAATATAGAGCCATAGTACGGGCCATTATGTACTATTAATAGTACGTAGCCTCACTCTTTGGTTGCTGCGAAGCAGCAACAACGAGGCATCTAGTTTATTAATTAATTGAGGACATTGCCAAAGTATCTTGAACCTCTGGATCTGGATCGAACGGCCAGCAACACACGACGACGTTGCCTCAACAAACATCACGGATTTCCCGTTCGTATGCGGACAGAACGCGTGCAGACGCATCATCTGCGCGTGTCCCTGACCTGTGGGTCCCGGTAACCCATGGGGCCCATTGTCGGTGAGAGCAGCCCATAATTCCCAGACTCCCTTGGGGCCCAATGTCAGTGAAAGCACCCTATAACTCGCAGACTCCCTTGGAGTGCTCATCCCCTGACTTACTGCATTGTGCAGTTCACAACATCAGCCGTTCGATCGCCTAGAGATCCGCGCTGGCACGACTCAAAACAATCTAACGACTAACGGTGTGAACTGCATAATGCAGTACAGCAGGGGATATGAATCTATCAATTCGACTCCCGTGGGGCCCAATGTCAATGAGAGCATCTATAACTCGCAGACTCCCTTGGAGTGCTCATCCCCTGAACTTACTGCATTGCGCAGTTCACAACCTCCGCCGTTCGATTTCCTAGAGAGCCGCGCTGGCACGAATCTCATAACAATCCAACGACTAACGTTGTGAACTGCATGATGCAGTACAGCAGGGGATATGAATCTATGAATTCGACTCCCGTGGGGCCCAATGTCAGTGAGAACAGCCTACAACTCGCAGTCTCCCGCGGGGCCCGGATGTCGGTGAGAGCACCCATAACTCGCAGACTCCCTTGGAGTGCTCATCCCCTGACTTACTGCATTGTGCAGTTCACAACATCAGACGTTCGATCGCCTAGAGATCCGCTCTAGCACGAATCTCAAAACAATCCAACGACTAACGTTGTGAACTGCATAATGCAGTCCAGCAGGGGATATGAATCTATGAATTCGACTCCCGTGGGGCCCAATGTCAGTGAGAGCAGCCTATAACTCCCGGACTCCCGTGGGGCCCAGATGTCGGTGAGAGCAGCCTATAACTTCGCGTCGGAACTAACCTTCTGTCTGCGTCGCCCCTCTCCTCTCCTTCAATCTTCCTCTCCCGCATGGCTCTCTCTTTCTCGCCAAACCCTAACCCTAGCTCCTCCGCTACCTCCTCCAGATTCCCCCATGTAACAATCTCTCTGTAGATAGATCGATCATACATACATAGATAGGTTAAGGTACCTTCCTCTGCGCTACTTATGGACGAAGAGAGGTACGCCGCGGCCGCTAACCCTAACCCTAACCCTAGCTCGCAACAACCCAAGCTGCCGCCTCCGTCGATCATTATCGACCGCTTCCAGGCCATGGTGCGCGAGCGCGACGACGAGATGCGGCCGCTCGACGAGGCCGAGGTCGTGGGGTTTTACGACCAGCTGCTCCGGGAGCTGACCTTCAACTCCAAGCCGATCATCACTGAGCTCACGATCCTCGCCGGCAACCACCGGCGCTTCGCCGAGGGGATCGCGGATGCCGTCTGTACCAGGATTTCCGAGGTCGAGCCCCACCTCAACCTGAGCTGTTTGTTTGCTCTATTATACTTCTGGAAATATATTTGGTTTCCTTTCTACAGATGTAGTTCTTGTAAACAACAAATATGTGTCGGAAACTCGGAATGGACATTTCAGATCCTTGTCTTCTTGTGTCTTTAGTATTCCTTTTTTTTTTTCCATTTTTTTTTATGGATTTCTACTATATTTTACTTTTAATTTATATTTATGTTTACTTACGTGTGCGATTGGAGAGAGAGCATGGATGATAAGCAATTGCTTTGATTTCAAATTAAAATTTGTGGATTACTTAAAACCATTAAAAATGCAGACATGTAGATGAAATTGGCAGAATCATTACAACCACTAACAAGGATTCAATCAACAAATAATTCTGTAACTATGAATTATTATCGATTAGTCAGATCATCTCAAATCTGGGATTGTACTATTTTGGCCGTTGCCATAACAATTAAAAAGAAATCACAACTGTATACAGTCAGAGCTAAGTTGCAGTTGCTTAAATGTTGGAAGTATCTGATACGCTGTAATTCTAATTTATAATATATATGCAACTCTTCATTTTGACACTCATAAACAATGTAATTTCAATTAAGTTTCATAAATAACCAACCCAAATGTTCTGTGAGGAGAATGATCTGTGGTAAAAAAACTGGTACGGGTCAGTTGCTGGTACCTATTGAACCTGCCATTTGGGTAAGGTGCAGTTGTCTGGTACATAAATCATTGTGGAGTAACAGTAGTTGCCTTACGTGACCTATTTGGTTTGATCTTGAGGGATTGTATGCTTATCCTTGCTAAATCAATCACAGGATTAATGCTTGATTGAGCTAGTTGGTTAGTTGAAATTTGGAATTCAGTTTCATCTGACTTAGTTGCTACTAAAGCTGTAACTTTTGTAACCGATTCTTTTGATTTTGGCATAGACCAATTACTTTGCTTTTTATGTTGAATGCTCGGTCATTAGGTTTGTACTGTGGCACCACAATGTCCAGGTTATGGGTATCGGCGATTACCAAACCAGAGGCTTCTTTTATGCCAAAGGATATTATTTGATTTAGCATTAAGCTCTATAATTAAATTTTTGGAGGATCTTGGTGATATTAGAATTTTGTTGAGTATTATTCAATTTTGGTTAAACTAATAAGGATTCAAAATTCTTCATGATGGATTTAGGTTTGAAATTGGAAACCAAAATTGTACCATTCATCTTGTAATCTAACTAGTCTGTTTGCCTGGTTACATGCAGTTTTATATGCTCCACATATTAGCACATGTATGGTACCTAATATTACTCTTGTTACCTCATCATTGTCATTCTATTATACTGTTGTTCTTGCAGGTTGCACCAGAACAGAAATTACCATCTCTTTACCTTCTAGACAGCATAGTGAAGAATATAGGTGGGGAGTACATACGACCTTTCACGGCCCGGTTGCCTGAGGTCTTCATTGGTGCATACACCCGTGTCCATCCAAGCCAGTACCAAGCAATGCGGCACCTTTTCAAGACCTGGTCACAGGTCTTTCCTTCCAGTGTTCTTCGAAAAATAGAGGATGCTTTACAGTTGAACTCAACCTCTGCCTCTGGTGCAGCTCATCAGCAGCAGCAGCTGACGGACCCTATCAGACAGGCGCCAGCTGACTCACCTGTTACCTCACCTCGCCCATCTCGGATCCATGTGAACCCAAAATATCTAGAAGCTCCACACCAGCTCAAGAGTTCTGCCATGGTATGTTGTCATTCCTTGCTCACGGGTGCAGTATTATTATAGCTGTAGTCTGTATTGTCTTGTGTTTGATGTGTGTTTATGGACCACAAATTACATACTATAATCAATGTATATATAGGTTGGGTAAGTTATAATTTCTGTAGTTACGACACATGTTTTGCTTCACCTGTTAGTTATTGTATGAACGCTAAAGTGTTATCACAGAATACAACATGAGGGATAACATGAACATTATTACAGCCAAAATATAAAAAAAAAAAAGAAAGATAATTGAAGGAAACTAGCTTTCAGATCAAAGAAAGCCAAAGTTATCTTAGTTCAGAACTGGTACCTCTAAATCTTTGGTAAGGTCCATTTGGAGGTATGGCATAAAATAACTAGTCTTGTTTAATTGTTTGATGCAGACACACTCTATGGGATCTGCCAATCATAAAAAAATTAGTACCTATGAGGCTGAGCACCTTGATCAGCATGCCACAGAGAGTCCCAGAGGATGGTCTACCATGTCACCAAGTCATAATGTATTCACTTCCCACTCTCTTTATCTCTCACCTCACCACATACAATTTGCACAGGCAGACACTACCATGCACTGTATCTTTGTTAGTAATTTGTGCTTTATTTTCATCATGTAATAAATTGTTTGCTGCAGTTAGGTCAGCAATATGTAGAACTTTTCTCTTTAAGTGACTGCATTTCTTTCTTTGGTCCAAATATCTTCTCACTTCTTTTTTTCAGAAATAGATGATTATAATATTTTTTCCTCATTTATGTAGCCTGTAGGAGACTATGATCGTGGAGAGGTACTTCCACCACGAGTTGGGTCGAGGGTAGGCACACATCCAAGTGCATTCAATCAAGATGTATCGCTACCGTTTCCTTCGAGAAGAAGCGGCCTCCTCCCTCCACCAAAGGTTGTATCACCAACCCGAATTGGGATCCGAAGGTCTCGATCACCCCCAGCTGATCTATACACAGACAGGCCGTCCACCTCTCACATTTTCACAAATGGGTATCGGGCCCACAACCCAAACCCTCGTGAGCTAATAGATGCCTATGGAGGTGACAACAGGAAGATTCAAAGGCTAGATAATGGGAGAGAATGGAAGAGGTCAGAAGAAGAGGAATTTGTGTGGGAAGATATGAGCCCGACATTCTCAGATCGTATTAGAAGGGAACAAAGAGAGAGGATCAGTTTGTATGGAAATGAGGCAGGCTTGGTTGGTAGCCGGGTTGGGCTGGACCGACCTGATTCGAGGCCAGTTGAACCCAGTTACAGGAGGAGTTGGCCTGCTCAGGGTCGGTTGGGTCCAATTGATGAACGGGGCTATGTTTTGGAAGAGAGAAAACCTATTTCTACTGTATGTACCAGCTTACCTTTTTACATAATCTGTATATATATGTACATATAAATTTTTTTTATCGTAGTTTTTAGTGCAGATTTAGTCTAAATTAGACTTGGTCAAGGTTGACTAATATCCTGTTTGGTGCATAATGATTGAGGTTTACATATGGGAAATATGAGGCTTGACTTTTTGATGTGAAGCTTACATGCTTATCTAGTGGTTGTTTAGTCGTGAGTGCTAAACCTTTTTAATTAAAAAGTATAATGGGGTCCAATGTCCAATAGAATTGCATTCTTTTATCTTTCATCTGTTTGTGCAAGTTGTGATTGCTGTTCATCCTTATATTTGTAGTTTGGAGATACTGCGGCATACAAGAAATACGAAGGCAGTATTCCCTCTCATGCCGACAACCTCCCTTACCGCCAGCAGAGCTCAAATCATGTACATGATCCCTCTAAAGTTACAACATACAATGCACATGCAGCCATGCAAGTAAATCGTGGTGCACCACCTCAAGTCCGTCCATCTCACAACCCCATTATGATGACCCGAGTCATGCCTCCATTAAATGCCCCTCGAAGGTCATCAATGGATCGACATGAGAGTGTATCTGCACCAGCTAACTCTATCCGGCCACTTCCTCCTAAACCTGACTATTTAAGGAGTGCAGCTGATACATCCATTGATCCCAGTAAGCCGTCTCTCTTTGTACCGAGTGTATCAATTAGCACAGTTGCAGTACCTGTAACTGTTGCAGGCCATATGTCAGCTCAGCAACCGATGGTGACTATGCACACACAAGGACTTTCGACACCTCCTGTCACAATGGGTCTGGTACCTCCAACAGCAGCAGTGCCTCAGTTAATGCGACCTCAGTTGCTTGCGGGGGCACAAGGTATGATGCCGCCTCTACCCCCCGGCCCACCTCCATCCACATCAGCTCAACCAGGATTGACATCTCTGGGTACTGGGCCACAGTTGCCTGGTGCACCTCCTGTTGCTTTCACAGGCCTGCTTAGTACACTTATGGCTCAAGGTATTATCGCATTGAAGCCGCAACAAGCACCATCTCAGGTCCTACTAACAAGATCAAATATTATGTTTATTGTGGATATCATTTTTTTTTATTATGTCAGACATTCATTTGTATCTGTTTGAATGATCCATCTTGACAGTTTTATGTTTTAATCCAAATAGGATGCGTTAGGCTTTGACTTCAATGTTGACCTCCTGAAAGTAAGGAATGAATCAGCTATAAATGCATTATATTCTGACCTGCCAAGGCAGTGCACCACTTGTGGGGTCCGTTTCCGGTTTCAGGAGGAGCATAGTGCTCACATGGACTGGCATGTTACCAAAAATCGTGTTGCCCGAAATAGAAAGCAGAAGCCATCACGTAAGTGGTATGTAAGTCCTAAGGAATGGCTATGTGGAGCGGAAACAATAGGTTCAGAGGCATTACCAGTTGTACCAGCTGTGGAGACTGAGCAGGAAGAGGAAGCAGAAGTGGCTGTCCCAGCTGATGAAAACCAGACAGTATGTGCATTATGCGGGGAGCCGTTTGAGGACTTCTATAGTGATGAGACCGAGGAATGGATGTATAAAGGGGCTGTTTATATGAATGGTACGGATGGGAGTGGGGCCAGTTCTGGCCCCATCGTCCATGCCAAGTGTAGGTCTGAGTCAACAAATGGTTAAGAGTAAACATAGATGGTGAGTCATGTAAAATCATTGGCACAATTAGTATGTTGCGACGTCTTCCACAGTTAATTATTGGTACTGAGCTCATTGAGTTTGTTGATGGTGCAGGTTAGGTAAGCGAGACCCTTATTTATGGAGGTCATGTGAGATGTAAGTGGCGGCAGTATATCTATAATTTTGCTGAGGTGCCTTGTTGAGTAGCACTGGTATCAGTGTGCAAGCTGCAGCAATAGTTCAATTGTACAGTTATTTAAATTAAGCACAAAAAAAAAAAAAAACAAAGAAATGAAGTTTTTGGTCTCTCTCCCTCCCTCCCCCCCTCCCCCCCTCTCTCTATAAAAAATGGTAGCCCCCCTCTCTATCTATATACATTCATCTCTCTCTCTTTTCTGTAATGAGCTCTTTCATTCAACAGCATTTTTTTTTGCTAACAAAGCCTGTTTTACTAGAAAATGCTTGTATACAAGGAGTAAGAGCCATTTTGACTGCAATATTCTGTCCAGACTTGTTATGTACAAGTTCCAACCAGCCATGTTGTGCAGGTACTTGCAGACTGAGACCGAGTTTTAGGCATTACATGTAATAATGCAGTATGAGCAGGATTCTGATATGTGAAATGTACTATTCTTGTATTTGTCTTTTCCTTATAAGAATTTTCTATGTTGCAACTTGTAATGTGGTTGGACCAGCTCATGTAAAATTAAGATAGATTTTTTTTATTTTGTTATAATTGTGCCTGTGTTGTATGTGTTTTTTGAGTGTTGTAACCATCTCTCCTTTGTGCAATTTTATATTTTGTTTGTCAAACAAGTAGAAGGTAGTACTCCGTCTCTATATCATTCTGTTTATCCTTGATGTATCAAATTTAAGGCGAATGATTTGTGCGAATATTATCACTTCAGAAAAATACTCAAAATAATTCATGCAATTTCGTCGCTTGAGTCCTTCAATTGGTTCGACATTGCCTTCCTTTAGGCAATTGATAAAAATGTTTGACATACGAACAGTTGAACACGCATGTTTTAATATGCAGGCATGTAAGTGTTCGTGTTTAGACGTGTCTAAACGTGGTGTTCGCAAGTTTTATGTGGCGTGTTCGACTTCTAGTTAGGATAGTTAAGTTAAAAGAGTACAAACCTTCGAAAGCACTTTTCTCAAAACAAATAATAATAATAATAAACTTTATAAGCACCAAATTGAAATTTGAAATTTGAAGAGCTAGACTTCTATTTTTCTATAAATAATAAAGTAAAAAAAAAATGCCGAGATGCATTCTTATTTATCTCAAACGAAAAAAAAAAGGCTATTCGAATCACTTCAAATGAAGTGGTTGGAAGTTGGAAGGTTTCAATGATTCTAAAATTCTAATATAAGTTAACAAAACATTAAAAGTTAAAACTCAAGTCAGTCACCATCGGTTACAAGTACATAGCATCCCAATCTTCATGCATTAGCTGGGAAAACTACACAAAATGTGACGTTTACACATTGACAATTAACTACCAACTATGTGTACCGGGAACATGTTATGTCACTGGCCAGTCAGATATTACTATATATAAAAGCATATTGGAAAAAATGACGTGAAAGGGCTATCTTTCCCAAATAAGAAACCTCAGCCGTTGATAATTTTTTTGGATAGATCAGAATCGTTGATTTACGTTAATGCTCATTGACGTTATGTCTCAGCCCATTATATATTATCTTAAAAATTTATTATAAAAAATAACAATTTCAGTCCAAAGCAACGCGTGCGCTCTTTACTAGTATATATAAGATGCTTAATGAATTAATTTGGGCTGTATTAGTTATCAACATATATAATTAAAAGGTTGGTTGGTGGCTGCACAGCAACAAATATGCACCAATATGCCATTTCTTAATATCATTTGGTTCAACCACTGCTGATATATATATATATATGAAAATATCCCCTGTCAAAATACACACTTATCAACATATAAACCCTAATTAAACCAACATCCTTGATTTCATCTTTCATCTGAATCAGTTGCGATGAACCCGGCAGAGTCCGAATCCGAATCGACACATTTTTTAGGTTTACCATGGCACAACTACACTGAAGAAGAAGAGCCAATTCACGTCCCGAGATCGGGACCTAGACCGCGACAAGCATACATAGTTAGGCGAGCTTTCTTGCAGAGTTATCAGCTGTCGACATCGTCCCGGGAGAGTTTCAGTGACTGGCTTCGGCGCAACTTCAGGGAGGTTGGCAATGCTGGGAAAGCAGTTGCCAGTAGGGTTTTTACCGGCCGTTTCGCCATGCGAAAGCTGCGCAGCGCCTTCGTTTCGAGAGTTATCTCTCCTTTTCGGTGCTTCCGATCAAGGGAGAATAACGGCTACATTGCAGATTTCTTCTGAAAGTTTTTGTGAAGCGTGAATAAAATTAAGGAACTCAAATCTTGGCTTGTTGATAGGAGTGCTCATCCCCTGACTTACTGCATTGTGCAGTTCACAGCATCAGCCGTTGGATCATCTGGAGATCCGCTCTGGCACAAATCTCGAGACAATCCAATGGCTGATGCTGTGAACTGCATAATGCAGTACAGCAGGGGATATGCATTCTTGTTGATAGCTGCTATCAACTTTTCAGGAAAAAAAAAAAAGAAAAAAGATCTTGGATTAATTTTTTGTGTTTTCTTCCAATTATGAAGCTTTGTATAAACAGTTTGATGTCCCTTTTGTTAATACTCTTTTGCTGTCAAATTAATACTGGACATAATTAATTTTATTGTAAAACTATTTGATTGGATTTCAGAAATTATATATTGTAGCAAAATTGCAGACATTAATTGCAGACATTAATTGCCTACACATTGTAACTTTTTATGATAAATGTACACATTATTCGGATTTATATATATAGTATCACATAATTTTTTTGAAATATTTTTATCAGTACTGTTACTACTGTACCAATTAGGTAAAGGGGTTAAGATGTTGGCTATCTACTCCAACACTTTCATGTATATATTATATACAGGATGATGATCAACAATCTAAAAAAAAAAAAAAAAATAGTAATTCGGGTATATATAGCGTTAATTAATTAATTAAAGATGTTGGTTCTATTTATTTTTATTTTTATTTTTATTTTATTTATTTATTTTTTTGGCTGTAAACACTTGTAAGTTCCACAACAGAAAAAAACCAATAACCTTTTCAACCAAATAATATTGTCTTTACATTTACAAAATGCAAAAAAGAACTATATATATAATACTCCCACCAAGCCAAGAAAACTGACTGTTCACATATCCAAAATTAGAAGAAAAAAAGGCAAAAGGTATTACACATTTACACTTCTGTTCTATATAAAAAGATTCTGCTAAGATTTCGAAATGGCCGGTAAGTTGTCAGAAGAACACGGTTGAGCTCGTGGTGAAATCATCGGAGATGCCTCTTGAGGATCTCCTCAAACAACATGTCCACAAAAGAATCATCCTGTTACAACACAGAGAACATTTAAATTAAAAAAATATGAAAAATTTTGATAAGATCTCTCAGGTACCAAAGTTCCTATGAAATCAATGTACCTGCAGATACTTGAAATTTCAAATTCAAAGTAAATATATTATTGCCACAGCAGTCATTTTTTTTTTTTTTTTTTTTGTATCTTATAAGTTTCCTTTTTACATTTTTTTTGGCAGGAAAAGAGGTCAGGAGGCATATTTTGCACAAGGAATTTATGAGAAAAGAAAGGAATTAAGTACCATCACAAGCCTCGCCAGTTCCTCGCGAAGTTGTTCCCTAATGATAGTCGGTGCATTGGCTGAATTCGGGATACCAGAATGGGGTAGAATTGGTGGGATAAACAGTGTGAGGGGATGAGTGCCGCACTCTGAACTCATCATGACAGAAGCAAGGGTGCTGGGTCTCACATGGTTTTGGAAGTAATTGTCAAAAGGTGCCGAGCTGCGAGGAGGGTGATCAGTAGACTGCAATTGTTGGGTACCCGGCAGAGAAGATGTTAGTTGCTCAACTGCTGATGATGCTGTTGGTGCAGTCCTCTCTCGGCTCTGTCGTCACAAGGAAAAAAAAAAGGCAGCATTTATCAGTAAAAGTTATTCGATATTTCCTACTTAGTGATTTTGTTTTATCTAAAGTACAAATATTCAACATTTACTACTTAGTAATTTATGTTCCTATATAATTTTCACATCAAGTTTGATGCACCGACGAAGCATAATAGTGATTTATGTTCCTACTAAACCAAATTGCATGGCTGGTACTACTTGGTACAACTGAATACCGTTGTATGGAAAGAAGTAGAATATATAGGTAGTTTACTTACAAGAACTGACTCGGGAGAACCCATTTCGTCAGATGAACAATTATTAGCTTCACTATCTTCCGATACTGAAGTGGCCGGATCGACTGCCAACTCCTTCGCTTTGCTTTAATTACCCAACAACAAAACAAAATTATTAGCTTCAAGAAAATCGATCCTGAAACACTCGTAAAAATTTGTGTAGTAGCATCAGTCTAATCTGCTAATTGTTCACCATCTGTAACCAAAAATTGAATTTTAATCAGGTAGTAGCATCAGTTTAAGGAATTATGCAGTAACATCAGTTAATCTGTATATGTCAATCAACAGCTGATCTTAATTAGGTATTATCCTTCTCTCAATTAAAATGTGTGACGGGGTTTTGCAAACTCGATAAACACATCTAAAGAAAACCATTTTTACCGGTCATAAATCCGAATAATAAAAGTAATAGTTGAAAATTTTCTTATAAAAAATGATGTGAAAGTGTCGATATAGGCCTCAAACTAACGATCTTCATACAAGTTATAATAATAACATCACACTATATACCTTTTAGATGGTGGTAATGTCGGCTTAGGAGGTATACTCATATAGGCACTCAATATCCTGAGTAAAATGGGTAAAAAAAATTAAATCAGTAACTCTCTAAAGTGGAATTGAAACATGATATGAACAAAATCCAGAAAAACAAGAAAACAGACCTTTGTAAGACTTTGCAAACAGCAGTACAAGTTTCAGGCTCGGTAAACTCAAGAGCTCTGACCATTTTGCCCTTGTTTCGGTAAATCAGGTACGGTGATCTATCGACATATTCAGATATGCCCAGTATATCTTCTACCAAATTTTCTGTTCATTGCCAAACAACAACAACAACAACAGAAAGTACCAATGTTTAAAAGAACATGTTACTCAAATGAAATCGCATGATTACGGTACTAAGGTGCATCAGTGTATCACTTGCCACAGGTTAGTGAAGAAATTCCATGAAAATTCACGATGATGTGTGAGCGCAAAACACCAAGAATTAATATATTAACCGATAAATGTGGGAATAGGTGGTACCTCGGTTGCTTCTGTTCATTATAATAAGCTGGAATCTTTCAGGTGCATTCCTGAAACAGACATTCAAAAATCAAAATCCAAGCTTTGGCAAATAAGAGATAAAGATCTTGAAACTATTTACTTGAAATGATTTTTAAAAGAAAAGGAAAAGACAAAGTATTGTAGAAGAACTTGTAAAGCTTACCGCTTGACGACAAAGAGGGAACCTCACTCGTTCTTTCTATGCTGTCGTCAAAAATCGAAACATCATGTCAGACAGAAAGAAGTCAAGAACTTTCTTGAATTCATTCAATTGTAAAACTGGTAGCATTACTGAAATTGATCCAATGAATGGAATTTTTGCTCTATAATAAGATAATTTTGTAAGGAATGTGGAAACTGAGGTAAAGAAGAGCAGAAACAAAAGGGAATAAATGGTTTCATTTCATGCAAGAATTTGAATAAAATCAAGATGATGAACCAAATTAAACAGTAAGCATGAGGCTTGAAACAAAGAAAATCTGGTCTATAAATTAATCAACATAATGTGATGAATTAATTGGCAAACAAGGCAGGCATGCAAGAACAAAAAAAAAGAGAGAGAGAATGAATTGAGAAGAAGGAAGATGAAGATTTGGGGAGAGAAAGAGAATAAGTAGCAAACTAATTAATTACCCATGAATGAGTGTGGAGATCAAGTTGGTGCAAGGCAACGCCAGGAGCGACAGACAGGATGTCTGCGATGCAGGGATCGAGGCGTCGAAGCAGGGACAAGTACTCAGGGCTGCCGGCGGTCGCCATCATGCATGCTAGGCAATGGAGCATGCAAGAAATTCTCTGCTTTCTTTCTTTCTTTCTTTGTTGCTTTCTTTGTTCTTCTTGTGTTTGTTTGGAAAGCGGGAGAGACCTTGATTTAAATTTGGGAGCTGTGGATTTGTGATTACTTGATTGATTTGATTTCAATACAGTTTAATGCTCTCAGATATATGTAAAAGAATAAAGAAGGTGAACTATTTTTATGGATTGGAAGAGATACGAACTGTTCATCTGTCTGAATCGGATGGTTATGATATATTCTGGAGTATAAGTAAAGGGAGATGTTTGGATCGTTCGATTAAAAATGAATGATTGTCGATAGAAGAATAACTCCTAAAAGAATCCTACCAAGAACTAATCAACGTTGGCTTCCCTAGCTATTTCTCATCGTTTCTAGTTCGAAATACATCAAAATATGAAAATTTATATCTTTTTACTGGAATAATTTTTTATGTGATTGAGCATTTTGTTTAGAAATTACTTGATAACTTATATTTTCTTTTCTATTCTAATTCAATATATAGTAGAAATAATAATTAGTCGCAATAGTAGAAGAAGAATGTACATTATTTGTACCATTCTAATTTCCGTATGTTAAATGTTGGCATAATACTAACGTTGACAAAAATAAGTATGCTATTGTTTTTAAATTATTGGAAAATAATTTTGATCATTTAGAAACAATGAAAAATAAATATGTAATACCCAAGTAAATTATTTTCTGAAGTGGGTGTAGCTTTGTTGAAGCATTGCCAATGTACACCTTATGTTTCTGATTATATCATTATACAGAGATTAAGAATTCACCATATCAACAATTTTGGTGGCTGCTTATTATTTATCAATGATGTCTCATTTTATTTGACCTATTCGTCAATTTTTTGTATCTGAGTTATCAATTGATGCAATGAGGAACGCAGTGTGAGGGCAAATATCATGTGGCACGTAGTTGAAATTTTGCCAATCTTTAGGTCATGTTAATTAGCCTTTTTATATTGATATGAAATTATGAATGGTGCATTTTAATATGATTGTTCAAAGCTATAAACGTGTTATGAAGTTGTCTATGCTAATAATTCCCATGAATAAATAAAAAATAGAGCACCCATGCCATGATGCTGGTTCTTGTTGTGTTCGTCTTACGGCTTATAGAATATTTTCTCACAACATGAGTTTACAATTTTTTTGGGAAAATGGAACAATTGGAAGAAGCAAATGTTCGATTCCTGCTTTTTTGTGGTAACAAGGCCTTATATTATTTACCACACTGCTTCACCATGTAATTTGTTTCAGTATATTATGTATGAAACCTGATTTTAGGATTAACCAGCACTGTTAATAATTATCAACTGTTAAATAACTTGACATACAATTATCATTTACATGCTACAAAACCAACAAACCAAATCATAACAACACTACATTAGAGCAATAATAATAACAATAATAATAATATATGAAGATATCATGCTTTTCCAAGAGTAGAGTGAGTACACCTATGAGATTCAAAATGAGAAGAACAACGTATAGGTCAGTCATTTGACATAAGCAATGATCAAAGAATTCATAAATATGATCAGGCATATTAAAAATTATTTTCAATTATTTTGGGCAGAACCAAGTTCTAAATGTTCTGTAATTCTCTAAATTAAGCTACTTATAAACAACTGCAGATATAAATAAGAAACAGTAAAGAGTAGATTTCGGATAGGTTACATGAGAAACCACTAGGCCCTTAGCCACAGCACAAAGGTACAAAAAAGAAAACAATATTAAGGCATTAAGGAACAAAAAAAACATAGAGGCAGTACCTCTCCCCGGAGCTGTTAGTCAGAATCAAGTGATTCTACAGAAGGTGATCGTTGAAAACGGGCTCCAACTCTCCTATCAGGTCTTAAGTTATTTGCCTTAGCCTGTCTTGATCGCTTGTGCTTAGTCCTGAATCCATCACCTGATATGGAATAAAAGAGCTCCCCCATTTCTAATTCCTCTGGTTTCTTTATTCTTTCTGATTCCTCAAACCTACACCAAGAGGAGGGCAAGAAATTTTATTGGTATATGAACATATACATTTAAGAAAAGGTGCTCAAGCAGAATTTTAAACTTCTAATAACGTATGTTCTTCTATCATACCTTTTTTATATAATTAACATTAGTTTTATCAGATACTGGAGGATAAGTGAGCAAAAATTAAACCAAGAGTGGACATGAGACTCCAAGGACGAACAAAACTCATTATCAAATATCAAGTGATTTTGACCAAGTCAATACCGGAAAATATCATTGAAATTCATCACAAATTAATATGCTCTTTATTTCAGTAATTAACAATTTTAGACAATCCATGTAATGTGAGGGTACATTGCAAACGCAAGAGATTCTAATGCCATAAAATAACAGAAATATTGGTCGAAATTTAAAAAATAAAAATAAAAATGATTAAAATATTCCTAGAATGGTACCGTTCTCGAATAATTTTAAAGGCTTCAAGTGTGGCATAAGGTAATCCAGTTTTTGGATCTTTATACCTAAAAACATGAGACATTATTATTAGTAATGATAAGAATGATAGTAACAACATTTGTGATGATGATGATGATGATAAAAATAAATATAATTATGTGAAGGACAATATGCTAAAAGAATTTCAGTAAAAAGTAGTTGTATGTGACATACTTGGCCGGCAAACCCGTAACAACGCAAAATGATTTCTCTGGATCTATTGTTCACAAAAAGAAAAATAAACAACTCACATTAGCAGTCATTCAATACAAATGAACAGTTCAATTTATAACATAAAGCTTGTGATCTTTAATTCATTGACTGCCAACATAAATTCCTTATATCAAAAGATATTTGAAAAGGAAACTGAAATAGAACTCTTTAGCTAAGTTTGGATTTGAGAAGAAAGGCTTACAAGGAGCTGGTTTGGTACATAGCTCGGAACCAAAGGATGCTCCCTTCAGAAATTCAAGGTGGGAAATTCCTACAATAAGACATTTGCCGAAAAGAAACTTAAAATTATAAAAAAGGAACAAACAACAACATAGCAAGTTCTACAATTTAAAATAACAACACAACTTCTCTCAACTCTGATAAAATTCAAGTGGTAGTAGTGGTAGAACACGTCCCAAACACATAAATAGGGTGCTGTGCTAGAAAGCATACAGCACAATAAGTGTGAATAATGAACACAGTATACCAGGTCTTGCAAAGAAAACACGTGCATAGAGAAATGAAGAAAAATTCAAAATTTGAAAATGCAAATCAACAATACAACCAATACTTTATAGTACTTGCAGTTACACCTAAGCCCGTGGAATGTTTTCTTCAGTTAAGATCATATAGCTCAAATATTTATAGAAAACGAAGGAGAAAAGGGTACCATCTCTTGAATAAAAGCGAATTTCAGGACCATCATACTTTGCCTTATTGATAACAGCTTTTTTCTTCACTTCTTCTTCTCTAGCCAGTACACGCTCCAAGTTTCTCAAATTCATTATTTCTGAAAAGTTTCACATTGCAGTTAAGCTATTTTTTCAATATCAATACAGCCCATTCACAACATGGCTGGTCTCATCTCATGTCATATTATTTAAAGACCAAAGAGCAACAAGTGCCCTTTGGTAACAAATAAAAAACAAAAATTTGCAAGACAACTCTACATCTATCCACAATTAAATCACTTCAATTCTCAACAACTGCAAATATTCATATTCTCAAAAGTTGTAAAAGACTATCATTAGTTATAACTAAGGTTCCATTTGGGAGATGGTAACTTGACCCAGTAGGTTTTCCTGTCAGCAAAGATCTTTTTCCCAGGACTTTCGGGAAATAATAATTCAAGCAGGTAAGTTGTTTCTTTCTCAAGGGGATATAGAATTTTACATGTTTTGTTGGGACAATTGACCCATTTCTATTTGAGCTAAACCCCAACCTACAAACACACAATGGGAAAAAAATCCCAACAGCACTTGAATTAAAACTTGTATCCACATATTCGAACTGGCCCTAAGAGCCTACTTAAGATACATTCTTTATTAACCATGAAGAAAGATAAACCTTTATCCAAAGACCCCTTCTGACATCTTAAAAGTAGTAATAGAGACAATTTGAGTTTTTCAGACCATAAATCCTTCATGGTCATTGACTATATACAATTGGAATATATTAAAATAGATAAGCTACTTGCCAGTTTCAGCTGCTTCTAGAAGCATCTCTTCTTGGGTCATGCGTTTTTCTTCCCCTTGTTTTTTTCTCTTAACTGGCTGTTGGACAATTAAAAATAGTGTAAAAAATTGTTTGCTTGAAGTTACCTAAATTCTGCTCAAAGACCGCACCTTCTTAAAAGCATAAGTGGTACGGAGTTAAAAAAAATAAGCCAGGCAGCTTAATATTTCAAGAGATACACCCAACACCTCCCCCCCCCCCCCCCCCCCCCCCCCCCCAAAAAAAAAAAGAAGAAGTAAATCAAAACAAAAAAGAAGGGGAAAAAAAAAAATGCAACCCATATTTTAAAATGGAGAGAGAAAAAATATATGAAGGGGAGGGGTACTATCACCAGAGAGACAACCTTGCAAGTATACAAACCTTCATGGTAGCTTGTAGCTCAGCACGTATAGCCTCTCTCTCAGCCTGTCGGACAATAACACTAGTACGAGTTGATTTCCTTATGGTTTTCTCGACCTCTTGTTCTTCTACCCCAGTACTGTCAGGTTTCCCCCCTTTTGGCATCTCATCAGAGGATTTCTCAGCTTTTGAAGCATCTTCTTCTTTCTCTAGCTCAGAGAGATCCTTCTTTTTTGTTGCTTTGGTTTTGCCTTTGCTTTTACTTTTGTTGGATTTTATCTTCCTCATTTGTTTTCCAGGAAATATCAACCGTTTCTTAACAGGCAATCTGTTAAATAAAATATATATGAACTTATGGGATAAAGGGCAATTATTGTTTCGATATTCTAAGCCACGAAGTTAACTTTTAATTTGAACTAAAATGAAATGAAAATTTAAACAACCGTTCATGCTAAATATCGCCACATAACTTACCAGGATTATCCCAAGGTTCAATAAGCCCCCAAGCACAAATTCTTCTTATTTGGCTCAGAGAATCTAAGTTGTATGCAATTATGCCTCAAACAACCATTGTGTTAAAAGTAGAATCTTACGTGGATGCTTACATCTACATATATCTTTCATAGCAGGCTAACATTAATGATGTCCACACTGTTATCATTGAAACTTCAATCATAACAAAACAGAAGCGAATAGAGTAGTACCTCTCTTCCACAACAGTTTCAGCTTCTTCATCAGGGTCAGGTTCCTAAAATGAAATACAGATATTTAGTCCACTAACAGAGCAAACAATGCCGAGCATTCAGTCTTTCCACAACAAAGATGGTGAAACATAAATCGATAAGTCAATATACATACATCATAAGAACAAGAAAGCTAATGATTAAGAGATGCTTGGATTGCTTACATCCTCATCAAAATCACTATCGTAAACATCGGGGGCCTCCGCTTCCTCCTCGTAGTTGTCGTCGTTCTCTTCCTAACACAATGAAAATGATAATCGGACAACATTAGTGGTTCATACTTCATAGCAAAAGTCGATCAAATGTGTGCACTAACCAGAATCAGAATGCGACATAAGGTACAATCACCACAGGCTCATTACTTCACTTCATGTATTAAAAAGAGTAATACCTAGCGTCCATAGAAAAACTGTCCACAACGTCCATATGTTACATTTCGGAATGTATCTGTTACATTTCAGGGTAGTATATCTGTTACATTCTTTGTATGTCTATGGACGTATGTATATATGGTTTTTCAATGGACGCAAGATGTTTCTCTATTAAAAAGTGCAATTATAGAATCATGTGCAGCAGCAGCATTAAGTAATAGGTGAACTTTTCCTTCCCTTGAGTTTTGTGCTGGTGTTTTCCTCTTTGCAAACAATAAAAGTCAAAATGAATCTAAGAAATTAGGGTGAGAGAGAGAGAGGGAAAGCAAAGCTAAATTAAGGCAGTACATCCATAAGAGCATCTTGATTCCAGAACATCTCATCCTGCTCGATCTCCTCATCCAGCAACTTGTTCATGCTGCCAAATGTTACCAAATGTTAATCAAATGTCAATCAATCAATCAATCAATCCAGTAAGTAAGTAAGTAAGGGAAAAGCAAGCAATCAGATCGAATTCCATTATTACCGCTTGCCCCGCGTGGAGCGGGAGGTGCGGTCGAGCAGCAGCAGCAGGGCCTCGTCGCCGTCCCCGTCGGCTTCCCCCGCCGCCGCCGCCATCGCTCTGTATCGACTCGGCTCGGTCACTCCACGGAACGGAACGGAGCGCGCGCGCGAAGAGCGAGACCTAGGTGGGGTTTGGTTTGGGAGTGTGGTTTTTTCGAAGGGAGGATGGATCACGGATGGATGATGCAAGAACAAGAAAGGGTGCAGAGATTCGAGCCTGCACGAATCTGGAGGCGATCCAACGGCCCATGTGCTTCATAGCACCGTACCATATCCCCTGCTGTACTGCAGCTGTTAGATCGTCTCGAGATTTGTACCCGCTTGGATCTCGAGACGATCTAATGGCTCACGTACTGAACTGTACTGTAAAATGCAGTAAGTTAGAGGATGAGCATTCGGATAGAAGGGGTCTAGTCCTTACTAATAATAAAAGCATATTGGAAAAAATGACATGAAAGGGCTATCCTCACATCTGAACCGTTGATCATTTTTTTTTTCTATAGATCAAAACCGTTGATGTACATTAATGTCCATTGACCTTCTCAACTCAATAAAATTAAAGGCCCATATAAATTATCTCAATTTAAGGCTCATTACATTAAAAGTTTATTATAAGAAATAATAATTTCGGCCCAAAGTAAGGCGTGAACTTTTCACTAGTATTTAATAAAGAGTGCTTATTCTCTGACTTATGATGTGAGCTGTTAGATTGTCTTAAGATCAAAACTGGCACGAATCTTGAGATAATTCAACAGCTCACATTATGAACTGCAGTCGAGCAGAGATATGAAATCTATAGGGTTTAAGGAAAAATTGTACATAGTGTCCATAGGTCATAGGTTATATTTCGAGATATATGTGTTATATTTCAGAATGTATTTATTACATTCCGTATACCTCCATAGATTTATTGGATAGTAGTCAATGGACGCAAGATGTTTCTCGAAATCTAGCCAAGTCCTTTGCAATTGTGTTGTGTACACTTTCTATGAGAGATTCAACTCTTTTATCATTCTTAAATCTTCATTAGGAAATTCCTTATTTTCCTCTCTTAACACTCCATCTCATGTTTCTCTGCAACGGCAGCATTAAGCCTTTCCTTGTGCATGTGTAACAAAATCTTCTTGGATTAATTGGATGTTAACTTTTAATTACGCATATATGGAATGGAACATCAATTCAAAGTACTCAGCTGTATCTTCCAACAAGTGATAAAAATTTACTTCAATCAAATTTATCATACCCATTAATTCCGGATTCATAACCATATAAATTTTCAGAAGAGAAACATCTTGTCTTGTGTCCACTGAGAATGCATTCATACGTCCATAGATATATTCGGAATGTAACAAATACATCCGATTTTGTAACAAATAAATCTGAGTTTGTAACCTATAGACGCTACGGATAGATATTCTATGGACGCTAGGTATTACTCTTTCCAGAACATAAATGTCAAAACACGTACATCTACCACACAACGCCACAGCATGATACAATTTCACAACATCTGAATTAATTCTGACAGCAACTTCAACCGACCGACCTACACATCGATCAATGTTTCCGAATGGCGATGGCCGACACGATGATGAGGAGCATAAAGATGGCAACGGCTATGAAGGAGCCGACGACTGCGCCGCTGGTGCGCTCGCAGAATCCACTGAACTGCATGCAGATGGCCACCCAGTTTGCCTTGGCGTTCCCGTTGTGCGCAAGGTAGACTATCGAAGCTGCAGAGGCAGCTGCCCCGGTTGTCAGAGCCAGAATCCCCTGAATCACAAGGACGAAATCAGGATTTCATTATAGGGGACCAAAAAGATGATGCCGCAACAAATTTTTTGAAATTTAAAATGGTTGCATATCATATTATTACACAGTCAAAACTATTAGGTTTCATATACAATCAACATAATATAAGACATTATACTTAACCATCTCAATATATCTAACCTAAAATAACATACTAAATTTTTTTTTTAAGGATCATAGGGGGGCATATCTCAATATATTTAACCATCTCAATATATTTAACCTAAAATAGTATACTAAATTTTTTTTTTCAAGGATCATGGGTGGCCATGGCCCCCCTAGCCACCCCCTGTCTCCGTCCCTGCTGAATCAGTTCACAAATTGCATTGCATAAAGATATATATATATAAAAACTGGCATTACTATTCCTTATATTGTACATAACTTTTCTTTGTTTAATGAAAATTTATTGGTCGGCGATTTGCCAGTCACTTCAAAAAAAAAAAGGGCATTACTATTATTGTCTTTTGATATTATATAATCCAACCTGAGCCTATTCTTTAGTTATAGGTTATATTATTACTTTTTTGCAAACTTAATATTGCTGTTTAAGCATGGAAAGAATAAAATTTAGAAGCAAGTGCTTGTAACAAAATCGAATCATTTTCGAAGAAATATTGTAACGGATCGGGATCACCTGCTTTTCTAAAATAGCTGGTGAGTTTAATAGTTGATGCAGCAAGATGCACTGAAAAAAAGAATAATGCAAGAGTGTTGAAATATGAATTACAGTGTCAAATATGAGCAGTAGAAGGCGCAATCCGGTTAGTTTCGGTCTGACAACGGTCACTGCCGAGAAGGGAAGAGAGAGCACCAGATATCCAGCAGCTATTGCATTTCCTATCACAAAGAACCTGCATCATGCATTGTCCTTAATTTCTTCTTTCAATTCTGAATCATCAAAGTATGAAATGATGTCATGGTTATTAAATATAACAGAGAAGTCGGGTTGTAGTACGCACGTGAACGCAGGAAAATCAGCGTAGTTGGCACGGAATTGGAAGAACTGGGTGACGAAGGACAGCGTCTGGTCGGAAGTTCCGGTGGCGATCGCAGCAGCGAGAGTGGGCCCCAGAGCCAGAATCCTGAGGAGAAAATCCAACACCGCGAGTCCTCTCCTCCACCCGGATTTCTCCCTCCTTAACAAAAACGACATTCTGGGTTTCCTCGGAGCAGTAGCACCAGCATCAGTAGCAATAACGACTGGCGGGGAAACATGATCCGCCGGTGCTTTTCCAGTTGCCTCGGCTCTTGCTCTGTGCGATTCCGACTCGATCGGGATGACTGTGGCTTCATCACTGTTCATCTTGTTTGATTTGGATTTAATTAGACAATGTTTTTTTTTTTTTTTAATTTGTAATAGTGGAAAGAGTGATGAATATGTGAGTATCATATATAGGGGCATATATATATGATTTGAAAGAAAAGTAAAGAGGTTGGAAAGATAGTAAGGTGGTGCAGTTGTCACCTAATCTGCTTGTACCAGTAGTTCAGTACCGAATGTTTAAAGTTTTTTTTGTCAAATACTAACAATATGGTTCCGGTACAGACCTGTATTTTTTTATAGTTTGGTTTAGTTTATTTTATTTGAATCGTCTTAGAGATGCCATTTTTCAAACAAATAAGATTTTTCTTTGTTTTTGAACAAAGTGGAATACTCTACATGTTTTATTGAACTGAAAGTATAACTTGCAAGAACCACAAATATAGAAGATTTCAGATCTTCTAACATATGGCATGGTGTCATACAACAAGCAGACCATTGGATCTCCTCGAGATTCGTGCTGACCCAAATCTTGAGGCAATCTAACGACCAGCGTGCTGCATACAACCGTGCCATATAGCAGCAAACATGTAATATATGAAACATTCTACATAGTACTAACCCCAACAATTAGTTCAACCAACACAGAGAGCACCGGGGAAGCGAATCGAAATCTTATAACCACTTAACAATAAACATAGCACAATCATTTGGACTATACAGAGATCACAGAATCAACAGATGCAAATCAAGAAATTCGTAGGAAGGTCCAAGATATTCACAACTTAAAATTGAACCAGAGAAGCCGGGAAAAATAATATTACACAGGAATGATGATGATTATTATTACTATCATGAGTATTGCCCCTAAATTACATAACATAGACAAACATGTACATATATAATTTAAACATCATCATTTGGATCGGCAATTGGAAAGCGTGAGGCCGCCACAGCACGCAGCAATTATCAAGTACAAGAGCACCACAATCAGACCGGTCATGAGCATTCTGCAAAGAATAAAAACCAAAAATTAAAAAAAAAAAAAGTAGTAACAAGCAAGCGTAACTTAGCACAATGCCTCAATAAGCTTGTTTCGCCTTTTCAAGTGGATTGAGGTTAATAATAAGCTACCATTTCATTTCTTCAGAGCTTATCAGTCTGTATATCATATCCGTATGTTACTAAAGTTCAACAGAGCTTCAGGGGTATGATATATCATTGATCTTAAGATTACTATTTGGACAATTAAACACATATTTTGCTAATTACTTTTCATATGAATGAATGGCCATTTATAGTAGAGTATCTCTGACAGTATTTTCAACAATCAGAACAATTATTTAACTTAATTTAAAAGTTTGGGTAAAAGAAGCATACAAAAGTTTGGCATTCTTCATCCAAAGAGCTCTCCTTAGTCTCTTAGACTGCTTCCTGAAATGAAAAGCACTATCTTGCATGGTGGCAGTTCTGTCCACAAGAAGAGCAATTTTGTCACCTCTGTCCAAAATTTTGTCTATGTTCTCGACCATTATTGTATGTATCTGAAAAGTCAAAAAAAGATTCAAGATAAAACATATGGTCAAAATCTTGTTATCTCATAAGACAGAAGGTTTTCTGCTTCAAAGATACAAAGACTTTCACTAGTGTACGAATTTGGGGAGAATGTGATGTAATTCTAGTTAAATACAGCATAACAACAGAATTAGACATTGTATCAGAAAAAAAGATTCAAACTTCTGGGAAACTTGATACAAATTTCCAAGATATCAAACAAGAAAGAGTGAATTTCATATTGACACCCTTCCCTTTATTTCCCAATTCACCCACACTTCTACTCTTGAAAAATGAAGGAAAAGAGGTCAATTAAAACCAAGTAATTCCACCATTTCCTTAACATAATGCGCATGTGGCATTGTGGTATGCAGCATACATACTTTTGCTAACTAAAGAGGTTCTCTTCATTGTGTATGCCACATTTCCAGACATATCGAAAGTTGGAGAAAGTTTATTAACAACTTGCCTCCGTGACTTCATTGCGAAGGCGATTAAGGGTGTCATTGGTAGGGTTACTAGAGAAGTACTCCATTTGGTGGTGCAAAACCCTTGAAAACTCGTCATTCATGGCATATGCCAAGGCCACATGTGCCACTTTCCCATAGTTCTTCATAAACCTCATGTGTATATCCTCCAAGTACAGAAATGGCACTCTTCCTGCGTAAACAAAACGCCATGACAGATTTGTTAGAGTCACAACAAACTTTCTTCCTACAACAGTAGATGCACACTACTAAGTGCTAGTACTATAAGGCAACTATCCGGTACCACTAGAATAGAGAATAGTGGAAGGATTAGTGAAAGAATAGTATAATAGAGAATAGTAGCTAATTTTGTCTAATTCTGTGATGTATATTTCTTCTACTATTCTTTATTAGTATAATAAAGTGATTTTTGGATTAGTAAAAGAATAGTTGAAATAGGGTGCTATTCGGAATAGTAAAAATATTGTTTGGATCGTTTGCATAGAATAGTGATGGATGGTTGAAAATAACAGTAGCTAAATTCATGTTTCACAAGGAATAGCGGATTAGCAGCTATTCTTACTGATCCGGATTAGCATTTGTGTGTTTGGATCATATAAAAATTAGGAATAGCTTGCTAATCCGATTAAAGTACTGTTCCTTAGCCATCCAAATAAGAATTGGCCTGGTAAATATTAGTACTGTAGACAGCTAGTATAATGCCAGTATAAAATTGCCAAGAAAATTAAGAATGAAAGAATCAAGCTTGGATCTAGCTGGTACTCTTAAGAACACCAACAATTGCACAATTGCACAGTGGAATGCATAAATTAGGGATCTTGAACAGCAAGAAAGTAGCAAGAATATATACTTCCGAAGGTGTCGTTGGCCATACAGAGAAAGGTGATGCCGGCGTCGGACCGGAGGACGTGGAAGATGTAGCGGTCCTGGGCGAAGCAGAGCCGGGAAGAATCGGAACCGGGCGCGGATTCAGATTCGGGCGGCGGGAGCTTCTCGAGGATCCGGCGCGCCACGGCCCCCGCGTTGCCGGTCACGGCCGCGAACTCCGCCAGCACCACCGTGCCCCGCGCCACCACCGCGTAGAGAATCGCCATGTAATTCAGATCGGGGTTTGATGATTGCTGATGATGGGGTTTTTTGGTTGTTCTGCTGCTGCTGCTTCGCAGTCAGTCAATGCGGTGGGGAAACTCGGAAGATGGAATGTTTTGGTTTGGTTTGGTTTATTTTCTGGTTTTTCTTGTTTCTGTTTGTTTTCTTCTTCTCTTTGTTTCTTGTGGGTAATTATTATTAGCGTAGTAGTGTAGAACTGTAACTCGGCTTCGCTTTGTCGATATCAAATAAATAATTAGAGGTCGGCGGGTCGGGTTTGGGTTCGGTTCGGGTTCGGGTCGGACGGATTGGGTCGGATCAATTTTAATATCTACTTTTTTTGGATCGTATATTGATTTGAGTTGGATTTGATGCTATTTGATTTCGGTCGGGTCGGGTTCAGATCTGGTCGGGTCGAGTCGGGTTAGTTTGACTATCCAAAAAATTCCGAGTCGGGTCGGGTTCGAGTCGGGTCGGGTCGAGCGGGTTTCTCGGGTCAGGTCGGGTTCTGCCACCTCTATAAATAATCATAATCAAGAAATTTATAAAATTAAATATTTAACAAACTTTTGAATATGATATTTAAATCTTTTGATATAAATAATTTATAAATAAGAACACATAAATATTGGGTTACTTTAGAGGTTAAATTTTGTTTCTAGACATATAATAATATTCATGTTATTTAATGTGAAGACAAAAAAAACAAATATGTCATTGGATTAAAGTAGATAAAAAGTTTTCAAACCAAATCAATGGTAGATAACATTGATAATATGGCATAATTGAGGTGTTTGAAAACTTATCACTCTTTATGAAGTATAGATTATTTGTTTGTTGAGCTAGAGTAATTAGAGTAATGCGAAAACATTTGCATTTTGTTTCGAAATGCTGTCGGTTTAAAATATATTTTGTCACATCCGAAATTTTGATTTTTGGTTTCCAATTAATTCATCATATCAAAATTATGGGATGCAAACGTTTTTCATTTTTTGGAGTTTTGAAGTATTTGTTTTCGATTTTTCAAAATTACTCTAAAATACTAGGGAATGCAAGAGGATGTATTGACTAGGTAAATTTAAGGTAGATTTTTTTTTATGTTTTTAGGACAGTTAGCATGCCCAACATTTGTATTCCGATATTTTTATATGATAAATTTAATGGAACCATAAATCAAAATTTCAGACGTGAAAAAGTATAATTTGGACCATTAATATTTCGAAACAAAATGTCAATGTTTTTACAATAGTTTACTCCTATTTGTTGGGTTTCTTTGCTTAATGGACTTCGATGCTTGTTAGTTAATGAGCATCAAATTTTATTTAGTACAATTTGCAATGATTTAGATTCTAATTGTTTTTTTTTTTTTATAAAAAAATTGATCTTAAAAAAACTCTAGAATTTTATTTTATTTTATTGTCAAAAACAAAATCATGGAGTATATATTTGCTCCTTTTGATATCCAGTTATTTACCATTTGATATTTGTTGTGGTGGCGTTGATGATAGAATATTAGAATGAGATTGGATAAGTTTTCACTTTTTTCAAGTAATAATAAAACTAAAATGTCATCGAACTCAAAGTATGGTGAGGTGGTGAACTTCAATTGGAGGATCGGGTTCGAAATAATGCGCCGTCTCAATTTAATTAGTTCGTCCCAAATCATTTTTTTTATTTATTTTGGAATTTGGACTTTTGGTGGTTGTATTATTATCTCCTAGATTCATGTGTAACGTTTTTAATTTTAATAAAATGTGTGATTTCTTTTTTTTATTAAATTATCCGCAACAGCATTTTATTATTTATTAATTTGTTTTTAAAACACATCCCGTAGGATATTTTATTTTATTAATTAATTCAATAGTGAAAAGGTGATAAAGCACTGTTATTATAATTACATCAACTAATTAAATATTCTAACTAGTGTCAATAAACAACTCAACTAATTTTATTTCATGGACATTTAAATTTGAGTAATTTGCCCTCATTTTTTCTAAAGAAAACTAATTTTCTCATATGGAGAAAAATGTGACGTAATAATTTAAAATTGAAATGGCACGTGTAATATTATGAGATTAAGTCGCCCGCATCAGCTTCTCCTACAGATGGACTGCCATGTTTGTAATTTTTTTGAGCAAGGGTAGAAAAAATATAAGTGCTAGAAAAAAAAAAAAATTGGTGGGGTTTTATGTTTCATGATTGGCCACTCTTGTTGTAGCAACTTCTCATGTTAATTCACAAGGTAATATGCAAATTGAAAAGAGAACGTAATCAAATTATCCTTAAATTTAATTTATATGACTTACAGATATTTCTATCAAAATCTTATGGGATACAAAACATTTTCATTTTTAAAAACCTTTTAAGTGATATATAAAAAAATTAAAAGCTTTAGAACGTAATTTTTAATCAAATTATCTTTAGATTTTTTCGAAGTGATATATAAAAAAATTAAAAGGTTTTTTTTTTAATAATCTTGAAAAACCAGAATTCAGGGATGAACATGAAATTAAGCTGTGAATATCTTTGTTTTTTTTTTTCTTTCTTTCTTTCTTTTTTTTTTTGAGAAACAAATACAACCTCTATACATGAATAAATGAATTTGTAGAAAAAGTCAAAAAAATTAATGGAAAAGTGAAATTACTTTTATGCCCTCAATTTGTAATCATTACATAATAAATGTTCCAATTAAATAATATAGATAAAAGGATAATCATAACATTGGAGAAACAAGAGACGAATACAAAAATAATATCAAATCGGTAAAGTTCATTTAATTGGGGATAAGTTGTAAAGATATAAAGTCATTTAATTGTGGACAGAGGTTATAGCTTTTCCTTCCCTTCCTTCATCGGGACTCGTATATTCAATATCCTCTACCACTCCAACCATTGGATCTGCTTTGAGATTCGTGCAACCCAATCTCAACAGCCTCCCTCTAATCCGCATCGTTGGTTCGATGCGCAGCAGAATGAATACTTTCTTCTTCGTTTCTTCTTCTAAATTGAAAGTTCTAATCGAATCTCTCCTTCCTCCCCCCAGTGAGTGGAAGGAAAGCAAGCAAGGAAGGATCAAGCATGAGCGCCGACGGCGGCGGCGGCGGCCCGCCTGAGGTCACTCTCGACACCTCCATGGGGCCCTTCACCGTCGAGGTTAGGGTTATCCTCTTTCATCTTCTTCTTCTACCTTTTGCGCCTCATCTAACTAACCTAGGGTTTAACACTCCTTTTTCAGATGTATTACAAGCATGCGCCGAAGACATGTAGGAACTTCGTGGAGCTCGCTAGGAGGGGATACTACGACAATGTCAAGTTCCATCGCATCATCAAGGTAATTCCATTCTATTTCCTCTTCTTTCTTCTCCTCCTCCTCCTCCTCTTGTTACAAATCATCATCTATAAATGAGAAATGTGGTTCCTTGATTTAACTGTTGTTTCAGGATTTCATTGTGCAAGGCGGGGATCCGACTGGTACCGGAAGGGGCGGGGAGTCCATCTACGGGTATGTATGTACGCTCATTCGGGATAATTGTAATGATTGTTTGGATGATTATGTTTTGAGTAAAGATACCGTGAGCGAGCTCGAACAGAGTCTTTCTGCGAGTGCACCTCCAGAAACACATTGAATTATCTCCTGATTTTGATTTATATGGCTCAATAAATTGTTTATATCAGAATCTTGTGGGGCACAAAAGTTTTCATTTTTGAAAATACTTAAGTATTTGATTGAGATTTTTTGAAAGTGATATATAAAAATTAACACAATAATCAACTGGTACCAAGCCAATAAAAATTAACACCAAGGTGGAGATCCTAGTGGTATGGGGAGGGACGGGGAATCCATCTATGGTGGTATGCACACCAAAGCAATCAACTCCTCTTCTTTATCCTTGGAATAACAATCTAGTTACCAGATTTATTGCCGATACACCTTCGTATGCTATGCCCGCTTTGTATTGCTAAATCACTTTGCGTGACGGGAACTTATAGATTGGAGTGTATCCGGTTCTCTTCTTTTGTTATGTACTTTGTATGATACCGTTTTTGTTCTTTATTTTTGAATTGTAGAGCAAAGTTTGAGGATGAGATAACTCGGGATCTTAAGCACACTGGTGCGGGCATCCTGTCAATGGCCAATGCTGGTCCCAACACCAATGGAAGCCAGTTCTTTATCACTCTTGCTCCATGCCAGTCCCTTGATGGTAAACATTCTCATCTCGTACATCTACCTTTACCGAACTAGCTGCTGGTACAAAACCTAAATGTCAGATAGGAATTAATTGAACGATAAATGACTTTATAGACCCAGAATTGGTCTCAACTCTCAATTGTAAGAGCTTTTGCTTACCAGTACAGTACCATTGGTGCCAGAATTGATTGATTGTGTCCTGATTGTAAAAGTTCTATTATTCAGAATTGGAACCATGTCATATGCCAAGATGTAGCATAGACTTTTGTTAAATATAACACGGGGTCTGGCATCTTTTTCACATCGTTGGTAAATTTGGTGGAACATCTTATTAATGGTACGAATGACAGGAAAACATACAATCTTTGGAAGAGTGTGCAGAGGTATGGAGATTGTGAAGCGGCTTGGTAGTGTCCAAACTGATAAGAATGACCGGTATGTATACTTTTCTTTGCATCTAATGTTATGGAGTCTCCTCTTCTGCTCTATATGAAACCTTAAAATTATTATGCACAATGGAGCATGGGATGCATTACCTAATGCCCATGCTCTGTCTGAACTGCCTCTTACACTTTTTTGGTTGAGAAGGCAATAGTGGGGATATTAGTTTTGTACTTTGTGGTTGTTTCAATAGGAAACAGGTAACATAAAATCTAATTCTCCTGGGGATATTTTTATAATTGTTGGGCTAGAATTTTTATTTTTATATCAAGGATATTTTGAACATCTTCAGGATAAAATTGTTCACTGCTTGAATTGTTGTTCTCTCAATTTGAGAAAAAGTTCAAAGTTTTGGTGGCACGGTAAAAGCTGCAAAATGTACAATGTATAATAGATGGTTCCGACAGTCATGCATCTCTACTTTTCAAGATGTCTTTAGCAAGTTCAATCTTTTGTTGATGCAGGCCAGTCCATGACGTGAGAATACTGCGTACCATCGTCAAAGATTGAAGATCCATGGTGATGATGCTTATGCATACAATATGATTTTTATCTTGCGGAGATGGATGTTTTAGTTTCTGTTGGAGGCGCTAATACTCTTGTACTAAGTTAGAATACCATTAGCTTAATCTGCCTTTCGGTACCTTCAATTTCTGTAACTGTGTAACTGTGCTTTCCTGTTGTTTGGTTCCTTGGCCTTTACTGTCTTGTTTCATAGTCTGATGGGCTTGTAGGCACACAACAGCACAAGCAGAAAAAATGGTGTTACAAGAGGCCAAAACCAGATAACCCGATATTGTTCAAATTTAGGTCAGTATTACATAGTAGCTGTTTTTGTAACAGCTATGAAATGCCACATACTATGCTTTTAAATGGGTCTCAGGTACCTCTAGTTTCATCAATGATACTATTATTACAGCTATGAAATGCCACATACTATTATTACAGTTCAAACATATAACATTATACTTCTGTTACACTTTATAATTATTTTACACTAGCATAGCAAATTTGTTCAAGCAAGAGGGGAAAACTATTGAAGTTAATTCTTCAACCTCGCAATGTTTTTCTTAATCTTTCTTGTTTTCTAAAAATAAAAAAAGAAGTTGTGCACAGGTGATACATGCAAGGCAGACTAAGCTACTAGATTATGAAACTGAGAAACATAATCCATACAAGAATAACCATTCCACCTAATTAAAGGCTAACACTACAAAAGAGTTCACATGCCGGCTACATGTTAGAACACAAGTCAGGCAAATTCAAAGCTAAACAAGCTCTAAACAAAACATAGACAAACACAGAAACAGATAAGAGTAAGGCTCTACTGGCAGCGCGACAGCAGTCTCGCCAGATGAACGAGGTGCCATGTCAGTGACATGAGTGTCAGCACATTGATGAGAGAAGAGTAGCTGTTCCACCTTCTGAGCTTGATGCTGAGCCTCTTGAGTTTATTCTCGGCCACTGTCTGCATCTCGGTGTGGGAGGTGGATTTCGTTGTACCAAAGGAGCCGTCTGCCAAGCCCTCGACAGCCGTTGCGGTTGTAGGTGTACCAACGGATGCGAGTCCGGTTGAACGAGACGGAGTTGTAGTTGTTACCGGTTCAACTATGTCAGATATGTCACGTCCCCCGCCTTCTTCCTTTTCAGCCTTCATCCTCTCAAACATAATCTGCAATGTATTTTAAAAGAACAATTAAGAAATGCAGTATCATTAATCTAACAGAAATTATATTTTATTTATACAACCAACTTCCAATGCATTACCATTACTTTATTCTTTATCGGACTCGCATAAATTTCGGGTAATTTGATTACTTCATTTATCAGCTCAAATTCTCACAAATTATTATAAAATGCATTCTTTCTAATTTCGAAAAAAGAAAACATGTATCTTTTAATTTTGACAAGCATTCCTTTCCATGATTAATTATAACACGTTTGACACGATCGAATATAATATCTGTTTGTACAATTTAATGGAATAAATTGGTAACAAATACAGACCTTAGTTGCATTAGGCTCAAGGAAGAACATGTTAACCACAACCATGCCCAATGCACCAAGCAAGTTATAAGCTTGCAATTTCTCCGCCACACTCCCGGTATCCCTCCCGAAGTACTGTCCAAGAAATGCCATTAAAATCCCATACGCAATTGCACGAAAATATACCGGGTACACCTTGCTCTGCACCGCCCCGAATTGCTGGCGCGGCAACGCGGACACAAGCACATGGCTGGACATGAATGTGACCCACACACAAGTGCCGTACGCCGTTGCGAATCCTAGCAATTGCACAACAGCCCAGACCGCACGGCTTGTTCGGGGGCTTGCAACGTAGGATGCCATGTCATAGGCCACATCACGTGCACGCCTCGCAATGTCGGTTAGGTTTTGCACGGTTTCCTCCGCCATATCCCCGGCCTTCTCCCCTGCTTCCTTTACTTCCTCCTTTAAATGCGACGCCTTGTCTTTAATCTCTTCTCCAATCTCAGATAATTTGTCCTTGGCTTGAATCATATTATTCTCGGCATTTTCCAACTTATTTCCTATTTTCTCTTTGGCTACCGACACTTCAGTCTCCGCCCCTTCCTTTATTTGGGATAACTTATCCTCAGCCGATTCCTTCACATCGGTCATCATATTCACGGTCTTTTTACCCGCTTCCGACAACTTATCCTTCGTTACTTCCTTGGCCCGGGATAATTTATCTTTCGCTGCATCTTTTGCCTCCGACGCCGCATCTTTTGTGTCCTCCTTGGCTTCCGACAACTTATCCTCCACCGCATCTTTTGCCTCATGCACCTTACTCTTTGCACCTTTTACTACCTCCTCGGCATCCGGCATTTCCTCCTTACCATGGTGAAAAAAACCCGATATCTTACCCTTGGCACCTTTTACGGCATGTTCTACCCCCGACGCAGCACCAGATAACTTGTCCCGGCATACCCCAAATGCATCACAAACCTTATCCTTGGTCGTTGACTCCGACAATACCTTGACACTATCTCCACCTTCATGATCAGCCGGAAATTGCCGCTCGTATTCAACTACTATGACCCGGTGGCCTTCCCGAAGCACCTGGTCGGAGTGTTGAAGCGTGTTCACCGGCGGCGTCAGCACTCCGGCCGCGGCCAGTGTTGACACTACAAGACCCAATGCTACCAAGTTCATCATGTTGTGATGTGTAACTTAGGCTGTCAAAGACTTGTTCAACTAGGAAATGACAAAAGAAACAAGTGAACAAAATGAGGGGGTTTGAACTCTTAAAAGGATTTCGTAGTGCAGTACGGATTGCTCTAGAACCAAAAAAAAAAAAGGTTGTGAGCTGACGCGTGCAAAACCTGTCGAGCTGAGAAGTTGGCGCGTGTCTGGAATTTGACACGTGTTGGGTGCAACTGGAGCATTCCTTTTTTTTTTTTTTTTGAGTATGCATTCCATTGTTTTTATTTTGGTAGTTGATAATTGCACCTCTTAAAAAACTTTTTTAACCGTACTTTAATATATTTTTAGTTAAAATTTTTTTTACAACAAATCATTTTTATTGGTTGCAATTTACATCCTCAATCAAACAAAATATTATATATATATACAATAGATCAAAAGTAAAAATAAAATAATTTAATTTATGAGAGTATAAAAAAGGAAAAGAAAATGTTACCAATTTAGTTTGAGGACAGTTAAGGGGCAAAGATAATTTCTCTTTTTTTATCCTTTTCTTTACTGTCCTTTGTGATCCCTTTTTAATTAATCATCGAACGATAACAGAACGTAAAAAGCCCAATTAAGACCAATCTCAGCCCAAAAAAGCCCGGCCCATTAACTAAGTAATGTATGTACAAACCAACAGCCGGATCATATGTAGAGCTGTTAGAGCAAGAGCGGCTCGTTAGTCCCACAACGCTGATTCTATGTTCTCGAACACTCCGGAGTTGTTATAAAAGGGGTGGCGCGGCAAGAGAACAACTCATACCTTTTTCGGCCTTTTGGCTAAGATCAAAGTGTAGTATCTGTTCTTATCAGTTAACATCTGTCATAGGATATGTGGGCCATGCGCTCACAACTATATATATTAAATTTATTTTTGAGAAACTTGTTACGTCTATACATGGACGGTTCATTATAGACACATGGTGTCACATAGTGAGACTCACTACGTGACATTTTGTGTCTATGATGTATTATATTGTTCATGGATGATGTACTTAAGTGCTTTTCCATAGACAGTAGGTGTTACTTTTGATATTTCGGGGGGAGGGTATGCCATAGTAGCTTGCTGCTGGGGCTCTCGCTCGAGCATCGCCCTTGCGCTGCACTACTACATCGGCCTGGCGCAGAATTGAAATCCCCTGGGGTACTGCACATGGAATGGTCAAAAACCCCCCAATAAAGCTACAGTGCACGGTTATCGAGGTTGCCTGCTACAATAACAACACATATTTTACCATACAATTTCTGACCACTCTTTGATTTGGGGTGATTGACCATTTCAGAGGATGTTCACCCCCTGGCGCACCTCAACTCGGGATCGTCCGACGCGCTGTCGAATTGGCAGTGCGGTCCAAACCGTCAGATTTCGTCAGGATCCGTGAAAAAGTAATGAGTCCGGATCCGACGTAACCTGCACCTTCGGATCTGCGCTGCCAATTCGGCAGCCCATCGGACGATCCCCTACCAATTCTATGTTCAGATCTTTTTTTTGTTTTGTTCTATTCTCATCCAGGATTCTCTTTCTGGGAACATAATTGCAATTTTTTGTTGGATGTTTCTTGAGAGCAGATATCTCAACTTCAAATTTTAATAGATATAATTATGTGTTATCAAGAGCTCCGGCACTCACTGAATTTTAGCATTATATATGAACAATTTTGTAAAGAGGAGGGGTCTATGATAGTGTTGTGACAAAAGGGCGGGTAAGGGTCTTACGGGCGAAGGGTCCGGCGGGTGACGGGTCCGACGGGCGAAGGGTCCGACGGGTGAAGGGTCCGGTGGGTTTGGGGAAAAACCCATGCCCTTACCCGCCCCTCGCCCTTCGGGCGAGGTCGGGCACGGGCGGGCAAGGGCGGGCGGGGGGCGGGTGGGGGGCGAGTGCGGTCGTGTCGGCTTCGGGCGGATCGCCGGCGGTTTCCGACATTTTCCGACGTTTTCGAGCGGATTCCGGCGTGTTTTTTTTTTAACATTTTTTTAGAAAATGTTTAAAATAATTTTTTAAAACATAATATTTTTAAAAACACAAAAAAAACGAAATAAATTTTAAAACAAATTTTTTTTTAGAATCCGAACTCCGAAGAACGTTTAAAACCCGAAACTTTAAAAATCCAAAACGATAAAAACGAAGTTATTTTAAAACAAACGTTTTTTTAAACAAAGTTTTTAGAAACAAAGTATTTTTTTTTTAAATCCGAAGCAAATTTCTTTTTCAAAACAAAGCATTTTTCAAAAAATCGGAAACTTAAAAATCCGAAATCTTTTTAAAACAAAGTTTTGTTTAAAACAATTTTTTTTAAAACAAAGTTCTTTAAAAAAAAGTTCTTTAAAACAAAGTTTTTCAAAACAAAGTTTTTTTAAAACAAGAATGTTTTAAAACCAATTTTTTAAAAAAAATCCGAAACTTTAATTTTGAAAAACAAAATTTTTTTAATTTGATTTGTTTAAAAAAAGTTACCCTCCTCCTTTATTTCGAGCTTGGGACCGGCTATGTTATGATATTATAAAATAACATAAGCGGAGTTCTAACTTTTTTAAAAATGTTAGTAAATATTTATAAAAGTAAGAAAATATTTAATAAATTGGAAAAACGAAAAGAAAATAGAATAGTGCGTAGAGTTCGTACCAAAACCGAAACTACCTTTTTAGTTGACCGATCTCATATACCATTGGCCGGTCTCTTCTTCGGGTTCGCATTCATCATCCGAGGGCGGCTCCTCGCTCCCTTGAGTTTCGGCGCCGGATAAAGATGCTTCTATTTCCTTATATTGCTCACGATTTTCCGCATCAATCCAATCCTTGAGGCATACGAGTCGCTCAAAAACCTTTGGACCCAACTTGCTTCTAATATCATTAAAAAACTAATGTAGTAAGTAAAAGAAAAAATGTGATTTAAAATGAATAAAAAAATCGTGTAGATGTAAAAAAAATATAGGCATTTACCTTTTATCGGTAAGAATCCGATTTGCCGAACTAAAACAAGATTCAGAGGGCACGGTTGAAACTGGAACGGCAAATATGTCCCGCGCCATAGTATATAAAGTTGGAAAAACATTTTTGTTTTCCTTCCAATAATCAAGAACATCAGTTCCCTCCGGTGTTCCCTTTACGGAAAAAAAGACTTGTAACTCGTTAGAGGCGTTGTACATAGTAGTATCCAAACCATCGTCCTCCAATATTGACAATAATCCGTCGCCCGATTCGGTCCTATGAAAATTTAAGAAATAAAAAATCGAATGAAATTAAAAATATCTAAATTAATTAAAATCGGATTCAAATTTAAAAATCCGAAATAAAGTTTAAAAATCCAATTTAAATTAAGAAAACCGAATTGAATTTAAAAAAAACGAAATTAATTAAATAAATCGGAAATAAAAAAATGTACCGCGGGATTTGACTTGTAAAAGCCAGTTGTTGGACATTCACTTGGGCGTTGTATGTGTTGAACAACCCTTCAATCGCTTGGCTCACGGTTTGATCCGCATTTGTGTTCGTAATATCCAAATTAGTGTAGTACTTTCGTAGCATTTTTACCGTGTAGACCTTCTTGTATGTCGGATGGAGACAATTTGCAACAATCGTGAGGAGTGGTACAACTTTCCAATATTTGAGAAACTTCTCCTTCATGGCTCCTACGATTGGAACGAGAGAAGCGTCGGTGTCTTCGAGAACTAAGAAAAAAAATCGAATTAAAAAATCAAAATTAAATTAAAAAACCAAATTAATATAAAACGGAAATTAATAAAAAAACCGAAATCGATAAAAAATATGAAATTAAAAATGTACCTTTCATTTCATGATATACTTGGGAGATTCGTAAGAGGTGGTGAAGCAACTCATGCGCGGTCGGTTTATACGAGCAAGACAATGCTAACGTCGCTTTGAAGAATACTTCAAGAAATTTCATTAATTTGTTCAATTGATCCCATTCACCCGACGAGAGAGCTAATTCCATACCCTCGGGCGTCTCATTCAAAATTGCATTGATAGCATATGCGTAAAGAAAACATCGTTTCAACATTCTATAAGTTGAGTTCCAACGGGTATCTACGTCCCGTGGCACTCTTAATTTAGTAAATTGCATTCTACTACACACATCATGAAATCTTTGTTTTCTAATGCCGTTAGTAAAAATATGAGTTACCGCCTTCTTAAATTTTGTTATTAAATCATTAGCACCGGGCGTTTTAAGTCCCGCCTTAACGGTGAGGTTTAAAACATGACATGCACATTTTTGGTAAAAGAAAGCTCCATTCGTAATTGGAGATAATGAACGCAAAAAATATTCTATGGCCTTACCATTATTACTAGCATTATCAAAAGAAATTGAGAAAACTTTATTTTGGAGATCATTTTTCAAATTAAATTCATTCATAACACCCAAAATTGTATTAAAACTACTTCGCTGGTGTGCCGGTATTCTATAATCCGAAAACTTAGTACTCTTTTTTGCAATTTCCAATTATCATCAAGGTAATGTGCGGTAACACAAATATAAGATAAACCATGTTTATCGGCAGTCCAAATATCGGACGTGAGTGCTACTTTAAATGGTGCGGTTGCAAATATGGCAATCAATTCATTTTTGCGGTAAGTAAATTGTTCTTTAATTTCGTTTGACATTTTCCTATAATAAAATGATTTGTAAAATGGTTGAGCGCAAGCTCTAATAACTAAACGAGCAAAACTCAAACAACCGCTCATACTAATTGGTTGTTCCTTGTGGGTAATATACCATGCAAACTCACTTAACATTTTTTTTTTCGTCATATTTTTGGTGAGTTCGTATACCATCCGGATTAATTTGGGTTTGGACAAGTGTATTATCGGGTTGTTCTTGTGGTTGTTGACCGTTGATGATATGCCGTTGGGCATGTCTACCCATAGAACTATTATTATCATCATAAGTAAAACTAGAACTGCAACCTTTTACCTTGCACCGTGCGCTTACGCACTTGCCGGTCGCCGGGTCGATGGTTTGCTCGAAGTAACGCCACCAATGTGCGTTGTACTTCGGGCGGGGGTTCCTTCTTTTTCTCGGCCCCGGTGGCGTGCTTGCCTCCGGCTCTTCCTCTATTGTTTGGATTTCGGGAAATCGATCGGAACTTCCGCCGATGGTCGGAGGAGCAAATGTGCAAGAACTCCCTGCGGCACTTCCGACGGTATGATGTGTGTAGTCCGTCTCATAGGTAGTTTGCGGATAAGTGGGACCACCGAACAATTGATCACTTAATTGTTGGATCGTGTCGGCTACGGTATTGGGTGACGGGGCCGTCGGGTAAGAATAGTCATGTGGTGGAGTTGTCATTTCTCACTACAATAAGGAAAAAAAAATGGATTTAATTTATGTAAAGCAAAACGAAATATAAAAATAACCGAATTAAACTAATTGTGTATGAAAAAATTTATCATAAAAGAATAAAATATTTTGACTACAACTTTATGATAAAACTACAATTTTTTAAAATTTGAAATTATTTTACGAGTAATGAAAAAAATATAAAAGAAATAAATAATACAATTATTTTGAGTACAATTTTATCATATGTTGCCAAATCTGATTTAAAATAATTGTGTAATTGCATAAATCAAATTATAGTATTCTAATAATGTTATAAAAAAAATAATACAAATAGAACGTACCTCCGAATTTTTGCGGAGATGCCGGCGAGGCGAGTATCGGATTGACTAATGCAAGAGATTGTAATAAAATAAATATGCTAGTTTTTTGGAATTTTGGAAATAATAAATATAAATTAGAATGTAAAAATAAAACTAGAATTGATTTATGCAAGAGATTGAGAGAGTATTGAGTGAGAGATTGAGAGAATTTGATAGTTTGTTTGTGAGAAATGAGTGTTGAACGTATGTGTGTATTTATAGGTGTGAATTGGGGGGGGCATTAAAAAATCCAACCGTTGCAATCCAACGGTTCAAAAATCTGTCAGACGGGTCGGGGGGGCGGGTCCGGGGGGTGGGGCAGGTCAGACGGGCGGGTCGCGCGGACCGAGGCGTGTGGACGGTGGGAGCGGGAGCGGGGTGGTGTCAGACGGGTCCGAAGGGCGGGTCGGGTCGGGTCGGGTCGGGTCCGAAGGGTGGGCACGGGCACGGGTCCGACGGGCGAGAAGGGCGGGTAAGAGGCGGGTAACGGGTAAGGGTGAGCACGGGTTTAGACGGGCGGGCGGGTTACGGGGGGTGAGGTCCAAAACCCGGATCCTTACCCGCCCTTACCCTTGACCCGTCCGACCCAGCCGACCCGTCCGAAGCCCCGCACGGGCGGGTCTGCACGGGCGGGTCCGCACGGGTGAAGGGCAAGGGTCCGTCGGGCGAGTCGGGGGTGGGACGGGTTTTGTCACAACACTAGTCTATGATAATGGTTATCTTCACAATCAAAATATTTGCAGTGATCCAACAGCGTATTGGGCCTAAACATGCTGGTTCGTCTGAATATGCTAGTTCGTTGGGAATTCTTCAAGCTATAGCAGATGGGACTAAATTACTTTTGAAAGAGGGTGAGCGAAATGGGAGCAGTCTAAACCGTGAAAAGGAGGTTGTGGGAGAGCTATTAAAACATTATAAAAAATCTTAAAAATAGAAAAAAGTTTACAGAAGTATTGCTTATAAGTTAATGGTTATCTTCACTCTTGAGAATGACACTTTTTAAAAATATATAAAACATCATAAAAAATCTTAAAAATAGAAAAAACTTTACAGATGCTTAAGTTATAGATTAATTTTGTTTCCAATTGTATTCAATTTAAGCGATGCTTATTAGCTCTTTAAAAATCTACTAAATTATAATTATTGAAAAGTGTACAAAATTTTGATAAGTCATTAAATGATATTCAAATTGATTGAAATTTAAAACACTATCAATCTGTAAGTAATACATTCATGAACTATTTTTCATTTTTAAGATTTTTTATAAATTTTTACAAATTTTCAAAAAATCTCATTGTCAAAATAAGCATTGTCAAAGGAATGGATCCCTCCTCTTTTGTAAACTCGTATCATTATTTGTGTAAAAACAAGATTAATTGATTCGTAATTAATAAATCTTCATTTTTTTTTTTACGTCTGTTTCATCCCAAATCTATCATCAGATCTAAACTTATTAGTTTTTTTTTTTTTTTTTTGATAAAGTGATTTTATTATCACCCCTTCCATTTCTTTTTGGAAGGGCAAAATAGTACATTACAACCTAAAATTTAAACTTATTAGTTGAACAGATATCTTAAAATTTAAACTTATTTTTATTAACCCCGTCTCATCTTAAATTTTAAACTTATTAGTTGCAGTAAGTATTTAGATATCCTATCACACTTCGTATTTATATTATCTGCAGCTTCTATGTTGGGACGTTCGGACAAAGAAGCCCACTAGCAACAAAAAAATGCCTCTGAAAGACCTTGATTGATTTTCCAATTTTATGGTCCTATTTCAGAATTTACAAACCTTTCGTATTCTCTATTTCTTGAACAGAGATGGAGCAAAGCTAAACTACCCACCTTTCCCCCCCAAATTCCTATCTATCACTCACTCATCACAATAACTAGTTCATCTAATACAACCCCAAATCGCAACCACCTCTCGAAATTAGCAATCAATCAGAATTAATTTGTAGACCATCCGTATAATCAAATGGCACATTGCATGTCCAGGAAGATTATCTCTTGCCTTCACCATGACCATTCTCATTGCATCTGGTACTAGAACCTGAACCCAAACCTGAACTCGACCCAGAAACTGGAACCCCCAACCCATTTGAATTGGCATCTAAATTCAAACTCGCTAACATTCCGTTTCCATTCCAAGTGCCATTTGCGTTTGTGTTTCCTTCAGGCCCCTTGGCAGGTAGAGGATCATTATCGGGCTTCAGCAACTCAACCCGCTTAAGAGAAGGGACATCACCACGGCAATAACGGTGCCACATGCTGCGGTATGCAGATTCCAACCCACGAGTGAATTTCTCCCCATTGCATAAAGGAGACTTTGACATTAAGTCTCGCAGGGACATGCGCAGGTCTTGAAGGGCTGGCACGTCAGAAGCTAGGTTGATTGCAATTTTTATGTATTCCTCCTCTGATTTTCCAACCAATCGATTAAGACCTATATTTTAAAACTGATATGAGATTGAGAGAATCATGTTTCACAAAGGAACAGTTAAATTCTTTTATGTATCACAGAATATGGTTGATGTTTGACTAAAATCCAATTGATAGATAAAATAATAGGCCCATATCATTGAAAACAAAATATATTTAAGGAGTTTGGGGCTTATATTTATTATCTTCTTGTTTCCAAGTGCATTTCGGGCTTAGATGAGGCTCTTAGGTTCAAAACACCCAATTTCCACCAGGAAAAAAAAAAGAAAAAAAAAAGAGACAGGGTAAGAAGACCATACCAATGTTAGAAAGAAGGCTTACGCCAACATTATGGGCATGTACTGAACCGGCCATGGTAACACACGGAACTCCCATGTATAACGATTCACATGTAGTTGTGGTCCCCGCATATGGAAAGGTATCCAGGCTATTAAAAAAGAGAGAATAAGAAGAGAAAGCTAATAAGATATTGGATGCTGGTATTTTCGTATGTTTTTTTTTTTTAATTTCCTTATTTAGTTATAAAACTGATGATCTTATGTGTAGGTGGCCGAGATTTATCGATGCTGAGTGGTTTGTTGGGTTTAGGGTTTAGGGTCGGTTGGGTCATGGGCGGATTAGGTTTTGCCACCTCTAGTTTACAGCCAATTCGACTCAGACATCTAATATTTTGTTTAGTGCTGTATTCCATATAGTTCATGGATCTGGTTACTATGTTTGTGAGAAGCAAACAAACAAACTCAAAATAAATAACATAGTAAAAATAAAAGGAAAACGATGACATGTGCTAGGATAATTTCCATGAGGTATTATTACACTGGAAGGTAAGCAAGCACAAGCTAAATCCCCTGTACATCCATGATTCTTAATGAACCCAGCACTTCAACACTTCCCCACCAAAACACTAATTAATAAAGAGACAAACCTGATATCCATGAGTGAATAGGCTTGCATGTGATCATGGTTAAGGAGTATAAGAGGCAGCAAGTCAACACGCAAGGGCTCGAGGCCAAGCTGCTCGAGTGTAGTAAGAAACCTCTGCCTGACACTCTCACAACAAAAGGGCTTGCACTTAACCACCAGCCGTGAGTTTGGCACTGCACACAGTATCCGCGCCCATACTTTTAACACCTTCGGTGTTATCTGTTGACAGAGGCAGAAACAAGTTTATTTAACTTATGGGTAAAACAACTAAAATTTTCTTAGACTGGGTGCATCTCTTCAGACCCTGGCAGGAAGACTATATCAGGTCAATTTGGTCCTTAGTTCCTTACCACAGTACCACGGTAGTACATCTATAAAAATTAATAGAAAATTTCCAGAGTAGATGCAAGATTCACATTAATAGATCAAATGACCCTGTTGAGGCCATTTAGCTTAAAATTTCCAAGGTAATGTTCTCTGTTCCTTACAAAAACTTTTAGACATTTGAGAGTCTCAGTCAGAGGCAAATAACTACACAAAGGCAATATATACGAAATGAAGCAATTACTAATAGGTCACTTGCTTTCTAAATCAGTCAATAAAAATTAAGGTCAATTACACAAAACTATCCAGAGAGAAAGATGTAAGAAACGACATCGACACTGTAGACTTACACTAGATAGCCGACTTCATTAGCTGAGTGAAGCACATTCAACACCGATATTATCCTATAACGAATTAGTTAAGCATTTTTACCTTGGCCAAATTGTTGAAGCTTCCAAAAGTGACAAAACCATTGGACAGTGCAGGTGTGGGGCAGATGGGGCCTGCTTCTGGTGAAGGCGTATAGCATAGAAAGCACTCTGGTAACCGTACCAACTCTTCCACATGCCTGTTCATAGCCAAATAATTCATAGTTTCTCAATGTTAAAATAGCTCAGGAATAAACCAGAAATATGGAGGCTTTGAAGGGAAGCCATTGTGAAAATTCATAAAGTAGAACTTACTTTTGTTTAGTTGTAACTGGATCTGCTAATGGATCTGAAATCCGATAGTCAATAGCAGGTAGACCTGTTGTATTAGGGTAACCAATCCAAGTCACCTGTGAACAAAGAGAAAGTGAATGGTGGGCACACCAATATATCACAAATCCAAAGATAAAATAAAGAATAGGTTGGATCTGTATATGCACCTGTATAGGAGCAGGCCGGCAAGCCATGGTACCTAGTTTGTTATTGGCTGTGTGACCTGTCAATTCTACCAAAATGTCAATTTTGTCTTGTCTAACCAGACTCGCTATCTTCTTTTCATCAATGCCATATATGTCCCTCCAGGTACCTCCTTTCTTAAGCACCTTATCCTTGAACTTTAAAGTTTTTGCATCTGCCTAAATAATTGGGAGAGAAAATCTTGTTTTGGTGAGTCATTCAGGGATTTTTTCAGACTTCTCTTAGTTATTAAAAGAAAGCAATAATTTCCATTTTAGTGACTATTTATTTGATTAATGTTTTAGTTGATTACTCGTATCAAATTTAAGAATGTATTATTTGATTCTTTTTTTTAACATTTCTATTGACCAACTGTTGGCTCCAGGAGCGCATCAACTAATACCACATGTTAGCAAGTTGACCATTAGTGATTCCTATTTCCAAATAACACCCTTCCATGTTTTATGCCAAGCCAAGTAAAATCACAGTTTGGTAACTCTTGCTCAATAAGAATGCCAAAAGAACAGTACCTTAACAACAGCAGAGTAGACAATGACTCTATAATTGGAGTAGTCATGGTAAGAGAGAGGCGCCTCAATGAAGTAGGATACTGAATGTGTAAAATAATCAGGAGAGACATAGCCAATAACCAACGGACGGTCTAGATCTTTAGAATTTTCCCAGTTGTCATACTGTGAGAATAGCTTCATGAACCTCCTTCCCCATTCCCTTCATATGGTGCATTTAAAAATTAAAGATATGAAAGGATGAAGAATTATTGTTATTTTTATAATTAAACCTATCAAAATAAAAAATAATTTATACATATCTAAGGGACATCTGATACTATCCTACAAAAGCAACAAACATCCCCCACAAGACCGCAACATTTTTTGAAATATGCATATATTTGTCAAGAGTGAAGGCTATTAAGGCTCTATAGAGTTTTATCTCAAGCCTACTCCAAGTTGTCTGGGACTAAAAGGCTTTGTTTTTGTTCGTTGTTATTATTTCTGTTGTTGTACAAAATATCTAAGCCTCTCCACAAGAAAGCAACAATACCAGAATATAACCTAATTATTTCCTAAATTCCCTAGTATTACCCCACCAATCCTTCCTTAATCTGTTCTTCCTCCTGAAGATGATCAGAGAATTCTTGATAAAAACAAATGAGGAACATAGCAAACACTTCCAGGTTTAATACAGGAATACATGGATTTTCTCACTCAGGCTAAATACCAACAAAAAGAGAATAATGGTTGTACCTGTGAGCCTCATAGAGCTTATCATCTATGCCTTCATCTACATAGTTCAAAGCCAACAGTCGATTCTGGATCGTATTTGTTTACAAAACACACAGTCAAAAGAGAGTAATATAATCAAGAAATAACCAAAAAAAAAAAACCATAAATGAAGTACGTAACAAGTCCGGAAAACATAAAGAGAGCGGTACCTGACCAGCATTTCGAGAATCGGGATCGATTTGAAGGCACCTCTCATAAGCATCTATTGCTAAAGCTATATTACCAGCATCTCTGTATAGCACCCCTAATAGCCACAAACATTCAAAAAGATAATGGTACAAGTTAACAAAAATATGATATGCCCCCACCACACCCAACTGCATAGTATCAAACTACTTTTCCTCTGCCCTCTGAATAGAACTGATGCTAATATATATATATTCTTTTTCAAAAATTAACAAGATCCTCAAAATAATAATTGTTCACAAGGACCAGGGAATTTAAACATGACCACAAACAGTTTTTAACTTTGTGCACAATGTTTTCAAACCCACAATCATATTACTCAGAAAATAGTTAAAAGTTTCATTTTGAGTTAAGAATAATGACATTACATAATCATTGTTATGATTTAATCAGGATTTGTCTTATAAAAATTATTTGTGCAGTTGGGAAAAATCCTTTCGACACAAAAACTCATCTTCAAAATAAATGGTGCTGTTCTTCTAGACTTTCAAAAGATAGAAAGCTAGATTTAAAACTAGTCATAGAAGAGAGGATAACTATAAAAAATGCCTTGCTACAAAATTTATCAAGTCAGGAGAAAAAGATCAAGCTTAAAAATTTTATTTTAATTTAAGAAAGATCAAGTTTCTATCATAAATACTACCTAAGTTATTGTAAGCCTCTGCATAAGTTGGGTTTGCTGCAATTGCTTTCTCTATCATGCTAGCTGCTGCATCCATCTTTCCCTATAGTGTATTGGAACAAAAAGCAAGCAAATAAGAAAAAGGTTTTATTCTGCATCAGCTAAAGAATAAATAAACTTCAGCTTGAGGAACAAACCTGAACAGTATAAACAACTCCAAGGTTGTTTAGAGATTGTGAGAAGTTTGGTTTAATAGACAAAGCCATCTGCAAATCAATAAATGTGAATTCATATCAGAAATCAGAAATATAAATAAGGTATGTCACAATTATGGCAACTTATATTGAAAAGATTGTAAAATATAACCTGATAACACTCTACGGCTTTGTCCAAGTTGTCTCTATCTTTGTAAATAACACCTAAATTGTTGCATGCCTCGGCACAACGGGGGTTGAAATGTAAAGCAAGCTCGTAAAATACAATTGCCTTTAGAAAGAAGAAAAAGAAAAGTTCCATTATTAAGATTTCATGATTCATCAATGAGGCTGGTCACTAGCAGCATTCTTAGGTAACTTTATTTTTTATATTTTATAAATAAAACATAAGACTTTAGCAAACTAAACAGAAATATATGATTTATATGACTCTCTACACACAGCTAAAAGCAACATACAGAATTTGTCCACACTAAAAATTGCCTAGAAGCAACATATTGCCCATTAAAAAGGAAATATAAAAGGTGTATTTTTTGTTAACCCATGAAATGTATACAGAAGATATCTAAGGTTTCCTTATTTTTATTTAAGTTTTTATTTCAAATTAAAAGGTGGAGGCATTTGATCTCCTCTGCATAGAATTAACCTCCTGAAACCTTTCTAACTCTCGACGGGACTATCATGAAAATAGGAGGCCTTATCGAAGATATAGATCTTTTATATATTCCAACAGTCTTTCTAAGTTATCAAAGTTTTATGATAAAATATGCACAAAAATGTATGGAAGAGATGGTGAAATGGATAGTGACTTTTTTCTTAGGAGCGCATGGGAATTCAAACTAACCATCTCAAATTTGAGCATTTCACCATAGGCTACACCAAGATTATACATAGCATCAGCATAATGCCAGTTGTAGTACAACGCTTTCTTGTAATACGCCACCCCTTGGTTTATATCTCCTTCCAACTTTACCTTTTATCATGTTAAAAAAAAAGAATTATAATTAGAATAGACAAAGAAGTCAGCCTTCCAATATTTGTTAGGATTATAGACAATATCATTATAGATAATATCAGGCTATGTTGGCAGTGACATATGATGGCACCTTAACTATCTTGAAGGATTTAACTTGGACATACCTTTGTCCCCAAATCCGTAAGAGCAATAGCCATGTTGTTTTTAGCAATCTCAAAATTAGGAGATATCGTCAAACACCTGGAAAGTGGAGAAAATAAGAAGGGTGTCATATCAAATTCTGCATACTTAAACAATAAAAAAAAATCTCCCCTCAAAGCCAATTTATTACAGCAAGATCTTCATCTTAGATTGCACTTTTTACTTGCATTCACCTAAAGCACATCCCTATTTATATTGCCCAGCCCTATATATATTCTCAAGACAACTTAAAATTTTATGTCCAAAAATATTAACAAGTTCATAACAACATAATTTCAATTACAAGAAAAAATAGCATCAGAAACACGTGAACAAATGTAACTATACAAACGTCCTGCCCAAAATTTAAAAAGGTACAAGCAATATTTCTAACGGCCCAACCCCCCTCTTCCCCCAACCAAAAAAATAGGGTGTACAGTGTATTTTGAGATTTTACTTGGTGCAAATGTAATGTCTCAAGCTTAACTCTAACCTCTCATAGCATGCAATGGCAGCATCCAATTCACCTCGATTTTTATAAATAACCCCCATATTGCAATAGGATTCAGCATATAAAGGTCGCTCCAAGGCAGCCTTCTCATAACAACTAAGTGCTAGGTCATATTGCATCATCTCAGAATACACCACTCCGAGATTATAATATGCTGGCTGCATTGAAGATATAGATCTTTGAGAAAATTAAACATTTGCATTGAAGTCCAAGTATTCTGCTACCATGTAAATGCAATAGAATAGTTTACGGAAGAAGAAGAGTTTATATATATATGGATATGGACTATTCATTTACGATGTTAGAACTACGATAAATGTACAGAAACAGAATATTATCAGGTATTCAGGTTACACTTTTCCAATGTTAGGAGCAGAATCACATATAGATTCACTTGATAAGAACGGTGGTCGGTGGTCCCTAAATTTCTTTCGAAATTAAACTAGAATCTCCAAAAGGAAATCAAAATTGAAACTTACATTTCTGTAAAATTGCTCATTGTGACACTAATAATTCTAAAAATGTAAGAACAAAGTGAGGATTATGATAAATATATGTAAATTTGTATAGTTAACCCCCACCCATTAAGTATTTATTTTGCCTCATAAATAAATGTGCATGATATTGATAATAAATGTGATAGTTAGGATGGTAATCATTTGTGGGAATCATCCCAGAAAATTTATGGGATAATGCAAAAGGCCAAGTCCTATCTCCATAAAGGAGAGAGAAATATAATGTAGCCAATACACAGAGGCACTTTCATGCCAACTAAAATATAACTTTACGCATAATGCAGGAAACTGATAGCCTCTCTGTGAGTGTGAGTGCGAGTGTGCATGCCGGTCAAATCTTACAGTTTAATACATAAACAACTTACAGCATAATGGCTATCTATCTCAAGTGCTTCACAATACTTTTGAATCCCCTCTTCGGTGTTACCAGCCAGTTTCAAACTGGTACCAAGATCTGTTAGGACAATAGCCAGACACTCAGCGGCTGGCTTGTATGAAGGGTCTGCCTTGAGAGCCTTCTGGTACAGCTTCATAAGTTTCCACACCGATGCAAAAAAAAATAAAAATTATATTTAGCTTACACAATCCAAGGAAGCATCTTTCACAGTCAGGCTCGATTTAGTAGGCAAGACATTGTGCTGACGCAACTAGCCTAAATGCATCTTGATACATAAGGATAAGGCAAACCAGCATATAACTTGATATGCAGACATGTATGCACGACCCATAAAAGGATCAAAAGGAACTACCTAATCTGATGGATTCCAAATATACCGGTATCAGCATTGACCACTATAATGTCAAAACTCAAATGTAATTTATTTGCAACCATCAACAACCAAGTAGTCTACTATGTGTATCAAACGTTACCAACATAACAAAGCATCCAAAATAACAAATAATATATGGTAACGTTAGAAGTTAGAACACACAGAAATACAAGCACGACCATAACAAAGAAAAACACACACAACTAAAACAAAGTAGAGAATGCGTACCTCAGCAGCCTCAACAAGATGGCCTTCATCCTTGTAAATGACCCCACAGTGAGTCAGAGCACATGCGTTAAGTGGGTCATGCCTGACAGCTTCAGAGAAGCTCTCAAACGCCTGCCTCATCATCCCCTGCATCTGTAGGCATATGCCACGCCCAATCAGAGCCTCCACATTGCCCCCATCCCGTTCTATGACTCTGTTATACAGCCCCAACGCATCCGCGAACTTGTTCCTGGACCGCAGTATGTTTGCGTATGAAAGGGCATCCTTCGGCTCCAGTCGTTTCCCAGCTTCGCCATTTGCCACTTTGGGAGACGACGAAGGCATTTTCTGGGTTGGAGAGCAGTTCGCCTCGGTACTTGCGTCGTGCTTTTCTTCCGAGTGCTTGTCCAAGGTGGTTGTGTCAGACCATGCCATTCAGAGGCACATCAAGGCACAGCTTCGTGTTTCTGAAAAGAAATTTCAGCGAGCGATGACATAATTTTGGCAACAAATCAATGTTAGAAATGCAGTTAAAGATGGCACTAGCTCTCGCACTAAAAATTCCGGCACCAAATTGCATATATTAATGAGATTCCATTCTGTTTCCTCGTGCAAGATAATAACGCGAAATCAATGAGGATATGTGAAGAACCACATGGCGGGAGGTTTGAAAACATCGGCTGCTTCGATAATGATAATGATAAGAACTAGGTTTTCACAATTGGGGGCAATTAGAGTTCCGATCGAATCGGAGAGCAAGCGGCTGCAGTCTTGACAAAGACAGAAAGAAAGGTAAAGGTGAAGGCAGGCAGTGAATTGAAACTTGAAAGTAGAGGATGATGAATTGATGATAAAGGAGTGGAGAAAGTGATAACAAAAGAGCAAAGGGAACAAGAAAGGGGTCAAGAAGATGGAAGAAGCCATTGATTCACTGATCGATCGATTGATCGATTGATTGAGTGTAGTGTGACAAAACCTAATCGTGGATTCGCAAGCAGCATCGGATTTCAGTGTGGTCACTTGTTGCCGCTAAGTGCTAACAGTAACAGTGATATGATAGAGAGGAAAGGGGGAAGGAAGGGAGGGAGGCTTACAGTGGAAGAGAGGAGGAGAGGTGAACTGCGGCGGCGGCGGCATGGCCTGGCGTGGCGGCGCACGGGCCGCGAGAGAGTGGGGGAGGGAGGGAGGGAGGAAGAATGGCGTCGAGTCGAGTGGAGTCGAGTCGGGCGAGGGTTTTGGTTTTCTCTTGGTTTTGTTTAGCTTTGGGGGAGCTCAGACTCAGACTCAGACACACACGAATTCATATCCTCTACCGCGCAGTAAACTACAGCACTTTAACCCAATCGTTGGATCTGCTTCGACATTTGTGCAACTCAATCTCAAAAAATCTTCCTATAATCCGCATCGTTGATTCGTTGCGCAGTGCAATTCTGCGCAGCAGAGGACAAGCACCTTACACACCGCTTTCTTACTTTCTTTTCTTTTCTTTTCTTGCTTTCTTTCTTTCTTGGCTTGCTTTTTCCGTTCCTTTTCTTTCTTTCTTTTTGCCTTTTTCTTCTCTCTCTCTCTCTCTCTGTTTTGCTTTTTCTTAGGCCTACTTCTGTTTGTGCCGTGCTTATCATTCTGTCGCGCAGTGAATCAACGACGTGGATTATACGAGGGTTTTTTGAGATTGAGTTGCACGAATCTCAAAGCAGATCCAACGGTTAAAGTACTGCACATAGTTTACTGCTCGGTATATAGAGGATCTAAATTAGTAAATAAGGGTCCGTTTGGCAACTCAAGAAATGGCACCAGAATGGTGCTAATTTTAAAAAATTAAAAATAGATTAGTGATTGTTGAAAGAGTGAAAAAAATAGTGATGTTTAGAGCTATTCGGATAGTGAAAATATTGTTTGGCAAATGACAATTGGGATAGTACTGTGATGAATTACATAAAATAATGAATTATAGAAGTTCAAGTTTGCCATTTAAAGGTTGAAATGTTTTTTTAAACCACACCACATGCAGGTACATATATCACTTCTACATATCTTATTATATGTCTGTTAATTTATTATTACGAGAACTTCAAATACATAAATTTAACATAAAAAAGGGAAGCAACAGATCTTGCATTGTATCAAATAAATTCAGATAATGGAAAATATTTAATCCGTCCAACAAAGAATACCAATAAAAATTTTGAGATTTACTGGTCCACACACAAAAGAACATGAAAATTAAACCTAACAAACATAATAATATCAAATTGAAAGAGAGTTTTCGTGATTCCATAACCAAAAAATACAACAATAACAATGCAATATCGAATTGCTAAAATATAGCAACATTCACTATTAAACTCGGTTAGCCTATTATTTTAGAAAAAGAGGGGTAGGTGAGTAATTAATTTGCTATTCAGGAAATGAGATGAAGAGCTATTCTGGTATTTCATGGGTTAGCCCGAATACCGGATTAACTATTTTAGAAGTTATACTAGTATTTAGTGTATTATGCGTTTAGCATCCCATTTTAATTAAAATAGACTATTATATTCCAAATTTGAAGTGTCAAAGTCAAACGGACCCCAAGCGGCTAAGCGTTTGGATTGCACGTTGGTACTGATTAGCAATTCTATTCCTAGAACTCTAATAAGCCCACTAAACCCACTAAACATACCCTACATTTACAGTATAATAAGCCCACTAAACCCAATGGAAGTCAAATTGAGGCCTAGTAAAAATAAAAAGACTTATGCCCAAATGAAAAAGCAGTTGGCACTCGTAGCCCTTGAGAAAAGCCCATATTGAAATATCTTTAAAGGAAGAGGCAATGGGCCATTAGTTTTGTCTGCAATCCTCCACACTTTTTTAGTCCTAAATTTTTGCTGAATTATTCTTGAAATAATTTTTGTTTTTTTTGGGATGGAAATATGAAATTGAGATTCTAAGCTACCCATCCTATTTTCATTATACATACTGACATACATTACAACTTCCTACTATAATTAAGCAAATTTGTCCTGGGTCGTTTTTTTTTTTTTTTTGACACATTCATAATTATATATTCAGTTGAGTAATACCTAGCGTCCATAAAAAAACCATCCGTAGCGTCTATAAGTTACATTTTGACGTGTATTTATTACATTCCGTACATGCTTATAGATGTATGGACAGTTTTTCAATAGACGCAAGATGTTTCTCTATTCAGTTTGAGGTACTTCTGCAGCAGCAAAAAAAAACCCATACTTCCAATACGCACATTTTACATTGCTACTACTGATTTGGGCATTTCAATTATTTACCAGTCATTTCTACAAGTTCAAATATTACAAGACAATTTCAATTTCAAAAACCAGCGTTTAGTCTAGAGTGACTAAGGGCAACGCTCTCCGTGTAAATGGTTGCGGGTTTGAATCCCGGATAGGCGATTTTCTATACATTTAAATTTGAGTGACCTGACCCTCATCTCTATCTCAAAAAAAAAAAAAAAAAAAGACTATTTCAATTTCATAAAATAATAGCCAGCCAGCCAGCCAGTGCTTGACTTCTACAATTAATTAAAATTGTGGGGGTGATGCTGAGAAAGTAAGTAAAATTCAGGGGGCACTAAAATTTCTAGAGGTGGCAGAATCTCGGGTCGGGTCGGGTTCGGGTTCGGGTCGGGTCGGGTCGGGTCAGTTTGACCAACTGAAAATGTCGGGTCGGGTCGGGTCGGGTATCGGGTTGACGGCTGCCGGCATTTTTTTCGGGTCGGGTCGGGTTCGGGTCGGGTCGGGTCGGGTATCGGGTTGACGTCCGCCGACATTTTTTCGGGTCGGGTCGGGTTCGAGTCGGGTCGGGTCGGGCGGGTTTTCGGGTTTGGTCCTTTTTTTGTCGTTTTTGGTCAGATTTTGCACCTCTATTCTCGAGTCGGGTCAGGTCGGGTCGGGTCGGGTCGGGTTCGGGTCAGTCTGACTTTCCCTGGAACACGGGTCGGGTCGGGTTCGGGTCGGGTCGGGTCGGGTTCGGGTCAGTCTCACTTTCCCTGGAATTCGGGTCGGGTCGGGTTCGGGTCGGGTCGGGTCGGGTTCGGGTCAGTTTGACTTTCCCTGAAACTCGGGTCGGGTCGGGTTTCGGGTCGGGCGGGTCGGGCGGGTTTTTCGGGTCGGGTCAACATTTGCCACCTCTAAAAATTTCTAATTCTGTGAGCAACACCTACCACAGCCCACAGAAAAAGATTTGCATGTACTTCTGTTGTTGTTGTTGTAGTTGTTCTTCACATTACGCAACTAGCATTCCTCATTCATTCCCTTCTTTGATTTGTTTTCCTTATTCTTTTTTTTTGGTAGTGGAAATTTTACATTTGTAACTTTGCTAATGCTTTAACAACTCTGCAACGAAGATTAATATTATTTTATTAAATACTTTTCTCTTGTTTGTGTGTTTGTTCATCAACTTTTTTTATTTTATTGTCATCCATCAGTTAATATTTTAATATATAATTATATATGGATGTCGTCACACAAAAAGGTTATTAATATTTTAAAATTGCACTATCATATAAAAGATATAAATGAATTTTTTTTTCAGAGTTGGGCACGTTCTACTATTTTTTTTTTTTTTTTTTGTAAGAAAACAAATTGACGTATTCCGAACCAAATTTGACATTTGTTTTCTGTTAATGAAAATAAGAGGGTAATATTAAAAAGAAGTACAAGAACATTTGTTAACTGAACTGGATTAATCTTTAAACAGAATCCCCATTGGAAGTTAATACTCAAATTTTATATAACAAAAGAAATAAATTCACTCAAATAATTTCTATTTCTATCATGACTTCATGAAAAAAGGAAGAAATAACACTCAAAATTTCAGCGTAGTTACTAATAATTGCAAAGAAAACATGAGAGGTACAAGAAAAGTTAATGGATCTGATAGTAACCCTCTAGTACAAAATAATATTTAGTAACACTTTTTTTTATGAAGGCAAAAATAGTTAATCATATTACAATTTGATCATTGTAAACTCTACAATTTTTTTTTGAAGAAAGTTGTAAACTTCACATTGACGAGCAGAACCTACGAAAGGTCACAAATTACATCTCTTTTCTTCACAACTCTTGAAGGCAAAAAATTAAGCTAAAATCCTACCAAATTAAAACTTAAAAAGATCACAAAATTTTTTACAACAACCAAATAAATGCCAACAATTTCATATTAAGGAGTACCAAATTAAGAACTCTTAGATTTGAAAAAAAAATATATTAATTAAAGCATGAAGGCAGGGTAATCGTCGAAATTCCACAGCATCTGTTGAGCGGACACCGCTGCGGGAACCTCGTTCTCGGCCGGTGCCGTACCCGCCATTAGTGCCGCCTCGTTCTCGGGCTCAACACACCGGCCTCCCTCCATGTACGGCAAACCGTAGAAATCCATGTACTTCTCATATGCCATCAGTTCCTCCGACAATTCCTTCACCTCAGGACATGAATCGACCGTTTCTGTTTCGAGTTTTGGCACCGTGACCGGACAATTCGATTTTTCGACGGGCAAAGGTAAACCGTTCAGACTAAAATTCAGTTGGGTCGATTTCACGTCGCGGGGCCTCTCGGTTGGGTACGCCGGCGGGCGAGGGAATTCCTCTTCGTTAGGGAAATTGACCTTGGCTTTCTTGCCACGGATACGGCGTGCCTCGCGATCGTACGCACGGGCAGCCTCCTCGGCGGACCCGAATGTGCCGAGCCAGACCCGAACGCCCTTTATCGGGTCACGGATCTCGGCGGCCCATTTGCCCCACGGCCTCTGCCGGATCCCCCGGTAAAGATTCTTCCTCTCTCGTTTCCTCGACACTGATCGATTCAATCAAAACAAAGAGGAATAAATTAATACCAATAATTCAGCACTTATACACATCTCATTGAATAAAAATTAAAGGTCGAACCGAACAAACCTTTCTCGCGGGGGTAGGAGAGCGAGTCGGAGTCGGAATCGAAGTGATGCGAATGCGAATGCGAATCGGAGTACTGGGAAGCCGCTGCCGCGGCATCAGGCCAGAGATCAGCAGCCGCGGCGTAATGACCGGAGCCGCCACGAAGAGCCTGGCCCCTCTTCGGTATGAAATCAGAGATGATCGCACCGCCACACATTGTACATACACCTCTTCAACAATTCAACTCGTAATATATCTATATATCAAACAACAGAGCTTCAACTTGGTCTTTGTGAAGGAGAAGGAAGGATTATGAGAGTACGAGAGTATGAGAGTTGGGTTGAGAATGGAGAATGGAGAATGAGGAGGAGTGGTGTGGGGGTTATATAACAGAGGCGGTTAAATTTGATTTAGGCGCGGAGTGATGAAGAGGAGAAGATGGAAGACCGTTGGATCGTTTCGAGATCCGTTCTCGCACGAATCTTGAAACAATCCGACGGCTGGCGTTGTGAACTGCTTAATGCGGTACAGAAGGGGATGTGGGTTCGAGAAGAAGGGGGACAGTGGAGTGGAACTGTGGAACAGGATAAGAACGGATGGATAGAGTGGAGGTACGACGAAAGCGAAGCAAAGCAAGTGCTCATCCTCTGTAGCGCTGCATTGTGTAGCGCAGGTTTTGAACCGTTAGATCTTCTAGAGATTCCGGCCAGCACAAATCGGAATGATCTAACGGTTCACATCCTGCGCTACACAGTGCAGCGCTACAGAGGATATGGAATCAAGTAGAGCGCGGCGCGGTGCAGAAAACGCGGAATTCATATCTATCCTCTACCGCGCTAGCGCAGCACTCCAACCAACCGTTGGATCTGCTTTGAGATGCTCGCAACTCAATCTTTGAAACACCCCTCCTGTAATCCGTATCGTTGATTGAAAACGCGGACAGGTTGGGTCCAGTGTGACTGACGGACGGACGGACGGACTGACTGTGTGAGACCGACTGTGAGTGTGAGGTAACGTAATGAGGTTCGAGTTAGGTAGGCTAGGCGGCTGTTTAATATGTTATGTTTTTTTTTACTTTCTTTTATGTTAAGAAATGGAGACTACCCTGTAGAAAAATTTTCTACTAAAGCTGTAACTGGGGTTTGGTCATGAGACGTGGTATCAAATAAATAATTAAACATTTTATAAAATTTTAAATATTTATATTATATAAACTTGAATAAAATTTTAAAGTTTTTTAATGTAATTGAATAATAATAATAGTAATAATAATAATAATAATAATAATAGTCTATTTAATAGATAGAATATATACAAATGTTGGACCATTTTAAGGGTTAAAATTTGTTTTAAACATATCACATTCATCTTATTTAATAAGGAGAAAAAAAAAAACATAAACCATTGGACCAAAGTAAATAAAAAGCTTCAAAAAATCTATGGTTAATAATAGTGATGATGTGGCATAGTTGATGTACTTGAAAATCTACCACTCTTTATGGAGTATAGATTAGAACAAGATTTCAGATTGCATTTGGTGAAAACCTACAAAGACCCATCATTGATAGAAAAAATAATAATTCAGTCCAATTTAATTAATATTTTCTTTTAAAATCAAGCGTTTTATAGAAATAAATTCTTAATAGGAATTGATAGTATAGCTAGTCTACCGAATAGTGAATAAAAATTATTTTCCCATATACTCTCAATTTCTATAGAATCTACCGAATTTGTGTCTGCCGTACAAGGCCGTAATGAATTTTGGATTTATGGTCGTTCTAGATGCTCAATTTACTTCATGGATGTATTCGTTATTTTAATGTACTCCATGGATGTATTCGTTATTTTAATTTACTCCATGGATGTATTCGTTATTTTAATTTACTTCATGGATGTTCTTGATGTTTGATCAGTCCGTCCCCTCTTTGATTTGATTAAATTATTTGACCTGGTTGTTTAATTTGCAGGACATTAATTAATTAATATTCCAACAAATAAAAATCATTTGAATTTTTCCTCTTAATTTTTTTTTATAGTATGTATATTTATTAAATTTACCCATGTGATACATATATATATATATATATATATATCCTCAATACATGAAATAGAAATTCTTTTATAGCTGACGCCGTTTTGTGTCACCATTACAGATCACTGATCACATCACCATATACGTAATATTCTAGTTTGGTCGAGGTGCTCATCCCCTGACTTACTGCACACTGTGCAGTTCACAAAACTAGCCGTTGGATTGTCTCAAGATCCGCGCTGGCACAAATCTCGAAACAATCCAACACCTGACGTTGTGAAGTGCACAATGCAGTATAGCAGGGGATATGAATTCAGTTTGGGAGTCTGTTTAAACAAAAAATATATATATATTCTAGTTTGGTTCTGTCAAAGTCAATTTAATTCCTGACAATGTCAAATTTACACAAATTCGTAAGAGAAATTTTGTCTTTGCATGACTGGGTATATAAATATAATTTGAATCAACATTTTCTTTGAAAATTGCTTGAGGTTATGTGTCTAGGTAATTCTTTGAGGTGACATATTGTCGGGTTTGAGTCGGGTGGGGTCAATTTGACTGAATGGAAATGTCAGGTCGGATATCACGCGGGTTGACAGCTGCCGGCCGGCATTTTTTCGGTCGGGTTGGGTATCAGGGTTGACGTATGCCAGCAATTTTTTGGGTCGGGGTCGGGCGGGTTTTTTGGGTTTAGTCAAATTTTGTACCTATATTCCTAGGTCATCTCGGATTTCGGATTGTTCGGATTCGGGTCGGGCGGGTTTTTTGGGTTTAGTAAGATTTTGTACCTCTATTCTCGGGTCATCTCAGATTTCGGATCGTTCGGATTCAGGTCGGACGGATTTTTTGGTCGGCTCATATTTTACCACCTCTAGTGATTTTAGGGATATGTCATGTGTGTAAATACTTTCAAATCCAACTCTTGACGCATGTAAGAATGATTTCGAGGGTATAAATTCAGATTGAAAGAATATACGTTATTTTCAATGCGCCGCCTTTTTGTTAAATATACTTTTTTTTGGGGTAAGTCACACGTTATTTTATTTTATTTTTTTTTTTGAGGAAAAAGTCATACGTTATAACATGGAGGATTACTGGATTAGTAGTTGACAACCATGCTTTTAATAAAAAAAAAAAAGAAACATTTAGAGTTCACCCTATAAAATAGGCCACCTATCTCATAATTCTGACACACCACGTAATGACGGAGCTTCGGTGAAATCTAAGAGGGGACCGAAATTTTTTATTCACTATAACTATTTTTTAATTAAGGATTTAATTAACATTCAAAATATTCAATAAAATTTTCTAGTTATCGTCTCTTTATTTCTGACAAAAAAAAGATAGCAACTTTGTGAAAATATCGAAAAATAGGTTGAATATGAAAAACAAAAAAAAATTGTATGAATATTAAGGCCTGTTCGTCAGACACAAACCCTGTAGGTTTTTATAGGAATTGAGAGTCTATAAGAAATAAATTATACTCACTGTTCGGCAGACAATACTACCAATTCCTAATAGGAATTTATTCCTCCAAATTACTTGTTTTTAGGGAAAAATATTAATTAAGTTGGATTGAATTTTTTTTTTCCTATCAATGATGAGCTCTTCATAGGTTTCCACCAAATACAATCTAGAATTCTGTTCTAATAGAAAAAATATTATGTAGAATTAATGACTACTGAACATGCCCTAAATAACCGAGTTATGACTCTTTCTTTTTTTGAAAGATACGGCAATAGCTTAGAAAAAGTTAATGCATTTTGGTCCCTCATTTTCTAACTCTTACGCACACAATACATTAATGAAAAATAAATTAAATGCTCATGCTCATAGCCCAATTTCTCTACAGAAGGCACAATCCAAATTAACAAATTAACGAGTATTGTTTTTCAAACACTAATAATTAATTATTGGATCTAGAATTTGGATCTTTACCCTTGCACCTTCAACGAAAACAATTTTTCCTTACATCAACGAAATTATTTCTAATAGGGATGCCATTCATCAGTAATGCAAATCGAATTCATCTCGGAAAAACTAATAACCTAATAAAAATTTCTGAAAATCAAGGGAGACCAGTGCCCACGCTGGTTTCCACAAAGGTTCGCCATTCGCCTCCATAAATGTTTACTAGAAAATGTTATATTTTTATTCACTGGAAAATGATATCTATTAATCAGAAAGATATAAATGTTTACTGAAAAATTATATTAGTATTTGTTTATTGAAAATATGGTGGACCGGTGAATAAATAAAAATGGTGGACACTAGATACTACTTAAAAAAATAAAAAAATTGACTGCCATGCCAGGCGCTTCACTACTGTCTTGCGTTAATTGCACCTGCGGAGCAGGATAAGAGGGTCCTAAAAGGTGACAGCTTGTCATATGATATGAATATGATATGATAGTGCCTTCCTTGGAGAAAAAGATTGTCAATATATTTGTCATCATTCATTGAATGTTTGAAAATCAAATTCAAATAGAACATTTTATCCAAAGTTCCAAACACTACTAAAATAAAGGAGTAAAAGGTGGTTGGTTGGAGATGGATTGAGTCTTGAGTCAAAGTGCAAGAAGCGGCACACAGAATGAATCTTAAATCCTCCTCAGTCCTCAGTGGCGGTGGCCGCTGTTTTCTTTTGGTTCTCAGTTTTCCTTGTTGAAGCATGGATCAAGGATGGATGGTGTACAGTGCAGTTCAATTCTGCTGTTATCCGAATTGCGATAACAGGACCCTGTTATCCAAATTTAGACCGTCGGATCAAAATCAACGGATGAGATTAATTGTAAAAGGCCCTCTATAATCTTAATTGGACCGATCGGGCCGTCCGTTTTGATCTAACGGTCCATCTTGGACAAACAGGACCCTGTTATTCTCAAAGAATAACAGCAGATTCGGACTCGTGCACAGTGCACTCCAGCAACACAAGATATTATTGTTTTTGTACATTATAGAGACAGATAGGTATTTATTTTTGTTCTAGAAGTTGAGGCACCAACCAAGCTTTCCAAATTCTGGAAGCTTTTTTTTTTTTTATTTCTTTTTGGTATTTATTTCATCACGTGAATTCAGAATAAAAATAAGTAATAAGTGAAATATAATTGACCTTTTGATATTATCGTTTATAATAGTGAAGTTTTTATAATTTGTCAGAAGTAATTTACAAAAGGTAATAATAGTAATGCAAAAGAAAATCTTAGAGGTGACAAAATCTGACCCGACCCGAGTTTCAGGAAAAAGGCAAGCTGACCCGATCCGTGTTTTAGGGAAACTCAGGTTGACCCGAACCCGACCTGACCTGAAACCCGAGATGACCCGGGAATAGAGGTGCAAAATTTGACCAAACCCAAAAAACCCGACCTGACCCCACCTGAGTTTCAGGGAAAGTCAAGCTGACCCGAACCCGACCCGAACCGTGTTTCAGGGGAACTCAAGTTGACCCAAACCCAACCTGACACAAAACTCGAGATGACCCGGGAATAGAGGTACTAAATCCGACTAAACCCGATCCGACCAAAAAAATTGCTGCCAGACGCCAATCCGATACCTGACCCGACCTGAACCCGACACGAAAATGAAAATTTGTAAAGATGAAAATTTTTAGAAATGAAAATTTTTATGTATCCAATGAGATTTTAATATAAATAATAATTTATTGAGCTATATAAATCAAAATATAAAAGTGATTTTATATTTTTTGGAGGTGTGCTTACAAAATCGTTCCGTCAGCTTAAACTCGCGATAGTTTTACTATATTTCTATTATTATTATTATTATTATTACTACCATTATTATTATATTGTTATTATTATTATTATTATTATTATATCATCATCATTATTGTTGTTGTTGTTGTTATTATTATTTTGAATAAGCAAGCGATATCATAATTCTCTTTTAGTTTAAACTCTTTTTTAGAAGTAGATCGTTTGAATTACTACACTACATTTTTTTAGCATCTTAAATGATGTTGCTTTTTAACTTTTAGCTGTAACTATAAAAGCTTGATTGTGAAAAGTGCATAAACTTAATGGAAAATTTTCAAGCCTAAAAAATTTGGTCCACAACCTCCTCAATCCTCATGTACCAATTATGTGAAAGAAGACAAAGCAGATTTTTCCACCAACAACAAAAACTTGACAAGGTTGTTCATGAAAAAGACTGCATCTAAATAAAATAGAGGTTGTTTTTTTTTTTTTTTGTATTTAATAAAGGTTGTTGATTGGGACCTCATTTGGGAATAATAATAAACCAAATAAACAACAGAAGCAAAGCAAAGCACCTATGCTAATTGAGTAAAATAAATACGAATGGGCCAGTGTCTTTAGCTAATTGGGTTTGAGAAGCACATCATCAGATTTGATACCAACAAATGTGAATTGAAACAAACAATATATAGAATAAGAAATGATGCACACACATGATAAAAAAATTGAGCCCATAATTCATACATAGATTGGGCCTCAGCCATATGGGCTTTTTTATCTGACTAACGCTGTCTTGTCTCTACTACTAAATTTGCATTGGACAAAATAATGGATCAATTAGGTGGATCAACAGCTGACCCAATAACATGAAATTTATCACTAATTGATTGGATTAATATTTAATTCGTGCAATGGCATATAGCATATACAAGAACAATTAAATACAATAGAATTAAAACTTGGCAAAACGTTGTTCTCTTATTTCTAAAATTCCAAATTACCCAAAAAGCAATACAAATAATACATTGGGCATATTTTATATGAATATCTTCCAAGCCTACTGTACTATCGCACATATCAGAGAGACTGAAGATAAATTTAACTTTCAGATTATGCTGATAATATGTTCTGGTTAACTTGAAGAAATATACATGCAGCATGCCACAATAACAACCATTAGGCAAAAAATAAAGAGAAATTTCTGATAATTGTTATTTTGACAATCTTAACAATTAAAATTTAAATACATTCTAAAAAAAATCTCAAAAGTCGAAAAATATGTATTATTGAAATTAAATTTGAAACAATTTATATATATCATTTGATGCTTGTCCAAAATTTTTTACAATTTTTAATGGTTCAAAAAACATACTTAAAATGCTTCAAGTTGGAAACATAATCAATCAATAAGTTTCATAATATTTTATAAATAATCGATTTTTTTATTTTTTTTTAAATGACCATTAGTGTTTGACAAAAATCCGGGGTTCTTAAATAATTAGATGGGTGTATATGGAAAATTTTGAAGAGTTTGATGAAGAGAATATGATATAGAGGAGGAATCTATTGACAATACTTATATTGACAATCTTGACAATGGGTATTTTTAAAATTTTGTAAGAATTCATAAAAAGTCTTAAAAATGAAAAAAAAAATTAATAGATGCATTAGTTAACTTATAGATTGATAGTGTTTCAATTTTCAATCAATTTGAACATCGTTTGATGCCTTATCAAAATTTTGTGTATTTTTTAACGGTTGTAAGTTAATGGATCTTTAAAAAGCTATCAAATATCGCTTAAATTAAATATAATCGGAAAACATAATCAATCTATGAGTTAGGTAATGCTTTCATAAACTTTTTTTATTTTTAAAATTTTTTTATGAATTTTTATAAAATTTGAAAGATGGTATTGTCAATGGATCCCTCTCCTCTATGATATAATTGGAGTTTATGGACAAATATGAAATATTCAAAAAAGTTTAAGGGTATATATCCTTACTATATATAAAAGCATATTGAAAAAAATGACATGAAATGACTATCTTTCCCAAATAAGAAGCCCCAGCCGTTGATCATTTTTCTTGGATAGATTAGAACCATTGATTTACGTTAATGCATGTTGACGTTAATGTCTCAGCCCATTAAAATTTAAGGCCCATATCAATTTCCTCAATATGAGACCCGTTACATATTATCTAAAAAATTTATTATAAGAAATAACAATTTCAGCCCAAAGCAACGTGTAGGCTTTTTACTATGATATATTAAATAAGTGACCGGTAAATATGAAATAAATCAAGAGTTAAAGGGTATACATGATATTTAATTTTGGACAAGGAGCATCTAGCTATTGTTAGGAATTTTGTTACAAAAATAGCAATATATACCGTTTATATATAAACATATGTAAATGTAACGGCCTTTTTTTTTTCTTAATTTTCAAAAATTGTAACGGCTTTTTACATTTTCCTCAAACCCTAGCTAGTGAAAAAAACTTGCGATTGAAAGAGAATAACTGAGACAAGATCGAATTGAAGCATATATGGCTTCCATGTATCTTCAGCCAACGCCAATGATCCCAGTCTGTCAACTTCCCCATAATATACCTATAAGAAACAATATTATCCCTTTGCTTCCCTTTCGTCCCCAACGTGCAACATTCCAACCCCAAATTCCATTTCCATCACCCGTGAGAATTGTTCCTTTGGGCTGAGAAGGATCATTGTTCCTAATGTTTTTGTGCCATGTTTTCCATCACAAGTCAAGAATGATCCGGACCAAATTATAGTATCAGATTCTGATCTGCTAGTAGACTTAGCTGTATACATGACTTGTTATATATTTAATTTGTTACATATTTATTAACTAAGCTTATAATACTTGCTTCAATTGATGGTTGCCATGCACATCATTAACTGCACCATTACAATTTTATATTTTTTAGTTTTATGTATGCATAGTTAGATATCGTTTACCTACCTACATTTGTCCAATAATTACCTTTTATGTTGTTAATTATCAACTAGATGTGACTAATGTATATATATTATCTTATTTTAACCTTATGATTTTTTCCAATATCTTACAATATTTATATATTTTCATTATGAAGTTTTGTAAGTCGCATAGGGAAATTAGATTGTCAGTAATACATATCATTTATATTGAATGGTTGTATGGTTAAATTTTATAAAGATGCAAATAGCATGAAGAAATCATGCCTAAATTGCACAATAGAATGATTAAGTAATGCATGTGGAACGTGTTGTGTTCCCTCTTCATACTCAGTCCATTGGGCCTTTGGATGTTTTGGATCTGCTAAACTGAAAATAAATAAGGTAAAGTAAAAAAAATAAATGGGCAGTTTGTAGTTTATTTCGGCTTCTTGTTGCTCCACAGTGAGTGTAGAAGTCAGAAGTGCTAATTTTAAACTCCAGTTCTGAAGCATCTCCAAGAGAAGCCTCAAACCATTTTTAAAATTAATTATTGAGAATTAGAGACAAAATTCGGATTCCAATAGAAGTCCAAAACACTTCCCAATTTTTGGGCTATCCCCAAATCATTTCCAATATTAGCTATATTTCTGCACTCCATCCGCACTCCCAATCCCTCGTTCCGGAAGTGAGTTGCACCATCTTCCCCTTTCTTCCTTCCATTCCCGCGCCCTAGCCAACTCCCCAGCGCCTCGTTCCCCTTTCTTCCTTCCGTTTCCGGAAGCTAGATCCTTCCGGCCGCTATCTCAGTAGTTCCAGCCGCCGCCCGTCACCGTCGCCGTCTCCGGCCACCAGCCTGCCATCGCTATCGCCGTCTCAGGAACAAGGTAATAATCCCTCTTTCCTTCCTTCCTTTCCTCTCTTCTCCAAAACTCCCGATCCCTTCATTAGGGTTTTGGGGTTTTTTGGCTGTGAAGGAAAGGGTAATCAAATCAGATAAGTGTGTGAGGCTCATGACCTTGTTTCTTGCACAGCCCATTCATCCAAATCCTCCGACCCGGATCATGATTCGAGGGCTCAGGCTGCACTAGGCCGAATCCTCTGCAGTAATGCAAAGTGTGTATTTGTGAGGGAATTCAATTCAGGTTGTTGGATTTTCATCAGGGATAGGATTAAGTAATAATGGATAATTTTAAGACGCTTAATTTACTGAGATGACAATTGAAGTGTTTTTGAAAGCTTACACCACTTGTAGTTCATAATGGTACGGTGTTGCAAGTCTAATTTTTGCATATATATGTTGCTTTGAAAGCAAACGATAGAGAATTTTCTGTCAGATAGTTGGAATATCTTGTTGACAATTAAAAATTATAGTATAACTCAGCAGAAATTGATAAAAGAAATGAATGAAATCCCTAATATCTCAATTTCTTGGGGTTTTTCACTGCTCCGCTACAGAATTTGTTACATCCAAGTTAATCGATGTGCTGGGTGGTTTGTTGAGGTTTCCTGTCCGTAAGGGGGGCCCGAGTTGCCAGTGGATAACGAGAGGTTGAACGGGTATCTTACAAAGCTTTTGCTGCTGCAGCTGTAAGTGGGGTTGCCTCGGCCGTTGGAAGTTGAGACACACATGCCGGTACGATACTCATTTTAGTTTATGTTTGATGTAGATGTTGAATTTAGTTGTTTCATTAACTAATCGGTTGATTATTAGAAAAGAAGAGAGCAAAGTCAGCATTTGATTATGATTGCATAAACAATGGATGCACTAAATTTTCCATGCTCGCCTTTTGGATTTCACTTCACAAGTTCACAATTTTTGTAGCCAGGGGACTTTCCTGATTTCTTTTTGTTGGCATTTGATCTAATCACTCCTAATTGTACTATGTAGTATTTCCAATTATGTGTAAAATTCAAGGTATAAGGTAATTGAGAGTCAACGTTGTGTATTTGTGATTGGGGGACTAGGAGAGCCATGGTTCTGGTTCAGCTTTTTGAGTTTATATCAAACAATACCAAATGAGTATTCCTCATGCTAACAGTGTATTTAAATGGTTCAAATAACAAGCTTATAGTATGATTGAAATGACACAATTATATAATTCTGATGGCATATTGTTGGTTATCCTCATTTCGATTGCGTATGTGATTGTATTATTAATTGAGCAACTGGGAATGTCCATCTTCTATAATTAGAACAGTTTGAATATATGTAACGGCCCGGATTTTTATAAGAGGAAAATAGGCCGTCCGCTGCGCTTTTCAACACAATGTGTCAAAACAAGCAATTCAACAATACAAATTTCATGCCACAATTAAATACAAAATCTAACTTAATTCAAAATACATTCAACAATATACATATATTTAAAACAAAAGACAGCGGAAGTCTGTTTTTATAACAAATAAAAAAAATTAAAACTAAATCTTTAAATTTAACTTCAAAACTCTTCATTTACGTAGCAACTCAGCGATTTCTTCCTTACTTGCGAAAAAGGGGCATAAAGGTGCGCATGAGAAACCAAGTGTTTCCCAGTGCAAAAAGGAATTCCAAAACGGATATGTACAATCGAGATCAATTATCAAAGTGCATTCATCGTTCTAATATTCATTTAATTCAATTAATTTATCAATTAAAGTCTAGTAATGGGCCGACCTATTTCTAATCTCGGTTCTTGGTTTCCCATCCCAATTCGAACACAACATAAGTCAAAGACTGGTACCGAAACACACAAACTGATCAAAGATCAATCAAAAGCACGTTGCCGGACGAATCCCTCATCCAGCATCCCAGATAGATCAAAAGAGGGGGGAAAGACGGGTACCACGAATTTCTCACTAAGGTGGGCATAGCCCGGACTAAAGTGACGAACGAAGCGAATCAAATCCAATGTTTCGTAATCCAACAAACAAATACCATTCTTACAAAACTTTAAGAACCAATTATTCTATCGGATTTCACCATTATTCATCTCAGATTCCAATTATTTTTCAATTAATTAAATTATCTCACAAAAATATCTTATAATAAATAATTTAATGTGATATCTGAATTTTTGATGTTCCAAAAGTTAAGATATATTTTTATGAGACTTACTTTAGCTGATAGGGAAATTTGTTATACTATCATGGGTGTATTCGAAATTTACCTATATGGCATATAGGATTACATTATCCAAAAATATGTTTTAAACTGCAAGTAGGAATGAGAGAGATTTAAGTATAAATGTAAATTTTATGAACTTAGTTATGATTTCAATAACATGATTAGAGTGCTTGCCTTTTTCACAATTAGAGGAATTATATATGTTGAATTAAATGCAGAGACAGAGAAAAGTATGCGAAGAAAATAGACCAATATCACAATTATTTCTGAGAACCAAAAGTTATATGTTTTTCTGACAATGGGACCGATGTTTTAAATATAGCAACAACCAAATATTTGAATAGCACAACGGTTGTTTGTAAAGTTTAACCTCTAATCAATTTACAGAATCTTCACTGTGTAATGTGTACTCATGTTTGATTGGAGCTGCTACTTTATCCAATTATAACGGGAACCGATACGATTTCGACCCAAACCACAACCAATATCATAGCGGACTTATTTAATCATCTAAATAAAAACCGATCGATACCCAAATCAATACCAGATATATTACTTTGAGCGTACAAATATGTATAATTAGTTAATAAAAATGTAAAATAATTAATGATATGATTAATATTAATTGCGAGTATATTTGCACAATTTAATAGAAAATAATATTTCTAATTAATTAAATATTTTAATGGCTAATCGATGACCTATTTGCCAACACTAATAATTTAAGCATCGTTAAGTTCATAAATTTTCTTATGTACCTTATCTGACTCCCTCAAGTCACTATAATTTAATGAAGAGGGATCAGTTGATAATAATTATATTGGCAATCTTGATAATTAAGTTTTTTTAGATAATTTAGAAGAACTGTGTTATAAATCTTATAAAAAAAGTGTATATATTTATTTATTATTTGACTTGTGGATTAATAATATCATGAACTTCACTGAATTTGGAAATCAGCTTATCAAAATTTTATTTTCTTTTCAACGGTTACAAATTAATAAATCTTTGACGTACTATTAAATAAGAATGATTCTGCTATGAATTGGCTAAGCAACCTTTCATTTTCAATCAAGCGATTCTTATAATACATGTATCTTTAATTGTATATAAAAGATATATCATGACCATTCAATTATGAAAAATGAACGATCCATATTTCATCCGATTTATAGCAAAATGATAGGTTAAATAATATTTAAATTAAATGTTATTGTAAACATAATTTATTGATAAGGTTTAAAATATGTATAATTTTGTTTTTCTTCGTTCGCCAAATCCGAATCAAACTCGATCCAAAACCAAATAAAATAGTATATAGATTGGATCCAAATATTATAGTATTCAAACCCGATCCAACCCGATAACACATCTAAATCTAAACCGTTTACATCACCCTACCCCACTCTACCCCATGCATCTAACGCCTCTCAGCTTCAAATTGCTGAGAGGCCAGCATTCTCCCCCCCTTTTAAGGGGTATGTATAACAGACCAAATAAACAACAGAAGCAAAGCACCTATGCTAAATATATATATAAATGGGCCAGTGCTGGGACAGTGTTGTATTGTACTGCTGTCTTTAGCTAATTGGGTTTAAGCAGCAGATCATCAGATTTGATACCAACAAATGTGAATTGGAAACAAACAACGGAATAAGAAATGATGCATACACATGATAAAGAACTGAGCCCAGAATTCATAGGTTGGGCCTCAACCATATGGGCTTTTTATCTAACTAATGCTGGCTCACTGGATAAAGCGCCCCTCTAAAGTCTCTAACCAAATGGCTCTCATCTTGTGTCTACTACTAAATTTGCTTTGGACAAAAGAATGGAGTTGTACCTAGCGTCGATAGAAAAACAGTCAATAGCGTCCATAAGTTATATTTCGGGACGTATCTATTATCTTTCGGATTGTATTTGCTATATTCTGTACACATTTATGGGTGAGTGTATATATGGATAGTTTTTTAATGGACGCAAGATGTTTATCAAAAGAATGGGTTAGTGGGCCGGATCAACAGCTGACCTAATAACTTGAAATTATCACTAATGTAACTTTTTATTGGATTAATATTTAATTCATGCAGAGCTAGCTTAAGGATTTAATTTGTTTATCTGTCTTGGCATATAGCATATATAAGAAGTTAAGAACAATTAAACCTGACCTATTGGAAGTTCCAAACATTAATTAATATATATGCTATATGCCAAGACCTATTAATCAATGTTTGTATAGTCACTTTTAAAAGTGACTATACAATATTAATAAAATAATCAATGTTTTATGTATCATTTTAAAAAATCAGACCTATTAATTAAACATTGATTTTTTAAAAATGACTATACAATATTAATAAAATAATCAATGTTTTATGTATCATTTTAAAAAATCTCAAACAAGTACTTAAAAATCTCCAAAAATGAAAAATTTTAGTATCCCATATGATTTTGATATAAAGAATTTATTAAGCCATATAAATCAAAATTTGGAGGTAATTTGATATGTTTTTGGAGGTACGCTCACGGAATAGCCCCGTAAACTTAAGCTCATGCTATCTTTACTCTCTCTCTCTCTCTCTATATATATACACACATGTGTGTGTGTATATATATATATAGAGGAGGGATCCATTGACAATGCTTAAAATGACAATCTTGACAATCAAGATTTTAAAAAATTTGTAAAAATAGTTAAAAATTCTTAAAAATAGAAAAAAGTTTATAGAGATATTGTTTAACTTATAGATTGATTATGTATCAAATTATATTCAATTTAAGTGACGTTTGATAGCTCTTTAAAGCTCGTTAAATTTCAACCGTTAAAAAATGTATAAAATTTTGATAAACTATCAAACGATGTTCAAATTGATTGAAATTTAAAACACTATTAATCCATAAGTTAAAGAATGCATCCATAAAAGTTTTTTCATTTTTAAGATTTTTTATGAATTATTACAAATTTTTCAAAATCTTGATTGTCAAGATTGTCATTATAAGCATTGTCAATGGATCCCTCCTCATATATATATATGTGCATCACGGATTTTGAAATAATTAACTAGCAATGTTAGGCATCACATATATATCATCACATATATTAAATAAAAAAAGGTGTAGAAGCTATACCAAACGTTATAATTAAAAAAAGAAAGATTGGATTAATTATTGGGCTAACATTAATTAATTAATAAGTCAGCTCGTTCGCTACAATTGTTATGTATGAAAAGCTTTGCGTTTCAAAGATTGATATTATTGAATGTTTTTTTCTTTTTTTCTTTTTGGGAGTCAAAATAATATATGTAACCAACAAGAAAGCCATATATAATTAAGTTGTGTATAGAGAAAACCAACTATATAACAAACTGAAGTATTTAATAGCATTAATGTTGAGAATATTGCACTTTCTGAAAAGTAAATGCACTTATAAAATTTTAAAACAATGAAGCTAATTAATATATATGTTAATTATGGACAGGGGCGGATCCAGGATCAATATGAAAGGGGGGCCGGAGAGACGGGTCATGGTTCCAACGTTCTAAGGTTTAATCCTAAAGGGAGTTTAGAGAGGCCAGTTCATAGTTAAAACTATAAAAAAATAACTATTATAATATACGACTTTTATATATATTCAACAAAATAATTATGATTTGACATAAAAAACTAAATATTTAATTTGTTAACCATTTGTCTATGTTTGACATAAAAAAAAAATGAATTTTGGCATCAAATTAACAAAAATTTACACAAGATATAAACTTGAGTTAAACAAAAAAAATCAGGGTTCCACAACTTCTACCGGGCGAGGGGGGCTGGGGCGCCCCTGGCACCCCCTTAGATCCGCCCCTGATTATGGAACATACATGATATGTTCAAAATAATGTCGCAATAATGTAAAACGATCTATTGATAATGAACTTCGAAATTTATACGCAAAACATAAGGATAATGTTAATGAAAATTAATAATGAGATGTAATCAAAATTAATATATATGAGGAGGGATCCATTGACAATGGTTATCTTGACAATTTTGACAATTGTAATTTTAAAAAAATTATAAAAAATTCATAAAAAATCTTAAAAATAAAAGAAAAGTTTATGGAAGTTATGCTTAACTTATAGATTGATTATGTTTCCGATTATATTCAATTTAAACGATATTTGATAGCTCTTTAAATATCTTTTAATTACAACCGTTAAAAAATGTACAAAATTTTGATAAGGCATTAATGATGTTCAAATTGATTGAAATTTGAAACATTATCAATCTATAAGTTAAATGATGCATCCATAAAACTTTTTTCATTTTTAATATTTTTTATGAATTTTTACAAATTTTTTAAGATAACCATTGTCAAGATCGTCAAAATAAGCATCGTCAATGGATCATCCTCTATATATATTGCTCTGTCTGTACGTAGAAGGTGTTAGGTGCTTAAAAAAATGGATATGGTCCACTGCATGTGAAGCAATAGTACTTCAACTCTAACTTTATATGTAGCTAGATTGACAAGGTGATAGATATAGATCGATCTTTAGCTAATTGAGAGACTAATACCTGTATAGTGTTGTCTTTTTCAAATTTCAATTACATTCTTGGTTGATACGAGTCATGACTCATGATAGGTAAGGTAGAGTCCATTTTCTATTAATGCACACTCATGCACTGTATTTTAGTTAACAAATATTATTTTTAAATTAATTAATATATCTTTCTAATTAGTAAATATTATTTTCCAGTTAACAAATATATAATTAATTGTTTCCCATTAACATTAATATATACAACTATATATAACAGGTATATAATATATTAGTCCACATGTATATTGATATATCAGACCGTAAGAGAAGAGTGTAAAAAGATGGGTTACGTATATAGTCATTTTTAAAAATCCGAAATAAATACTTAAAAAACTCTAAAAATGTAAAATTTTCGTATCTCCCATTATTTTCATATGATGAATTTCATGGGAACCATAAATCAAAATTTTGGATATAGCAAAATATAATTTAAACCATTAGCATTTCCGAGAGAAATGCAAACATTTTCGTAACAGTTCTACTCCCTATATATTACTATCTTCTTACCAAACTACATTCTCGCTGTGATTATATATTGTCCTTGCTTATTTATTTATTTATGGAAAAATATATGCAACCCTGGTGCTGCCCGGCCTCTTGCCCATTGATGTGCTGTCAAAATTATATTTTTTGTAGTCTGCCCGGATGAGATAGTGGGGATCATCTGCTCTTCATTTAGTATGGAGTGATGAAGTATCCTGTATCCACCAGCCAAATTGGTGGCATGTGCAATTGGTAGTGTACATGCATTTGGTGGTAGATTATATCGAAGCACGTGTTGGACTGGGTGTGGGTGGGGGTTTCCCAAGAGACGAAACCCAAGAGGCATTTTCTGAGAAGAAAAGCTGGTCTGTTTATCCGACGGTCAGTATCGGTTATTGTACCGATCTCAAATACTTCAGTATTTGTTGTACCAATCTTAATGTATTTAGTGTTTTTCAACCATCAGATCAAAAAAAGCAGGTGATCCCGATCCCAAAAGCAGTGCTTGTATACAAACTAAGTTGTTAATATAGCTGCTATATATTGAACCATGCACTATATTTTTGTTGTAACTAGTTAGTATGCGCGCTCCGCCGCGCTTAATTGAACATTTTTGAAATCTCATTTATTATATTTAGATCATTTTAATCATGAAAAAGAAAAGAATTCAATTCAATTCTAATTTTATGTTGAACACAAAAGTTCAATTCACAATCATTTCTATTCATATCATTTGTATTGAAATCAATTGAATTCTAGAAATATATTCATTTTAAACAAAGTATTACTTTACTACTAGCTACTAAACACCACTGATTTAAAGTGGTTTAGTGTTTTATTCCACTTTAACTTACTACGCTTATCAAACGGAGTATAAATGACACCAATTGCACGCCACCACAGTCAAAATATCAGACACTTGTTTTTGGTTGATAATCGGGCTGCCCGTTTAGATGAAGCATGGCCCACAATATCATTTTCGTATGAAAAATCCAACTCATCAATTAATACCCTGGCCCTGGGGCAAATCACGTTGCCTTATATCACTACTCTTTATTTATTTAGGGTCTGTTTGGCAATGCCTTTTCTTCTAGAAGAACGGGGAAGAGCTAGTAATTCTGAAAGAAATGACGTACCAAACGGAAATAGAATTAAGTAGAAGAAATATAGAATTCCTTCTTCCACCTTTTTGGTGGAAGATCTACTCTTCCGGAAGAAACTTAAAAGAATCCATAACTCACTTCGATTCTTTCAATTGGTTATTACTTTTTTACTTTCACTTCTTACCAAACACTCATATGAAATTTTGAAATATATATCTTTCGTTTTCTTCCGAAATAAAGAGAGGTTGCCAAACATAGCCTTAGTTTCTTGAAATGGTTTCCAGCTAGGGCTGTCAAAGTCTCATTGCAACGAAATTTTGTTTTATTTAGACGAAACGATTAACTCGACGATTTGAGGTTTCATTAAAAGAAACGAAACGAAAAAACAAAACAATATATTTTCATTTCGTTTTCCATTTTCATATAATAATAACACTACGAAACGATTATTTTCGTTCTTCCATTGCGTTTCGTCCAAACGAAACGATTTACGATTACGTTAAACAAAACGAAATGAAACAAAAATGAAATGATCAATTTTCGTGATCGTTTCGTCGTGTGGACACCCTCCAGCTGCTGCCACTGTACGTTATTGTCCTTTCTTTTTAGCATAAATATGCAAACAATTATAATGTGTCAGACAATGGTGGATTGGTGGGTGCATCAATAATTAGATCATCTTTTATCAACCCCAACCACTCAATATATCATGCATAGGTGGATTGCCAGATTGGTGAGCCGTGGGGGCATCAATAATTAGATCTTTTTTTTTTTTTTTTTTTTTTTTTTTTTTTTTTTTTGAAAACAAGGCATTGGCCTATTTCATTAATTAAAAGGGAAAATTGTCAAAATGTCACTTCAAAATATGGAACTTGTCAAAATGCCACTCCAAAACTCATGCACTCTCCAAAATTCCATTAGGACTGTATTTAGTATTCAAAATTAAGAATTTCTATGTAAAGACGAAAATACCCTTCGTTCTATTGTTATTATTAGATCGATTCGAACAAAAGACCCAGTCGTGTATCTGTTGGCAATGGTAGCTGACCGAACCCCCCCCCCCCCCCCCCACCCCCCCAAAGTCCCAACACACACACACACACTGACATACACACTGGCACACACACACCCACACACCCCCACCGTCCAACAGACGCACACCCCCCACACACACACCCAACCCAAAAGCCCCAACAGAAATGCTCAATTTCAAAACCAAAAAAAAAAAAAGAAAAAAGGAAAGAAGGTTTGAAGAGTTAATATCTATGCACTATATATTCAATATTTAACTATAAATCAAACATAACTACAGACATTCATTCTTTATTCAAGCAAAAATGAGAGCGAGTGTATGCTACACGACATCGGTGAGGGGGACGAAGATGGGCTTGTGATGGGAGGAGGAAGCGATATTTGGTTGGGAGGAGAAGAGCTAGGAGTCGGTCACTCGGTTGGGTGCCTGGGTGAAAAAAATCGGAAGGAGAAAAGGTATGAACAAGATGGGAAAAGAGGAAGAGAGATGATGCATGTTACAGGGGTATAACTGCCAATAATAAAATACATATATAATTATACTACCATTTGTGATTTTTTTATATTAAAACAATATAAAAGTTGAAGGTAGTGGCATTTTGAAGAGTGTATGAGTTTTGGAGTGGCATTTTAGCCAACAAAAGTTTTGGAGTGGCATTTTGGCAAGTTCCATATTTTGGAGTGGCATTTTGACAATTTTTCCTGATTAAAAACCCAAAGCAAAGTGCAAACTTACTGAAAGTTTTTGCCAACTCAGCAAAACCATACCCTCTACTGGTAAAGTCAAAGCAAACCTCAACAAAGAACACTAACTTCATTATCAAACCAAGAACAAGCAAGGATTTTTTTTTCCTGAAATAGTTCAACGAAAACTGTCTTCTCAGAACGAATTACAGGCACTTTTGGTGTTCCGATCGGCATAAATCTTCAAACCTTTCAGTTATTCTTTTTTCCGACTAGGGTCAATCAATAATAAAGCAAATTATCCAATATATTAAATATCGATTCCAATAGCTTTTGCTACTATAATATTTCCAAGCATGATTCTTGCTCTTCTTCCCATTCTTCAATTTCTCTATTTCTTATTTTAACACATACTGTAAAACCGCATAACACAAAAACTTTTTACTCTATTACAAAACATCAACTGCAAATGACAGAAACACAATTTCTGTGCGATACAAACTTCTTCAATCTTCACCAAGTAATCATCAACATTGGCTGCATCGATCACTTGTAGTGGGATTTCGTCTAAGTTCCTTGGCAACCATCTCCTAGTATGCTTCTTCAACTCCTCAGGAAAATGACCTGCCCAATAATTCACCAGATATATCAGTGATATTACAATGCAACGGATATTCGTGTAAGAGGAGGGATCTATTGACAATACTTAATTTGACAATCTTGACAATGAGAATTTTTAAAAATTTGTAACAATTCACAGAAACTTAAAAATGAAAAATAGTTTATGGATGTGTTATCTAACTTATAGATTGATAGTGTTTCAAATTTCAATCAATTTGAACATCGTTTGATGCCTTATCAAAATTTTATGTATTTTTTAACGGTTGTAATTTAAGGGATCATTAAAGAGCTATCAAATATCGCTCAAATTAAATATAATCGGAAACATAATCAATCTATAAGTTAAATAATACTTTCATAGGCTTTTTTCTATTTTTAAGATTTTTTATGAATTTTTATAAAATTTTGAAAGATATGATTGTCAATATTGTCAAAAAACCCATTGTCAATAGATCCCTCCTCTTCATGTAATTGGTTCTGTTAAAGGTGCAATCATTTCTAATGCTCCATATTGTCCAGCTTAAAGCACTAAAATAGTTAGAAATGCTTCCCTTTCCATGCTAGGATGACAAGTGGCAAATGCAAAGATATCATCCAAATCCTCCAATGTTGCATCAGATACTGACATCTCCCCAACCAAAACCAAATTTGCTTAGCAAAAGAACACTGAAACAGTAAATGATCAACTGTTTCTTTTTTGTCACAAAAACAACATGATTGGTCTCCTATACATCCCCTCTTAACCATTTGATCTCTAGTTTGAATTCTTTTTCTTTGAACCATCCACATGAAAACCTTCACTTTCAATGGAATATGTAAGGTCCACCATATTTGACTAGTACTATCCATTATACCCCTAAAAATTAACCAATTATAAGCAGATTTGGTAGAAAATTCCCCATTTACCATCCCATCTCCAGTGAATCCTATCTACTACCAATGATAGTTGGCATGAGCTGATTATAGAACACAGCTCATTGAATTCTATCAACAAAATGCCAGAAATTGTCTATTGAAGCTTAAACTTTCTCCTTGGGATAATACAACATCAAATACAGATATATTCTTGTTAGTACAAATACTATAAAGATGATAAAAGGATACAGACAAAGCACAATCTTGGTACCAAATATCTTCCCAAAATTTAGTATGTCTACCATTGCCTACAATCATTTGACAACCTATAGATCCAATCTTATCTAATTTAAATATTTCCTTCCAAATTGAAGACATATCCTTCGCTGGAGTGTTATCTGAGTATTTTGCCAAAACTACTTGTTTCCATAGACTATTGAAATGTGGATTTTTTAATTTCCACCACCATTTAAGAAGTAATGAAATATTCATGACATGTAAATCTAGAATACCCATACCCCCAAGTTCCTTAGGCATACACAATTTTTTCCAAGACACCATTGCATATTTTTTCCTATTTGTAGAGCCTTTCCAAAAAAAATCTACACCTAATCCTATCAATCTTTTTTTGAACACTAGCTGGCAACTTATACAATGATAGCATATACAATGGGACTGCTGAAATCACTGAATCCACTAATCTCCCTCCACTGGATAGCAAATTTCCAGACCAATTAGGTAATTTCCTAGAAATCTTATCTACTGAAGGATCCCAATCACATGGTCTAAGTTTCTTATCAGTTAAAGGTAAACCTAAATATTTAATAGGGAAGGAAGAAAGCTTACATCCTAAGATACTGGCCAAACCCATAGCTTCCTCTTGATCTGCTTTCAAGATCATCTTTTGTCAAACCCACTCAATATATCATGAAGCCGTCAACGCAATGTGTTTTTGCGTTATTTTGTTTCGTTTCATCCGAACGAAATGATTAACGCATAGGTTTTTTTGTTGCGTTTAAAAAACAGGACGGAAGACGCAATGCTCGTCCGTTGTGTTAAAAAAATGAAATGCAAGACGCAAATCAGTTGTATCATTTCGTTTATTTGCGTTACATCATTTGAAAATCTACCTATATGCTATTTTTAGGATTGCAGAGGAAGAGTTACATAGTTTTGATACCGATACACCGGTTAATGGTACACTAGTTACTGGTACTGGTGTACTAGTTGGTTACAGGTACATAATGGTACACTAGTTACTGGTAGTGGTACAGTGTTACTGATATTGGTTAAATATGTTGGATAGTATGAGGCTGTTACACTGAAACTAGATTATTAGTACACTGGTACACTAGTAATCTGGTATTGGTGCACTGCTGCTAATAATGTGCTGATAGTATGTTGATAAATCATCTTAAACTGTTGATAATTTGGGGTTGGGTACTCAATTTGAGAAGCCAGCAGGTAAGATGGTTGCCGATTTGTACGGATTTGAGATTGATGATGAGAATTCTCTGAGATCTGATACTAAAACTTTTTTCTGCTTAATTTACTTGTTTGAAAATAGATTTTTCAACTATTTTTTCTGGTTTTGTCGTTATGTTTTCTGATATTTATATGATTTATGGTGTTTTGATTGTTTTTTGTCGTTTTGATCATTTCGTTGTGTTAAATATAATGCAATGATCAACGCAAGAATTTTTCTTTCATTCAATCAATGCAATGCAACACGCAATACATTTTATTTGCGTCTGTTAAACGCAACGATCGGTGCAAGGATATATTTGCGTCATCATTTCGTGTGTATGACACATGCACTCAACCAAAACGGCCTCTCTGTGTCATATATACATGATCATTGATCAGTGCCTCTCTTTTTGCCACATATAAATTCACCACCTCTACAACACATTTAATTTAATTTAAGCATCAACCATGACCACTCTCACTCTGCGCCCTCACTCAGTTCCATTCCAAACATGCCTCTCCTCCTCCCCTTCCAAATCCTTCATCACATCACTCCTATTCAAGAATTCTCATCACAACAACAATCGGTTAACGTTAACCCGGCTCCATGTTTCGACACATCCACACGCTTCCACCGGCACTACCACAACTGACGTCGACAAACACGCCGCTATTGTGGAACCCTACATCGCACCAACAACCGAGAAAGAGAATCATGATTTCGACTGGTACGCCCATTGGTACCCGTTGGATCCTATATGTGATCTCGACAAGAAGGCCCCGAAAGCCCGCACGGTTCTCGGCCTTGATGTTGTGATTTGGTGGGATCGGGTGGCCGGCGCATGGAAGGTGTTAGATGACAGGTGCCCACACCGACTCGCGCCCCTTTCTGAAGGCCGTATAGATGACCGGGGCCGACTTCAGTGCGTGTACCATGGGTGGTGCTTCGATGGAGCCGGCGCATGTAAATATATACCGCAAGCTCCTGCACTTGGACCCCCGGTGCTTAACTACTAATTAATTTGGATTTTAATATTATATTGAGAATTTGAGGCTAAATTTACAAAAAAAAAATAAATAACAATCTTGGGTTTAATTAAAATTCAAAACTGGATTATTTAACTAATAGAAAAAGAGGTTTTAATTGACGTTAAAACAAGAAAAACATCTCGCGTCCATTGAAAAATCGGATCTATACATTTATAGACATATACGGAATGTAACAGCTACATACTAAAATGTAACAGTTACATCCCGAAATGTGACCTATAGATGCGCGATATGGACAGTTTTTCTATGGACGCTATATAGGTATTACTCTTAAAAATAATTATCTTATAATGCAAGTATATATATACGCATGCAGGTACATAAGAATGAGAAGGCTTGTGTAGCAGTATATCCCAGCATTGTGCAAAACAACATCTTGTGGTTTTGGCCAAACACTAGTTCTGAGTACAAAGATATAGTGCACAAGACAAGACCTCCCTATGTTCCTGAGTTGGATGACCCATCATTTAATCATGTAATGATGGCAAGAGATGTTTTATATGGGTAATTGGTTTATTATTATTACTATTATTTTGCTTTATTATTATTGTTGTTGTTGTTGTTGTTTTGCTTTGCAATATTATTTTTAGGGTCTGGGACACCATATAGTTTGACTTGGTCAAACTAGTTATTATTCAACTTAACATCGACTTATAATTAGCATGCATGTTAAGCTGAATAATTGTTAATATAATTATTCAACTTAACATCAACCTAATTCAAAAAAAAAAAAAAAACTTAATACAACATAACGTATACATATGATATTCCAATGGTATCAACATATAATATTTTCCTTATTATTCATCTACATTCCTAGTGAATTACCGTTTTGAAGGCTTATATATATGCACGGTAAAAATTTAATTAATGTTGATATTGCATTGCAGATATGAACTTCTGGCCGAAAATCTTGTAGATCCAGCTCATGTTCCATATGCACATTATGGAATAATGGGTCTCAGGAAGCGGGATGATCCGGGAAGATAAGCTTCTAATTAATTATGTTTCTATTTCAAAAACAGTAGCTAATTAATATTAATTATTTCATTCAAATTTGCACACATAAATTATTTAAACTGCAATTTCATGGTCAAAATATACGGGACATATATAATTACAAATACAAATATTAATAATTGTGTTAAATTTCTACTCAAAAATTATAATTAGTTGCTCATAAATGATTCTCTTATTTTTTTTTTTTGAGGAAAAAAAAAAACAAGAGAATCATTTATTAAAGTGGAAAAGTTTAGCATCTTCTATATCATAACATATCTTAATCAAAAGTTCAAAATTAGCTATTATGTACATGTATATATATAAATGCATGGAAATACTGATCATTCAAAATTCCCAACTCATAAATCATATTGGATTAGTTATATGTCTTACTATATATATATGCAGATCGACTAAACATATATATATATATTTTCCCATCATTTCACAGTGGAAACTGACAAAGAAGGAGGCACCCCTATTAAGTTATCCATAGAGAAGTCAGACATAAGTGGTTTCGATGCAGGATACTATAAATTCATTGCCCCATGTCTTATTCATTTTACAGTTTTGAAAGACTCCTCTGTAAGTCAATATAATTTGATTAATGCAATTCCTTATCCTATAATTTACTTCCCTTCCAGATAATTATTAATTTCCAAGCTCTTCATTTGTAAAGTAAAATCATCCATTATTTGGATAACAAATTAATAATTAGCAATAATAATTAATTACAAAAAAAATGTTTAAGTTAATTCATATAATATATAGATATAAGATGATGTGCATATATGTCACTGTGCCGGATCGAGCATGCAAGCACAAATTTGTTGCCAAATATCAAATATGCTCAACTTGATGCTATATTAATTGTGAATTAATACTGAGTTTCTGAAGTAATCTTACCATATATGGGACAAAGACACCCAACTAATATAGAAAAACATGTATAGTCCACCTTATAAAGTATGCATGCCACACTTATACACCTCTTTCTAACATTCCAACACATCCACGTATACCCATGTGCTTGTTACGGTTGTATATCTTTTAACTGGAAATAGTCCCCCATTTGCCTGGTAGAAGTTGTTGAACCCCAATTTTTTCGGTTTTATTCAAGTTTATATTTGGTGTAAATTTTTGTTAGTTTGATGTCAAAATTCATTTTTTTTTTATATCAAACATAGACAATGGTTAACAGATTAAATATTTTGTTACTTAATTAAGTATCCAATTAACACTTAATTAATTATTTTTAATTATTTTTTTGAATACATATAAAGATCGTATATTACGATAATTATCTTTTTATTGTTTTAACTTTTAACCATGAACCGGCCTCTCTAAACCCCTTTTCAGATGAAAGCTTAGAACGTTGGAAGTTGGAACCATGACTTGTCCCCCGACCTGGCCGGCCTCCCTTTCATATTAATCCTGAATCAACTAGTATATCCTCAATTTGTTTAATTTTCTTCAGGAGCAGAACATTGATGAAGCTAGTCCGAATGCGCAAAAATTCAAGAACATGTTGTACTGCATACCAGTAAGTCCTGGAAGGAGCAGGGTTATAACAGTTGCAGCGTGGAACTTTGGCAATCTGAAAGACAAGTTGATACCACGATTGTACCACCATATGGCTGCTCACCTTGTCATAGATTCAGATCTCTATATTCTCCATGCTGCGGTAGGAATTAATTAATTACCTTTAATTTCTCTTAATTATAGCAGAAATTAAATTAAATTAAATTAAACAGTCTAATTCATATATGTAGTGTGTATATATATATATATATATATATATATATATATATATACCTTTTTTAAATTAAAAAATTGCCAATCTTTAGGAACGGAAGCTTGCGTTACAGGGCAGTACATCAAATTGGCAAAACGCTTATTATCTTGCCACACAATCAGATGCCATGGTTGTTGCATTTAGATCATGGTTAAGAAAATACTCAAAGGGTAGGATCAATTGGAGGGATAAAGATCCATCAGTCCTTCCTGCTTCCCCACCTAGGGAACAACTCATGGACAGGTATATATATATATATATATATATGTATATATACTATTTTGAAAATGAACATTCTCTTAATTAATATTTCTGTTAGGCTTTGTGGCATATTTTAATTAATTTGGGAACTCATACGTATATACTAAAATTGATACCGACTATGTTAATTTTCAAGTTAAATGAGTTAATATATATCCATATATATTAACTCATTCAGTATTCAAGATATTCACATGACATATATACCCTATACACTGTATGAAAATAGTTAAGTAGCATAGTAACACCATATATTAATCTGAATAGCATCCCATTTAATATGAATTTAATACAATCGGTATCGATTTTTATATCATTTTTAATTAGGATCTCTGTAACATTTTTCATTTTATTTTATTATAAATTGAAAATGGTGTCATTTGGAACATATATACTTTAGAGAGGTGTGCAAATTAATTAATATTATTTAACAATTAATTTCTTAATTTGTAGATTCCATATATATATATATAACACACTCTGATACTGTCATCAAAAATTTTTTGCACATCTTTCTTTCAGATACTGGTCACATGTAGTGCACTGCAAAAGCTGCAGTGGGGCACTAAGAACACTGAAAGCCATCAGGATATGCATACAAGTCGCCTCCGTTGCACTAATTGGGGTTCTTGCTGCTGCAAACCCTAGCAGTATCTCAAACATAACAAAGGCCACCATTGTCTCAGTTGCCATCATGTCTGTTGCTGCCTCCCATTGGCTGTCCCAGTTCATTCACAAAACATTTTACTATCACGATTACAACCATACTAGCAGAACTGATAATGTTGCCTGGAAAGTACTTGGTAATTTGGGCAACTTCATTATTTCTTCTCTTTAAAATATATTGATATGATGTCTTTGAAGCGTCCTGAACCTTCATTTTAATTAGTTTTCTTGCTCATGTTTTTATTATCTTTGTGTTGTGTATTGCTCAATAAATAAATGTTTCCAATATGTGACCCAAATTTCTTTTTAGTTCATTTTGTTGAGAGTGTTTGATGTGTAATTTGTATATACTAGTAAAGAGCTCACGTCTTACTTTGAGTTGAAATTATTATATCTTATAACAAAGAGCCGAAAGCTCATCTCTTGTGAGGAAACTAATATGGGCCTTAAATTTTAATGGGCCGGGACATTAATGTACGTCTACGGTGGTGATCAATATATATAAGTAAACAATCAACGGCTGAGATTTTTTCTTTGGGGAAGATAGAACTTTCATATCAAAAAATCCAATCTCCTTTTACCAGGAGTAACAAGGATAATTGGCCTTTTCTATTATGACACAATATATGAATGTAAAAGTTCTGCTGAACAAATATACATGCTGCATACCACAATAGCAACAATTAGGCAAAAAATAAAGAGGAATTCTCGATAATTTTTATTTTGACAATCTTCACAATTAAAATTTAAATAAATTCTAAAAAAAATCTCAAAAGTCGAAAAATATGTATTCTTGAAATTAAATTTGAAACTATTTATATATCATTTGATGCTTGTCCAAAATTTTTTACAATTTTTAATGGTTCAAAAAACATACTTAACAGTGCTTCAAGTTGGAAACATAATCAATCAATAAGTATCAAAATATTTTATAAATAATCGATTTTTTTATTTTTTTTTAAAAGACCATTAGTATTTCACAAAAATCCGGGGTTCTTAAATAATTAGATGGGCGTATATGAAAAATTTTGAAGAGTTTGATGAAGAGAATATGATATAGAGGAGGGACCCATTGACAATGCTTATATTGACAATTTTGACAATGGGTATTTTTAAAATTTTGTAAAAATTCATAAAAAATCTTAAAAATGAAAAAAAATAATATGGATGCATTACTTAACTTATAGATTGATAGTGTTTCAATTTTCAATCAATTTGAATATCGTTTGATGCCTTATCAAAATTTTGTGTATTTTTTAACGGTTGTAATTTAATGGATCTTTAAAGAGCTATCAAATATCGCTCAAATTAAATATAATCGGAAATATAATCAATCTATGAGTTAAGTAATACTTCCGTAAAACTATTTTTAAGATTTTTTATGAATTTTTATAAAATTTTGAAAGATAGTATTGTCAATATTGTTAAAATAACCATTGTCAATAGATCCCTCCTCTATGATATATTTGAAGTTTATGGGCAAACATGAAATATTCAAAAAAGTTTAAGGGTGTATATGATATATTAAAGAAGTGATCGGTAAATATGAAATAAATCAAGAGTTAAAAAGGTATAATGATATTAATTTTGGACAAGGAGCGTCTAGCTATTGTTAGTAACTTTGTTATAAAAATAGCACTATTTACCGTTTATATATAAAAACATATGCAACGGCTTTTTATTTAATTTTCAAAAAGAGTAACGGCCTTCATTCTACACCTCCCTTAAACCCTAACCCTAGCTAGTGCATTCTGTTCTTGAATCTGAGAGATTACGTGAGAAAAAAACTTGCGATATTAAAAGAGATAATTAACAAATTAAACAAGATCGAATTAATTGATCATCGAAGCATCAACATCAACATGGCTCTCTATGTTCAGCAAATGCGAATGATCCCAATCTGCCAACTTCCCCATTATGTACCCAATAGAAACAGCATTCCTTTACTTCAACCCCAAGTTCCATTTCCATCACAGGCTGTGAGAACTATTCCCTTTGAAGCAGCACCATTTGACCCACATCAACATGGGCTGAGAAGAATAAGAATAATTGTTGCTATTTCTGTGCCCTTTTTTCCATCTCAAGTCCAGTCTGATCCGGACCAGATATCAGATTTTGATCTGGTAGTAAACTCATGACATGTTACTTAATTTGTTATATATTTATTAATTATTTATGCTTAGTTATAATACTTGATTCAATTAATGGTTGGTTACCACATTATTAATTGCACAATTAGAATTTGATATTTTAGTTTTATGTATGCATCCAATAACTTACCTTTTATATTGTATTTTAATTATCAATTTATTTTATAACTTAATGCTGAAGTAGTAAAATTGTCCAAAAAAAAAGTAACTATTGTCAAGTGAACCCGATTGATGTTAATTTCTAGCTTATATTTTATTCTTTGGCGCAGAATTATAAGAAATATTATTAATTAAATTGAGATTACACTTCAGATAACGTGACCATTACTTATTTAATTGTCATTTCGATTGTTTGTTTTTTGACAAAATTTTCTCTTATTAATTTGTTATTATTTTTTTTTTTTACCAAGAATGAAGAAGAATTTGAATTTTCGCCCAAAAGAGAGAAAGTCTCATGCACCATCCATACTTTACCGGTAAGCAAAACTTAATTTTTGTTTGGGGACTTAGGGATACATTTAACTACTAAATTTATAAATTATATTCCTATATATGAACTTAGAAGTCCACTGTAGATTGATTTAATTAACGATATTGATCACTTCAAAAAAATAAAATAATAAATAAATAACTATATTTTGGCAAGGAAAATGGCATGGTGATTGTATTGGAATGTATATAGTTTGACTTGACCAGACGAACTAATATTTCAACTTAACATACTAATTATTCAACTTCACATGCAAATTATTCAACTTAATATTGATTTACAATTAGCATGTTAAGTGGAATAATTATTGATATATAATTCAACTTATAAGTTGATATTAAATTGAATAATTAGTATGATAAGTTGAACAATTAGTATGTTAAGTTGAACAATTAATTAGTCCGTTGGACCAAGTCAATTTTATGATATCCTCAATAATATATCCAGAACTTTTGGCAATACCTAATTAAACCACGTACGTAATTAATTAATTCCTAACCACATAATTAATTAAATATTTAACATTGCACTTGTAGGTTAATCCAAAACTAATAGGAGATGGGGACGGCATGACCGTCCATGTGGATGTGTCTCATGCCTTGGAGATTCGTGCACTGCCACCAGAAATACACAATACCGTTATTGCTCGGCTACGTGCAAAAGCTGCAAGAGATTATCAAACCGCCGATTATCTTCAAGAGTTGCTTGGCAAAGCTGGTTACAGGTGAATTTACATGCTTTAACTTATTAGTATATATACAACATTTAAAAAAAAAAAAAAAGAAATATAATTTAGGGTATATGTAGTATATATATAAGTATAATGGCATCGTATGCATGTGGTATCATTAATTTATTTGTTTGTGCATTATTTTGTAATGCTAAATATTAATTTAAGATAAATGAATTAAATAATTAATGTAAGGACCAATTTGATGAAATTTTAAAATTTTGAATACCAAAATGATAAGTTGGTAAAACATTAAGGACCAAAATAGTATATTCAAAACTTTAGGACCAAATTGCAGCAAATCATTTTTAATGACCAATTAATACTTTCGAAACTTTAAGGATCAATTTGGTAAATGATACCTTAAAGACCATTTTTGTAATTTTCTATCCGTTTTTATATAGGAATACATACAATAAGATTATGTTATATGGAAGGATGAATTAATCATGTGTTAACTTTAGACACAACAAACTTCTTTTTTTTTTTTTTTTTTTATGATATGGCGCACGAAGTGCTTGAAACATGATCACTTTTGTGAACCATATACAAAGTAAAAATCAAAATTACTTATATTTGATGTATTGATTTTTTTTTTTTTAATTTTGTAATTGTAGATTGCTAAGAGGTCCGTGGAAAGGTGAAATTTTGGCAAAGGAGTACAGAATCCGCTTAAAGTAAATATTATTTTCTAGTATATATATATATATATATATTTCTTAACATTTCTAACAAAATTTGTAACTAAAGATTGATTATTTGGTTGCTCAAATTTAATTAGTTTGCCTTCACAATTGTCTTCTAAATCCTTTTTTTTTAATTTGGTGTGGATTTTTGGTACACAACACTTAATATCTACTTGTAATTCTAAATTAATCAAATTCCTAATTATTATAAAAAAAATTTGCACCTAATATTTAGATTGAAATATTGAATGTTAAAATGATTTCTAATTGTTTATAGGGGCATTGATGCACCTGAGATGGGGATGACTTATGGTGAGGAGGCAAAAGAGGCTCTCATAAGGCTTATTGGGGGTAGATCCCTCCAATTAAATGTGTATGGTCAAGATGCATATGGGCGGCTCCTAGCTGATGTTTACATTGGTGGACATTTTATACAGGTATATTAATTAAGAACACATTCAAATTTTTATATTAGTTTAAAAATGTCATGGTTAAATTGTTCTAGATTTTAAAGTCAGTTTTTTTTAATTGAATATTTTGTGGATTATGAAATTGTTACAGGAGATTTTGTTGAAGGAGGGCCATGTTTGGCATTATAGATTTTTTGACACTAGGCCAGAGCTTGCTCAGGTTGGTTTAAGAACTTAAATACCTTCTATTGTCTCATATTTGATATTTCGATTTTTTAAATAATTTCAGATAAACTTTTAAATAAATTAATCACTGTTTTCTTTTTTCTTTTTTCCCTTCAGTGGCAGTTAGAAGCACAAGCATACAAAAAGGGACTCTGGGCAGACCCAAATCCCCAATCTCCTTGGGATTACAAACGACAAGAGAGGAGCAAAAAATGATGTTCCAAGATGCTACTAATTAGACAAATCTAGTTCTTTATTAGGTTTCCTTAGTATTTATTATTCTGCATGGTGTTATTTGTAATTTTTTTTCTTTTTTTGGATGGAAAAATATTATGTTAAAATTTGCACAATTGAAAACATTTCTGTATATATCTTGTCATGACGTGGCATGTAATATTTTGATTACTTTTGTATTATGTGTTTTTCTCTGTTTTCGCTCTTAATTTGTTCATGAAGAAGATGTGTATTGTCTTCGTAACACAACTAGGGATGGCCATAGGCCGGGTAGGCGGGCCAAACGCCTATCCTGTGTCCTGGCCTGTCTTCCTTTCGGCCCGGCCCGGCCCGTCCTGTCCCTGCCAACGGGCCAATATGCAAATTTTTTTAAAAATCGAAAATGGAAAGTTAATTTTTCGGAAAAGAGTAAGATGGTCATATTTTTTACACCAGTAGATAGGACCGAAGGTTTCCTTCGGTAGGGCTTTTTTTTTTTTTTCTCCGCCACATTCTGATCCCGGTTTTTAAAAAAAAAATTTTTTTTTCCTTTCACCGAATGGTTAATTGGGTCTCTTTAGAAGGGACCGAATTAACCATTCGGTATGAGCCATTTCATTTTTTTAAATGGCCGGCCACCCCTTCTTCCTCTCTCCCTTTCTTCCTCTCTTCTTGCTCTTTCTTTTCCCCATTGCAGCCGCCACAGTTAGGGTTTTGAATGTCACACGTCGAAGTTGTCATTTTAACAGATCAACGTCATATTTGCGTTCGTTGTGTTCTTCTCATCTCGCTGGTACCTTTTTTTTCCCGATCTGTTTTTTTTTTTCTGTAGAAAATTAGATTATATTTTTTACTAGGTTGTTCATGTACTTCTTGTAGGAAAAATGAGTATGATACTCATCAATGTATTCCACGGAGGTCAGATCCTCAATACACCTACTGGAGTTAATTACAACATTTCCCCTGCGTGTACTATCCCTGTCAATGACTGGATAACCCTGGAGGAGTTGCGGAGGCAAATCCATACCGCTCTGAACTTGCTCCCTAGCCATTTCAACCTGAAAATCACAGCACGGATCAACACTGCACAACCAGGCTCTGGTAACTACTTTTTCACTCTTTTTTGGGTTGACTGCGAGCAGACTTGGGAGATGATTAAGTCGGCCGCGTGTCCAGTTGTTGGTTTTAGAGCTATGGAATTAGTTGTTGAATCTGAACCAAACCCCAACCCCCATGGTGGTTATGACCCATGTCCAAATAGTATTCCCGGCAGTAGCAATCGAGTTCCGACCGAGGAAACAACACACACCTCAACCCGAGAAGACCCAATACCAGCCGATACCAATGAGGGGGATGTTGAGAACTGGCACTTGGATGAGGAAGATACCGATGTGAATTCTGATGATGGGGAGGGTTTGACCATGGAGAATATCGAGGATGAGATAGACATCCAGAATATAGTAAAGGAGTGGCAATCATCCATCCCCTTCATAAACCGGGGGTTGCAACATCCCTACCGTCAGTTCTGTACGAACTTGTTTGATTATAATGTGCTAAATTGTATAAATTGTAGCATGAATATGGTGAAATCAAGTACGAGGTCCAACTACTTGGGGATTCGAAAGCCATATGCCAATGTCAAAAACCCCAACTGACCGGCCTACCATGCGACCATGTTATGGCTGTTTGTTCATTACGGAGGCTAGACCATACACAATTTGTAAGCAAGTACTACAGTGTCGAATATTTTAAAAATACATGGGACGGTGAATTTCGTAGTTTTGGAAACAAGAGGGATTGGCCATTGTGGCCTGGTCCAATTATAAGGCCAGACCCAAAGAAAATCAACAAAGGCCGGAGGAGGAAGATAAGGATTCCTATGTTGATAGATGAGATGGAGGGTCGTATCAATAGGTTGCCTGATCGGTCCAATCGAAGGCGTTCGAGGCGCACTTAAGACTACAGAGTTGTTCTTGATGTTATTTCGTAGTTGGACATTTCATTAGCTATTGCAATTAAGACTTCGTATTCTATTTTATGCTTAGTAGGTATTGCACTTAAGACTATGTACTGTAATGTATGATTTTATGGATGCTTCTCATGTAATATTTAACTATGTTCTCATGCAACAACTTCGTACATCATAATAAAACTAGATGTCAAATAATAGCTAATTAAACAAGAGTTTGGAAATTACATAAACGTCAAATAACAATAAAAGAAAGGGGTCCAAACGAACTACATAAAGCGCACAAACTAGCTAATGCCTACGTAAATGACCGCGCGAACGGGTATAGGCTTTTAAACCTAAAGTATGCACTCGATCGCAAGCGTACGATCTCGTGTAGTACTTGAGGGTCGAATCCTCAGGGACGGGATTAACACCAAACTTTACTTAAACCTACTTCTAAATTCTAAGAGAGTTTGGATTAAAGGGTCAATTGTTGGGGGTTTTAACAAGGCTGGTTACAAACACAAGGAAACAGTGCAAAAACAAGTAAATAACTGAAAGACAATTAATTAAAAGGCGTTCTCAGGGTTGTCAGAATCAGATTGGTCTCAGGATCAGTTGCCTGCGTTCCGCAAGATGTCTCTTGCGGACCGCAAGTAATTGGTTAGGGTCGCAAAACCGTCCACGAACCACAGATCTCTCTAATAATCCGCAGTCAGTTTTGTAACTCCTGTCTTGCACTTTCTGTAACTGAGTGCGGACCGCAGGCAAGTCCCTGCGGACCGCAGGCAGTTGACAGAGAGCAGTTTTCAATTCTGGTTTGGTGTTGTGACTAACGTCGTCAGTTCCTAAGCAATTCAGAGTTGGTACAAGTCCTGGGTTTTCACCTTTGGTCCTCCTAACAATCCTAAATCGATTCGAAACTCATAGAATAAGTTCTAAACTACGTTCATGTCACTTGTTAATTCTAGGGTCCGTTTCGAGGTTAGTCGAAACACAGTTTCGCCTTTCGGGTACTTTCGGATACAATTCAACCCAAATTGTGCAAGCAATCAGATCTGGTCAAAAGATACTACATTAACCAACTAGGTCTGGCCACAACCTATAGGTTTACCAATTGAACAAACAAATCACAAACACGTTATAATGAAAATCTCAAGCGATTATGAAAACAACGTTAATCCGCACAAACAACTAATCCATCAACACAATCGTCATCATTCAAACCCTAAGAACAGATAGATCTACTCACTCATGACACAAGAAAACAAAGAAAATAAAGAACTAAAAGAAATCATGATGCAAAAGAACCGAAGAAGAATTCGAGGCGACACGATCTTCACTCCCGCGCGAGAATTCTCTCAAATCCGCTTCGAAGAATGATGAACGGCCTTCTCTCCTCTTTCCTCTGCCTCTGGTTGTGAATATGCAATGAAAGGGTGTGAGAAGATGAGTGAAAAGATGTCTGGAACCGTCCCAATGACCGCCTTATATAGGCAGAGCGCCAGAAAATAGAAAACTGTAGTGCAGTAACCTCCCTGCGGACCGCAGGCACGAGCCTGCGAACCGCAGGAAGAAGGAAATGGCGATTTTTCTGCTCCACAGGAAGTTTTCAGCGCCGAGCGGAAGGTCGAACGTGCTGTAACCTCCGTCTGCTGGACGCAGGAGGGATCCTGCTGACCGCAGGAGGGTCCTGCGGACCGCAGGAAGTTCATTCCTGTTTCGACTTGTTGTCTATGGCTCCGAATCGCGTCCAATTGGCTCCAAAAGCCCGATTGACCTGAAATTTGGACAAAAGTAAAGAAGTAACTGGAATCTAGACATCTTACTACTTAAATGCAATTAAACTTAGGAATTTTAGGCCAAAATACTAGTGCAAGTCTGGTAAAATATATATATGAATGCATGACATCAAATCCCCCCAAGCTCAGAACCTTGCTTGTCCTCAAGCAAAACCTAGAACCTAAGAAGCAGACTGTACCTAGACGTAATCCTAAATTCCCAAGTCGTCCTAAATGCAAAGAATAACTTTGTGAAAATGCCAAACCAAGAATTTATGAGCAAGTTTGAATTTCGCATTGTAAATAATTACGCATAATAATTCCACAAAACATGGGCTAAGGCACAGAAAATCGAGACGAGCGACTCTTGTTGCATGAAACGCAACCTAAATTGCAAGTATGACCATTGTACTTTTTCAGACCCTAGATCTTTCAATTGAACTACAAAGTTGGTATCCCGATTGTGTTAACCCCACAATGAACAATCTTCTCAACCTTTCTATTTCCATTAACCTTGAATTGCCTTATCAAAAGAAAATTTAATTTATTATTTATTCTATTTTTTTTTCTGTTTTTCTGTTTTTCTGTTTTGTTTGTTTTTTTTTTTTTTTTTTTAAATCAGACACCCAAAGCCCAAGTCAGTCGGATGACAAAATAAAAGGGGTACACTCGTCCTACCTGACTGCGACCTTGAAGTGTCATTTTTATTTTTAAGACAATCTAGGCTAAAACTTTCACTTCATCAGACCATGTTCACGTGGATACCACAAACCGGAAAATTACCCTTCGTCCTCAATCAGATTTTCGGTTTGCTACTTTTTCCAGTTTGATCATACTTTATTCATGGGACTAATCACTACAGAACAAGATTCTCCGACCTTAACACAAATCTCATAAAGTTATCATGCGCAATTTTCCACAATGCAAACTTCAAAAATTCCCATATGCCCTTGAGTTTAACAATTTCACAAAATTTTTCAAAAATGCAGACATGAAAATGAAAATGAAAAAGAAAACCTAAAACTCAGACGTACTGTCCTCCCTCCCCAAGCTAATCTATGCACTGTCCTCAGTGCATTGACCCATATATGTAAAAATGAATGAGAGAGAAAAAAGATACAACCTGAGGGACTCATGGTGCGTCGGTGTCGTCTGTAGCGCCAACGGGGTGTCCGCCGGACTGAGCAGCTCGAATGGCAGAAAGCAGCTCATATATCTCAGAAATGCGGCCACGGTCTCGAGTCTGCCCGATCTTCAGCTGGCGGACGATCGCTTGTGTGTCGGCCTGCATGGCATGAATCTCCTGGACCTGGCTGCAAAGCTGCTTCCACTGGTGCTCTTGAATTTGAAACGGTACCTGCTGAGTAGGCGTGGCATCTCCTGCTGTAGCAGCCCTCCTTCTTGCTGTAGCAGCTCCTGCACCTGCTGGCAACTCTGTGTCGACGTCCTGCAAGCGAACATCATCTGCTTGTTGTGCGGATTGCTGCTGGGGCGGGGCTGCTAGCGGCTCCTCCAAACGCCACGTAGAACCTCGTGTGAAGTCGATCGGCGGATACTGGAGCGGGAGCCTGAAGTCGCCGAGCTCTGTCTTCCATTTGTAACTTGTAGGCCGGCCACGCTGGGCTGCTTGAGTGGAAAGCCATGACCAAGACGTGAAGGCATCCTTGTCGAGGAGCTTGCCCGGATGACATGCCGTACCACTGAGAACACCTCCGGGCTCACCACGTAGATCCACCTCCAACTTGGAAGCGATGAATGTGACATAGGAGCCTATGTTGACGATCCCAGTAGGCTTGCCCGTGGTGAGGATTGAGAGCCAGTATCTAACCATAAGCAGCATCAGATGGGGCCGCTGCAACTGGTCATCTCGGCGGAGCATGGTTGCCATGAGCTGGAACTCGTCATGTCTGGGCCTAAGTGACGATTCCCCACGTGAAAAGATCGAGAGCGCTAGGACACGGCCAATGAAACGGAGGACCGGATGGATGATCGAAGTAACCCGTGGGTCCTGAGGGCCGGTCCGCGGAAGACGCTGTCTGTGGTACGGAACCAAAATGAAGCGCGGAGATCAGCCTGAGAAGCATCTGAGTCGACCCTATCCTCCGGTACGTAACCGAGATAGTCTGTCTGATGAGGGTCGAAGTGGAACCACTCCGCAACTGAAACGAGACTCTTCCTGTAAGTGTGACCCTTTAAGCGAAAAGATATACCTTGAGTCCCGTCTGAGAGATCCTGAAGGGCCAATGATGCGAGGAATTCGAGCGTCGGCTCGATGTATGCAGGATGCTTCGAGGGTATCTCCCAAAACGCGCGAGTGAATCCCACCCGCTCAGTGAGGCGAGTGAACTCGCCAAGGATCCCTATCTTCTCAAGAAACCCAAAATCGATGCGCGGCGTGGAGTTTACGGTCTTGTTTTGAAGGGTTAGGCGATTGTTTCTGATTCGCTTGTCCTCAGGAGTCAAGTCTGGTGCTGGACGAGGAGCAATGTTACGAGGATGGTTGACCCCTAGAGCGGCCTGAATCCGCTTCCTCTTCTCCTCTAACTGCTCCTTGCTCGCTGGTTGCTTCATGGTCTAAGTCGTGGCACGGCGCTGCTGCACCAGAATCCTGCTGTCTGGATGGAGCCTGCGGATCGCAGGTAGGTTCCTGCGGATCGCAGTATGTTGGTTTCGGCTTGGCAGGGGTCTAGTGGCTGACAGCGTAGGGGGCAGTTATGATTTTCGCTGATCCGAAGTCGGGTTCTCGTTTCACAAATCAACCAAATTGAAATTTGGAATTGAAAGTAGAGTTGTGAAATTAAACCTCAAAATGTGGAGAAGAAATCGGATTAGAGCGCGATGACTCGAAGTGGCTATGGCGCAAGATGCGTGGAGGAAAACACGAACGCGACGGGGCAGCGGCGCTGTTGCACGTGCTGCTGCTGGTCCGTGGCCAAGGTGGCTGTGCTTCCAAGAGGAGAAGCGGGATGCAGCGATGGTGGTTACGGCAGCGTGAGGAGAGGAGGGGAAGATTGGATGAGTTGGTTGCTTAATGGGGGAAGAAGAAGATAGAAGAGAATGAGTTCTGGTCTGTTTTATAGAGTTTTAGGCGGTTGGAGTCGGCTTCAAAACCGACTTAAACCCCTAAATCGGCAGTTCTAAATTTGCTCCTCGTTCTGCCCAAAAATAGCAACTCCCTGCGGAACGCAGGCACGACACTGCGGTCCGCAGTATGCTATAACTTCCCTGTCCTGCCCGCGCACAGATTTGCTGCTCGTTTAAACTTCCTGCGGACCGCAGTGTCGACTCTGCCGACCGCAGGATGCTGACAGAACCTCGTTTCTCCATGGTTTCGTGCCCCAATGATCGCCGTTCTTTCGAGTCTGCTCCTTAGCACTGTACAAACAAAACTAAGAACACCTAACACAACATGAGAATGAACTAAAATGCTAAAAGAAATTATGCCAAAGAGAAAGTAGATCTGACAAAAGAAAAGAAAACATAAACCTAAAACCTTGGGTTGCCTCCCAAGAAGCGCTTGTTTTAGGTCGCGAGCTTGACCATACTAGCATCTAAATCTCTGCTGGTGGTAGGTGGGACAGATGCAAGGCGAGGCGATCCTCCTTGTACTGGTCAGCCACGTACACCTTGAGACGCTGACCATTCACCTTGAAAGCGACGCCGTCCTTGCCTGCAATGTCCACCGCTCCAAATGGGTAGACCTTCTTGACCTCGAAAGGGCCGGACCACCGTGACTTTAGCTTGCCGGGGAAGAGACGCAGACGCGAGTTGAAGAGGAGGACAAGGTCGCCCTCCTTGAAGTCGCGTCGCATGATCCGGTTGTCATGCACCCTCCTGGTGCGCTCCTTGTACATCCGGGCATTGTCGTAGGCGTGGAGCCGAATCTCCTCTAACTCATGCAAGTCGAGGATGCGCTTCTCACCTGCTGCTTGCAGGTCGAGGTTGAGGATGCGCGTGGCCCAATACGCCTTGTGCTCGAGTTCGACTGGCAGATGGCATGGCTTGCCATAGATCAACTTGAATGGGCTCATGCCGATCGGAGTCTTGAAGGCCGTGCGGTAGGCCCAGAGCGCGTCATTGAGCTTGAAAGCCCAATCCTTCCTCGATCTCGCCACGGTCTTCTCCAGAATGGCCTTGATTTCCCTGTTGGAAACCTCTGCTTGCCCGTTGGTCTGAGGGTGGTAAGCGGTTGAGACTTTGTGGTGCACACCATGTCTGCACAGGAGTAACTCAAACTGACGGTTGATGAAGTGCTTGCCTCCATCACTGATCACGGCACGAGGAATGCCAAAACGAGGGAAGATCACATCATTGAAGAGGCGCTTGACGGAATTAGCATCCGCCTTGGCGCAAGCTAGCGCCTCCACCCATTTGGACACGTAGTCCACTGCCACCAAAATATACTCATACCCCTTCGAAGAAGGGAACGGTCCCATAAAATCGATGCCCCAAACGTCAAAGATCTCGACTTCTTGAATGGGTTGCTGGGGCATCTCACTCCTCCGCGAGATGTTGCCGGTCCTCTGGCACTGATCGCACGACTGCACAAGAGCATGTGCGTCTTTGAAGATGGTTGGCCAATAGAAACCTGCTTGGAAAATCTTGGCAGCGGTCTTAGATGAGGAGGCATGGCCTCCGTAAGCAGAAGAATGACAATGAGAGAGTATAGAATGTACCTCCTCATACGGCACGCAACGCCGGTAAATACCGTCGATACCTACCTTGAAGAGAAAGGGCTCCTCCCAATAGTAGTACTTGACATCAGCCCTGAATTTCTTCTTCTGCTGGAAGGTCATGTCAGCAGGAAGAACACCCGCGGCAAGAAAGTTGACGAAGTCTGCGTACCATGGCAGCTCGGATGAGCCTCCTGCGGACCGCAAGGGATGTCCCTGCGGGCCGCAGGATGCTGCCAGGATGCTGTTCTGCGTGGGCTGGGGGCAGCTGTACGAGCGTGAGCCAAGGGAATAGAGCTGCTCCCCCGGGATCGAATCATCGATCGGAATGATGTTCCGCTCCTCTCCCTTCCAATGCAGGCGGGACAAATGGTCTGCTACAGAGTTCTCGGATCCTTTCTTGTCTCGGATCTCGACATCAAACTCTTGCAGGAGCAGAATCCAGCGGAGGAGACGGGGCTTGGCATCTTTCTTGTTGAGCAGATACCGGATCGCTGCATGGTCGGTGTAGATAATGATCTGAGAGCCGACCAGGTAAGAGCGGAACTTCTCCAACGCGTACACCACGGCTAGCAGCTCTTTCTCTGTCGTGGTATAGTTGATCTGCGCGGAGTCAAGGACCTTGCTTGCATAGCAGATGGCTACGGGTTTCTTGTCCTTCCGCTGTCCGAGAACCGCCCCCACGGCATAGTCGCTGGCATCGCACATGATCTCGAAAGTCTGAGACCAGTCGGGGGGCTGCAGGATCGGTGCTGAGATGAGGGCCTCCTTCAACCTGTTAAAAGACTGAACACACTCATCAGTAAAATTGAAATCAGAGTCTTTTACTAGCAGGTTGGTCAGCGGCTTGGTGATCTGGGCGAAGTCCTTGATGAATCTGCGGTAGAAACCACAGTGACCGAGGAAACTGCGCACGTCCTTGACGGTGGTAGGCGTGCACATCTGCTCGATCACCTCGATCTTCGCCTTGTCAACCTCGATGCCCCTGCTTGTGACGCGGTGACCAAGCACGATGCCCTCCTGTACCATGAAATGGCACTTCTCCCAGTTGAGGACCAAGTTGGTCTCCTCGCACCTCTGCAAGATCTTGCACAAGTTCGCTAAGCACTCATCAAATGAAGTGCCAACCACAGAAAAGTCATCCATGAAAATCTCGACCTCTTTCTCAATGTAAGGAGAGAAAATGGCCATCATCGCCCGCTGGAATGTAGCTGGCGCATTGCACAAGCCGAACGGCATCCGCCGGTAGGCGAAGGTACCGTAGGGACATGTGAATGTCGTCTTCTCCATGTCCTGGGGGAGGATGGGTACCTGAAAGAAGCCGGAGTACCCGTCAAGGTAGCAGAAGTGAGAGTGTTTGGCGAGGCGCTCCAACATCTGGTCCACGAATGGCAGCGGGAAGTGGTCCTTGCGCGTGGCCGCATTCAGCTTGCGGTAGTCTATGCACATCCGCCACCCGGTCGTGGGGCGCATCTGGACCTTCTCGCCCTTGTCGTTCTCAATGACAGTGTAGCCACCCTTTTTCGGAACCACATGCACCGGGCTCACCCACTTGCTGTCTGGAATCGGATAAATGATGTTAGCATCAAGCAGTTTAAGGATCTCCTTTTTCACTACCTCTTGCAGGACTGGGTTGAGCCTCCGCTGGTGTTGCACGGAAGGCTTGTGGTCCTCCTCGAGGTGGATCCGGTGAGCACAGATGGACGGGTTGAGTCCCTTGATGTCCTTGATTGAGTACCCGAGGGCACCCTTGTGAATGCGCAACTTCTCCAAAAGTTTGGAAGTCTCATCAAAGCTCAATTGAGCGCCAACTATGACAGGAGAAGTCTTCTCAGAATCCAGGAACTCATACCTAAGGTTGTCGGGCAGTGGTTTCAGGTCTACCTTGCTCGGAGCGTCGAGCGGTGGTGCCTTGTCAGTTCTGCCCTCGGATGCTTCCTCCTGCGGACCGCAGGAGTCGTCCAGCGGACCGCAGGATGCTGAAAATACTGGCTGGAGCAGGGGGCCGTCTGGGTACCCGTTGTCTTCATTGCTGAGTGCGGCTCCGCAAGAGATGTCTTGCGGCCCGCAGAGAATGGTATCTGATACATCTTCATCGCTGGTCAGATCAGGCGTCTGCTCCAGCAGGTCTTCTTGAACTTCCTGAACCAACAGATCGATCACATCCACACGGTTGCAGTCCTCATAGAAGTCGGGGTACTGCATGGCTTTGGCCACTTGAAACTGCACCTTCTCGCCCCCGACGTTCATCGTGAGAGTGCCCTCATACGTGTCGAAGACTGTCCGAGCTGTTCGGAGAAACGGTCGGCCTAGGATGATTGGCACATCCTTGTCCTCCTTCATATCCATAACAACGAAGTCTCCGGGCACGAAAAACTTGCCGACTTGAACCGGCACATCCTCAACAATACCCAGCGGCAAGCGGACGGAGGTGTCTGCTAGCTGCAGGGTCATGCGCGTGGGCTTCAACTCACCAACCCCAATTCTCTGGAAGACGGCGTGTGGCATGAGGCTTACGCTGGCTCCCAAGTCGCACAGCGCCTTCTTAATGTCTGCCTTGCCGATCTTGCATGGGATGGTGAACTTCCCGGGATCTCCAAGTTTCGGAGGAAGCTCCCGACTCACTACCGCGCTGCATTCAAGATTCAGTTGCACGCTCTTACAGTCCTTTAAGCCCCGCTTGTTGGACAGAATGTCTTTCAAGAATTTTGCGTAAGTCGGCATCTGAGTCAGCGCGTCGGTGAATGGGATAGAGACCGTCAGCTGCTTGAGGACGTCCATGAATTTGGAGAACTGCTCGTCTAACCGGTGGTTGGCGAGCCTTTGCGGGAATGGTACCCGCGGTCGGTAGACCTGTTGCTCTGCTGGCGCCTTCCCCTTGTCGCTGTTCGGCTTGGACTGCGCGACGGGTTCGGATATTGGCGCAGTCTGTCCGTCTGCCACCGCGTCCTGCGGACCGCGAGCCATGTCGTGCGGAACGCAGAGAGGCGGCTGGGAAGCTGCCTGGTCTGATTGGGTGCCCGGCGTAGTGTCCTGCGGACCGCAAGACCGATCTTGCGGACCGCAGGATGTGGCGCCTGATGTGTTGTCTGCTGCCGGCGGGTTTGATTTGGCACTCGCGGGTTTGATCACCGCCGGATCCTCGTCCTCTGGCATGGGAGGGCCAGAATACTGTGTCCCACTCCTCAGAGTGTGGATCGCCTTCACCTCGCCATTCGGGTTCGTCGGCTGGCTCGGCAACTTGGTGCCCGAACTCGATGGCGCGCCTACGTCTCCTCCTGCAATCCTGGCAAACTTCTCGTTGAGGGCTTGCATCTGCTCGAATATCATCTGGTTCATCTTGTTCTACTCAGTCATGAAGTTGTTCACAACGGCAGGCTTGAGCTCTTGATGCGGAGGTACATACGGCGGGCGGAAGGCATTCTGCTGGGCAGGTCTGTTCTGGTTCTGAAAATGGGAGTTGCTGAAGAAGTTGCGGTTCCCACCTGCTTGCCCCTGATTCTGGAATCGCTGAGGAGGGTTGTAGTTGTTGGTCCCGAAGTTGGGACGGTCTCTCCAGCTTTGCCGGTCTGCTGGGTTGGCATACCCCTGCGCGAATGGAGCATTGTTGAGAGAGTTGACCTGCTCCTCCTCCTCCTCGGGCTGCCGTAGCGGACAACTCTCATAGACATGAGAGTCCTCACCGCAGAGCATGCAGGGCTGAGCCTGCACAGCCTTCGAGGTTGCCTTCTGCTGGTCCAGCTGCTTGTCCATCCGCAGCTGCAGTGCCTCTAGCTTGGCCTGGACGAGGGCGAGCTGATCGACTTCGTAGCGCCCTTTCGTGCCCCTGCTGGACTCGCGGCTCGACCACTGCTGCTGCTTAGCGAGCTTGTCAAAGATGTCCAGGATGTCTTGCGCCTCTAGGTCAACGATGGACCCACCTGCACATGCATCAACCATGACGCGGTTCTGCTGAGTCAGTCCATCATAGAAGGCATCTGCTAGCATCATGTTGGAGAAGTTGTGGTGGGGGCAAGACAAGCAGAGGTGGTTAAACCGATCCCATGCATCCCCCAGCGACTCGTCATGTGCCTGCTTGAATGTGGCAATTTGGGACCGAACCTTGGCTGTTCTCCTAATTGGGAAGAATTTCTCGAGGAACTGCAATGAAAGTTCGGCCCAGGAACCAATTGAGCCCTTCGGGAGAGAGTTGAACCAGAATTTGGCCTTGTCCCGGAGAGAGAAATGGAACAAGGCAAGGCGAACGTAGTCGGGATTCGCGTCTGCGTTCTTCACGGCCCGGCAACACCCAAGGAAGTTATCCAAGTGATCGTGCGGGTTTTCGTTCTCCAAGCCGTGGAAGCAGTTCTGCTGGATCAGGCTCACGGCTCCGGTTCCGAGAGTCGGAGGACCTCCGGGCACATCTGGAAGTATGATGGGCCCTTGTGCGTCAGCAACCCGTGGGCTGTGGAACTCTTTGAAGGTCCGCGGCTCGAGGGCGTGCTCTGCGACCTGCTGCCTCAGCTGTCGGACTTCCTCTTGCAGCAGTTGCCGAGCTTCTTCGAGCTCCTCAGCCCGAATTCGGAGCTGCTCGCGCTCCGCGTCGTCTGCCATGTTAGACGACGGGTCTGAATTAGCGAGGACGGCTCTGATCCCTGCTCGCGGAGATCGGAATATCGGACTCCGGGGTCCGCTCCTCAAAAAGTAGTCGCCAACAGGAGGAGGGAATCCGTCCAGCGTCGTTCACCTGAAACAGAAAAAGAGAGAAAAGAAGAAGAGAAGTTAGAACTTAGAACTAAAGAAAAGCAAAATCTAGGGTTAATATCGCCGTCCCCGGCAACGGCGCCAAAAAGCTCGACCGCGCGAACGGGTATAGGCTTTTAAACCTAAAGTATGCACTCGATCGCAAGCGTACGATCTCGTGTAGTACTTGAGGGTCGAATCCTCAGGGACGGGATTAACACCAAACTTTACTTAAACCTACTTCTAAATTCTAAGAGAGTTTGGATTAAAGGGTCAATTGTTGGGGGTTTTAACAAGGCTGGTTACAAACACAAGGAAACAGTGCAAAAACAAGTAAATAACTGAAAGACAATTAATTAAAAGGCGTTCTCAGGGTTGTCAGAATCAGATTGGTCTCAGGATCAGTTGCCTGCGTTCCGCAAGATGTCTCTTGCGGACCGCAAGTAATTGGTTAGGGTCGCAAAACCGTCCACGAACCACAGATCTCTCTAATAATCCGCAGTCAGTTTTGTAACTCCTGTCTTGCACTTTCTGTAACTGAGTGCGGACCGCAGGCAAGTCCCTGCGGACCGCAGGCAGTTGACAGAGAGCAGTTTTCAATTCTGGTTTGGTGTTGTGACTAACGTCGTCAGTTCCTAAGCAATTCAGAGTTGGTACAAGTCCTGGGTTTTCACCTTTGGTCCTCCTAACAATCCTAAATCGATTCGAAACTCATAGAATAAGTTCTAAACTACGTTCATGTCACTTGTTAATTCTAGGGTCCGTTTCGAGGTTAGTCGAAACACAGTTTCGCCTTTCGGGTACTTTCGGATACAATTCAACCCAAATTGTGCAAGCAATCAGATCTGGTCAAAAGATACTACATTAACCAACTAGGTCTGGCCACAACCTATAGGTTTACCAATTGAACAAACAAATCACAAACACGTTATAATGAAAATCTCAAGCGATTATGAAAACAACGTTAATCCGCACAAACAACTAATCCATCAACACAATCGTCATCATTCAAACCCTAAGAACAGATAGATCTACTCACTCATGACACAAGAAAACAAAGAAAATAAAGAACTAAAAGAAATCATGATGCAAAAGAACCGAAGAAGAATTCGAGGCGACACGATCTTCACTCCCGCGCGAGAATTCTCTCAAATCCGCTTCGAAGAATGATGAACGGCCTTCTCTCCTCTTTCCTCTGCCTCTGGTTGTGAATATGCAATGAAAGGGTGTGAGAAGATGAGTGAAAAGATGTCTGGAACCGTCCCAATGACCGCCTTATATAGGCAGAGCGCCAGAAAATAGAAAACTGTAGTGCAGTAACCTCCCTGCGGACCGCAGGCACGAGCCTGCGAACCGCAGGAAGAAGGAAATGGCGGTTTTTCTGCTCCACAGGAAGTTTTCAGCGCCGAGCGGAAGGTCGAACGTGCTGTAACCTCCGTCTGCTGGACGCAGGAGGGATCCTGCTGACCGCAGGAGGGTCCTGCGGACCGCAGGAAGTTCATTCCTGTTTCGACTTGTTGTCTATGGCTCCGAATCGCGTCCAATTGGCTCCAAAAGCCCGATTGACCTGAAATTTGGACAAAAGTAAAGAAGTAACTGGAATCTAGACATCTTACTACTTAAATGCAATTAAACTTAGGAATTTTAGGCCAAAATACTAGTGCAAGTCTGGTAAAATATATATATGAATGCATGACATCAGTAAACGTCGCTGCAACATCTAAATCGGTGACAGACTATACCTAGGAGCATGATGAACATCTCTCTGAGGTCTATCTGGAGGAAACTGCACAAACGGCCTACTAGAGGACGCACCATGATCACCATGTGGTGCGCTACTAGATGAACCCCCCATGCTCAAGTTTGCGAAGTTTGGTAAGTTTGCAATATCCCCTGCAATGAATACAGCATACTCTTCAACACCGATATCTCTGAATACTTGCTCCTGCATAGGTGAGGGCTGCGCTATTGGTGTGTCTTGTGGCATGTCATCAGGGTAGTCATCTGAGACATCAATCCCGTCCAGCTCAAATGGGATGCTGTGGGTCATCAGCATACCGCGGAATATATGCACATGCTCCAAGTCAGTCATCAAGTCACAAAAAATCTTCAGGTTATTCAGGCCGAACCATTTTTTGCTGGGCGTTTTGAGCCACACAATTGCCTGAGCCGTCTGATGTATCAGACGAAAGACCTGTATGAACCAGAAAAAACACACGTTAGTTTTCGTATAAAAAACCAGAAAACCAGAATACCAGAAAACCAGAAAAAACCTGTGCAGGTTGCTGTTTTGCGAATTTTGTAAGAATTTTTCCGAAAGGAATCTCACAAAACCTTGTACATGAAAAATGATCGGAACATCATGATCTATCCGAATATAAATTTTAAAAAATATGCTGTGAAGACGGATCGATTGCAGTTTTCGATTCTTTCCAGCTGAAAGTTACAGAAAACCAGAAAACCCTAAAAAACCTGTGCAGGTTGCTGTTTTGCGAATTTTGTAGGAATTTTTCTGAAAGGAATATCACAAAACATTGTACATGAAAAATGATCGGGACATCATGATCTATCCGGATATAAATTTTAAAAAATACGCTGTGAAGACAGATCGATCGCAGTTTTTTATTTTTTCCAGCTGAAAGTTACAGAAAACCAGAAAACCAGAAAAAAACCTGTGCAGGTTGCCGTTTTGCGAATTTTGTAGGAATTTTTCTGAAAGGAATCTCACAAAACCTTGTACATGAAAAATAATCGGGGCATCATGATCTATCCGAATATAAATTTTAAAAAATATGCTGTGAAGACGGATCGATTGCAGTTTTCGATTCTTTCTAGCTGAAAGTCACAGAAAACCAGAAACCCTAAAAAACCAAAAAAAAATGTTGTTTTGCGAATTTTGTTTGAATTTTTCTATAAGGAATCTTACAAACTTTCTATACAAAAATTAATCAGCAAGTCGTGATCTAGCCGGATATAAATTTTAAAAAATGCACTGTGAAGACATATTGTGCACCATTTGAAAGTTTTTGCGCAAAGGGCAAAACTGGAAATAACTGTAATTAATGTTGTCATTTTCTTATAAAATGTAAGTAAAGAAGCGTACCGCACCGAGCTGGACTGAGCGTGTGACACGTAAGCAAGGCTTTCAACCGGTTCATCCATCGGCGGCATTGGTTGGCTAAGGGCTTGTGGATGGTTGTCTATGAAGTAGAGCTTTGACATCCCTATCTTGTACAGCCATGTCTGGTAATATGCCTCGGCTCCTGGGGAAGAGTCGTATGACTGGAATAGGCGCCTGCTCAATGTAGTATTGATGAACTGTTGTCCGATCCTTTTTTTCATTGGCCCCACGACCTGAGCTGTGCACGGTTTTCCTCAACATCTTCAACTCTTCGTAGTCTATAGGATCCGGAGGGGGGGCTGTCTGGTACGACCCGAACTGGCGCATCACCCTGTCAGGGTGATGATACTCGACAACCTACATGTGTACCAGGTATGTATGACACATCCAGCAACCGAAATCGTCATATACACACTGGGGGAGAAGACCATAATAAGGTTGGTATGGTGTCCAGTTCACATACATACCATCCAGCTTGTCCAGCTGCTCTCGGTAGTGCACCACTCCACAGCCATGGGGGTTCTTGGTGAAATCATGTTCCCCTGTCCACTTTATACCGAGGGGGGGTCTCCGCCTAGGATCGTCACCCCCCAGTTCCTCATCACCGGCTGGTACTGGACGACCTACCGATATATGGTTCCATGACCAAAACTGCAAAAACACCAGCGAGCCACCTACCGACGCGACCTTCTTGATTGATGCTCTAGTCAAGTTACTATACAGGTAGGCAAGAACCGCTTCTCCCCAGTTCCACCAAGGTGGCTTCCGGAGCTCCTCCAGAAATTGCAGGAAAAATGCCGGTACCGATTTTTTGCTAAGATTCGGAAATAGCACTGACCCGAATAAATCTAGGCAAAATGCACGCGTGTACCGATCTATATCCGCTTGATCGGCATTTTCTTCATCAAATTCACTAAAAGTATCGTGCAACCACTTCAGCCGAATTGCATACTTCGAGAAGTGCAAACGCTCCTGTGGTGTATTTCTCTTTTCCAGTCGCCTTGGCCATGGACAAGAAGCAGGATCATCAAAATTCGGGTCTACATCATCCCCCAGTGACAACTCTACCTTGCCGCTCCAGTCATCGTCACTGTCCCCGCATACTTTTTGCCCTACAATTAGATTTGAATGATTTAATTATTTAACACACAATTCTCTAAAACAGTGACAAGTACAAAAAAAAATAGTCCATGTTTATTTACCGGTAATTGGTAAGCCGAGCAGGCAGCTGACATCCTCTAGCGTTGGAGTCATCTCCCCACAAGGTAGGTGGAACGTGTTCGTCTCGGGCCGCCACCTCTCAACGAGCGCGATGATCAAATATCTATCAACATTGCAGTTCCCGAGCTGCGCAGCCTGAAACAGCCCCAACGCTAAGAGGTTATCTTCTATGCACTCTCTTACTTTTAGTACGGCGCGGTGGGAGCAGACGCGCAAAGTGTTTTCAGGCTACGACAAAACCAAACACAAGTTATTAGTACACATAAACAGTTAGAAAAAAAAAACATACTGTGGGCAAAGATTAATATTTCAAATGCATGCATAGAGAAAATTACCTTGGTATGGGCAATCGAGAATCCGTGGTAACGCTCAAACAGTAGTTGCGGAAATTGCGGAAATTCGTCCATCTGCAGGGTACAAAATATCATGTTAATTTACAATAAGTGCAATTTTTTTTAAAAGTCCTTAAAATCACAGCTAAAATTTTTCTACTATAATATCTATAAATTAGGCTAAATTATTTTATTTTTTTTCCTAAATTTCGGTTTTTTTTTATTTTGGTTTCGGTTTTTTTTTTATTTTGGTTTCGGTTTTTTTTTTAAATTTTGGTTTCGGTTTTTTTTTTTTATAAAATACTACAAATCCGGTACTGAATCAAATTTTCGGTTATTTATACTACAAGAATAGTTTTGGTTTTAGTATTACCAATCAACCAACAACCCTTACAATAACATACAAATATACTCAAAATTTATTAAACAAAAAATGTACATTACAACTCTACAAAACTGACAACAAATATCCTCTAAATTTATTTACGACTACCATATCGACAAACAAAGTAAATTAAATTTCGGATTAAATAGGTAAAAAAAATTATACCTTCAAATGTTCGTCAAAATATAAGATCGGGGGGTGTTTCGGATTCTACTCTTCAAAATACAGAGCTTGGTGCAATCGGATCTAAGAAATGAACAAGTTTGAGGGAGAAAAAAATTAAAAACTTGGCTTCCAACAATGGAGGAAGGGAGAAGAGAAGAGAGGAGAAGGGGCATGGGTGGGGGGAGGAGAAGAAGAGAAGAAGAGAAGAGAGGAGAAAGAAGAGAGGGGAGCCGGGTAAAACAAACCCAATATTCCCTACCGAAGGACTAATTCGGTCCCTTTGGAAGGGACCGAACGGTTCCTTTGGTAGGGATTTTTTGTGGCCGGGATAGGGGGCACGGGTGAAAAAGAAAAAAAAAAAAAAAAAAAAGAGCCCTACCGAAGGGTCCTAAGGGACCGAAGGAACCCTTCGGTCCTATCTACTTGTGTAAAAAATAGGATCATCTTACTCTTTTCCGAAAAATTAACTTTCCGTTTTCGATTTTTAAAAAAATTGGGCCAATATGGCCCGGCCTGGCCTACCCGCGGGCCAACCCGTGACACACAACAAAATAATATAGGAATAATTTCGTCATTGGGATTTGATCTCTAGACCTCAACAATAAGCTCTATATGTCTTAACCACTAGACCATGTCAACACTTGTGATTTTACATTATTTTTTTAATTATATTACATTTTAATTGAATGTCATAGTAATAATTTTATTTGTTTTGAACATATATTTTAGTCAATATAATTATTGTCATCAATAATATTAGTAACATTATGTTTAGATTTTAAAATACATAATGATTTAATCCAATAATACTACATGCATTATACTATTTAATTCAACATAGATGCATATATTGATACCCCGGGCCGGGCGGGCTGGCCGAACCCCAAACCCGTTCCTGTCCTGGCCCGTAGGGTGGCCCGGCCCGTCCACCCTCCGGGCCAGGCGGGTCCGGGCAGGTTTTCCGGGCCGTGGGCCAAATGGCCATCCCTAAACACAACTATTTTTTTTTTTATTTTGGGCGAATCGATTTGATTTTCAAGCACATAATACAAAAGAATTATTTCCACTACTTTGAGACTTAGTTACGTCGATTTCACCCAATATACAAAACAACAGAATAAATGAATGGGCCAGTGTTGTGTGGTATACTTGTATGAAACTGACATTCTGTAATTCAATTTGGATGCAACTAAAAGATCGACTTAGTGCAACTTAGCCCAACTCTACAAGTGAAAGTTGAAAAGAACGGAAGATATTATATAGTAAGAGTAATAGAAGAAAGATATATTTCCTGGGCCTGATTTAAAAATGTGGGCTTCCAATTGAAGCCCGCAGCGACTAACGGGCTCACATGATAATGACGGAGGGCCTGGGCCGCATCATTGCAATGGGCCTATGTTACGCTTGGTGCTGCATTGCAATGAGGTACTAATTAGTAACTAATTTTTATTTGAGAATTATTTACAGAGTGAGGCTATTGCGCTTTACAAAGCGCAGTGAGGTAGTGCGTTTTGGTCCGTTATCTCAAAATCGTAACTCAAATGACTAATCTAAGTTGCTCACCGTAAACTTAATATTGAAATCTAGTTGCATACCAAAATTTTCTTTTTTTAGAGTTATGTAACTATTTTTTTTTTTGGATTTTTGAAAAAATAACCCATTTTCTATACAAATTTGAAATGACAATTTGTACTATTAATAATACCATAGCTCCACTCAAATAATTATCATAGAAAGTTTGGTTGAGCTCTTGATATTTGCTTGGCTTTGGATTTTGGCTTAAAAACAATTTTAATTTATTTTTCATGTGAATATAATCCTTACAGTAAATTAGTTGTCTATGAGGGCTTGTGTTAAAAAAAAAAATCATTCATTTATTATCATTATTATTTATGAAATCCATTCATTGAATATTCAAGCACATTTCTCTTCTATCTTCCTGCTACCAATGGCGGACCTTTATAGAGGCCAAGGTGGGCACCGGCCCCCCCCTTGATTTTTAGAAACTTCTAATAGGTTAGTAGTTTTCCTGAGATGAATCAATTTACATCACTAAATGACCCCCTCAGAGATATTTTCATTGATGTAAGGAAAAATGGTTTTCGTTGAAGGTGGCAATTAGAGTAAAGATCCAAATTGTAGATCCAATAATTAATTATTAGTGTTTGAAAAACAATACTTGTTAATTTGGGTCGTGGCTTCTATAGAGAAACTGGGCTATGAGCGTGAGCATTTAATTTGTTTTTCATTAATGTGTTGTGTGCGTAAGAGGTTAGGAAATGAAAAACCAAAATGCATAAACTTTTTCTAAGCTCTTACCGTATCTTTCAAAAACAGAAAGAGTCATAGCTTAATTTTCATACGATTTTTTTTTTTTATTCATACTGAACTTATTTTTTAATATTTCACGAAGTTGCTATTTTTTATTAGAAAAAAAAAAAGATAACTAGAATTTTTATTGGATATTTTAAATGTTAAATCCTTAATCAGTATTAGTGAACAAAAATTTTGGCCCCTCCTTGAATTTCAGTGAAGCTCCGCCACTGCCTGCTACAATTCTACGTTCAAAGTGAATGTATCTGAAGTCCAATTATGTTCTACATAGAGAGAGACAAACGGCGATTAGGAAAGAGATGTTTTTGGAATATATTACACTATCATTCATTACATTAATCCAATCATTCAGCTTTATTATAAGTTATAAAACACAACACATGCATCTTAATTAATTGTTTATCATACATAACATGCGCTTTGACCAGTCAAACGGTGGTCAAATAACTGTCCTAACAGACTCCCCGGATCTTCTGTGGACAGATGTATATATATATATCCTCTACAACTACAACAGGAATTAAATCAGTCAGTTGCTTCACTAAAACCTTTTCATCTGTCTTGTACAAAACCAATACATTACCTAACAAGAGTTTGTGCAAACGTTATGTTTTGTTATACTCATAATTTTGATTTATGATTCTCATTAAGTTCATCGTATGAAAAATACTTGCGATACAAACATTTTCCATTTTTGGAGTTTTTTAAGAATTTATTTTGGTTTTTTAAAATTCATGTACAAATCAGCATTATTTTAATAATGTTTTAGAGTCATTTTGAAAAATCCAAAACAATTACGTAAAAAGCTCCAAAATGGAAAAGTTTTGTATGCCATAGTATATTTATACAATGAATTTAATGAGAATAATAAATCAGAATCTTGGACATTACAAAATATAATTTAAGCCGTTAGCATTTCACTCCGAAATACAAACCTAAAATGCTAACGTTTGCGCAATAGTTATACCTACGTAACAATATATTATACGAGCAAATATACTGTGAGCTTAAACTCACGGAGTCTTCAATGAGTTTAACCTCCAAAAACCTATCAAATCAACTCCAAATTTTGATTTATATAGCTCAATAAGTTCTTTATATCAAACCTTACGGGATACAAAAATTTTCTATTTTTGAAAATTTTTAAGTGTTTGTTTAAGATTTTTTAAAAGTGATACATAAAACTTGATTATTTTATTAATATTGTATAGTCATTTTTAAAAAATCTCAAACAAATACTTAAAAATTTTAAAAAATGGAAAAATTTTGTATCATGTAAGATTTTAATATAGATAATTTATTGAGTCATATAAATCGAAATTTGGAAGTGATTTGATAGGTTTTTGGAGGTTAAGCTCACGGAAGTAGGGGTGGCAATGGAACGGAACAGAACGGAAATGGCGTGTTCCGTTTCCGTTCCAGTATAACGGACGGAACCAAAATCCGTTCCGTTTTAACGGACGTAACCAAAATCCATTCCGTTGAATGTTCCATTATAACTGAACGGAACGGAACAATGGAAATACGTGGGACATATGTGGAAAATACGTGTTTAAGGCGGAACGAAACAGAAATGGCGTGTTCCGTTTCCGTTCCGTTATAACGGACAGAACCAAATTTTCTTCCGTTTCCGTTCTATTATAACGGACGGAACAAAAATCTGTTCCATTTCCGTTACCGTTATAACAGAACGGAACAGAACAATGAAAAAACTTGTTCCATTGTCACCTCTATACAGAAGACTCGGTGAACTTAAAGCTCATATATTTGCTCATATTATACAACATCATCGGATTCTCTTTTGAGCTTTACTCTTTTGGGCCTGTTTGACTACTGTTTAATTTCTGTTGCTGCTTTATCTTTCCACCACTGGTAGTTACTGTGTACGTACCTTTTTGCAAAGGGCAACAACAACGCCCGAGGCAGAGGCTCCTCTGCTGCCTGAGCCTCAGCCTCAAGCAGTTGCTACTTGCTACCATTACTATAGTACTTTACTACTCACCTCTTTCAAGGCACCGAATTGTTGGCCTTATAAGAACACTTACCTAAGTTGCATGGTGTGGTGAGTTGTTTTTTGGTTATTGGCCAGCCTCACCTTATAAGATGCAGTAGGAAATGTGGTACATTTGATATATATATGATTGTAAATCCTGAAGACCTATTTATACTAGGAGGAAAAAAGGCAGATGTTGCTGCTTATGCTCATCATGTAGGTGCGTGTATTGGGGGTAAGTCAGGTCATACTCAGACTCAGCCCATCAGGGTGTCATTTCTCAATTCAAGTCGACCTGAGGCTGAGGGTCTGTATTTATTACGCTGTACAACCTCAGTACACAATTAAATAAATTTATATTTTTTACAACTTGTCATCAATTAAATGAACTTTACCGATTCGATATTATTTTTCTATTCATATCTTGTTTCTCCAATGTTATGATGAGTAAGACTAGTGTGTTCTTAAGCTTACGGGAGCCTCCCGTGAGCTTAACACCAAAAACGTATCAAACTATATCCACATTTTGATTTAAATGGCTCAATAAATTCTTTGTATCAAAATCATGTTGTATGCAAAAATTTTCCATTTTTAGAGATTTTTAAGTATTTATTTCAGATTTTTTAAAAGTTACATATAAAACATTGATTATTTTATTAATATTGTATGGTTACTATTGAAAAATCTGAAATAAATACTTAAAAATCTCCAAAAATGGAAAATTTTTATGTGCCACATGATTTTGATATAAAGAATTTATTAAGCCATATAAATTAAAATTTGGATATGGTTTGATATGTCTTTGGTGTTAAGCTCACGGGAGGCCCCCGTGAGCTTAAGAGCACAGTAGTTTTACTCATGTTATAATTATTCTTTTATCTATATTATTTAATTGGAACATTTATTATGTAATGATTACAAATTGAGGGTATAAAAGTAATTTCACTTTTCCACTAATTACTTTGACTTTTCCTAAAAATTTATTTATTCATGGACATAGGTTGTACTTGACAATAAATAACACAATCATTTTTTCATTTGTGAAATATAAGGATAAAATCTTGTAAGTTGTAAATTACTAGCAATGTGCTCACGCGTTGCAGCGGATATTTATTATATTATTATAGAAGTCATTTACAATAGATAGCTTTGAACTTTTCTGAAAAAAGTGCTTGCAATTAATTATACCGTATGTGCATATAAATAAAAAAAGAATGAAAATCATGTCATAGGCGTTTAGAAAATATTATAATGTAATGATTCCAAAAAAATCTACACGACATGATTTATTTTGATCTTTAGCAATCTTGTGTAATAAAAATATCGAAACAAAATATTATAGACCCGCAGTTATAAGTGCTGAGACAAAGATATTTATGAGTTATTGTCACTAATAAAATCAAATTATATAGTAACTACAACCAATTTTTCTAAGAAAAGGTTATATTTGCAAGCACAACCACCTATAAATTTAGAGTTCAAGAAAGCATGAGCTTTATCATCTTTGACCATTTTAATTTCAATAATACCATAATGGCAAAAATCAATTAATTTGACAATACTATGCTGGTTGTCTTCAATGAAGGTCAAAAGTCAACAAATGTATTCAATAACTAACCAAGTGTAAACAACGTCAACAGATTATAATCAGACTATCTTCAAATACAAACCAGAAATTGAGTGCATGCCCACAGCTAGATATCATACATAATTTGCTTCCTTCAAATTTTAGATAACTATACCTTGAGCTTCAACAATCTAACTCTGCTGGAAACTGGACCACATCATACCAGACATGTACCAGTTACAAAAATTTTCTGGTACCGGATATCGACCGCTACCAGATTTCTAGTAGCCTTGGACCACATCATACCAGACATGTACCAGTTACAAAAATTTTCTGGTACCGGGTATCGACCGCTACCAGATTTCAGAAGCCTTGGACCGCATCATACCAGACATGTACCAGTTACAAAAATTTTCTAGTACCGGGTATCGACCGTTGCCAGTTTTCTAGTAGCCTTGTTCATATAATTTATTTAGTAAACCATGATGACACCATCGAAGCTTCTGTTGTAAAACTTAATAAATCATTCACCTACTCCTGCATAACATTTAGAACTTGATAAGATGAGTACCGCCAAAAATTCAAGGTTTAAGCCCAAAAGTTATTTTTCTTCTGTTGTTCAGTTTTTGACAACACTCCATTTTATTTGTATGTTTTTCTACAATTCATACAAAAATGAACATCTAATTTGCTCTAAAGTTGTACTGCTCCATCTAATTTGCAACCATTCATGCATACTGAGTAAGATCAGAGATTGCTAAGACCAATAGTGTTTGTAGTTGAAATAACATGCATAAATAGAAACTTTTGAACTTTGCAATTATAGATTTAATTACAGAAAAAGATACACCAAGTTATGCTTCACCAATTTGACCCTTTAATTAAGACCAAAACCAACAAAGAACATGTGCTAAGGGTATGATTCATATTATATTGATAAGAAAGACATATATGTTCTTAATAATAAAAAGTAAGAACAATTATTCATGTTAATAATCCAAGATTGATCATATTCTATTGATAAAAGACAGAAAATGGTACCTTCAAGTCTAGTAGGGATATTAACTTGTTAGGGCTTGCAAAAGTCTCAATTGTATATCAATCTGTGGTTCTTCCTGATTTCTGAAATTTACAAAAGAGATAATTACTGAGAGAAGAAACATCGACAAATTTAACAAAGTTATATTTCTCTATCCACATACATATATATGTCCATGTTAGATTGGCACTGGACCTTTTTTTTTTAGTGTCATGAACATCAGGGTTGGTACTGTATACCAGCAATTAAATAGCTTAGCAAAGCTTTCTAAAATGTCCCTCATTAACTATACAATGTACTAAAAAACTAACACCAAATCCACCTCATTAACATATATACAATGTACTAAAAAACTAACTCCAAATCCACCTCATTAACAATATATAATGTACTAAAAAACTAACTCCAAATCCACACTTCAAAGATCTCAAACATTGTGCTCAACCAGGTGATGTAACACAAATAATTTCAAGCATTTCATCCAATTGAAATATAGATTCTGACCCAAAAAAAAAAAAAATTCCATTGATAAAACCAAATTGTTAAATAATATACACATTGGATACCTGAATATAAGAGGTTGCTTGAGCAAAGTGGTAAGTGTTGACTGGTAATTGAAGGTATGCAGTAGCCAAAGCTTCTTTGACTAAAATGCACTAAATATTTAAGTGTTGGATACCACTGTCTTACTGGTACCAGTATGTACTGAGAAATATAGCATAGACCCATGCTGACAGTTTGCACATGAAGGCTTGAACCAATCAACAACATATACAAGCTGAGAATCACCATATGGTCAGATATCATCAACAGACTGTAAACAAGACTGAAACCCAAAAATGATGAAGAGAATAGTTTCTACCTTGAGAGCATCTCTCACAATCGGTGGCGATTGACCTCCGAACGGGTCGAAACATGCTTGAACACCCACAACCCTCCTTTATCCCTCACTGTCACTCCATTAAGACATATGACCACAAATAAATTGTAAGCAAGAAATAAAATTATAAACAATGATTATCCAAAAGCAAGAAATCAAATCATCGCAAATATACTTGTAAATTAGAAATCAGAAAGTTTGCCAGCGTTTAGGCTGGTTTGGAGACGGCCAAGGCGGAGCAAGGCTTGTCGGCACCGGCGCTGACCGGGGCGGAGGCTTCTGAGGCGAAGGGAACAGCAGCGTGGTCATGGCGTGGTTGCTAACCAAAGAGAAGGCGAAGATCGTCGCCGGCTGATTAAAGTGGAGGCAGTTTAGGTGCAAGCTTCAATGGAGCAACGATTTTTGAATGGTGAGGAGGGAAGAGAAACCCTAGGCAGCCGAATATTAAGAGAGAAGGGAGGAGGTTGGGGTTGGAGCAATTAAGGCCGTTGTTATGTGGAAAACTGAAAATCAAAAGTCCAGATCGGAGCTAGTATATGCAGCGATCCGAGAGCAGCGTTCTGTGAGAAAACGATCCAAAGAGCGGATCCATATATTAATTAGAAATGGACGGTTGAGATCATCCGATCGGATGGTCGAAAATAACTCTGGACAGAGACTCCTTTTTAATTTCAAGATTACTCCTCCTTTTATTATTAGTAGGGATAAAAAAATCATGAATATTGTAATACTTGGTGAGTAAAACTGTGGTGTTCTTAACACAAAAAACATATATAATCATATCCAAATTCTAATTTATAATCAATAAATTATTTACATCAAAATCATGTGTCATGCAAAAATTTTTCACTTTTAGAGATTTTTAAACATTTATTTCAAATTTTTTAAAAGTTATATATGAAACATCGATTATTTTATTAATATTGTATAGTTGCTATTAAAAAATCCGAAATAAATACTTAAAAATCTCCAAAAATGAAAAAAAAATTTGTATACTATAAAATTTTGATATAAAAAATTTTTTGAGCCATGTAAATCAAAATTTAGATATGATTTGATATGCCTTTTGTATTAAGCTCATGGGAGGCCTCCGTGAGCTTAAGAACACCGTAGTTTTACTTGGTATATATTACTATATTAGTACATAAAGAAAATAAAATATAGACTATGTATGCGAGCAAAAAAATGATATGACATGTCTATGCATGCAGCTTTATTTTTTTAATTTTACTCGTCTTATTAATCCACAAACTGGGACAAAAAGAATCATCTAAATCCCGTGCCAAAAAATATATCGGAATGTGAAATCATACACATGAACACAATTATAACATGTGTTTACTTTGTCTGGAGTCTGGACACTTATTTCCTAATTCACATAGATGGTGTATATATGTCCTCCATTGCAGGCAATCCCAACAAAAGGGCAGTCGTTTCGAATGATGATTAGGGGGCGTTAGAGCATCTCCAAAATACTCTCTAAAAATAGATCCTAATATATCTATATTGGGTGTCATCCTAAATTTTTTTAGAGCAGATTTCACATCAATCTTCAACAGATTCCCAAAATATGGATCCCAATACATTTAAACTGGGCCAAAATATGGATCTCAATACATATGAAGAATTTATTGAGCCATATAAATCGAAATTTGGAGCTGATTTGATATGTTTTTAGATCCTGACCCACGAAACCGCCCGTGAGTCATGACTCATTTTAGCAAAATTCAATATATATATATATAGAGGAGCCTCATATATATACAGAAAACTGCCAATTAACTTCCCTGCATTTTCACATTTTGATGTTTATCCAGTACCCAATCAGAGGAAAAAGGCAACCAAATGGCAATGGGGTCAGTCAGGTCAAGGGCTTATTTATTATTTTTCTATATATTGGAAACAAGCAAAGGTTGTTGCTTTAATTTAATGTGACCCATCGTGATCAATGTACGTATTCATTCCCTGTGAAAAGGGTATTTTGATTTTTGACAACCAATGGCATTTCACCAAGTAATTTATTTATTTAGTTAGTACCTTGGCAGTTCTCATGTGACTTCTGCTGACAAAACAGACAAGGACTGAAATTTTGTAAAATACACCCTTCTGAAATTTTTTATTACCTTGGCTCACTTTATCAGCGTTTCCACTTTCCAGGACAGAGTGACCATTGAGTATAAGTGTAATAAGGTGATTTAAGGTGTATTGAGTTCACGCAACTATGTAGGTGTATAGTAAACTAAATCACCAACTTTTTACATCTTTTACACATTCTACCAATTTTACTTCATTTATTTAGTTCACTACTTTAAGGTGATTTAGTGTTTTACTCTGCTTATCAAATGGAGGATATATTTTGTATAAAGCTAAATGTAGTCAATTTATGAAGAGTGCAAGAAATTTAAATTGTTATTTTTTGGAAAAATAAAGCTTTGAAATCCAATATAATTCTGATAAACTTAAGCAAAAAAATTTATTGGCATTTATTGCCATGCTTATTTAATCTACTTGTTGCAAAATAAAGTGACTGTCAGTTTGTGACATCTAAAATGACAATGTTATGTCATTTTCCTCAAAAAAAAAAATGTTATGTTATGAACTTTTTACTTTTCTAGCTTTAATTTGGACCAGCTTGAAAACTTTTCATAGTCATATTAACACTTATTAAATATCAAATTCTTACTTGGGTTTCATGTGAAAAGCAAAGCATTAAATGACCATATTTAATTGGTTTTATTCCATACAATGTATGATAGAATAATATGGGGATAATTTTTGGTGTACCCATCAAAACTTGCTTAATAGCTAATATCTCCATCAAACCACTCTAATATCCTATTTACCCATTAAAATTTGTCTTTCTTTCCATTATCCCCATTCATTAGTAAATCCCACTGTTATATATACTATAAGATATTGAAATTACTCTTTTGTCCTTCACATAAATACGGAAATTAATGTTCATTTAAATTGTATAAGTCATCAGGTAAATGTCCGTCGTCTCCTTAGTTTCATTCCAAATCTCTATTTTCTTTCTTGTATGTGCCTATACCTGTACCGATCCGTATTATAACTTGAATGGCACATTAAAACCATCCTTACGAACTTGGATTGTGTTAATCCCTTTAAAACATGCAAAATTTAAAATATGGATGATATCTCAATTCATCAAATCATTTATACGAATAAAATAGAAGTCACAAAAAGATAAATATAAATGTCTGCCAAAAATATATTGTTCTTTGTAACTTCTATTATATATTGTTATCTAAACGATTTATGCATGTATTTTATGAACTCATGTTCAGTTTCAGAATGTAGGGAAAGATGAAGGGTGAAACGGTTTGTTCATATTTTATATGAATAAAATAACTAGTTTTGTGAATGAAAGAGGATAATAGAAAGAAAAATAAATTTTAATGGGGAAATGAGATATTAGAGTGGTTTGACGGGGATATTGGCAATTAAGCAAGTTTTGATGGGTACACCAAAAATGTGGCCAATAATATGATACAAGTAGTAGTAGGTAGTGTCCACTTTTTTATTTATTCACCGGGCCAACATATTTTTAATGAGCAAATATCATTTTTTAGTGAACATTTATATCTTTCTGATTAATAGATATCATTTTCCGATGAATAGATATACTACGATTTCTGGTAAAACATTTATACAAACGTGGTAAGCACATGAGTGTACATGATGTATCAGAGAGATGTATAAACTCTGCATGTTTCTTCTTTTTTTTTTTTTCTTTTGAGTTATCTACATGTTTCTTCATACAATGCATGATAGAAAAGAATAATATTATATCAAATTACTCTCAACTCGTACAATGCATGATAGAAAAGAATATATATCATATCAAATTACTCTCAACTCAACCAAGAGAGCTCAAAAAAGAGTTTGGGGGTCTCTAAAGAAAGGATTTGGGCTCCATAAATAAGAGAAACTATCTTGCATCTATCTCAAATACTGTCCATATATCAATAGAGATACAAATAATATAACAGATACACATACACCCTGAAAATATAATACATATACATCTGAAATGTAACTAACGGATGCTACAGACAGTTTTTATGTGAACACTAGGTATCCTCACTCAAGAAAAAGTTTGTTAATTTGGGCTCTATAAATAAGGGCTCTCCTTTCCCTCCACTTCTCAAGGAAGACAGACAGAGAGAGAGCTCCTCACTTCTCACTCTCAGTACACACTTGGCATACCAATGGCCACCTCCAGTGCCTCTTCCTCCTCCTACATGGCTCTCCTCCTCTGCTCCCTGCTTCTGCTTGCCACCTCTGCCATGGCATTTCCAGCCCACAAACCACATCCTGCACACTCACACCCCAACCATGGCCCTGCCTCCCACAACTACAGGGATGCCCTCTCCAAAGCCATCCTCTTTTTTGAGGGGCAGAGGTCAGGGAAGCTCCCCTCCAGCCAGAGGATGAAATGGCGGGGCCACTCCGGCCTCTCCGACGGCTCTGCCATGAATGTATGTTTTGGGTATTTTTTTTTTTTCTTTTTGTATACGACTGAGTAAAATGTATGTTTTTGAAATACTTAAAAATTGTGCACAGTATATGTACTGTTTTATGAACTACTGTTCAAAATGTACAAAATTCATTTAGTCCATTTTTGGGAAACATCATTACCTGTTAAAAAGTCAACCTTTTGGGGTTTTGTATTTTTCTTTTTCATTTTTTACCCCATTCAAATTTAATTCACTTGTACTTTTTTTTTTAAATTTTTTTTCACTTTTTAAAAAAAAAAAAAAGTTGTGGGTAACTTGATGGCATTTTAAGTTTGTTCAAAATTTGTAATGCAGGTGGATTTGGTGGGAGGATACTATGATGCAGGAGACAATGTGAAGTTTGGGTTCCCCATGGCATTCACTGCAACAATGCTGTCATGGAGTGTGCTTGAGTTTGGAGGGCTGATGAAGGGGGAGCTGGAGAATGCAAGGGGGGCCATCAGATGGGGCACTGATTATCTCCTCAAAGCCACTTCTCATCCTGATACCATTTATGTTCAGGTATCTGTTTTCATCAATTTTTTTTTTTTACTTGTTTAAATGCATATATGTTTGAGAAACATCTTGCGTCCATCGAAAAACCGTTCGTACATCCATAGACGATAAAAAAATGTATCAGATACATCCCGAAATGTAACAAATACATCACAAAATGTAATCTATGGACGTTATGGACAGCTTTTTTATGGACGCTTGGTATTACTCTATATATTTCCATTTTTTCCTTTCTGGTATGTGATCCAGTAGACACTTGTGCTCAATTTATGCAGTGCATTTTTTTTAATTTATCAAATTGCATTAATCTCAAACTGAGAAAAATTACCCTTTTTGGTGGGATGAAATTAAAGATCACAAAAGTGCTGTACATTAGTAAATCTTGGTAGTACTGGTTCCATTTTATCTGAAGCACATTCTTGCATTGATAAAAGGCAACATACAAGTTCATAGGACGAAGCCTTAACAACTTTTTATCTTGAGGTTTAGTAATGATAGAGTAATTGCCAATTAATTATGTCTTATATATGAAAAAAAAACCTTTAATTTCATACCAGTACTAAGTTGTATGGCATTGAAGAAACTATTCTAAAAAAAATCAGATACAAAAATTAATAACATTACAAGCAAGTATGAACCTGTGTTTCACAACTATGATGATTGAATAGGTAGGGGATCCAAACAAGGACCATGCATGTTGGGAGAGGCCGGAGGACATGGACACACCGAGGAATGTACTGAAGATAGATGCCCAAAATCCCGGGACCGAGGTGGCAGCTGAGACGGCGGCAGCACTTGCAGCCGCATCAATCGTGTTTAAGACTTGTGACCCAGCCTATTCCAAGAGACTCCTTAGTTCAGCCATTAGGGTACCAATTTTTTCTTTGTTTTTTCATAAATTTTATGGCAGTTTTTGGTATAATATCCCTGTCCAAGTTTACAAATCTGACATTGGAAGTCAGTAACACAAATCTCAGAAGTTAAACTTTGATACTGGCAACAAAATTGGTACAAGTTATTTATGGAAACCTTGATTTCATAAACATCTTATTATATACATACATTGAGCCTTGTTTAGTGAAATTATTATATTATTATGATATGTATACCAGTAAGTACTAAGTAACACAAATGTATGAAACAGGTGTTTCAGTTTGCTGACAAGCACAGAGGATCATACAGCAATGGTCTCAGAAACTTTGTGTGCCCTTACTACTGCTCTTACTCTGGCTACCAGGTCCCACCTCTCTACATCGTTTAATAGTAGTATTTTTCTGTAAAATTAGAAAACAAGATGGAAAAAAATGTTTAATTTAAAGAAAAAAAAACCGTTTTGTTTTCGAACGAAATAACGGAAAACGGTCTTCCGTTTGCACCCCTAATTGGTGCTCTTAGCTTAGCATATTACATTATATAATGCTGATCTTTTGTTGCACAGGATGAGTTGCTGTGGGCTGCAGCATGGCTACACAAAGCAACCAAGAACCCTACTTACCTCAACTACATTACAGTCAATGGTCAAACCCTTGGGGCTGATGAATCAGACAACACTTTCAGCTGGGACAATAAGCATGTTGGTGCCAGAGTTCTCCTCTCCAAGGTTATCCATCCCTGCTTCTGGGGTCCCATTTGACAATTTCCTTTATCATATTTTATTTTAGGGGGGTGATAATTACCCCTTAAAATCCCTCTTATCTATTTTCCAATACATTTTTAGTTGAAAATTCCTTTTCAAATAAAAAAAAATCACTTTTACCAATTGCAATTCACATTCTTAACCAAGCAAAAAACTTGTACCAATATAATAGAAAGATAAAGAATAAAAAAGATTCACTCAAAATTTAAAAGGGCACGAGAAAGAAAGAGAAAATATTACAAATTTAGTTTGGGGGACCGATAACGGGGAAGTTAAAGGGGAACAAATATAATTTCTCTTTATTTTATTATATTTGCCTTATAATAGTATCATACTATTGTTGATTGGGCCCTTTCACATTGGCTCAGTACTTGTGCTCATTAAAGGGGGATTCTTTGTTTTCCTTTTTTCTGTACATGTGATTGCTTTAGCTTTTTATTTTTATTTTGTTACAACTTGTGTTGCCAAAGAGTAAAGACTGCTCACTGAACTTTAAAGTGCTTTAATATAACTGATATGTTGATATTGAACTGAATTTGCCATAATCCAAAATACTAATTAATTGGATTGTTTGCACTGTTACTGTCAGGCTCAACATATCTGTATATTAATGAGCTGAATTGGGGTTAAAGTATTTACTAATTTCATGGACTGTATGATTTTTTATGTAGGCATTCTTGGTTCAAAAATTGGGCTCTCTGCATGAGTACAAGGGCCACGCCGACAACTTTATGTGCTCGCTGATACCCGGGACGCCTTCGTCTCAGACTCAGTACACACCAGGTCCTGATTAGCTTCAGTTTAACAGCAATGGTTCATTCAAACTGTAATAAGTGCCCAACTCTTGAAGCTTAAAAATTGTTTTGTTTTTTGCGTCATTAGGAGGGCTGTTGTTTAAGATGAGCGACAGCAACATGCAGTATGTCACCTCGACCACTTTTCTGCTGCTCACCTATGCCAAGTACCTCACCTTTTCCAAACAGGTTGTGACGTGCGGTGGTGTTACCGTCACACCTCAGAAGCTTCGAGCTGTTGCCAAGAGACAGGTATACATGCTCATACCTCACATTGCATATCGTTCGAGTTACAATAAAATGTCGATTGCCGTCTTTTGTAAAAAACTGTGCTGGATGGATAAATTCATTGTTTAATCTGGCACATATATAACACTAAATGCTGAAAAAGACAAATGTAGGAGCTGGAATCCGGATTTACTAAGAAATGTATCAGAGAAAAGACAAATTCTTTGACTGCTTACTTTAGTTATTTTTGCATTTTACTAATGCAAATGGATTGAAGAATCTCTGAAGTTGAAACAGACAACTATCCTCCAACAAAACTAACTATAATTAAATATAATGTTACCAATGTTCAGGTGGACTATTTGCTCGGAGACAACCCGGAGGGCATGTCGTACATGGTTGGATACGGGTCTAAATTCCCCGAGCGGATCCACCACCGTGGCTCATCACTGCCTTCGGTGTCATCCCACCCGGCAAAGATCAGCTGCTCAAGTGGCTTCTCTGCGCTCTACTCAGGCGCACCGAACCCGAATTTGTTAGTCGGGGCGGTAATTGGTGGACCAGATGCACAGGACAGGTTCAATGACCAGAGAAACGACTACGAGCACTCCGAACCTGCCACATACATCAATGCACCGCTCGTTGGTGCACTCGCCTACTTGGCACACTCCTATGGCCAAATTTAATCGACCGTGTATGATGTATCGTAGTTATCGTCCCGGTAACTAGTATTAGTGTGCTTTTTTATCAAGTAGAGTTGTCATGAAGGACCCCGGTGCTACAAAGGAGGGCACATGTGGGTGTCACTTAGCAACTCTAGCAAGGTTGTTATCATTTTATTATATTTAGGGGTTCTGGGTGTGATGCCAGAATTCAGATAGCTTTGTATGGAGATTGAAGCTTTCTGATGCCTTGTGTTGGTTTCAATGTTATGGAGCTGTAATCTGTCTTCTCTAATTAATTAACTAGTATTATAACTATTATCCTAATTAATTAATTAACCCCTTGATTTGCTTCTTTCAATGCATCAAATTGCTTGTATTATATTATAATATAATATTATCAATTTTGAGAGATCAGAGACCAGTGTCAGTATGCATTGTGACCTTGTAAGGGAGCACCTAAAGAATAAAGACATGAACCAGCTTTTTACAGTAACCCCTCTATTAGGAACCATTCTAAAAGGTAATGCTGAAATTAGTTCAAGCACTAGGTTTTCTCCCAAAAATCAAACATGACCAATGTACAATATGAAGAAAAGTATAAAACTTTAAATTCATGATATATGTCTTAATTTGTTTTATATGATTAGTTGGTTTGCTATTAATACCAAATTAATGATTGAATATCTGGATTTAAATTGTACAAGTAGTTGGAGTAAATCATTTTTAGGTCTCATACTCTGACAACAAGTTGAACTGAATCATGCAGGCCCCCCATGACTATGTGATACAGTGATAGCCTAGCGATAGTGAAGTTCCTTTCAAAAGCCAAAGGATTCTTGGACAAAAAATAAATATTCATCTGTACACAAGGACGGGGTCAGGATTTTATGGGCAAAAAAACAAATTTTTTGAAAATTAAAATGGTTTCATATCATATTATTACACAGTCGAAATCATTAGGTTTCGTATACAATTAATATAATAAAAGATATTATACTTAATCATCTCAATATATTTAACTTAAGATAATATACTTTTTTTTTTTTTAAGATCATAGGGATATCTCAATATATTTAACCTAAAATAACATACTAATAATTTTTTTTCAAGGATCATAGGGGGCCATAACCCCCTAGCCACCCCGTCTCCATCCCTGTCTGAACCAGTGTACCGGTCTTGGACTGGCAATAACTATGTTAATTGTTTTCTTGGAAAAATTTTAACATCTTGATAGACATGACATGTACATATATATCAATTGTGACATTTTTTTAAAAAAAAAAGTATCTGAATCAATCCTTTTTTTTTTTTTTTTTGGTTTCTTCTCGTGTATTTTATTTATTAACTATAATTATTTTATTTTGTTTTTCCTTTTTGAGAACATGACTGAAATATTAAGCATCAATATATAAATATATTATAAGACATCACTTTATATATATCAACTGATTGTAGGATTACCAGAAGAACACATTTTGTAGTAATAGAGTAATAATATTAGTAAACTTTCAGATTTTGACCTCTGATTTGAACTCAATTAATATCCCAAAAAATAGCCCGAAACCTCTCACAATTTCTGGGCAATTTGAGAAATGATAATCTTAGTGGCTGAGTGTGGGACTGTGGGTATGTATATTCGATCAAAATCTTAACATAATTTGGGTTCCTCAGACAACACATGTTGCATGATTCTCTATATACTCTATTATATAAGATGGGCCAAAAGTATGATATATTTTCCTCAAAAAAAGAAGTATGATATATGTAAGCATCACATTGACAGTAGCGTTCTCAAGCAAACGAAAATTTTTTTTTCGTCTATCTCTGAAAACAAAACAAATTTAATAGTATCTCTCTTTTCAAACAAATCTCAGAACTATCCTACTTGATCAACAGTTACGGCCACAAGTCAAACTGACCACGGCATTTAGCCAAGTTTGCGGCATGTGACCGCTGCAACTAGCCACTGCGGTTAACTTGTGGCCGCAACGGCTAGCTGCAGCGGTCACAGGTTGACAAATCTTCGAATTTATCCAAGTCATCGTCTCTGACCGCAGTGGTTAGTTTGACTTGTGACTGTGACCGCTGATCAAGTAGGGATAGTTTTGAGATTGTTTCAAAAGAAGGATAATATTAAGATTTATTTTTTTTAGGGATAGACAAAATTTTTTTTCCAAGCAAACTAACCGAATCTGAATCTGAGCAAAGCAAATCATATGATATGTTATGATATACAAAATATATAATCAATCAGTTGAATCTGAATTTTGACAAAAATAATTATATGGTCCTCCAGGCATGTGATACCAATTACCACTTTACCAGTGATCAGCTTTTCAGTCCCTCGCATGCAGCAAGCTCTGTCAGCATCGTGCTGTGTTTTGTTTTTGTAGCATCTCATATTTTAATTTATGTAGCATTTGGGGCTTATAATGGAAAAAGAATCAAAGCTTGTTTTACTAAAGTTTAAAAAGTTTATTGGTAGGTAATTAATTAAGAGGAGGGATCTATTGACAATCTTGACAATGGTACCTTTAAAAAATTTATAAAAATTCATTAAAAATCTTAAAAATGAAAAAAGTTTTATGGATGCATTATTTAACTTATAGATTGATAGTGTATCAAATTTCAACCAATTTGAACATCATTTGATGCCTTATCAAAATTTTGTACATTTTTTAACGGTTGTAATTTAACGGACATTTAAAAGCTATCAAATATCATTTAAATTGAATATAATCGGAAACACAATCGATCTATAAGTTAAATAATACTTCCGTAAACTTTTTTTCATTTTTAAGATTTTTAATGAATTTTTATAAATTTTTTAAAGGTACCATTGTCAAGATTGTCAAAATATCTATTGTCAATAGATCCCTCCTCATTAATTAATTATTAATTAACTATGCATTTGTGGCTGGGGAAGAGACAGATCAACAATAAAATTATAATGCAAGTGTTAACATCTTTCAAAGAACAAGATATTAAATTAGTAAAGCTGTTGATGCGTTTGCTGTCATTAATCTATTGCATATATAATTTGGTGCAAGTAATATGAAAATGAAAATAAATATAGTACCCAACAAATCAAGCTTTCTTTTTTTGTATCTCACAACTTTAAAAATTAAAATGAATTGGATAATTCTATGGAAATTTAGAGCAATTAAAGAAGCTTAAAATTCAATATTCTAGTTAACTGTATATATATGTACTTAACAAAAAATTTCTGTCTTTATTGGTTAAAAATTGTGAGATTAAAAATGTCTATAAATACTAGTATGCACATGCAAAGTCGACAAAGTTTAGTATACTAATTATTAAATGTACCAGTAATAACACTGATTTTTTTTTTCCAGGTAGATAACCTCATATAATAAAGGTAACTTTGTTGGTGATGTGAAAATTAATTATATGGTGCTGACATTGACAATCTTCCTTTTATTTCCTTTATTGAAGAATATTTGCATGTAGGTTGCTTCATTAAAATTAACAAAAGGGGTTTATATTTATAAAGTAGTCCGAGTTCTTTTTTTTTTTTGTGGATGAAAACGTAGTTTGAGTTCTAAAAGATTACATGCCAGCTCCAAAGTTCAAAGTCCAAATGGAAGAAAAATAAAGAGAAATATATAGAGTCCGCCCGTCTCTATAAAGTAGGTTATCTATTCACCAATTTCATAGTTCTGACACACCATGTGTACTTATGTGCTTAGCATAGCTGTATATAAATGTTCATTCGAAATCATTATATATATGTTCACTGAAAAATGATATCTATTAATAAAAAAATATTTAAATGTTAACTGAAAAAATATTTGTTTATTGAAAATACGGTGGACCGGTAGATAAGTAAAAATGGTGGATGCTGACTATTACTCAAAAATAAAATAGGCAAATGAAAAGCTTACCCAGTGTTTGGTAAGTGAAGTAGCGCTGCATTAACCTCTTAAATCAATTTTAAGTCACCAAACGGAAGTGATTTAAGGTGTAATAAGTTAACGCAGCTATATAGGTGTAGTAAACTAAATCACCAACATTTCACATCTTTTACACATTATATCAACTTTACTTCATTTATTTACTTCACTCTCACCAAACACCACTGATTTAAGGTGATTTAACATTTTACTCCGCTTTAACTTACTACACTTACCAAACGGGGATTAAAGTCTAATTTAGATCATTTGATGGGAGATGGGCAGATGACTTTGGGGCTTGGGCTTTTAACTGTGCAGGTTGTCGTCAACGTTTTGCTTGTTTTTAGTTATGAAAAGAATAATGAAGACCACAAAATTGCTGATGAAGTTGAGTTACAAACCCCAAATTTTTTTATTAATCGAAATTGAAAAGAACAAAATTCGGAAAATAGTAAGATGATGCTCATTTTTATATCAGTAGATAGAACCAAAGGATTCCTTCGGTACGTTTTTGAAGGAACCGAAAGGTTCATTCGGTATGCTCTTTTTTTTTTTGGTTCCGCCACATTCGGATCCCGGGTGTTAAAAAAAAAAAAATTTCTTTTACCGAACTAACCATTCGGTTCCTTCTAAAGGAACCGAATGGTTAATTTAGTATGGGAAAACTTTGGTACTCTACCAATTTCGAAATTTGCGACACCAAGTATATATCATGAATAGTAACCAGGGGCGGGACCAAGAGCAGTGCCAGGCCGTGCCCGGGCACTGCCTTGATCCCCCCACAATTCATACCTTGGCCCGGCAAGAACCCCAGGAGACGAGTCAAATACTCGATTAAATTTTGAAATATATAGTTAGGTTTTAGTGTTATAGTTATTTTTTGGTATACTATTTTATATATACAATTCTATCAATTAGTTTTGTTATTTAAGAATTTAAAATATAAGTATTTAAGATGTAATTTCACAATCACTCATAAAAATATATGGTTATTTGAGGAATCCAATAACCATGGGCATTGGTACCCATAGTGACAATTTTTTTAATTTATGCATAAATTGAAAAATCTAAACCGTTAGATGTATTCTATATTATCTCAATGACACATACATAAAAAATAATAAAGCTTTGACATTGTTTCGATAGTCATCGGGAGAGGAGAAAAAAATCATAAAACTTGAACCGTTGATTTTTGTTAATGCTTGATGCACATGTAAATAAAATTAAAATGATATAATTTTTGGTATACACATAAAATATGATATATACAACATATTCTATCAACTAGTTTTGTTATTTAATCCTTACTAATAATAAAAGCATATTGGAAAAAATGACATGAAAGGGCTATCCTCACATCTGAGCCGTTGATCATTTTCTTCGATAGATCAGAACCGTTGATGTACTTTAATGCCTGTTGACGTTCTCAGCCCGTTAAAATTAAAGGCCCATATAAATTATCTCAATTTAAGGCCCATTACATTATTATTTTAAAAGTTTATTATAAGAAACAACAATTTCAGCCCAAAGCAAGGCGTGGACTTTTCACTAGTAATTTAAAATGTAGTTATTTAGTAAATGGCCTAGTAGCTCAAGTGGTAGCTAACTAGGATGACTTCCAAGAGGTCATTGGGTTCAATCCTTCATAGGCACAAATATCTCCTAAAAAAGAAATGGGAGATGGTGAAAAATATCTACTTAAATCTATAAAAAAAAATGTAGTTATTTAAGATTTAATTTCATGGTTACCGCTCGGTTATAAAAAACATGGTTACTTGATCCCTCTAATTGAATATGCATATTTTTGGAAATTTGGATATTATGACAATAATAGAAATTTTCTTTATCATTTGATCTTTATACGTAATTGATATGACATTCTAAAAAATTATATAGAGACTAAGGCACCGGACTTCTTGGCACCCCCTCAACTAATTTCTGGTTCCGCCACTGATAGTAACTAGCTAAACATGTATATTTGAAGGAACTCAAGAAATCATCACGGTCATAAGACTGGAATTACAATAAGTTACATAATAATAATAATTTACATACATATTCAGTATGGCATATATATATCAAGGAATTGCATTGCATTGCAATTGCTTACTAGAAATAAAGGTTTTTCATCAAGCTATCTTTGCATCTTGATATCAAGGAATAAACAATGGCATATATATATATATATATATATTTAGAACACTGAGTGAAGATTAATTTGTTTCACAATATGTGCATTTCATGCAGATTTTGGAAAATGCCACTCAGTATTTTTATTTGAAAAAAGATTTTAAATGTCCCAAAATAATCAACCTTCCATGAATTGAACAAGAATAATATTGGACATAAATTCGCAACCTCAAGGATGTGCTCCCGAGTGGGCTATACCTATACTCTATAGGATGTGAATGTGGTAGAGTACCAAAGTTGAAGAGAATAAGAAACAAATGTGGCGGAATGTGGTAGAGTACCAAAGTTTTCCCATACCGAACTAACCATTCGGTTCCTTTAAGGAACCGAATGGTTAGTTCGGTAAAAGAAATTTTTTTTTTTTTTTTAACACCCGGGATCTAAATGTGGCGGAATAAAAAAAAAAAAAAAAGAGCATACCGAATGAACCCTTCGGTTCCTTCAAAAACATACCGAAGGAACCCTTCGATTCTATCTACTGGTGTAAAAATATGTGTCATCTTACTCTTTTCTGAATTTTGTTCTTTTCAATTTCGATTAATAAAAAAATTTGTACAAACCCCTTGAGATAAAGGTACTTCAAAAAAAAAAAAAAAGTTGTCTTTAAGTTACCAAATTGCATTTAAGTTTAATAAATAACAATCACACAAACTATTATGATTTTAAATTAATCGAGATATGATTTTGTTGAATAAACGATAAACATTTATATTTGATTTTTTGTGGGAAAGGAGCTTAAAGCAAACCACAAATTCAGTGGAATGAATTTCCCTATTATCCAACGTCCGGAGTAGAATGATAAGTTGATTTACTACTTGGAAGTTAGAATATATGTGTAGGACCTGCAATTAATTTAAGAGAAACATATAAAGTCCACCCTATATAGTAGACCATCATCCACCTTCTCTCACAGTTATGACACACCACGTGCACTCATGTGCTTAGCACAGTTGCATAAATGTTTACTGGAAACCGTTATGTATTTGTTCACTGGAAAATGATATTTGTTCATTAAAATACGATGGACCGGTGGATAAGTAAAAATGGTGGACGCTACCTACTACTATTAATTTAATTTATATTATTGGAAAGCACAAATTTTAGTGAAGATTTTGGAAATAATTGTCCTGTTTACTCTTCTAGTACTAAATTGCCAAAAGATAAAATTTCATAATTTGAAGTTTAATTTGTCGCCTTTTATATCGATGAACATGAGTTCGATTATTGCCTTGTCAGACAATAATGGAGTAGAAATACATATGAAATCAAATACTGTGCGTAATATCTCACGTGGTGAGTGAGCTTCCATTCCAATTTCAATCCAATCTTTCTATAGAAACACATGCAATAATTCATATAAAATTTTTTGGCCCTTATCTCTCCATTTTAATAAGCTGTCCAACTCAATAATTGTTGTAACTCATAAAACATGATCGATACAAAACATTCTATCAATAATTTTGTTATTTAAAAGTTTAAAATATAGTTATTTGAGATCTAATTTTGTGGTTTCGATGAGTCACCAAAATTTATAATTATTTTATCTTTTCTCCTCTATAAAAGAGGAGGGATCCAATAACCACAAAATTAATGTCCTTGATAACCAAATTATAATTTATACATAAATTCATAAATATCAACCGTTAGATATATTCTAAATCATCTCAATAAAATACACATAAAAAATGATGAAAAATTTATCATTTCATTAGCCATAAAAGAGTGATGAAAAGTTTATAAACTTTCAACTGTTGATTTTTGTTAATGCTTAATGCATATGTAAATAGCATCAAAATAATATAATTTCTTATGTATACGTAAGATATGATATATATAAAACATTTTATAAGTTAGTTTGTTATTTAATAGTTTAAACTATAGCTATTTAAGATCTTATTCTGTAGTTATCCACGGGTCACTAAAATTTGTGATCAATCCCTTCTCTTATCAAAAACCATAATTATATATTCATTTTGACTAGAGGTGGAAAAATCGGACCCGACGCGAAAAACCCATCCGACCCATGTTTTTGGGAAAGTCAAATTGACCTGAATCTGACTCGTCTTTCAAGGAAAGTCAGACTGACCCGACCCGAACCCGAACAACCGGAAACCCGAGATGACCCGGAAATAGAGATGCAAAATCTGATCAGACCCAAAAAACCCGCCCGACCTGACCCTAAAAATGCCGGCAAACATCAACCTCATACCCGACCCACCTGAAAAAAAATACCGACAACCGTCAACCTGATACCCAATACGACGTGACCCGAACCCGACCCGACAATCCGCCACCTCTAATTTTGACGATTTGATCCCTCATCCGCAAGTTCCCAACTCATCGCGAGTCTCGCCGCTAAATTGCCATCCCTGTGCGGCTGTGCATGATAACTACAATTGGAGATGGGAAAATAAAAATTCCAAAACAGGACTGGGTCCCTATTAATTCCTACATAGGAGAGAATGAGAGAGAACTGATCAGAGATGGCCCCAGCTATCCATCCAATGAGTACAAGCGTATAAGTGTATAAGTCCGAGATTGGGGCAGCAACACACGCCAGAGGACCCATGAATCCATGATCAAATGGCACACCAAAGTCATATGTGGGACTCAGCTTGCCAGGCATGTATCACCCTCACCTCTGAGCCTTTGTCATACTCATCCATCCATTGATGCGCCTTTTTTCAATTTTGAGTTTTGATTAAATTCTCCTATTACTATTTATTTAGTAAACATTGTTGTTGTTACATTATTAAATTCAGAATTTTTAAGTATTTGTTTCGTATTTTTTAAGATAGTATGTTTTTATAACATTATTTTATTAATATTTTATAATCTATCTTAAAAAGTACGAAACAAATATTTAAAAAATTCTAAGAGCAAAAATTTTTGGTATCCAAGATATTTTGATTTAAAGAATTTTATAAAAGACATAAATCACAACTTAGAGGTACTTAAGTATATTTTCTGAGTCAAGCTCACCAAAGTGCTTAGTGGGCTTAACCTCATAAGTCATAATAGCATTGCTTAAATAATTATACAATTGTAGTCATGATTGTTGTCAGTCTTCTTAACCCAAAAAAAAATAAAAAATAAACACAAGATGACATATGAATATCTCAACGACGCAATCTAATCTGTGTTCCTCTCTCAGGTCATATGCATATGATATCCCATGTGATGAAACAGGGATGAACATGGGTTGCGTCATGCAGGGGCCGCACACTAATTCCTCTCCCACATGGCACTCCCCAGTGCAGTCCACACCTCATCAGCCATCAGACAACCAACAGTTGGCATATATATCCACTCTACCAACACAAACAAGAACAATAATTAAGATATAATAATATTCTCAAAAAAAAAAAAAATTAAGATATAATAATAACGAAAAACAACTGAATAAATCAAGTAGAAATGCTAATGATTTTTCTAAGATTATTTTGAAATATAATTATCAATCCTTACTTTGTCTTTAGTTGACTGACATACATAAGGGTTAAGGGTCCAGCAGCATGAGTTTCTCTAAGATAAATTTAAACCATTTATTCATTTATGATCAGTAATTAAATTCAAGATTGTTATTATTATACTCTAAATTGCAATTGAGGCATTGGGCCCTCAAATTTGATCTTCAATTAATTCCCTATAGTGTGCGTGATTGATGCCTCAAAACAATTGGATAATGGAGACATATATGCTCAAACTTTAGAGAAAAGGTGCGACATGAATTGATATCCTTTTCATAAACTATGATTATTTTGTATATTCTTAGGCCCTGTTCGCTTCCTTCCCATCCGCCACTGTGCGAGTGTGCGAGCAGGTAAAAACAAATTCTGTGAGAGCGAATTTGTTTTTCCCACTCACACAGTGGCGGATGGGAAGGAAACGAATAGGCCCTTATTTCAAACCCCCGTATTCATTTTATACACTTGCTTGCTTCCGGCACTAGGCCAGCACTATATGTGTATATTTGGTTTTCATGTGGTCAGATTTTTTTTTTTTTTTTGTTTGGAAAAGTTGGTACCAGCTATCAACAATTCATGTGGTCAGATTTCAGAACTAGAGTTTAATACTTCGTGTCATTAACGTAATGATAGCGACTAATTATTATGTTTAAAGTACTAACTATGTTTGGAAATGAAAGCCCAAGAGCAATTCATAAAACAAAACAAAACAGAAACCATTGATCTTATTTTATGAAGGTATGAACTGTACACTTCAAAGCCCACTGCCAATTAAGCCCAAGGCCCAGGTTGAAACTTCAAGCCCTTGCGTGATGCAATCTCCTTCGAAATTAATAGTTAGGTCCATCGAAAGCACGTATCTAAGAAGTCATATTTTATTTTTGGTGAATTCTTCTATGGATTGGAAGAGATAATCGGATGGTTATGATATATTCTTGAAGAACAAGTACAAGTAAAGAGAGATTTGTTGATTTGTGAAATGAATCGCTTAATTAAAAATGAACGATTGCCCATTGAAGAACAACTCCCTTTTTTTTTTTTTTTTTTCCAACCATGCGCAGCTCAAACTACTGCCGGGTTTCTTCTATACATGCCGGTATCCGTTGCATGCACCATCATGGGAGCAAGGAACTGTGGAAGCATCGACTACGCCACTGTGCTCGGTGCAGCTGTGCGAGTTTGGTTCATAGAGATGAAGGACAGAGTTCAGGCAGCATTGGATTGAGCTGCATAATTAAGGTGCAAATTACTGCCGGAGGGGGATAACTATCTGGATTGTTCATCCCCTGACATTGTGCAGTTCACAGCATCAGCCATTGGATCGTCTTGAGATCCTCACTGGCACGGTATGGTATATCCTCTCACTTCAGAAACCTATTGGTCCAAATTAATAAGTGGATCAAATGTATCACAAATGGTTTAGTTAGTCCGTTTGTATGGTTGCAAATTTGCTACACATCTTACAGATCCAATCTTGAGTCCTTAATTTTATGATGGGCCTTTTGATTAGGCCTTTATGGGGAAAAGGAAGCCTGTTTGTTTTTGGTATGGTGGCCTTCTGGTGAAACATCAAATTTAGTCCATAAGATCGATCCACTGAAATCCGATCCAAGGGCTTGAATTGATCCCAATTGGCAAATGGCGCCAAACATGCACACATAGGGGGAATGGGAGAGATCGTCGAATTGAACGAGTGCTTATCCTCTGCCTTAAGGCACGGTGCCATGAGGTACATGGGCTGTTGGATCGCCTCAAGATTCTTGCAGGCTCGAATCTCAAAAGTTTAGCAAGCACAATTTTCACAAAACCTGGGTGCGCTTAATTACCATAGTGTCTATTGATGAAAGGAACCTGCACATTGGCAAAAAGAGCATAAAGAAAGTTAATTAGACGGCACTTGATGGATGAACAGCTAGTTAACAAGATGCTCCTATGATGTAATTTGTAAATAGTACCTTGCAACTGCTAATGTCAGGTGTTTTCGGGGTCGAAACCAGGTAAAGCTTGTACGTAGAACTTCATTTTCTCATATGTAGATTTCACCTCAGGATTCATACCTTCCATCATTTTCCTTCTAGCTTCTCTAGCCGAGTTCATATCCCCTACTGCGCAGTACTCCAACCGTGGGATCTGCTTTGAGATTCGTTCAACTCAATCTTAGAAAACCCCCCTATAATCCACATTGTTGATTTGCTGTGCAGTAAAATACTGCGCAGCAGAGGATAAGCACGCTCTCTAGCCTATACGCATTTCGAAGAAAAAAAAATGTCAGGACACTCTTAAGCTTAACCAATAAAAAGATGGCAAATTAATCATCTCCAATACCAACAAGTGATAAGAAAAACTGGGCAGCACAGTAACATAATTACATTACCTCAAAGACAGTTGTTAAAATACTTAAGTCTTTTTTCAATAATTTGCCTCAATCAAACATAAAAAAAGGAATTATAATAATGTAAAATCTGTAACATACCTGCCGTTGAGCAGCTTTTTTTAATTTCTCGTACTTGTTCTTTCACGTAGGTCTAAGAAAAATACAAATTCAGAACTCACTGAGCATACAAAGTAATTATCTGCTATATTACAACAAAAAAAAGTCTTGAAGAAATCAGAACTCACCATAAAGTATTGTGAATTTGCATCTATTAAACAGCTTCAACATGCCCAATATTTACAGATGGAAGTAGAACTATTGTGAATTTGTGATGTACCATGTCTCTATTTTTGTCCAAAGGCCACCAATTTGAAGGCGATTGACCAGGGAACTCCTGAAACCTTTGTACACTACATTTTACCAGAAGAAATATGCAGAATCCAAGTCTTCCCCAGTGATCACAGATAGCAAGCTGCTATATCCAAATCATCACAAGGAACCGCATTTTAAAACAAACAAAATAATTACAAGATGCTGATACCAAATCATGCTGATTCCAAATCTTAAAACATAAGCTCTCTCAAAAACTAATATAAAAAGGAATAAAAAGAAATGTAAAGAAATGATTACAAAATAGTCTTACGAAAATAATAAAATGCATCTAAATGCAATACATGACCTTTCCAAACAAATCATTCACAGGATAATCCTTAAATATCATTCATTTGCATTATGCCACTATCAGCAGATCTAAGCCATCTGAAGTTTGCCACCATCAATCCTATCAACTAATGCTCAGACTTCTGAGCGAAGTGAGAGTACTTAACCCCAAAAGTGAGTTATGATATGAAGACTCATTTGTACGCATTGTCAGCTCAATAGAAGGTTCATCATCCATGAGCAAAATTTCCAGGTTCTCACACCAATCGATAGAAAGTTTGACCAACGATTTCAACCCTTGTATGATAGGCACAGACACTAGCTGTTGACAATCAGAGATATATAACTCTTGAAGCTCTGGTGGCAGAGCCTCTGCTTTTATGATTTGCAAATTGTGACAGTTATTTATGATCAAGTACTTCAGTCTGCAAAGGCGGCCAAATGGAAGGAAACTAAGATTTCTACACAGGAACATTTCGAGTCTTTCAAGTGATGCGCATGAGCTTGGATTACCAATCCATTCCGGAAATGTACTGCCACCATAATCACATATTTCAAGCTTTCGAAGGTTAGTATGGGGCTGGAGAGCAGCCATCACCTTGCAATGATCTTCACGATATATTCTGTGGCCTTCCTTGATTTACAGCAAAATTCCATTTCCTACAGTAGTACCATGTGACCAGTATAATTTAAGGGACTCCAAGTTGCGCATGTTCACAAAGTTAGCACATTGGATATCAATTAGATCGGATATATTTTCTAAACCTGTAAGGCAAAGAGATCTACATAGATTATGAAAATCCCTCAACCATCCTATTTTCATACAAGTAAGACGCACACATAGTGATTGAATACCTACAATTTTACCCATCCTTGGTGCAAGAGCGCCTTGACAATCTATGTGCAGCGATTGAAGATTTGTAAGGTTCCCCATACCATTTGGAAGCTCTTTAAGGCTTATGTTTTGAAGAACGAGTTCCCTCAAGGTCTTGAGTTGACAAAATGACTCAGGCAATTGCTCAAGAAGATCACAACTTGATATCTCTAGTGTTTCTAGGCTAACTAGATTTCCCATGCCGGATGGCAACACTTGAAATTGCTCACAAGATTCAATTTTAAGGTTTTTCAAAACCTTGAGCTCGCAAAGTGACTCAGGCAACCACTCAAGGAGATCACAGTGTGATATCACAAGTGTTTTCAGGCTAACTAGATTTACCATGATTGATGGAAACTTCTGAAATTGCTTGCAATATTCAATTGTAAGGCTTCTTAATGCCTTGAGCTCGCAAAGTGACTCAGGCAACCACTCAAGGAGATCACAGCTTGAAATCACTAGTGTTTCAAGACTTAAAAGATTTCCAATGCTCTTTGGCAACTCATTGAAAGTACAAAACTCAATTTTCAGATATTGCAACTTGTAAAGAGAGCATATGCATTCAGGTAACTTTTCAAAAGGTAAGTTACAAAGTGAAAGATAACGGAGGTGTTTCAATTTACCAATAGAGGAAGGAAATTTAGATTCATGATTATAACAAACAAATCCTAATTCATGAGTGGCCTGAACATCTATTTCTAGGGCTCTTAATTTTAGTGGCAATGAAAGGTCAGCGGTTATGAAAATTTCAACATCTTGGCCCACAATTATCAGTGTACGCAGAGTTTTGACATTTTCTAAGGGTGTAGGTTCAATACTTTCCTTAAAACCAGCTATATATAAATGGAATAGGTTGTAAGAAAATTTTGGTAACTTACTTGACAAACCAGCCTCTATGGAATAACATCCATTTTTTGAATTAAACCGTGCTAAATCATGAATCATGTCATGTAACTTAAAATACTTAAGAACTCATCCAATATGAGCATTGAAGAAAAGATCTTTGCCACAGTTGCTTTGCATATTCAAAACCAACTTTTTCTGCATTTTTATTCCCTTTGGACTCTATATAACCCTGAGAAATCCACAATTCCACCAAAATCTGTACATTATATATGTAATCTTTTGGAAACATGGAACATAATATTAAACAAGGTTTCAAATATGTTGGAAGGCGTGCATAGCTTAACTGAAGAGACGGAAATATTGCATTGCTAGCATCAATTTCACATAGTTCACTTTCCAAAATTTCTCTCCAGCTCTCTTCATCCATCTCATACCTTAAAAGACTAGCAATTGACTTTACAGCTAATGGCAACATGCCACACTTTTTCATAATTTGCTTTCCGATTTTTTCAAAATTTGAACATACACGCCGGTCGACTCCCCTATCAAATGCATAATGCTTGAATAATGACCAACAGTGTTCTTTTGGCAAACATCCAAGGTTTAAAGTTTGATCAGCTTCCATAATTTCTGCAACAAGTTCACTCCTTGTAGTTACAAGGATTTTTACCAATGCCGCCGACATGAAAGGAACCATAAATGACTCCCAATGATTTCTATTTTCACTCCAGACATCATCAAGAACAAGAAGTAGTCTTTTCTCTTTTATAACCTTTATAATATTCTCTTGCAAAATGCTAAGACTTGTAAGACGGCATGGCCTCCCTGTAATGGACTCAATTATTTCTCTTGTCAACCTTTCACCATTAAAATCCTCTGATACACAAACCCACCCAAATTTATCAAACTTTTGTTGGTCTTTTTGTTTATGTTTTAGATTGTTATAAGCAAGTTGGGCCAGGGTTGTTTTGCCAAGACCCCCTATGCCAATGATGGTCACCACAGAAATAACTTTCCCATCAAGAGGTTCAGAGGACAGCAGACTAATCAACTTCTCCTTTTCCTTCTCTCGGCCAAAGATTCCTGACTCATCTACAAGGTTACTTGTTTGAGCCCTCCGTTCGCTGCTACAATTCCTAGGCCCATCTTCCTCCAATAACTGTAGTGCTATTCAGTGATTCTGAATCTCCTCAAATCTACACTTTATTTGTTGTATTTGGTCGAGCATTCCATCTGGAACCTGCGATGTTATAATTATTTAAAATGTATTTAGTGCTATTCGATGTTATAATTACGAGAAAGAGTCCTAGGCCTATTGTCTACTTGAAGATCAAGATTTATATATCGCCCATTGCAACTTAATTTACAGTTACCGCAGGAACTTAGGGTTTTTGGGGGGGGGGGGGGGGGGGGGGGGGGGTTGAGTTGTCATAAAAGAGAGCAAGATAGACAGAATCTCAATTCGCCTGAGATCTTAATTAGTTTATTATAACCCATACAATAATTTAAAAATAATTATGGTTCATACGGTAGAAAGAAAATATTAACGAACCACGCACGCTGCATCATTGAATACACATTTTCTTTCTTCTTTAAAGTTTTACTCATTTTGGTTTGTAAGCTAAACATTTTTTCTATAAAAAAAGATAAGCCAAAAAATTTGAAATAATTAATTACCAGGATTAGCTTTCTTTTATGGGAATCAGGCAGGGAAGCCTCTCTTGCCTCCTTTTGAGCACGTAGGATCTCATAGTGGTACTCGTCAAGTACATCCTCGGCATCATAGGCAACTCCCTTGAGCTCCTTGAGCCAGAGTTCAACCGACTTGTCTCTGATCTCCCTCTGCTCTGCGTCGTACAAAGTGGCTTTGATCCGCTCCAGCATCCTCATCAGTGCCTCCAATTCAGCCTCGATTTTCTGGCTTTCATCCACAGTAGGTAGCGAGGAAGAGGAAGAAGATGATGATCTTTGTAGTGTGGTATCTTTTATAGCAGGTAGCAATTTGGCGCCTAAAGAGAGGAGGTTGGAAATTACACCGCCTAGCCCCATCTCGTTTGCTCAGAATTCAGTTGGTGTTTCCTGCTCAGATCCCCGGTACCAGTGGAATGAAGGAAAGCAACAAAGAGGTGTAATTTTGAGTGCGGAAGAGGAACAATAATTGAAGTGAGATATTTTATAGGAACTTGAGGTAGTAGCAACTCCATTGATCAATTTTGGGGAAAGAAAAAAAAAATTACGTACAGATACATTAATTATCTGTGTTCCTACATGTTTTCTCTGCAATCAGCGTACCATACCATGAAATCTTGAATGGGTCAAATATTTCACTTGATCAACATACTTTTTTTTTTTTTTTTCCAAATGGTTGTGCTAAACACTGTTCTTCCAAGATTTCGGTTAAAATAAAATGAGGAGGTATCCAATAACTATGTTTTTGGTTACTGATCAGTAACTATGAAACTAAATCTTAAATAACTACATTTTAAATTCTTAAATGATAAAACTAATTGATAGAATATGTTGTATATATCATATTTTATGTATACACAAAATTTGCTTCATCTTGATTTTATTTACATGTGTTTCAAGTATTAACAAAAATCAATGGTTCAAATTTTATGATTTTTTCTCTTTTCTTAATAACTATCGAAACTATGTTAAAACTTCATCATTTTTTGTGTATATGTTATTAAGATTATTTAGGATATATCCAACGGCTTAGATTTACCATATATGTATAATTGTATATATAATGAAATAGTCACAATGGGTACCAAAGTTCATAGTTATTAGACCCCTCCTCAAATAAAATTATAACAAAAAAGGTCGTCCGTAGTACTAATTTAATTTCCTTAATTCGAGAAACTGAATAGATGTTAACTTTTATCTAAATAAAAAACTAACTAGTCCAGCTCACTGGAACAGTGTTATCAGAAGTCAGAACGGCACCTGCAGACCGGATATTTTGAAGGAAAAAAATCTGCACCGGACCATATTCAGTCAGATTCTTTGATCAGATTATGCAAATAAAACGTAAAAGATCCGGTTTTTGAATGGTTTCCAATGAAAAACCATGCTTTGTTGTTAAAAAAGTTGGTTTTCAAAACCCGGATGAGAGGTCTTTTATAGACATTTAAATTTGAGTGACTTCACCCTCATCTTTATCTAAAATATATATATAGAATTTTGCTAAAATGAGTCATGACTGACGGGCTGCTCCGTGAGTCAAGAGCCAAAAGCATATCAAATCACCTCCAAATTTCGATTTATATGGCTCAATAAATTCTTTATATCAAATCTTATAGCACGCAAAAATTTTTCATTTTTGGAGATTTTTAAGTATTTATTCTAGATTTTTTAAAATGATACATAAAACATTGATTATTTTATTAATATTGTATAGTCACTTTTAAAAAAATCTAGAATAAATACTTAAAAATCTCTAAAAATAAAAATTTTTTGCGTGCTATAAGATTTTGATATGAAGAATTTAATAAGCCATATAAATCGAAATTTGGAGATGATTTGATATGTTTTTGGATCGTGACTCACGGAGCAGCCCGTGAGTCATGACTCACCGTACTATATATATATATATATATATTGACAAGACTAGACTACAAAGTCTGTGGGAAAGCTGTCTCTTCTTGAAAAATGAGTTTATTAATATATTTTTGAAGCATTTTTTCAACTCCGCCTATGTTGTTGCAATTGTTTCAATATAGCCGGTCCCAAGCCGGGTCGGTATCTGCTGAGATTCAAAACCGATCTCAGGGTCCTAAGATCCCGATCCGACGGTTCTTAGGGTTCGTATCTGCTGAATCCAGATCTCGGGGTCCCCGAGAACCGTCGGATCGAGATCTCAGGACCCTGAGATCGGTTTTGGATCTCAGCAGATACCGATGCTCCAAGCCCAGGTAAAGGAGGAGGGTTGCGATAGGTTTGGCGAGCCAACTATAAAAAACCCCGCCACTCTTTATGGGAATGAAACCAAACAGAATTATTGTTATTATTTATATTTATTTATTTATTTTAGTTCTTTTACCATCATCATTATCATTCATGTTAGTATTATGTAGTATCATTCTCATCACTATTATCATCATTATTACTAGTATTATTATCTTGTCATTATCTCTAGGACTAGTTTTTCACTATTACTATTGTTATTATTGTTCTTTCCTTTTTTATCTATTTTATCTTTGTTATAATCATGATCATCATTGGTATTATTACTATATAGTATCATTCTCATTACTATTATTATTATTATTACTATTATTATTATCATCATCATCATTATTACGATCATGATCATCATCGCAATCATCATTATCTATACTAGTATTTTCACTATCGGACTACTATTATTTTCAAATTCATCTTTTTGGCCACCGCCATTAGTATTGGGTCATACTTGGTTTCATTTCTAGTCTACCCCAACTTGTTTGGGACTAAAAGCTTGGTTGTTGTAATTTTGAAGCATTTTAAGTACTTATTTCAGATTTTTTCTTTTTAAAATTCATATACTAGAAACATTATTTTTTAGTAATTTTAGAGTCATATTGAAAAATCTGAAACAAATACTTTGAAGCCTCCAAGAATAGAAACTTTATATCCCCTAATATTTTTGTATTATAATTTATTGGAAATCATAAATCAAATTTTGAACATGAGAAAGTATAATTTGATTCGTTTATATTACTGAGGGAAATGCAAGCATTTTCACGTTATACTCCAATTCAATCAAAAATATTTTCATGTTAGTAATTCTTATATGTTTTTTTTTAACATCTGAGCAGAACTGCTGACATGCATATGACCAATTTTTTTTAATTATTAAAAACTAATTCATTGATGATTAGAAACTCAATCGAAATTCAAAATTTTTAAAGTTTGCGTCGCATTTATATATATATATATATATATATATATATATATATATATATATATATATATAGAATTTTGCTACCGTTAGTCATAACTCACGGGCTACTCCGTGAGTCACGGTCCAAAAACATATCAAATCACCTCCAAATTTCAATTTAAATGGCTCAATAAATTCTTTATATCAAAATCTTATAGCACACAAAAATTTTTCATTTTTGGAGATTTTTAAGTATTTGTTTGAGATTTTTTAAAAGTGATTATGCAATATTAATAAAATAATCAATGTTTTATGTATCATTTTAAAAAATCTAGAACAAATACTTAAAAATCTCCAAAAATGAAAATTTTCTGTGTGCTATAAGATTTTGATATGAAGAATTTATTGAGCCATATATATATAAATTTGGAGGTGATTTGATATGTTTTTAGACCGTGACTCATAGAGCAGCCCGTGAGTCATGACTCATTTTAGCAAAATTCTATATATGTATATATATATTTTGGAAGACACTAAATAGTAGTCACAAGTGAGAATTATTTGGCAAAAGGCAGTCACTGACAAAGAAATGAAGAATTTGATTGCATAGAACTCAGTACTCCCGTCTTACTGATAGGCATCTTCTTTGGTTAATCGACCTTTCGGTGGTTAAGGGGGGCAGTTATATATACTGTTCTGGTTCCGATACATATGGAACTTAAATCATATTCATAAATGTTGAATACTTCCACTTTGGAGTAATTGCATTCGTGGTTCGAATTTATGGGGGAAGACCGTTTCTTGAATGCAGAAATTAATGCCGCTGAAGTAAGAGAGCACATGGAATATCACTGCAGTACATGTACAAGACCCATAAATGACCAGATTTAGCCCATTCCATAAAAACCAATTAGTTATATTATAGGCCTCTAATGTCATGGGCATTGGTTGACATATCAATGCTCTAGACTTGGCCCATTCCTAACACGATAAGGGGATTAATATTGTTAGGTCCCAATTGGTACCTGGTAAGCAAAACAAAACCAGCTTTAGCATGAGCTGATTAATTATGATACCGGAAACAGAAAAGCATGAGGAGGGAACCAAACAAATATGCTACCTGCTACAATTTATATCATCTAGAGCACCAATAGACAATGACCCTCCTGACTGATTGGAGTCAATTTATATAGACAAAGAGCAATAGAGGACTCGACGACAATCCCAGTTCTAATTTTGAATTAAAACTGGAGAAGCATGCTTCTGGTTTTGAATTCACTACTAGTGAAGGCCACTAGATCTATAACGCTGTTCGGTTTGCATCTCTTAGTCAGCTTCACCATGTCCAATTTTTACAGTTGAAAACCTATAACTTCTCAGATGTACCATGCCTTCATCTTTTTTTAAAGGTCAGTCATGGTATCAAGGTGATTAAAATAGGAACATTGTAACAGAAAATGCAGAATACAAGTCATTCCAAGTGATCACAGATAGCATGCCATCTAAATCATCACAAGGAACCTCACTTTATAAGATACAAAATAAGTACATGATGCCGAATTGCTTATACCGGATCTTAACAATAAACTATCTCAATTAACTAATTATTAAACTAACATTAACAACCCAAAACATAAGAAATAAATGCAAGGAAATGATACCATAATACTCTTATGAAAGGAAATTATAAGGATCCAAATGCATCAGCATTGTTGGAAGTTGATCCAAAATTAACCGTCCATAATTAGAGTCAAGTTTTTAGTTTCTTGTTTTTGTACGGAGGTGCAGTACATGACTGCGTTGGTTTAATTTTTGGGTAGCTAATTTAGTTTAGTTAATTTAGGTAGTCTAAATTTGTGGTGTCCATGTACGGACAATGGTCCAAGTTTAGATTAACCATTTAATTAGAATTAGAGTTCTATTATGGGTTAGTACGGTCAATAATTAGTTACAGGTTAGTATTATATAAGAGTCCATGTATCTTTGTATTTTCGGTGTGGAATAATAAATCGAGTTTAGTTCATACTTTGTCTCTCTTTCTTTTGTTTGTTTCCACCAAAATTATCCAACAATTTGGTATCGGAGCGATCCAATATCCAACAAGCATGACCTTTCGTGGCGAATCATTGACCTTCTTCTGCAAAGAAAGACGCCCAGGATAATCCCTGTCTACCCTTGATTTGCCATAAAAAACCCTATCAATGTCGACAAGACATAAAAAGATGGTTAACTGTTATTGTTTTGTGATGCTTGCTCTGGTTGCTCCTAACTGTTATTGTTCTGTGATGGTTAACTGTTATTGTTTTGTGATGTTTGACCGATTGCAGTTTACAGAAAATTCACAGGTCAAATCCAATTGGCATTCTGCAGCTAGCGGGGGCAATTTAAAATTTTTCATGTTCTTATTCTGTTTAATTTAGAGTTAATAACTAAAAAAGAGTTAATAACTAACAGAGCTTATTGAGCACTAGTACTGCAAACATACCTTGTCAGCGTATTCAGTCCAGACTAGAGGCAACAAATTTCTGAGCTTTAATATAATCCAAGCCACCGGCTATCCTGGTTTTTTCCAAAATTTTTAATCAGCTTCATTTTTATATTATCAGTTATGTCTAATAAAATCAAGACTGATTTGAATGAAATTCTCTAACAAGGGAACTAAAGTAGTCCTAGTTGATCAGTATGATACAAACCTCATTCCAGGTCAGGGTGTACTCCAGTATAGGGTTTAGGGTGTACCATCAAGATAACCTAATATCATTATAGTGTACCGTAAATTAATTGGTCAAGATCTCTTCCAGATACCATCCAAATTACTGATGCACTGTCACCCTAATATCACAGGTATTTGGAAGAAATCTTGATAAATTACTGATACTTATTGTTTACCCTAAGATCAGTATAATCAGTAACATGGCAAATAGAAGTATCATATGGCACAGATACCAATGTATGGAACTGATGATTTGTATTGTTAGTAGCAAATTCAGGAGACAACTTGGATCCTAGAAAATACATTGTAGCTGAAGGTAATACACAAATAAAAGACATAATTTCTCTGACCTGTACAGATGTTCTTAATTATTATCAAGCAGCATAAGATCAGAATAATTTACCTTGTAGTTTATGCCGTGTTGCAAGCACCACTCCTTCAGCAAGGGGCATTTAATAACTTCAACTTCACAAGAGTCCACACAAAGCAGCTCATCCGCCAGCAATTGCAATATAGGACACTCCCAAATCTTCGGACTTCTGAGCGAAGTGAGGTTGCTTAACCCCAACAGCGAGTAATGATATGAAGCCTCATTTGTACTCTTAGTCAGCTCAGTAGAAGGTTCAACATTCATGAGCAAAATTTGCAGGTTCTCACAGCAATCGATACAAAGTTTGACCAATGATTTCAACCCTTGTATTCCAGGCACAGATATTAGCTCTTGACAATCAAAGATATATAACTCTTGAAGCTCTGGTGGCAGAGACTCTGCTCTTATGATTTGCAAACTGTGACATCGCCATATGGTTAGGTACTTCAGTCTGCAAAGGCTGCCAAATGGAAGGAATCTAAGATTCATGCACTTGAACATTTTAAGTCTTTCAAGTGATGCGCATGAGCTGGGATTACCAATCCATTCTGGAAATGTACTGCCACCATAATAACATATTTCAAGCTTTCTTAGGTTAGGGTGGGGCTGGAGAGCCGCCATCACCTCACAATGATCTTCACGATATATTCTGTGGCCTTCCATGATTTCCAACAAAATTCCATTTCGTACACTAGCACCAGGTGACCAGTATAGTTCAAGAGACTCCAAGTTGTGCATGCTCACAAGATTAGCACATTGGATGTCAGTTAGATCGGACCCATTTTCTAAACCCGTAAGGCAAACAGATGTACCTAGATTGTGGAACTCCCTGAACCATCCTATTTTCTCGCAAGTAAGACGCACACATAGTGATTGAATTCCTACAAGTTTGCCCAAGCTTCGTGGAAGAGCACCTTGACAATCTATGTGCAGAGAGTGAAGATTTGTAAGGCTTCCCATATCATTAGGAAGCTCTTTAAGGCTATTGTCTAGAAGAATGAGTTTGCTCAAGGTCTTGAGCTGACAAAATGACTTAGGCAACCGCTCAAGAAGATAACAGTTTGATATCTCTAGTGTTTCTAGGCTAACTAGATTTTCCATGCCGGATGGCAACTTCCGAAGTTCCATACAAAATTTAATTTTAAGGTTTCTCAAGGCCTTGAGCTCGCAGAGTGACTCAGGCAACCACTTAAGGAGAGCACAATATGATATCTCAAGTTTTTCCAGGCTAACTAGATTTCCCATGCCTAGTGGCAACTTCCGAAGTTTCTGACAATCTTTAATTTTAAGGTTTCTCAAGGCCTTGAGTTCGCAGAGTGACTCAGGCAACCACTCAAGGAAATAACATCCTGATATTTGTAGTGTTTCAAGACTAACAAGATTTCCTGTGCCTTTTGGGAACTCATTGAAAGTACAATTCATAATTTTCAGATATTGCAAGTTGTAAAGAGAGCATATGCATTCAGGTAGCCTTTTCAAAGGGAACTCACGAAGCGAAAGATAATGAAGATGTTTCAAATTACCACCCAAGGAAACAAATTCGAATACATGGTTCTGACAAAGAGAACCTAATTCATGATTCTTGCACATATCTATTTCTAGAGCTCTTAATTTTTGTGGCATTGAAAGGTTAGTGGTCCTTACAACAGTTTCAACACCTAGGCCCACAATGACCAGTGTACGTAGATGTTTGAGGTTTTCGAAGGGTATAGGTTCGATAATTTTTTTAAAACCAGCTATATATAAATTGTATAGTTCGTAAGAAAAATCTGGAAGTTTATTGATCGAACTAACCTCTATGAAAAAACATCCATTTTTTGAATTAAGTCGTGCTAAATCATGAATCAAGTCATGTAACTTAAAACATTCCCAAGGAGTACTTGTGTAGTTTAAGCCTTCAAAAAAGGATCTCTCCCACAGTTGTTTACCATATTCAAAACCAATTTTTTCTGCACTTTTATTCCCTTTGGACTCTATATAACCCTGAGAAATCCAAAATTCCACCAAATTCTGTAAATTATACTTATAATCCTTAGGGAACATGGAACAGAATATTAAACACGGCTTCAAGTATGTTGGAAGGTGTGCATAGCTCAACTGAAGGGATGGAAATATGGCATTGCTAGCATTAGTTTCCCATAACTTACTTTCCAGGATTTCTCTCCAGCTCTCTTCATCCATCTCATGCCTCAAAAGACTAGCAATTGACTTTACTGCTAATGGTAGTATGCCACACTTTTTTATGATCTGCTTTCCGATTTCTTTGAAATTTGAACCCACAAGCTGGTCGACTCCACTATCAAATGCATAATGCTTGAACAATGACCAACATTGTTCTTTGGACAAACAACCAATGTTGAAAGTTTGATCTGTTTGCATAAGATCAGCGACAGGTTTACTTCTCGTAGTTACTAGGATTTTCACTGAAGCTGCTGATATGAAAGGAACCTTAAATTCTTCCCAATGATTCCTATTCTCATTCCACACATCATCAAGAATGAGAAGTAGACTTTTCCCTCTTATCACCTCGATAACTTCTTCTTGCAAAGCACTTAGATTTGTAAAATTGCACGTCCTCCGAGTAATGGACTCGAGCGTTTCTCTTGTCAGCCTTTCAACATTGAAATCCTCTGATACACAAACCCACCCAAATTTATCGAACGCTTGTCGAGCTTTTAGATCTTTATATGCAAGTTGTGTAAGGGTTGTTTTGCCTAGACCCCCCTTTCCAATGATTGTCACCACAGAAACAACATTTCCATCATTACGTTGAGAAGACAACAAATAGATGAGCTCCTTCTTTTCTGTTTCTCGGCCAAAGATACCTGATTCATCTACAAGGTGACTTGTTTGAGACCTTTGCTCACTGCTAGAACGCCGGGTCCCATCTTCCTCCCGCAGTTGTAGCTTTATCCGATCATTCGCAATCTCCTCAAAGCTACACTTTATTTGTTGTATTTGGTCCAGCATGCCATCTGGAATCTGAAATGTTATAATTATTTATAGGTGTATGCTCAAATAAAGTTTCATGGAGAGAGATGGAGGGAGAGAGAGACATTATCACAATTAGCCTGAAATTTAAGTTCATTTAAAACCATATAGTAATTAGAAAAAAAAAAAAACTACAATTTAGATGGCAAGAAGAAGATAAAGGAACCACACACATTACATCTTTCAGACACATTTTCTTGCTTTTATAAATTAGTAGTTTGTACTTGTTTTGATTTATAGGCTCAAAAAAAATTTGAAGTAACTAATTACCAGAATTAACTTCCTTTTACAGGAATCAGATGAAGAAGCATTTCTTGCCTCTACTTGAGCGCGTAGGATTTCATAGCGGTACTCGTCCAGCACATCCTCAGCATCATAGGCAACTCCTCTGAGCTCCTTGAGCCAGAGCTGAACAGACTGGTCTCTAACCTCCCTCTGCTCTGCATCGTGCAAAGTGGCCTTGATCCGTTCCAGCATCCTCATCAGTGCTTTCAGTTCGGCCTCAATTTTCTGGCTTTCATCTAGAGAAGCGCCAGGTGATGAGAAAGAAGACGATGACACTTGTACTGCAGAGCTTCGAACAACAGGAAGCAATTTGGTGCCTAAAGAAAGAAGGTTGGTAATCACCCCTCTGAGCCCCATCACGTATGATCAGAATCCAGAGAGTATTAATTTGTGAGACGGCGAGTTGTTAGATTGTTGGCTAATTGGGTTTGGGAAGAAAGCAAAGAAACATAAGGAAAGTGATGAGTGTGAGCTGATCGAGTAGGAAATGAATTGGGAAAGGGGAACAGAGTGAAAGCACTCAACGCAGGATCGTTTGGTCAGCTGCTTTATCTTTCGCTTTTCATTTATTAATTAATTTTCATGAAATCCACTATCCATTGCCTCTTCCCTTTTCTTTTATTTAGGGGCCAGGTCGAAACTTTATTTGTAGTGTTCATTTGTCTAGTGCAGCCTTTTTTTATACTTTACAAAATATTATTGTTGACTGCCCCCAAGAAAAATCCTCCTTAAATATATTTTTGTCAGTACATCTTCTTGTATATAAGGTATGAACACCCCAATATAATAGATATAAACACCCGACAATACATTGTATGAACACCCAAGTTAGCCAGTTAGGGCGGACGGTTATTCATCAGAACATGTCATAATAGAATCATTCACCAAAACGTGGAATCTTGGACGACCCACATGGAATTTTCAATGTGTAGGTATGAACACCAAATATGTCGACTATGAACATCTTATCGTGAGAGGTATGAACACCCTGAAAAAATAGGTACGAACACAAGGTTTGCGCAAACATTTTTTTATATAACACTTTCATATAACAAATTTGGCTATTAAGTGATGGGACTCGATTTTTAGAGTCAAAATATGTGTGATTAGTAAGAATCCGGTTCTTGAACTAGAATCTTAATAGAATATTAGTGGGAGACATTTAAGGGGACAAAAGAAGGGGGACAAGAGAGCTGTGAAATCTTGGGGCCTAAGGTTGCCGCGGGGCGTCGGAATCGGAGACTGATCAGACGGCGGAGGAGACAACGACTGTATAATTAAGATAACTAGGATGACTTTCAAGAGATTATGGGTTCAATTCTCTATGGACATAAAATAAAAAGTTCCAATGAAACGGGTGGAACGGGTGGAGTATTCCACTTTCTTAAAAAAAAAAAAAATTAATTAAGACGCAAGCGTCGCGGGAGCTGATGAATTTGATTTCTTGGGAGTAATGTGTGTTCTCTTTGGGCCCTCAAATTTGATCTTCAATTAATTCCCTATGGTGTGCGTGATTGATGGCTCAAAACAATTGGATATATAATGGGGACAAATATGTTCAAACTTTTTTAGAGAAAAGGTGCGACATGAATTGATATCCCTTTTATAAATGATGATTTATTTTGTATATTCTTATTTCAAATCCCCGTATTCATTTTATACACTTGGTTCCACTCGAGCACTATATGTGTATATTTGGTTTTCATGTGGTGAGATTTCAGAACTAGAGCTTAACACTTCGTGTCATCAACGTAATAATCGCCACTAATTCTTATGTTTAGAGTACTAACCATGTGTCGAAATGAAAGCCCAAGAGCGATGCATAAAAGAAAAGAAAACAAAACAGAAATCATTGATCTTATTTATGCAGGCATTGAGCCCGAGGCCCAGGTTAAAACTTAAAGCCCTTGCGTGATGCAATCTCCTTCGAAATTACTAATAAGGTCCATCGAAAGAACGTATCCTCTGCTGCGCAGTATTGTACTGCACAGCTAATCAACGATGTGGATTACAGGGTGGCTTTTTTGAGATTGAATTGCACGAATCTTAAAGCGAATCCAATGGCCACAGTACTGTGCAGTAGAGGATATGAATTGGCGCTGCTCAAATTACTGCCTAGTTTCTTCTGTACATGCCGGTATCCGTTGGATGATAAAATTTTCACAAAATTAACTACCCTTCTCAAAACTTTAGCAAGCACAATATTCACAAAACCTGGTGTGCTTAATTACCATAGTATCTATTGATGAAAGGAACCTGCAAATTGCAAAAAAAAGCATAAAGGAAGTTAATTAGACGGCACTTGATGAACAGCTAGTAAAGAAAATGCTCCCATGATGTAATTTGTAAATAATACCTTGCAACTGCTAATGTCAGGTGTTTTTGGGGTCGAAACTGGGTAAAGCTTGTACGTAGAACTTCATTTTCTCATATGCAGATTTCACCTCAGGATTCATATCTTCCATCATTTTCCTTCTAGTTTCTCTAGCCTATACACATTTTGAAGAAAAACCAGAAGATGGGCAAATCATCTCCAATACTAACAAGTGATAAGAAAAACTGGGCAGCACAGTAACATTACCTCAAAGCCAGTTGTTAAAATACTTTAAGTCTTTTTTCAATGATTTGCCTCAATCAAACATAAAAAAAGAATTATAATAATGTGAAATCTGTAACATACCTGCCGTTGAGCAGCTTTTCGTTCTCGAACTTGTTCTTTCACGCAGGTCAAAGAAAAATACAAATTCAGAACTCACTGAGCATACAAAGTAATTCTCAATGAGGTCCTTCGTAAAATCCTATATAAATAAGTACCAAGGTTAAACGAAAAGAATAAGTGACAGACAAAATCAATACCCACAGTTATTTCTTTTAAACAGTGGTACCTCCAGATCATCCAAATCCCAGTCAAAATCGCAAACAATCTGTAACATACAGAAGAAAAAGAGGAATAATTAGCAATAATATCTTCTCTTAATCATATTTAAACAAAAAGAATCACTGATATATATTTGGTCCACTACTTAAAAATATATTTAATGTTGGGCCATTATGCTGAAACAATTTTTTTTGAAATCCCCTTAAGTTAATTAATATCATGCTAGCTGTATCAATTTATACCATCAGGAGCATTTATAGACAAACCTTCCTCCTGCTTAATTAATTGAAATCAATATAACCATAGAAGTTTTTGATGCAGAATATAACTATATAATTGTTCTGCTTGCCTTAATCAGCTTCATCATTTGTGACGTACCGGTACCATGTCTCCAGTTTTTCCAAAGCTCAGCTCTGATTTGAAGGCGATTGACCAGGGAACTCCTCAAACCTTTGTAGACTATCAACACTTTACCAGAAAATGAAGAATCCAAGTCTTTCCCAGTGATCAACTGATCATTGATAGCAAGCTATCTAAAATTCTAAATCATCACAAGCAACCTCTTTAAAAAGATACAAAATAATTACTTACAGGATGATGATACCAAATCTTAAAGCATAAGCTCTCTCAAAAACTAATATAAAAAGGAATAAAAAGGAATAAAAAGAAATGTAAAGAAATAATAGTCTTACGTAAACAATAAAATGCATCTAAATGCAACACATGACCTTTCCAGACTTATCATTCACTTTCTCCTGCTAAAAGAGATGCACAGAATAATCCTTAAATATCATTCATTTGCATTATGCCACTGTCAGCAGAAGCCATCTGAAGTTTGCTACCATCAATCCTATCAAAGGCAGCAATATATAAGAAAAAAAGGTAAATTCAAATTGTGTTTTTGAGATGCTTGCTCTTGTTGGCTCTGAAGATAATGTTTAAAACAGATTTGAGTTTCCATAATTTCGAGTATCTTTCTATATAATCCTCTAACATTCAATTGACATTTTGCAGTTGGACAATTTTAAATTTGTCCTGCCTTTTCATTCTGTTTACTTAAGAGTCAATAACTAATATAGGTTAAAAATACTGACCGCTATTACTGCCTACCTTGTGGGTCGTAAATTACCTTTCAAGGCAAGTAGGCTGGTCTGAATAGGAACTTCGGTACATTCAAGGTTATACCCAGAGTTATTGGTCCAGACCAGAGGCAACAAATTTCTGAGCTTAGATATCTGTCATACCAATTATTCTGGTTTTTCCAAAGTTTTAATTGGTTCAAATTATCAGTTCTGTCTAGTCAAATCAAGATTAATTTGAGAGAGATTCTCTAAAAAGGGAACTGAAGTTGTCCGAGTTGATCGGTATCATACAAACCTCATTGCAGGTCCGGGTATACCATCCAGTGTAAAATAACCAGTAAAAGACATTGCATCATGCGTTTTGCAGATATAAGATCATTTGTCATGGATACAAATTTCTAGAATTAATGAATTGTATGGTTTGTTGAAAATAAAAATACGTACAGTACTGTAGACTACACAAATAAATGACATAAGTTTCTCTGACATGTACAGATGTTCTTAATTATTATCAAGCAGCATAGGATCAGAATTGTACCTTGTTGTTTATGCCGTGTTGCAAGCACCACTCCTTCAGCAAGGGGCAATCAACAACTTCAACTTCACAAGAGTCCACACAAAGCAGCTCATCCGTCAACAATTGCAATTTGTGACACCAACTAATGCTCAGACTTCTGAGCGAAGTGAGGTTTCTTAGCGCTAAAAACGAGTTCTGATATGAAGCCTCATTTGTACGCATAGTCAGCTCAGTAGAAGGTCCAGCATCCATAAGCAAGATTTGCAGGTTATCACAACTTGAGATGGAAAGTTTGACCAACGATTTCAACCCTTGTATTCCAGGCACATATATTAGCTCTTTACAACCACCGATATGTAACTCTTGAAGCTCTGGTGGCAGAGACTCTGCTCTTATGATTTGCAAACTGTGACAATCCACTATGCTCAAGTACTTCAGTCTGCAAAGGCTGCCAAATGGAAGGAATCTAACATTTATGCACTGGTATATTACCAATCTTTCAAGTGATGCACATGAGCTCAGATTTCCAATCCATTCTGGAAATGTACTGCCACCATAACCACTTATATTTAGCACTCTCAGGTTTTGGTGGGGCTGAAGAGCCGCCATCACCTCATAATGATCTTCACAATATATTCCGTGGCCTTCCATAATTATCAACGAATTTCCATCTCCTATATGAAATTTACCCATCCAGTCTAGTGTAAGAGACTCCAACTTGTGCATGCTCACAAGATTAGCACATTGGATATCAGTTAGATTGGACACATTTACCAAACCAGCAAGGCTAAGAGAGATCTACCTAGATTTTGAAAATCCCTTAACCATCCTATTTTCATACAATCTATGTGCATAGATTGAAGATTTGTAAGGCTTCCCATATCATTAGGAATTAGCTCTTTAGGTCCATTCAATTTAAGATCGAGTTTTCTCAAGGTCTTGAGCTGGCAACAAGACTCAGGCAACCGCTCAAGGAGAGCACACCTTGATATCTCTAGTGTTTCCAGGCTAACTAGATTTCCCATGTCTGGTGGCAACTTCTGAAGTTGCTTACAGTGTGTAATTTTAAGGTTTCTTAAGGCCTTGAGTTTGCAGAATGACTCAGGCAACCACTCAAGGAGAGCACACCTTGATATCTCTAGTGTTTGAAGACTAATTAGATTTCCTATGCCTTTTGGTAACTCATCGAAAGTACAATCCGTAATTTTAAGATATTGCAGGTTGTAAAGAGAGCATATGCATTCATGTAACCTTTTAAAAGGCAAATTAGTAAGTGAAATATATCGAAGATGTTTCAATTTACCACCCGAGGAAACAAATTTAAATTGAAGATTCCGACAAAGAAATGTTAATTCATGGTTTTGGCACATAATTATTTCTAGTGCTCTTAACTCTAATGGCAATGAAAGGACAGCAGTCCTTACAAGAGTTTCAACACCTAGGCCCGCAATGATCAGTGTACGCAGATGTTTGATATTTTCCAAGGTTATAGGTTCGATAATTTTCTTAAAACTAGCGATATACAAATTGTATAGATCGTATGAAAATCTTGGAAGTTTACCAGATAAACCAGCCTCTATGGAAAAACATCCATTTTTTGAATTAAGTCGTGCTAAATCATGAATCATGTCATGTATCTAAAAACTTTTCCCAGGAGTATTCCAGTCTGAACCTTCAAAAAAAGATCTTTGCCACAGTTGCTTTCCATATTCAAAACCGATCTTTTCTGCACTTTTATTCCCTTTTGACTCTATATAGCCCTGAGAAATCCACAATTCCACCAACGTTTGTAAATTATACGTGTAATCTTTAGGAAACATGGAACAAAATATTAAACAAGGCTTCAGGTATGTCGGAAGGCGTGCATAGCTCAACTGAAGAGGTGGGAATATTGCATTGGTAGCATCAGTTTCCCATAGCTCACTTTCCAAGATTTCTCTCCAGCTCTCTTCATCCATCTCATACCTCAAAAGACTAGCAATTGACTTCACAGCTAACGGCAACATGCCACACTTTTTTATGATCAGCTTTCCGATTTCTTTGAAATCTGAACCCACAAACTGGTTGACACCATCAAATGCATAATGCTCGAACAAGGACCAACATTGTTCTTCAGACAAACGGCCAAGGTTGAAAGTTTGCTCAGGTTGCATGATTTCTGCGACGAGTTTGCTCCTCGTAGTTACTAGAATTTTCATTAAAGCAGCCGATTTGAAAGGAACTTTAAATGTCTCCCATTGGTTCCTATTCTCATTCCACACATCATCAAGAATGAGAAGTACCCTTTTCCCCCTTATCACCTCAACAACTTCTTCTTGCAAAGCACTCAGATTTGTAAAATTGCATGTCCTCCGAGTAATGGACTCGAGCATTTCTCTTGTCAGCCTTTCAACATTGAAATCCTCTGATACACAAACCCACACAAATTCATCGAACGCTTGTTGAGATTTCAGTTCTTTATAGGCAAGTTGAGCAAGAGTTGTTTTGCCTAGACCCCCCTTTCCAACGATTGTCACCACAGAAACAACATTTCCATCAATATGTTGAGAAGACAACAAACATATGAGCTCCTTCTTTTCTGTTTCTCGGCCAAAGACACCTGACTCATCTACAAGGTGACTTGTTTGAGCCCTCTGCTCACTGCTAGAACGTCGGGTCCCATCTTCCTGCCGCAGCTGTAGGTTTATCCGATCATTCGCAATCTCTTCAAAGCTACGCTTTATTTGTTGTATTTTGTCCAGCATGCCATATGGAATCTAAAATTTATAATTATTTTAGCCGTATATTGCATATATAATGCTCAAAATTAAAAGGATTCATGCAGAGAGAAAACAGTGGGTGACAGTATCACAATCAGCCTGAGATCTTAGTTTATAAAAACCCATACAGTAATTTGAAATAATTACCACGATTAGCTTTCTTTTACGGGAATCAGGTATGGAAGCTTCTCTTGCCTCCACTTGAGCGTGTAGGATCTCATAGCGGTACTCGTCAAGTACATCCTCAGCATCATATGCAACTCCTTTGAGATCCTTGAGCCAGAGTTCAACCGACTTGTCTCTGATCTCCCTCTGCTCTGCGTCATACAGCGTGGCATTGATGCGCTCCAGCATCCTCATCAATGCCTTCAATTCGGTCTCGATTTTCTGGCTTTCATCTACAGGCGACAGAGATGCAAAAGAAGATGATGATCCTTGTAGTGTGGTATCTCTTATAGCAGATAGCAATTTGGCGCCTACAGAGTGGAGGTTGGAAATAACACCACCTAGCACCATCTTGTCAGCTATTTGGAACTCACTGTAAGCTTCTTAGATTATAAAAGAAGCTTTTTGCGTGATAAATGATAATTTTTTTTTTTTTTTTTCAGTGCAGAACTTTGTTGCAGAAATCGAAAGAAAGATGGAAGTGCCCGAAACCAAAAGGAACAAGAACAAAAAAAGATTGAAAGAAGTGGTTGTGGTTAACAGTTTAGCAATTGAAGATGGGAGTCAAGAGCAAGCAAAATGGCGCAATGAATGTGACCAGCTGGCAAAGAGGGGAATCAGTAGCAAATGAAATATTAAAAGACAGTTCACGACTTCACGTTCTTCGTCTGTCTTTTGATTGAGCATATATCAATGAAACCAGCAAAACATAATACAATACTGAAAATAATTAAACTGGTATACCAACTCTTTTGTCAAGGAATCTACCGCACGTTAGATATATTGTTTTAAAGTTAAAGTTGCCCAGTGCTCACACACCGAGACCACCTAATACCTCTCATGATCTCGATTCTCGAATTAATGATACCCTCTCCAATAAAATAGGGGGCTCCCTACCGTCTATTGAAATACTCAATGGAATTTCCATCGTAGAGTGTGACAGGTGGGACCTACCATGTGACATTTGTGTCTATGATGGTAATTCCATTGAGTATTTCAATGGACGCAAGATGTTTCCCAATAAAATATTGATTTTTAAAGAGTTTGCCAATTGCAATGGCATGCGCTTTATAAAGGAGGGAAATTCAATCAAACATCTATATGTACGTAGACTTGAATAGTTGAACGGAAATATGGAATACAAGATCATCCGATCTGTTTCTGAACAGGATCAAAGCCTTTATTAATCTTAGAACCAGCTTTTGAGTGGGCTGATTTTGGGCTAAATATATATGTGTGATCCCATTTTAGCTTCAAGAATGCGCCTTCTGCATATCATATGTTACATATACGTATGATATAAAGAATTTATTGAGCCATATATACCGTGAGCTTAAGCTCACGGAGTCTTCCGTGAGCTTAACCTTTAAAAACCTATCAAATCACCTCCAAATTTCGATTTATATGGCTCAATAAATTCTTTATATCAAAACCTTACGGGATACAAAAATTTTCTATTTTTGAAAATTTTTAAGTATTTGTTTAAGATTTTTTAAAAATGATACATAAAACTTGATTATTTTATTAATATTGTATAGTCATTTTTAAAAAATCTCAAACAAATACTTAAAAATTTTCAAAAATGGAAAATTTTTGTATCCCGTAAGGTTTTGATATAAAGAATTTATTGAGCCATATAAATCGAAATTTAGAAGTGATTTGATAGGTTTCTGGAGGTTAAGCTCACGGAAGACTCCGTGAGCTTAAGCTCATAGTATATTTGCTCTATATATATAACCCACCAGAAGTCACCATACTGAAAGGGCCTCTTCTGGGAAGGCCTGCCTAGAAAGCCCATCATTGAGGTAGTTTTCAAAATGAACTTTGGCATCGTCACTACTCACTAGTTAGTCGCTAGTGACTCTGTGCAGCAGTTAAATTTCTTTGAGCATAGAATTATGTCGCAGAAAATTATTTCAACGAGCTTATAACTAGGTGCATTGTTGAACCAGAAAGTGTACATGCATCCCAGTGGCAAGATACGAAGGTGCTAGATTAACGGTGTGTTCAAAGAGTTCATCACCACCATATCTGTTCCTAGTGCCAGAATTCGACCGACTTCTCCCTGATCGATCTGTCTCTGTTTTGCATCATACTGAGTGGCCATGATCCTCTCCAGCATCCCCATCAAGGTCTCTAATTCGGTCTTGGATAATTGTTCTTCATGTGCAGAACTTTGAAAGAGGAGGGCCTTTAACAACAGGCAGCAGCTCGTCTCCCAGAGACAGAAGGTTGAAAATTATATATGCTGCCTACATCACATGGGGTGGAATTGAGTTGGCGATTCTGAGATGACGACTGGCCGAGTGCTCAGCTTGACTGTGCAGGTTGGGGAATGAATTAAGTAAACAAAAAATCAATGCGGGAAATGAAAGGGAGCTGAAACGAAACAGGGAAGCTGAGTTGGCTAGAAGAGAAATCTTGAAACTGTTGTTTAAGAGTCTGATAACGACCAATAAGGACTTTACAATCGACTCAATTTTTTTTTTTGAAAAAAGGAAAGGGGGCCCTGAATTCTGATTGATCGAGTCTCTATGAAATTTTGAAAAGGACAGCGGTCAACACAAAGAATCTAATGGGAAATATGTAATCTCATGACCTTGTATAAGTTCTTTTTCCTTTTTATTGTGGTTAGACTGCCAATTTAATTTAAACAAAGGTCGTTATAGCTTGAATTCCTTAAATACAGGACAATCCTGGTCTGATCATGAATATATAAAGTTATAAACACATGCTACTCATCCTAACGTTTTGTCTTTTCTAATTTTTGAATGGTAAAAATGTATGAAACTTTAAAGCAAGGGATTATTAAAATCCTGACAAAATCGATGGAGTAATTGCCTTCAATGTTCGAATTCATCTTACAAGACCAATTTTCCGATGCAGGCAATGGGACCGTTGCTGACGAAGTAAGAGAAATTAATTAAGCACATGAGATATGATCACTGCAGTATAAGAGCTGTACTGTCCGCATTTAACCCATTCTTAAAAATCAATTAGCTATAAAGCGTCTCATGCATGTAATGGGCATTAATTAGTAGACATGTATATTAATGCTACTGACTTAGCTCATTCCGAACATGAAATATAAGTGGATTAGTATGCTACCTGCATCAATTTATAATATTATCTGGAGCAATAATAAACAACGACCCTCCTGATTAATTTGAATCAAAATAGACAAAGACCAATTTTAATTTGCAGTTGAAATTTGAAAACCTAGAACTTCCTGGATGTATCATGTTTTCATCTTTTCTGGAAGGTCACCCCTGATATGAAGGCGATTAGCTTAAGACTCCTTAATTAAACCTGTGTAGAGTAACAATATTTACCAGAGAATATATGCAAATCCAAGGCTTTCCCAGTGATCAAAGATAGAAAGCCATCTAAATCATCACATGGAACATAATTTGATTTTGTAAGGTACAAATTAATTACACGATTCTGATACCAAATCTTCAAACATAAAGCTCTCTATAGACTAAAATTAAACAAGAACAAAAAACAAATGTAAAGAAATGATAGTTCGATAGTCATACGAAAAATAAAAAAAAAAGCATGTAATTAAATGCATCACATGACCTTTCTGGACAAATCATTCACTTCATTCACATTCTCCAGCTAAAAGAGATGCACAGGATTATCTTCAAATATCATTGTTTTGCATCATCTCCAGAACCCATCTGATGTTTTCCATTAATAGTCCTAGCAATGTCAACAATACGTAAGTAAAAGGTAAATTTAATTTATTGTGTTGTGTTGTGATGCCTGCGCTAGTTGGTCCATATTTTGATTTTTTAATAAATTGGAGTTTCCAGCAATCTCGAGCACCCTTCTATATAGCCCTTTCACATCTAATTGACATTTTGCATTTGGGTAATTTCAAATTTGTTTCCTGTTATAACTATGTTTGCTTAGAGTCAATAGCTAATTTGGGTCAAAATATCGAGTTATCGACCGCTATTACTGCATACCTACCTTGTCTGGTTCTTAAATTATATTTCAAGGCAAGTAGGCTGCTCTGAATAGGAATTTTGGTACATTCAAAGTTATGCCAAATGTTTTTGGTCCAGAACAGAGGCAACAAATTTCTGACCATAAATATTCTATGTTCATACCAACTATTCTGTTTTATTTCCAAAATTTTTTAATATTGGTTTCAAATTATCAGGCCCGCTAATCAAATCAAGATTGATTTGAGTGAGATTCTCTAACATGAGAACTGAAGTGTTGTCCCAATTGATCAGTATCATGCAAACCCCATTTTCAGGTCTGGGTGTACCATCTAGGAGTGAGGCTATTACGCTTTGCAAAGCGCAGTAAAGTAGTGCGCTTCGGCCCGCTAGCTATCTCAAGACCGTAGCTCAAACGGTCAATCCAAATCGCTCAACACAATCTGCATATTGAAACCTCTTGTAGATTACCGATTTTTTTCCATTTTTAGAATTTTCTAACAATTTTTTTTTGGATTTAAATCCAAAAAAAGGTTAGAAAATTCTAAAAATGGAAAAAAAAAGTTGGTAATCTACGAAATATGCAGATTGTGTTGAGCGATTTGGATTGACCGTATGAGCTACAGTTTTGAGATAGCGGGCCGAAACACACTACCTCGCTGGGCTTTGCAAAGCGCATGCAATAGCCTCACTCACCATCCAGTATATATAAAACAACCAGTAAAAGACATTGCATCATGAATTTTGCAGATATAATATCATATGTCACAGATACCGATTTATGGAATTAATGAATTGTATGGTTAGTGGAAAATAGAATATACAGTGCAGCTTAACAAATATATGAGATGAGTTTCTCTGACCGTACGGATGCCTTTAAATTATCAAGCAGCATAAGATCAGAAAATATACCTTGTAGCTTATGCCGTGTTGCAAGCACCAGTCCTTCAGCAGGGAGCAATCAACAACTTCAACTTTACAAGAGTCCACACAAAGCAGCTCATCCGCCGGCAATTGCAACTTAGGACACGACCAAAATTCCAGACTTCTGAGCGAAGTAAGGTTGCTTAACCCCAACAGCGAGTTTGGATATGAAGACTCATTTGTATGCATTGTCAGCTCAATAGAAGGTTCATCATCCATGAACAAAATTTGCAGGTTATAACACCAACAAATAGAAAGTTTGACCAATGATTTCAACCCTTGTATTCCAGGCACAGATATTAGCTCTTGACAATCAGAGATGTCTAACTCTCGAAGCTCTGGTGGCAGAGACTCTTTTCTTATGATTTGCAAACTGTAACAATTATTTATGCTCAAGTACTTCAGTCTGCAAAGGCTGCCAAATGGAAGGAATCTAAGATTTATGCACTCGAACATTTCAAGTCTTTCAAGTGATGCACATGAGCTGGGATTACCAATCCATTCTGGAAATGTACTACCACCGTAATCAAGTATTTCAAGCTTTCTCAGGTTAGGGTGGGGCTGCAGAGCCGCCATCACCTCACAATGATCTTTACGATATATTCTGTGGCCTTTCATGATTTCCAACAAAATTCCATTGTTTACATGAAGGTTGTTCGTCCAGGATAGTCTAAGAGACTCTAAGTTGTGCATGCTCACAAGGTTATCACATTGGATGTCAGTTAGATCAGACACATTTTCTAAACCTACAAGGCAAAGAGATCTACCTAGATTATGAAAACCACTGAACCATCCTATTTTCTTACAAGCAAGATGCATACATAGTGATTGGATTCCTACAATTTTACCCATGCTTGGTGGAAGAGCGCCTTGACAATCGATGTGAAGTGATTGAAGGTTTGTAAGGCTTCCCATATCATTAGGAAGCTCTATATGGCTATCGCTAATGATAAGGAGATTTCTCAACGCCTTCAATTGACAAAATGACTCGGGAAACCGCTCAAGGAGAGCACAACATGATATCTCTAGTGTTTCCAGGCTAACTAGATTTCCTATGCCTGGTGGCAACTTCCAAAGTTGCTTACAAAATCCAATTCTAAGGTTTCGCAAAGCCTTGAGTTCGCAGAGTGACTCCGGCAACCACTCAAGAAAATCACAGTATGATATCTCTAGAGTTTCAAGACTAAATAGATTTCCTATGTTCTTTGGCAACTCATAGACAGTACCAAACTTAATTTTCAGATATTGTAGGTGGTAAAGAGAGCATATGCATTCAGGTAACTTTTCAAAAGGTAAATTACAAAATGAAAGATAACGAAGATGTTTCAATTTACCAACCGAGGAAAGCAATTTAAATTTATGATTCTGACAAATAAATCCTAATTCATGAGTGGTCCGGAAACCTATTCCTAGGGTTCTTAATTTTGGTGGCAATGAAAGCTCAGGAGCAAAGAAAATTTCAACACCTAGGCCCTCAATGAAAAGTGTACGCATACTTTTGAAATTTTTCAAGGGTATAGGTTCGATAATTTTCTTAAAATCAGCTATATATAAATTGATTAGTTCGTACGAAAAATCTGGAAGCTTAGTGGACAAACCAGCCTCTATGGAATAACATCCCTTTTTTGAATTAAGACGTGCTAAATCATGAATCATGTCATGCAGCTTAAACTCCTGAAAACTCATCGAGTATGAGCATTCAATAAAACATCTCTGCCATAGTTGCTTTACATACTCGAAACCAACCTTTTTAGCATTTTTGTTCCCTTTGGACTCTATATAGCCCTGAGAAATCCACAATTCCACCAAATTCTTTATATTATGCGTGCAATCTTTAGGAAACATGGAACAAATTATTAAACAAGGCTTCAGGTATGTTGGAAGGCGTGCATAGCTCAACTGAAGAGGCGGGAATATTGCATTGGTAGCATCAGTTTCCCATAGCTCACTTTCCAAGATTTCTCTCCAGCTCTCTTCATCCATCTCATACCTCAAAAGACTAGCAATTGACTTCACAGCCAACGGCAACATGCCACACTTTTTCATGATCAGTCTTCTGATTTCTTTGAAATTTGAACCCACACACTGATCGGCTCCACTATCAAATGCGTAATGCTTGAACAATGGCCAACATTGTTCTTCTGACAAACAACCAAGGTCCAAAGTTTGATTAGTTTGCATGATTTCTGCTACGAGTTTGCTCCTCGTAGTTACTAGGATTTTCACCAAAGCTGCCGATTTGAAAGGAACCTGAAATGTCTCCCAGTGCTTTCTATTCTCATTCCACACATCATCAAAAATGAGAAGTAGCCTTTTCCCCCTTATCACCTCAACAACTTCTTCTTGCAAAGCACTCAGATTTGTAAAACTGCACTTCCTCCGCGTGATAGACTCAATCATTTCTCTAGTCAACCTTTCAACATCGAAATCCTCTGATACACAAACCCACCCAAATTCATCGAACGCCTGTCGAGCTTTTAGATCTTTATAAGCAAGTTGGGCAAGGGTTGTTTTGCCTAGACCTCCAATCCCAACTATTGTCACCACCGAAACAACTTTTCCATCATTGCATTGAGAGGACAACAAACTAATTAACTTCTCCATTTCTTTCTCTCGGCCAAAGATCCCAGACTCATCAACAAGGTGACTTGTTTGAGCCCTTTGTTCAATGCTAGAATGCCTGGGCCCATCTTCCTCCAATAGCCGTAGTGCTACCTGATGATTCGCAATCTCCTTAAATCTACACTTTATTTTTTGTATTTGGTCCAGCATGCCATCTGGAACCTGAAATATTATAATTATTTTACAAGAATATTGCGTATAATGCTCAAAAGAAGTTTCGTGGAGAGAGAAGAGAGTATTCCCCCAATTAACAAGATATCTTAGTTTATTAAAGCCTATAAAGTAATTAAATTAAGTAGGATTTATATGGCAGAATGAAGATTAATGAACCACGCACACTGCATCTTTCAGTATACATTCTCTTTCTTCTCTTTGTATTCTGTTTAATTTGTTGGCTGCATTTTTTTTTTTTTTGAAAAAGATAAAATAAAAAATTTTGAAATAATCAATTACCAAAATTAGCTTTCTTTTGCGGGAATCAGGCATGGAAGCTTCTCTTGCCTCTACTTGAGCGCGTAGGATCTCATAGCGGTACTCGTCAAGTACATCCTCAGCGTCATATGCAACTCCTTTGAGCTCCATGAGCCAGAGTTCGACTGACTTGTCTCTGATCCCCCTCTGCTCTGCGTCATACATAGTGGCTTTGATCCGTTCCAGCATCCTCATCAATGCCTCCAATTCAGCCTCGATTTTCTGGCTTTCATCCACAGGAAGCAGCGAGGAAGAGGAAGAAGATGATGATCCTTGTAGTGTGGTATCTCTTATAGCAGGTAGCAATTTGGCGCCTAAAGAGAGGAGGTTGGAAATAACACCGCCGAGCCCCATCTCGTTTGCTCAGAATTCAGTTGGTGTTTCCTGCTCAGATCCCCGGTATTAGATGAATGAAGGAAAGCAAGAAAGAGGTGTAATTTTGAGTGCGGAAGAGGAACAATAATTGAAAATAATGGGAGCACTTGGAGTCAACGAAGACTTCTGTAGCAACCTGGTGAGATATTTCATGGAAACTTACAGGTAGTTGCATTTCCATTGGTCAGTTAATGTTGGGAAAAAAAAAAAAGAATAGAAACTTTATCTCTCCTAATATTTTTGTATTATAGTTTATTGGGAACCATAAATCAAAATTTTGAAGATGAGAAAGTATAATTTGATTCGTTTATATTACTGAGGGAAATGCAAGCGTTTTCACGTTATACTCCAATTCAATCCAAAATATTTTCATTTTAGTAATTCTTATATGTTTTTTTTAACTTCTGAGCAGAATTGCTGACATAGGACCTATTTATTTTATTATTAGAAACTAATTCATTGATGATTAGAAACTCAATCAAATTCAAAATTTTTAAAGTTTGCGTCGCATTTATATATATATATATATATATATATCTATATATATCTATAATCTATAAACTAGAAAGAGGGGTAACTCTTCAAGCATCTCAACTATGCCACATCATCAATATTATAACCATTGATTTTGTTTAAATCTCTTTATCTACTTTGATCCAATGGTTTATACTTATTCTCTCTCCCCATTTAATAAGATCATATGATATGTGTAAGACAAAATTTAATACTTAAAGTGGTACAACATTTATTTATAAATTATACATCATCATCATTATTCACATAAAAGTTTTTAAAATTATGTTTAATTTTTATAAAATAAATATTTTTATTTTATAAGCTTTATTATTTTGTTGTTATCATATTTCGGGGCGAAGCCCGAGTTACAGCTCTAGTAATCCAGAAAGAGCGTTGGCTCTGCAGGCTTTTCAGCAATGCCACGTCAGCTGTGTTGTGATCCATTAGATCTTTCATTTAATTTCTTATAATGCAAATCTGACGGTTCTCCTTTTTTTGATTGCTTTTATGTATTTAAAACTACATTTAATAATTCATATCGAATGCTGTTACCTTTTATCGCGCAATTGTTATGGCGTGTAATTAATGTGAATCTTTTTGTCTTACCGGAGTGGGGCCCACATGGTTTCGTTTTTACATAAAATAATCTTGCGATTTGTATGGCTGATAGCCGGCTCCATATTTCTGTCTCTTTAAAGTACTACAAGTTTGTATGAGAATGCTAACTTAAAAATATGAATAAAATAGGCACATTTTGAGAGTGTAAATATTTTTTTTTAAAAATAATGTGGCAATGATAGTATTATTATTTTAGTACTAAATTATTAATAGTTTGACTTCATAAAATTTAAATATAATTTTAATTTTATACTTGAACTTCTTTTTGTTATAGATATATTACTAATTATTTATTATTTTTCTTTATCCGGGGCGGAGCCCGGAGCACAGCTCTAGTATATATATATTTTGGAAGACACTAAAGAGTAGTCATAAGTGAGAACTATTTGGCAAAAGGCAGTCACTGACAAAGAAATGAAGAATTTGATTGCATAGAACTCAGTACTCCCGTCGTACTGATAGGCATCTTCTTTGGTTAATAGACCTTTCAGTGTTTAAGGGGGGCAGTCAGGGGAAAAGAGTAGGTCCGATGGGCATCGGACCTATCTCTGTCCGATGAGTACTTGTGACTGCACGATCTGAAATTTGGAATCGATCTCTGATTAGCGGAGCACTCTTAGTTAACGGATCCGGTATGAATTAAACCCTCAAGCATGCCAAACCTGATCAGAACCAGATAGAAGGAAACCCAGACCATCAGAACAGTAACTTCTATGTCAAAACAACACAAATTATCCAAATACCCTCCAGATTACACAACATAAAATGCGAAACGCAAAAAAGCATGCAGTAAATAACAGAATATCATAAAAAAAAAAACGCTCAAGTGTTGTGAATAACAATATAACGTTTACTAACATATCCACATAAAACCAAAGAAAACATCACAAATTTTTGCATATTACAAGATTCTAGCAACATTACAATCAGCTTATACCAAAAAGTAAGTCCTATACTCCTGTAAATCTTGTGAACACAAAAAGGAACTATGTTCCAGCAAATAGAATGATGGATCTGCCTTTTGTCGATCTTGGAGATATTGCATCAATTGCCCCGGCAACTCCTAACTCCATATCACGATTCCTTCTCTGTTACAACTTACAAGTAAAGCAATTCATAGTAATCACTTCTCACTTCTTCTTAACAAGGCCCTAACTCCATATTGCATCTGCATCATAAGCATTGTAGAACTCTATAAGCAATTCATAGAAATCACTCTTAACTCCATATTGCATCATAAGCATTGTAGAACTTGAAGGCCTCATCTACTGATGCAAATTCCATTCCCATGGTTGGTACCGATGCCTTTGGTGCTTGGTTATCATCATCTGTACATCCATCTAGAGAAAAATAGACAACAATATCTTAAAGAAATAAGAAACTTGTTGACTTGCTAAAACTGATATCCATATAATCTTTTCTTACAGAAAAGATTAGATGCAAATGAAGAATACGGAAGGTACTGTGGTGAATCAATTAGTGAAATTGTTATGGACTATATCAATTTTATTAGTATCTAGCTAAACACCATAAAAAGAACAAAGGAAAAAGAGGACAATTTAACTCTATCAGTAATTGATACTAAAAATTAATACTGTTATTTTCCAAACTATCATGTACAATTCTATGTATAGTCTCAATACTAATGCATCCCCAGTCATACTCCGATTATTTGTAGTTACATAATTTTAATAAATTGACAAACCCAGTGAAGAGGATTCTGGTGTGTCGACTTCTGACTGAGAATCCGGTTCAATTTCAGTACTTCTATCCAATTCTTCGTCAAAGAATGGCGCAACATGGAGCGAGTCGGGATGTTGCTCCTCAGATGATTGTGATGGATTCATGGGGCTTGAGAAGTTCAATCAAAATAGAGGGATTTCCAAAGCACAACAGTGAGGTCTTTGAGAGACAGGAGAGTGGGCAGGGCATGGTCTTGTGGGTCCAGGGGGTAGCGCGAGGGTGGGCGGTGCGGAGCCGGGGGGGGCGGAGCGGTGCTGGGGGTGGGCGGAGCGGTGCCGTGGTGGGCGGTGCGGAGCCGGGGCGGCGCTGCGGAGTCGGGGTGGCGATGCTGAGTCGGGGCGGCGGTGCCGAGCCGGGGTGGGAGACTGGGAGCGGAGCCAGAAGAAAACGATCGAGAGAGCAAGTTGGAGAGAGAGAGGATCTGAAAAGAGAAAGAAAGGATTGGGTTTTGGAGTGTGCACTGTGCAGTGTTTAACGGATGCAGATCCGATAATCAAGAGAGCAATTTGGAGATATCAGATCATGTGGTCACGAGTGCTCATCGGACCGAGATAGGTCCGATGCCCATCGGACCTACCCTTCTCCCGGCAGGGTATATATACTGTTCTGGTTCCGATACATGTGAAACTGAAATCATATTCATAAATGTTGAATACTTCCACTTTGGAGTAATTGCATTCGTGGTTCGAATTTATGGTACTGGAAGACCGTTTCTTGGATGCAGAAATTAATGCCGCTGAAGTAAGAGAGCACATGGAATATCACTGCAGTACATGTACAAGACCCATAAATGACCAGATTTAGCCCATTCCATAAAGAGGAGGGATCCATTCACAATGCATGTTTTGACAATCTTGACAATGGTCATCTTTAAAAATTTGTAAAAAATCATAAAAAATCTTAAAAATGAAAAAAGTTTTATTGATCCATAATTTAACTTATAGATTGATAGTGTTTCAAATTTCAATCAATTTGAACATCATTTGATGCCTTATCAAAATTTTGTACATTTTTTAACGGTTGTAATTAAAAGATCTTTAAAGAGCTATCAAATATCGCTTAAATTGAATATAATCGGAAACATAATCAATCTATAAGTTAAGCATAACTTCCATAAACTTTTTTTCATTTTTAAGATTTTTTATAATTTTTTACAAATTTTTAAAGATGACCATTGTCAAGATTGTCAAAATATGCATTGTCAATGGATCCCTCCTCTTCCATAAAAACCAATTAGTTATATTATAGGCCTCTAATGTCATGGGCATTGGTTGACATATCAATGCTCTAGACTTGGCCCATTCCTAACACGATAAGGGGATTAATATTGTTAGGTCCCAATTGGTACCTGGTAAGCAAAACAAAACCAGCTTTAGCATGAGCTGATTAATTATGATACCGGCAACAGAAAAGCATGAGGAGGGAACCAAACAAATATGCTACCTGCTACAATTTATATCATCTAGAGCACCAATAGACAATGACCCTCCTGACTGATTGGAGCCAATTTATATAGACAAAGAGCAATAGAGGACTCGACGACAATCCCAGTTCTAATTTTGAATTAAAACTGTAGAAGCATGCTTCTGGTTTTGAATTCACTACTAGTGAAGGCCACTAGATCTATAACGCTGTTTGGTTTGCATCTCTTAATCAGCTTCACCATGTCCAATTTTTACAGTTGAAAACCTATAACTTCTCAGATGTACCATGTCTTCATCTTTTTTTAAAGGTCAGTCATGGTATCAAGGTGATTAAAATAGGAACATTGTAACAGAAAATGCAGAATACAAGTCATTCCAAGTGATCACAGATAGCATGCCATCTAAATCATCACAAGGAACCTCACTTTATAAGATACAAAATAAGTACATGATGCCGAATTGCTTATACCGGATCTTAACAATAAACTATCTCAATTAACTAATTATTAAACTAACATTAACAACCCAAAACATAAGAAATAAATGCAAGGAAATGATACCATAATACTCTTATGAAAGGAAATTATAAGGATCCAAATGCATCAGCATTGTTGGAAGTTGATCCAAAATTAACCGTCCATAATTAGAGTCAAGTTTTTAGTTTCTTGTTTTTGTACGGAGGTGCAGTACATGACTGCGTTGGTTTAATTTTTGGGTAGCTAATTTAGTTTAGTTAATTTAGGTAGTCTAAATTTGTGGTGTCCATGTACGGACAATGGTCCAAGTTTAGATTAACCATTTAATTAGAATTAGAGTTCTATTATGGGTTAGTACGGTCAATAATTAGTTACAGGTTAGTATTATATAAGAGTCCATGTATCTTTGTATTTTCGGTGTGGAATAATAAATCGAGTTTAGTTCATACTTTGTCTCTCTTTCTTTTGTTTGTTTCCACCAAAATTATCCAACAATTTGGTATCGGAGCGATCCAATATCCAACAAGCATGACCTTTCGTGGCGAATCATTGACCTTCTTCTGCAAAGAAAGACGCCCAGGATAATCCCTGTCTACCCTTGATTTGCCATAAAAAACCCTATCAATGTCGACAAGACATAAAAAGATGGTTAACTGTTATTGTTTTGTGATGCTTGCTCTGGTTGCTCCTAACTGTTATTGTTCTGTGATGGTTAACTGTTATTGTTTTGTGATGTTTGACCGATTGCAGTTTACAGAAAATTCACAGGTCAAATCCAATTGGCATTCTGCAGCTAGCGGGGGCAATTTAAAATTTTTCATGTTCTTATTCTGTTTAATTTAGAGTTAATAACTAAAAAAGAGTTAATAACTAACAGAGCTTATTGAGCACTAGTACTGCAAACATACCTTGTCAGCGTATTCAGTCCAGACTAGAGGCAACAAATTTCTGAGCTTTAATATAATCCAAGCCACCGGCTATCCTGGTTTTTTCCAAAATTTTTAATCAGCTTCATTTTTATATTATCAGTTATGTCTAATAAAATCAAGACTGATTTGAATGAAATTCTCTAACAAGGGAACTAAAGTAGTCCTAGTTGATCAGTATGATACAAACCTCATTCCAGGTCAGGGTGTACTCCAGTATAGGGTTTAGGGTGTACCATCAAGATAACCTAATATCATTATAGTGTACCGTAAATTAATTGGTCAAGATCTCTTCCAGATACCATCCAAATTACTGATGCACTGTCACCCTAATATCACAGGTATTTGGAAGAAATCTTGATAAATTACTGATACTTATTGTTTACCCTAAGATCAGTATAATCAGTAACATGGCAAATAGAAGTATCATATGGCACAGATACCAATGTATGGAACTGATGATTTGTATTGTTAGTAGCAAATTCAGGAGACAACTTGGATCCTAGAAAATACATTGTAGCTGAAGGTAATACACAAATAAAAGACATAATTTCTCTGACCTGTACAGATGTTCTTAATTATTATCAAGCAGCATAAGATCAGAATAATTTACCTTGTAGTTTATGCCGTGTTGCAAGCACCACTCCTTCAGCAAGGGGCATTTAATAACTTCAACTTCACAAGAGTCCACACAAAGCAGCTCATCCGCCAGCAATTGCAATATAGGACACTCCCAAATCTTCGGACTTCTGAGCGAAGTGAGGTTGCTTAACCCCAACAGCGAGTAATGATATGAAGCCTCATTTGTACTCTTAGTCAGCTCAGTAGAAGGTTCAACATTCATGAGCAAAATTTGCAGGTTCTCACAGCAATCGATACAAAGTTTGACCAATGATTTCAACCCTTGTATTCCAGGCACAGATATTAGCTCTTGACAATCAAAGATATATAACTCTTGAAGCTCTGGTGGCAGAGACTCTGCTCTTATGATTTGCAAACTGTGACATCGCCATATGGTTAGGTACTTCAGTCTGCAAAGGCTGCCAAATGGAAGGAATCTAAGATTCATGCACTTGAACATTTTAAGTCTTTCAAGTGATGCGCATGAGCTGGGATTACCAATCCATTCTGGAAATGTACTGCCACCATAATAACATATTTCAAGCTTTCTTAGGTTAGGGTGGGGCTGGAGAGCCGCCATCACCTCACAATGATCTTCACGATATATTCTGTGGCCTTCCATGATTTCCAACAAAATTCCATTTCGTACACTAGCACCAGGTGACCAGTATAGTTCAAGAGACTCCAAGTTGTGCATGCTCACAAGATTAGCACATTGGATGTCAGTTAGATCGGACCCATTTTCTAAACCCGTAAGGCAAACAGATGTACCTAGATTGTGGAACTCCCTGAACCATCCTATTTTCTCGCAAGTAAGACGCACACATAGTGATTGAATTCCTACAAGTTTGCCCAAGCTTCGTGGAAGAGCACCTTGACAATCTATGTGCAGAGAGTGAAGATTTGTAAGGCTTCCCATATCATTAGGAAGCTCTTTAAGGCTATTGTCTAGAAGAATGAGTTTGCTCAAGGTCTTGAGCTGACAAAATGACTTAGGCAACCGCTCAAGAAGATAACAGTTTGATATCTCTAGTGTTTCTAGGCTAACTAGATTTTCCATGCCGGATGGCAACTTCCGAAGTTCCATACAAAATTTAATTTTAAGGTTTCTCAAGGCCTTGAGCTCGCAGAGTGACTCAGGCAACCACTTAAGGAGAGCACAATATGATATCTCAAGTTTTTCCAGGCTAACTAGATTTCCCATGCCTAGTGGCAACTTCCGAAGTTTCTGACAATCTTTAATTTTAAGGTTTCTCAAGGCCTTGAGTTCGCAGAGTGACTCAGGCAACCACTCAAGGAAATAACATCCTGATATTTGTAGTGTTTCAAGACTAACAAGATTTCCTGTGCCTTTTGGGAACTCATTGAAAGTACAATTCATAATTTTCAGATATTGCAAGTTGTAAAGAGAGCATATGCATTCAGGTAGCCTTTTCAAAGGGAACTCACGAAGCGAAAGATAATGAAGATGTTTCAAATTACCACCCAAGGAAACAAATTCGAATACATGGTTCTGACAAAGAGAACCTAATTCATGATTCTTGCACATATCTATTTCTAGAGCTCTTAATTTTTGTGGCATTGAAAGGTTAGTGGTCCTTACAACAGTTTCAACACCTAGGCCCACAATGACCAGTGTACGTAGATGTTTGAGGTTTTCGAAGGGTATAGGTTCGATAATTTTTTTAAAACCAGCTATATATAAATTGTATAGTTCGTAAGAAAAATCTGGAAGTTTATTGATCGAACTAACCTCTATGAAAAAACATCCATTTTTTGAATTAAGTCGTGCTAAATCATGAATCAAGTCATGTAACTTAAAACATTCCCAAGGAGTACTTGTGTAGTTTAAGCCTTCAAAAAAGGATCTCTCCCACAGTTGTTTACCATATTCAAAACCAATTTTTTCTGCACTTTTATTCCCTTTGGACTCTATATAACCCTGAGAAATCCAAAATTCCACCAAATTCTGTAAATTATACTTATAATCCTTAGGGAACATGGAACAGAATATTAAACACGGCTTCAAGTATGTTGGAAGGTGTGCATAGCTCAACTGAAGGGATGGAAATATGGCATTGCTAGCATTAGTTTCCCATAACTTACTTTCCAGGATTTCTCTCCAGCTCTCTTCATCCATCTCATGCCTCAAAAGACTAGCAATTGACTTTACTGCTAATGGTAGTATGCCACACTTTTTTATGATCTGCTTTCCGATTTCTTTGAAATTTGAACCCACAAGCTGGTCGACTCCACTATCAAATGCATAATGCTTGAACAATGACCAACATTGTTCTTTGGACAAACAACCAATGTTGAAAGTTTGATCTGTTTGCATAAGATCAGCGACAGGTTTACTTCTCGTAGTTACTAGGATTTTCACTGAAGCTGCTGATATGAAAGGAACCTTAAATTCTTCCCAATGATTCCTATTCTCATTCCACACATCATCAAGAATGAGAAGTAGACTTTTCCCTCTTATCACCTCGATAACTTCTTCTTGCAAAGCACTTAGATTTGTAAAATTGCACGTCCTCCGAGTAATGGACTCGAGCGTTTCTCTTGTCAGCCTTTCAACATTGAAATCCTCTGATACACAAACCCACCCAAATTTATCGAACGCTTGTCGAGCTTTTAGATCTTTATATGCAAGTTGTGTAAGGGTTGTTTTGCCTAGACCCCCCTTTCCAATGATTGTCACCACAGAAACAACATTTCCATCATTACGTTGAGAAGACAACAAATAGATGAGCTCCTTCTTTTCTGTTTCTCGGCCAAAGATACCTGATTCATCTACAAGGTGACTTGTTTGAGACCTTTGCTCACTGCTAGAACGCCGGGTCCCATCTTCCTCCCGCAGTTGTAGCTTTATCCGATCATTCGCAATCTCCTCAAAGCTACACTTTATTTGTTGTATTTGGTCCAGCATGCCATCTGGAATCTGAAATGTTATAATTATTTATAGGTGTATGCTCAAATAAAGTTTCATGGAGAGAGATGGAGGGAGAGAGAGACATTATCACAATTAGCCTGAAATTTAAGTTCATTTAAAACCATATAGTAATTAGAAAAAAAAAAAACTACAATTTAGATGGCAAGAAGAAGATAAAGGAACCACACACATTACATCTTTCAGACACATTTTCTTGCTTTTATAAATTAGTAGTTTGTACTTGTTTTGATTTATAGGCTCAAAAAAAATTTGAAGTAACTAATTACCAGAATTAACTTCCTTTTACAGGAATCAGATGAAGAAGCATTTCTTGCCTCTACTTGAGCGCGTAGGATTTCATAGCGGTACTCGTCCAGCACATCCTCAGCATCATAGGCAACTCCTCTGAGCTCCTTGAGCCAGAGCTGAACAGACTGGTCTCTAACCTCCCTCTGCTCTGCATCGTGCAAAGTGGCCTTGATCCGTTCCAGCATCCTCATCAGTGCTTTCAGTTCGGCCTCAATTTTCTGGCTTTCATCTAGAGAAGCGCCAGGTGATGAGAAAGAAGACGATGACACTTGTACTGCAGAGCTTCGAACAACAGGAAGCAATTTGGTGCCTAAAGAAAGAAGGTTGGTAATCACCCCTCTGAGCCCCATCACGTATGATCAGAATCCAGAGAGTATTAATTTGTGAGACGGCGAGTTGTTAGATTGTTGGCTAATTGGGTTTGGGAAGAAAGCAAAGAAACATAATGAAAGTGATGAGTGTGAGCTGATCGAGTAGGAAATGAATTGGGAAAGGGGAACAGAGTGAAAGCACTCAACGCAGGATCGTTTGGTCAGCTGCTTTATCTTTCGCTTTTCATTTATTAATTAATTTTCATGAAATCCACTATCCATTGCCTCTTCCTTTTTCTTTTATTTAGGGGCCAGGTCGAAACTTTATTTGTAGTGTTCATTTGTCTAGTGCAGCCTTTTTTTTATACTTTACAAAATATTATTGTTGACTGCCCCCAAGAAAAATCCTCCTTAAATATACTTCTGTCAGTACATCTTCTTGTATATAAAGTATGAACACCCCAATGTAATAAATATGAGCACCCGATAATACATTATATGAACACCCAAGTTAGCCAGTTAGGGCGGACGGTTATTCATCATAATGTGTCATAATAGAATCATTTACTAGAACATGGAATCTTGGACGACCCACATGAAATTATCAATGTGTAGGTATGAACACCAAATATGTCGACTATGAACATCTTATCGTGAGAGGTATGAACACCCTGAAAAAATAGGTACGAACACAAGGTTTGTGCAAACATTTTTTTATATAACACTTTCACATAACAAATTTGGCTATTAAGTGGTGGGACTTGATTTTTAGAGTCAAAATGTGTGTGATTAGTGAGAATCCGGTTCTTGAACTAGAATCTTAATAGAATATTAGTGGGAGACATTTAAGGGGACAAAAGAAGGGGGACAAGAGAGCTGTGAAATCTTGGGGCCTAAGGTTGCCACGGGGCGTCGGAATCGGAGACTGATCAGACGGCAGAGGAGACAACGACCGTATAATTAAGATAACTAGAATGACTTCTAAGAGGTTATGGGTTCAATTCTCCATGGACACAAAATAAAAAGTTCCAATAAAACGGATGGAGTATTCCACTTTCTTAAAAAAAAAAAAAAAAATTAAGACGCAAGCGTCGCGGGAGCTGATGAATTTGATTTCTTGGGAGTAATGTGTGTTCTCTTTGGGCCCTCAAATTTGATCTTCAATTGATTCCCTATGGGTGTGCGTGATGGATGGCTCAAAACAATTGGATATATAATGGGGACAAATATGTTCAAACTTTTTTAGAGAAAAGGTGCGACATGAATTGATATCCCTTTTATAAATGATGATTTATTTTGTATATTCTTATTTCAAATCCCCGTATTCATTTTATACACTTGGTTCCACTCGAGCACTATTTGTGTATATTTGGTTTTCATGTGGTGAGATTTCCGAACTAGAGTTTAACACTTCGTGTCATCCACGTAATAATCGCCACTAATTCTTATGTTTAGAGTACTAACCATGTGTCGAAATGAAAGCCCAAGAGCGATGCATAAAAGAAAAAGAAAACAAAACAGAAATCATTGATCTTATTTATGCAGGCATTGAGCCCAAGGCCCAGGTTAATTAAAACTTAAAGCCCTTGCGTGATGCAATCTCCTTCGAAATTACTAATAAGGTCCATCGAAAGAACGTATCCTCTGCTGCGCAGTATTGTACTGCACAGCTAATCGACGATGTGGATTACAGGGTGGCTTTTTTGAGATTGAATTGCACGAATCTTAAAGCGAATCCAACGGCCACAGTACTGTGCAGTAGAGGATATGAATTGGCGCTGCTCAATTTACTGCCTGGTTTCTTCTGTACATGCCGTATCCGTTGGATGATACAATTTTCACAAAACCTGACAGATACATGCCGGAATCCATTGGATGATACAAGTTTCACAAAATTAACTACCCTTCTCAAAACTTTAGCAAGCACACTATATTTTCACAAGACCTGGTGTGCTTTACCGCGTCCGCATCGGCTACGATCCATGCGCGATCGTAGGACCCTCCAATTCTTCAATCTTATCCGTCAAATAATAACAACTGTCCAGATACCTAATTAATTCCATCTTTAAGCTTTTTTGCTTCCTATCAGTGGCTTTTTTACTTTAGTGACAACAATACCCTTGACAACAGTATTTTGTTTATGTATTATATGAGTTAGACTATTATATTAACGTTAGGATTTCAGACTGAAATGCTAACTCCACAAAATTTATGTTATCGTGTCCGAAATTATGATTTATGGTGCCCAATAAACTCTTTATATATAAATATTGAGGCATACAAAAATTTTTCATTTTTAGCCTTTTCTAAGTACATGTTTTGAATCTTAGAAAATAGCATGTAAAAACATTAATATTTTATTAATATTTATGAAAATGAATTTTTTTTGTATTCCCCAATATTTTCATATAAAGAATTTATTGAGCTCCATAAATCGTGATTTCGGATACAATAACATAAACTTTGAGACGTTAGCATTTCGGTCCGAGGAAAACATAAACGTTAGTATAATAGTCTAACTCGTATTATTATATTATAATATGTTGGAAAGCGCTTGGGCACAAGAAATGAAGAAAACATGGGCAAGAAATTGGGCAGCCAAAAACATAAGCAGCAAAGCCATATTGAAAATTTTGGGCAACTAAAACTCAATCCAAGCGGCGCTATTGAAAATTAATGGTACAGAACATATACATAGATAATGACGGAGGAGATTGAAGAATTGAAGGGTCCTACAATCGCTCACGATCATCGTAGCCGATGCGGACGCGTGCTTTACCATAGTATCTAGATCTATTGATGAAAAGGAACCTGCAAATTGGCAAAAAGAGCATATATAAAGAAAGTTAATTAGACGGCACTTAAGATGAACAGCTAGTTAACAAGATGCTCCCACACTACCACAGAGAAAAGCATCAACAGCGGTTATTTAATGACAATTCCCAGCGGTTCAGTGACCGTCTGTAATACCGGGGTTGCTAATGCTTACTAAAGAACCGTTGTTGATGCTGTTAATCAACAACGGTTTATAAGAAGGAACCGTTGTTGATGATAGCAATTCCCAACGGTTTATAAGAAATAACCGTTGTTGATTCTTAAGAATTAACAACTGTTTTTTGTAAATAACCGTTGTTGATTCTTAAGAATTATCAACTGTTTTTTGTAAATAACCGTTGTTGATTCTTAAGAATTAACAACTGTTTTTTGTAAATAACAGTTGTTGATTCTTAGAAATTAACAACTGTTTTTTGTAAATAACAGTTGTTGATTCTTAGAAATTAACAACTGTTTTTTGTAAATAACAGTTGTTGATTCTTAGAAATTAACAGCTGTTTTTTGTAAATAACAGTTGGGATGATGATTTTTTTTTAAAAAAAAAAAATTGTTTATTTATAGAGATCAGCCCTTTGCTCATTCAAATTAGATATTATATACCATATTAACAAAAAAAATGTACATTAAAAAACTAATAATAAATTCTAATAATACCACAGATTAATTACCAAACTAAAATCCAATATAATATCATATTCATATATCCAACAAAATTAAAATCCATCATAATATAATAGAATTTCACAAATCCTAATAATATCCGTATACATCAGCACCTTCTCCTAATCTTGCATCATCACTTCCTCCTGATCTTGTACCAGCATCTCCTAATCTTGCATCAGCACCTTCTCCTGTGCCCGAATCTACAGGGAGTACAGTGAGTTTGCAATAATATATTTTTTTTGCAATATCTTAGAAACAATTTCGTACATGAATTATTTACAATTCAGTTTGTTAATTTTTTTCTTGACTTTAGGGGAAGAAAGTTTGACTACGATTTGTTTGAACTTTGAGAGAGCAAGGAAAGTAAGTGCCGGTGCTACCTTGAGAGAGCAAGAAAAGAGCAGGGATGGTGCTGCCTTCGCTGTCGGAGAGACCAAGGAAAGCGAGGGTTGGTGCTGGCCTTCTTTGTGCGGAGAGCAGGGAGAGTGAAGTTGGTGGTAGCCTCCGTTGCGGGAAGGCCTTTTCGCGGAGAGTTGGTGCTGGCCTCTATTGCGCCGCCATTGCCGCTATCAAGCAGCCCTCCATCATGCTCCATGAAGAGGGAAGGGTTTTAGTCAGGTTTTGAAATTGGGGAAAATACAAATTGACTAAGGTCTGAAGTTGAAATTATAGTAGAGCAAAAGACGAAGTGGTGGGTGAGTTAGTGACATGATTCAAAAATTTTGTCTGGGAAAAGAATCCACAACGGTTTCATATAAAAAACAGTTGTTGAAAGATGTGGAGGCAGGAACCTAGGGAAAACAATCACCAACGGTTGTTAAAACAAAACCGTTGTTAATTATTTCACAATACATATTTTATGTTAAAAAGAATCAACAACTGTTTTTAAGAAAAAAACGTTGGTAAATGCTGCAAAGACTCTTATTCTAGTAGCATGGCTCTTGGAGAGAATCAACAACTGTTTTTTGTAAATAACAGTTGTTGATTCTTAGGAATTAACAACTGTTTTTTGTAAATAACCGTTGTTGATTCCTAACAACTGTTTTTTGTAAATAACCGTTGTTGATTCTCAGGAATTAACAACTGTTTTTTGTAAATAACCGTTGTTGATTCTCAGGAATTAACAACTGTTTTTTGTAAATAACCGTTGTTGATTCTCAGGAATTAACAACTGTTTTTTTGTAAATAACAGTTGTTGATTCTCAGGAATTAACAACTGTTTTTTGTAAATAACCGTTGTTGATTCTCAGGAATTAACAACTGTTTTTTGTAAATAACCGTTGTTGATTCTCAGGAATTAACAACTGTTTTTTGTAAATAACCGTTGTTGATTCTCAGGAATTAACAACTGTTTTTTGTTAATAACAGTTGTTGATTCTTAGGAATTAACAACTGTTTTTTGTAAATAACCGTTGTTAATTCTTGCACATGAATATTTTACGTTACCAAGAATCAACAACGGTTTGAACTTTAGAAACCGTTGGGAATGCTGTCCCTTTGCCAACAGTTTTTTATAGTGAACCGTTGTTAATTCTTGCACATGAATATTTAATGTTACCAAGAATCAACAACGGTTTTAACTTGACAAACCGTTGGTAATGATTAGCCCTTTCCCAACGGTTTTTTAGAGTGAACCGTTGTTAATTCTTGCACATGAATATTTTATGTCAGCCAAGGATCAACAACGGTTTTTGTTTTATAAACCGTTGGGAATGCTCCACCTTTCCCAACGGTTTTTTATAGTGGACCGTTGTTAACTCGTGCACATGAATCAACAACTGTTTCTTCTTAAGGAACAGTTGGGAATGATATGCCTTTCCCAACTGTTTTTTAAAGGAACAGTTGTTGATTCTTTCTCAGATTTCGGGGTAGTCTTTAGCAACTGTTCCTTCTGATAAACCGTTGCTGATGTGTTTAATTAAATTTCCAAAATGCCACTGCCACTTTTCAACAACGGTTTTCTTGAAAACAGTTGCTAAGTTGGGGTTGCTAAAGCCCATCTCTGTGGTAGTGCCATGATGTAATTTGTAAGTAAATAATACCTTTATTAGATAAGTTAGGTAATTAGTTTACTTAGAATTTATATATTAGATTGAGTAGTTGACTAAGTCAATACAGTGTATGTAATGATCTATTATAAATAGACTAAGTGTAATCAATGTACAAGGATCAATAAAAAAATCATTTCTCTCTCTTACCGTTATCCGTTTATGGTATCAGAGCTTATCTCCTCTTCCTCTTTCTCTTTCTCTCGAAGAAAAACAAATCCCAAATTCTATCAATAGCTACTACTCTCTCAATCAATTCTACCCCTTCTCCGTCCATGATCTCTTCTACTGACAGCATCGTTCATATCACGCTTCCGATCTCTGCCAAATTGGATCGCTCAAACTTCCTAACATGGCGATCTCAAATCGAACCTATTGTCACTGGATTCGGTTTGTCTAGTTATCTTGACGGCTCAATTGCGGTTCCTCCTCGACAGATTGCTACCGATTCAACTCTTGCTACAAATCCCGCCTTCGTCACATGGCTAAAGCAAGATCAACTCTTGCTCGGATGGTTGAGATCGTCCATGAAAGAATCGATCTTGTCTCAGGTGGTGAAATGCCAAACTGCTACAGAACTCTGAAAATCTTTGCATCAGGTTTATTCTGCTGTCTCAAGGGCGAAATTGATGGATCTCCGTCGACAATTACAGACCACAACTCGTGCCGGATCTTCTTGTGAGGAATACTTTGACAAAATGCAACAAATTGCTGATCAACTCAGTGCAATTGGTGAACCTATATCTGACTCTGATCTTGTATCTTACATTCTCAGTGGTTTAGGTTCTGAGTTCAATTCATTTGTAGTAGCAATCAATACCAGAATTGAACCTGTTTCCCTTACTGATCTTCATGGTCTTATGCTTGGTCATGAGGCTCTCTTGAACTCTCAAAATAGCACCTTAGCTTCATCTCTACCAGATCCATCTGCCTTTTATGCAGGCAAGAAAAAGGGAAAAAATCCTGGTTCAAGATTTTTCTCTCCTATATCTCCCAACATACAGTATGTTAGACCTTCTAACAATACATTCAAACCCCCTCTTTTACCAAATCCACCTCAATCATCTTTTTCTGCACCTGGTACACATACTGGTATTAGATACCCACCTGGATCTGTACCAGTATGCCAAATCTGCAACAAAAAGGGGCATGCTGCCTTACAATGCTGGTATAGGTGTGATATTGCAAGATACCCTGGTCCTTCTCCTCAGGCCAATGCAGTCAATTCTCAATACCAAGCCCTGCCTCAGGCCAACATAGTTACATCTCCATATCAAGCATTGCTCTCTGCTCCAAATACAAAACCTGAAGAAGGCTGGTTTCTTGATTCTGGTGCTTCACATCACGTCACCACTGATTTGAACAATCTCTCCTCCTTTCTTCCATATGGTGGCTCTGATCATCTTCAAGTAGGAAATGGTAACTTTCTCAAAATCTGTCATATTGGTTCTAGTTCTATATCTGGTAATGGTCCTGATCTAGTGTTAAAAGATGTCCTGCATGTACCACAAATAACAAAAAATTTAATCAGTATCTCCAAATTGGTCAAAGATAATCCTATTTTTATACAATTTTTTGACACTTGTTGTTTCATAAAGGACCTCCACACCATGACCATACTGGTACAAGCAAATGAAACTAATGGACTCTACAAGATTGCCCTAAATCCTCAAGTTTTCATTGGTGAAAGAGCTTCTGCTGACTTGTGGCATGCTAGATTGGGCCACCCTTCTATGGCAACTACTAGATATATACTACAAAACAATAAACTACCACTGTCTTCTCCTGTTTTACATAACTGTGATGATTGTTGTAAAGCCAAATCTTGTATTTTACCTTTTTCTCCTTCAACTAATGTAGCTGTTTTTCCTTTGCAAATTGTGCACTCTGATTTGTGGGGACCTGCCCCTGTAGTTTCTGCTAATGGTTTCAGATATTATGTCAGTTTTATTGATGAGTATTCCAGGTTCTCATGGATTTACTTTCTGCATTCTAAAGATGAATTGGTGCATGTTTTCTCCTTGTTCAAATCTCAGGTTGAAAATCTGTTTGATTCTACAATTAAGGTATTACAAAGTGATAATGGTACTGAACACAAACCTATCTCCAGGTTATTTCCTCAAATTGTTCATAGAACTTCCTGTCCATATACCCCTCAGCAGAATGGTCTTGCTGAGAGGAAACATAGACACATCATAGAGCTGGGCCTTTCAGTCATGTCACATGCTTCAATTCCAATTAAATACTGGGATCATATTTTTCAAAGCATTGTGTTTATCATTAATAGAATTCCTCCTACATCATCTCCCCACATTTCTCCTTTTTCCATGTTATTTAAACAGAATCCTGATTATCTGTTCTTTCGTGTGTTAGGCTGTTTATGTTATCCATATATCAGACCCTATAATGCACACAAATTGGAGTTGAGATCTCTACCCTGTGTTTTTTTGGGATATTCTCAACATCAGAAGGGTTATAAATGTCTTCACATTGCCTCCAATAAAATCTATACAAGTAGAAATGTCAAATTTATAGAGCATCAGTTTCCCTTTGCATCTTCTTCATCCAATTCTTCACAATCTGATTCTGATTATAATTCTGTATTATCTCTTTTTCTTTCTACACAATCCCCTGAGACTTGGCCATGTCCAGAGGATTCAATAACTTTTTCTAGGCCAGATTCCTTTGTAGGTAACTCTGGATTGGATCTTGCTCCTCCTACAACTGTAGAAGATCAACACAATTTAGCTGATGTTGTTGTTCACAGTCAGACTAACACCATTCCTCCATCTTCCTCCTCTCATCCAATGGTGACAAGGTCTCAGGACAACACTAGGAAGCCTAAGAAGTTTACTAATCATATTACCTTTGTCTCAACTCGTCATCCCCCTCCATCTGTGCCTTCTGATGATGAACCTTCCACCTTTGTTCAAGCAAACAAACACCCTCACTGGAGAGAAGCCATGGCACAGGAACTCAATGCTTTGATTCAAAATAAAACTTGGGTTCTTGTTCCTTCTTCTCCTGATTACAATATCATAGGTTGCAAGTGGATTTATAAAGTGAAGAAGAATGCTGATGGCTCAATTCAACGCTATAAAGCTCGTTTAGTGGCAAAAGGATATACACAAGAAGAAGGTATCGATTACCATGAAACATTCAGTCCAGTTGTCAAACCCACTACAATCAGACTCGTTCTATCATTAGCAGTGACTCATAAGTGGGCTATATGCCAACTAGACGTCAACAATGCCTTTCTTCATGGCGATCTCACCGAAACTGTTTACATGGCTCAACCACCTAGCTTCCTTGACTCCTCCCACCCTGATCATGTATGTCTTCTCCAAAAATCCCTTTATGGTCTTAAGCAAGCACCTCGTGCTTGGTTCCACAAGCTGGTTGCTGCTCTTTCTTCTCTTGGATTTCTACCTTCACAATCTGACCCCTCTCTCTTCATCTCTACAAACTCCTCTCACCTTACTCTTATCCTCATTTATGTTGATGATATAATCATCACAAGCTCAAACAATACCTTTCTTCAGTCCATTATAACCTCTCTTGCCTCTACATTTTCACTCAAAGACTTGGGAACCCTTCACTACTTCTTGGGCATTCAAGTCACTTCTACACCTACTTGTTTACATCTTTCTCAACCTAAATACATCCATGATATTCTTGTGCGTTCCAAAATGGATGGAGCCAAACCTTGTAGCACTCCTTCCACTCCTGGAGCTTCACTGTCTAAATACAAAGGCGTTCCAATGCATGATCCTCAACACTATCGCAGCATAGTTGGTGCACTTCAATATGTTACTATCACAAGGCCGGACATTACGTATGCTGTTAACAAAGCTTCCCAATTTATGCACTCTCCAACCGATGAACATTGGGCAGAGGTCAAAAGGATTCTACGTTATCTCAAAGGTACTATATACCATGGCCTCAATATAACTTCCTCTTCCTCTCTCCAGCTTCATGCATACACAGATGCGGATTGGGCAGGTTGCCCTGACGATAGGAGATCCACCACTGGCTTCTGTGTCTTCCTGGGCTCCAATTTACTCTCTTGGGGTTCAAAAAAGCAACCTACAGTGGCACGATCGAGTACTGAAGCTGAATACCGTAGTTTGGCAGTTGCTTGTATGGAAATCATCTGGCTTCAACAATTGTTGTCTGAATTACAAGTACATCCTTCATCAATTCCAAAGTTATGGTGTGACAACATAGGAGCAACGTTTCTGGCGGCAAATCCGGTGTTTCATGCTCGCACAAAACATATCGAAATTGACTATCATTTTGTTCGAGAAAAGGTTGCCTCCAAAGATTTAAAGGTGGAGTACATTTGTTCCAAAGATCAGTTGGCTGATATCTTCACTAAGGCACTGCCATCTCCAAGACTTCATTACTTGCGTTCCAAACTGATGGTCTGTGAGTTTCCTACCTCAGTTTGAGGGGGGCTATTAGATAAGTTAGGTAATTAGTTTACTTAGAATTTATATATTAGATTGAGTAGTTGACTAAGTCAATACAGTGTATGTAATGATCTATTATAAATAGACTAAGTGTAATCAATGTGCAAGGATCAATAAAAAAAATCATTTCTCTCTCTTACTGTTATCCGTTTAACCTTGCAACTGCTAATGTCAGGTGATTTAGGGGTCGAAACCGGGTAAAGCTTGTACAACTTCATTTTCTCATATGCAGATTTCGCCTCAGGATTCATATCTTCGATCGTTTTCCTTCTAGCTTCTCTAGCCTGTACACATTTTGAAGAAAAAAAAAATGTCAGGACACACTTAAGCTTGACCAAAATAATTAAGCAAGAACCATAAGCACAACAAACCAAATGAAAATTGAAAGTGGAGCTTATCTTCAGATGTGACTGGTTATAAAATAAACCTGACAGATACAGCACCATTACCTTGGCTATAAAAATGAGAAATATCTTGCGTCGATTGAAAAATTGTCCATACATCTATAGACCTACAAAGAATGTAACAAATACACATCGAAATGTAACAGATACATCCCGAAATATAACCTTTGAATGCTATGGATAGCTTTTCTATGGACACTAGGTAGTATTGTAAAAAAATTTGCCAGGCACCTTATAATATTCTAGAGTCTTTTTTCAACGATTTGCCTCAATCAAACGTAAAAAAGGAATTATATTAATGTAAAATCTGTAACATACCTGCCGTTGAGCAGCTTTTCTTTCTCGAACTTGTTGATCTTTCAATTCCCGTAGGTCTAAGAACAAATTCAGAACTAACTGAGCATACAAATTAAGTAATAATCTGCTATATTACAACACAAAAAGTCTTGAAGAAATCAGGACTCACCATAAACTATTGTGAATTTGCATCTATTAAACAACTTCAACATGTCCAGTATTTACAGATGGAAGTAGAACTATTGTGAATTTGTGATGTACCATGTCTCCATTTTTTTCAAAGGCAAGCCCCAATTCGAAGGCCATTGACCAGGGAACTTCTGAAAGTCTGAAACCTTTGTAAAACTACATTTTACCAGAACAAATATGCAGAATCCAAGTCTTTCCCAGTGATCACAGATAGCAAGCTATCTAAATTATCACAAGGAACGTCATTTTACAAAATACAAAACAATTACACGATGCTGATACCAAATTTTAAAGCATAAGCTCTCTCCAAAACTAATATAAAAAGGAATAAAAAGAAATGCTAACACAATAGTCTTACGAAAATAACAAAATGCATCTAAATGCAACACATGACCTTTCCAGACAATTCATTCACTTTCTCTGGCTAAAAGAGATGCACAGGATAATCCTTAAATATCATTCATTTGCATTATGCCACTGTCAGCAGAAGCCATCTGAAGTTTGCCACCATCAATCCTATCAAAGGCATCAATATATAAGCAAAAAAGGTAAATTCAAATTGTGTTTTGAGATGCTTGCTCTTGTTGTCTCTGAAAATAATGTTTAACAGATTTGAGTTTCCATAATTTTGAGTATCTTTCTATATAATCCTCTAACATTCAATTGACATTTTGCTGTTGGACAATTTTCAATGTGTCCTGCTTTCATTCAGTTTACTTAAGAGTCAATAACTAATATAGGTTAATAATACTGACCGCTATTACTGCCTACCTTGTGGGTCGTAAATTACATTTCAAGGCAAGTAGGCTAATCTGAATAGAAACTTTGGTACATTCAAGGTTATACCCAGAGTTTTTGGTCCAGACCAGAGGCAATGGATTTCTGAGCTTAAATACCTGTCATACCAATTATTCTGGTTTTCTTAAGCTATAATTGGTACAAATTATCAGTTCTGTCTAGTCAAATCAAGATTAATTTGAGTGAGATTCTCTAACAAGGGAACTTAAGTTGTCCCTGTTGATCGGTATCATACAAATTAATCTAATTTTCAGATTTGGGTATACCATCCAGTATATATAAAATAACCAGTATAAGACATTGCATCATGAGTTTTGCAGATCATAATATCATATGGCACAATTACCGATTTATGGAATTACCGAATTTTATGATTCGCTGACAATAGAAAATAAAGTGTAGCTTACGAATATAAATGACATAAGTTTCTCTGACCTGTACGGATGAACTTAATTATCAAGCAGCAGAAGATCAGAAAATATACCTTGTAGTTTATGCCGTGTTGCAAGCACCACTCCTTCAGCAAGGGGCAATCACCAACTTGAACTTCACAAGAGTCCACACAAAGCAACTCATCCGTCAACAATTGCAATTTGCGACACCGACCAATGCTCAGACTTCTAAGAGAAGTGAGGTTACTTAGCCCCAAAAGCGAGTTCTGATATGAAGACTCATTTGTACGCATTGTCAGCTCAAGAGAATGTTCAGCATCCATGAACAAAATTTGCAGGTTATAACACCGATAGATAGAAAGTTTGACCAATGATTTCAACCCTTGTATTCCAGGCACAGATATTAGCTCTCGACAATCAGAGATACATAACTCTTGAAGCTCTGGTGGCAGAAACTCGGCTCTTATGATTTGCAAACTGTGACATAGCCTTATGGTTAGGTACTTTAGTTTGTGAAGGCTGCCAGACGGAAGGAATCTAAGTTTTATACAGTTTACTATTTCAAGTGTTTCTAGTGATGCACATGAGCTGGGATTCCCAATCCATTCTGGAAATGTGCTGCCACCATAATCATGTATTTTTAGGTCTCTCAGGTTAGGGTGGGGCTGGAGAGTCGCCATCACCTCACAATGATCTTCAAGATATATTCCATGGCCTTTCATGATTCCCAATGAAATTCCAGCTTCTGCAGAAGCTCCTCCCGCCCATTGTAGTTTAAGAGACTCCAAGTTGTGCATGCTCACAAGGTTAGCACATTGGACATCAGTTAGATCGGAAACATTTTTCAATCCCTCAAGGCAAACAGATCTACCTAGATTTGGAAAATTCCTTAACCATCCTATTTTCTTACAATCCAAGTGGATAGATTGAAGATTTGTAAGGCTCCCCATATCATTAGGAATTAGTGCTTCAGGTCCATTCAATTTAAGATAGAGTTTTCTCAAGGTCTTGAGCTGACAAAAAGACTCAGGCAACCGCTCAAGGAGAACACAACCTTTTATCTCTAGTTTTTCCAGGCTAGCTAGATTTCCCATGTCTGGTGGCAACTTCTGAATTTGCGTACAGTATACAACTTTAAGCTTTCTCAAGGCCCTGAGTTTGCATAATGACTCGGGCAACCACTCGAGGAGATAACAACTTAATATCTCTAGTGTTTCCAAGCTAACTAGATTTCCCATACATGATGGCAACATCTGAAACTGCTCACAAGATTTAATTTTAAGGTTTCTCAAAGCCTTGAGCTCGCAAAGTGACTCAGGCAACCACTTAAGGAGATCACAGTTTGATAACTCTAGTGTTTCCAGGCTAATTAGTTTTCCTATGCTTTTTGGCAACTCATTGAAAGAACAAGACCAGAATTTCAGATTTTGTAAGTTGTAAAGAGAGCATATGCTTTCTGGTATCCTTTTAAAAACTAAATGACGAAGTGAAAGATAGCGAAGGTGTTTCAAATTATCAATCGGGGAAAGAAATTTAAATTTATGATCATGACAAATAAATTTAAATTCATTAGTGGTCCAGAAATCTATTCGTAGGGCTCTTAATTTTGGTGGAAATGAAAGGTCAGGAGCTAAGAAAATTTCAACACCTTGGTCCACAATTATCAATGTACGCAGAGTTTTGAAATTTACCAAGGGTATAGGTTCGATAATTTTCTTAAAACCACCAATATATAAATTGTATAGTTCGTAGGAAAAATCTGGAAGTTTACTGGATGAACCATCCCCTATGGAAAAACATCCATTTTTTGAATTAAGTCGTGCTAAATCATGAATCAAGTCATGTAACTTAAAATATTCCCGACCACTTCTACTTATCCAGTGTGAGCCTTCAAAAAAAGATCTCTGCCACAGTTGCTTTCCATATTCGAAACCAATCTTTTTTGCACTTTTGTTCCCTTTGGACTCTATATAACCCTGTGAAATCCACAATTCCACCAACTCCAGTAAATCAAACTCATAATCCTTAGGGAATGTGGAACATAATATTAAACAAGGTTTCAGGTATGTTGGAAGGCATGCAAAGCTCAACTGAAGAGGCGGGAATATGGCGTTGCTAGCATCTGTTTTCCATAGCTCACTTTCAAGGATTTCTCTCCAACTATCTTCATCCATCTCATACCTCAAAAGACTAGCAATTGACTTCACAGCCAACGGTAGCATACCACACTTTTTCATGATTTGTTTTCCGATTTCTTTGAAATTTGAACCCACACACTGATCATCTCCACTAGCAAATGCATAATGCTCGAACAGTGACCAACATTGTTCTTCTGACAAACGGCTAAGGTTGAAAGTTTGATCAGTTCGCATGATTTCTGCGACGAGTTTGCTCCTCGTAGTTATTAGAACTTTCACTGAAGCTGCCGATTTGAAAGGAACTTTAAATGTCTCCCAGTGTTTCCTATTCTCATTCCACACATCATCAAGAATGAGAAGTACCCTTTTCCTTCTAATCACCTCGACAACTTCTTCTTGCAAAGCACTCAGATTTGTAAAACTGCACGTTCTCCGTGTAATAGACTCAATCATTTCTCTCGTCAACCTTTCAACATTGAAATCCTCTGATACACAAACCCACCCAAATTCATCGAACACTTGTCGAGCTTTTAGTTCTTTATAGACAAGTTGCGCAAGGGTTGTTTTGCCTAGACCCCCAGTTCCAACGATTGTCACCACCGAAATAACTTCTCCACCATTACACTGAGAGGACAACATACTAATTAACTTCTTCTTTTCTTTCTCTCGGCCAAAGATACCAGACTCATCTACAAGGTGACTTGTTTGGGCCCTTTGTTCATTGCTAGAATGCATGGGCCCATCTTCCTCCAATAACCGTAGTGCTACTCGATGATTCGCAATCTCCTCAAATCGACACTTTATGTGCTGTATTTGGTCCAGCATGCCATCTGGAAACTGAAATGTCAGAATTTAATAAAGAGTGTATTGCGAATAATGCTCAAAAGAGGGTTTTCTTTATTAATAAAAAAATAAAAAATCAAAATTACCACTTTAAAAACTGTTTTTTCAAAATTACAAAAATAGAAAAACCGCACTCTGAAAGTGCGGCTTACCCCCTGCTAAGCCGCACTTTCAGACTGCGGCTTACCCCCTGCTAAGCTAGTTTTGCCACATTCAAGGGAGCAAAGAATATATAGGAAGTCAATAAGCTTGTTGAAATTGAAGATAATGTCCAGCTCACATACATTCTTAAAGCATTTATCAAGGGTTTGTACAAAGACTGCAATACACATTTTTAACAGTTAGCTATGTTAACTCAGATAAAAGATAGAGTGGTGAAAAAAAAAGACTTTGAGATAAGAGAAGAGATGGATTAACAAACTTTCTTTGTATTATAATCTTTTGTGTCTTTTTTACATCTCATAACAACAGGATACATCTCCTTTTATAGCCTAAAACAACAGAAAACTCTAGAAATTCGTAATTAAAGAGAGAATTCAGAACAACCCATGTTTCAACTGACCCCTCTCCACTAAAACTGCAATAACTCTCTGGAGAGAACTCCAAACACCTTGGAAGTTGAACCATTGGAAAGTGGACTTCAAGACCTTTAAAAAGATTGGTCATTTATAAAAAAAATAACCAACAGAAACTCTAGAAATTCGTAATGAAAGAGAGAATACAGAACAGCCCCTGTTTCAACTGACCCCTCTTCACTAAAACTGCAATAACTCTCTGGAGAGGACTCCAAACGCCTTGGAAGTTGACAAATTGGAAAGTAAACTTCAAGACTTTTAAAATGATAGGTCATTTATAAAAAACAACCTACAGAAAACTCTAGAAGTTCGTAATTAAAAAGAGAATACAGAAAACTAACCCCTCTCCACTAAAACTGCAATAACTCTCTGGTGAGAACTCCAAACGCCTTGGAAGTTGAACCATTAGAAAGTTGACTTCAAGACCTTTAAAACGGTAGGTCATTTATAAAAAACAACCAACGTTTGCCCCTTTAAATGTTTTCATAAATCCGCAGCAGAATACAGACTAAGCCGCAATTAGCAGGGGATAAGCCGCACTTTCAAAGTGCGGTTTTTTTATTTTAGTAATTTTGAAAAAACAGTTTTTGAAGTGGTAATTATGATTTTTTATTAATAAAAAAAACCCCTCAAAAGAAGTTTCGTGGAGAGAGAAACAGAGAGTATGACCCCAATTAACAAGATATCTTATTAGTTTATTAAAGCCTATACAGTGATTAAATTAAGTATGATTTATATGGCAGAATGTAGATTAATGAACCACGCACACTGCATGTTTCAGTATACATTCTCTTTCTTCTCTTTGTATTCTGTTTAATTTGTAAGCTGCATTTTTTTTTTTTTTTTGAAAAAGATAAAATAAAAAATTTTGAAATAATCAATTACCGAAATTAGCTTTCTTTTGCGGGAATCAGGCATGGAAGCTTCTCTTGCCTCCACTTGAGCACGTAGGATCTCATAGCGGTACTCGTCAAGTACATCCTCAGCGTCATATGCAACTCCTTTGAGCTCCTTGAGCCAGAGTTCGACTGACTTGTCTCTGATCTCTCTCTGCTCTGCGTCGTACAACGTGGCCTTGATCCGTTCCAGCATCCTCATCAATGCCTTCAATTCTGTCTCGATTTTCTGGCTTTCATCTACAGGCGGCAGAGATGCGGAAGAAGATGATGATCCTTGTAGTGTGGTATCTCTTACAGCAGGTAGCAATTTGGCGCCTAAAGAGAGGAGGTTGGAAATAACACCACCTAGCCCCATCTCGTCAGCTATTTGGAACTCGCCGTGAGCTTCTTAGATTATAAAAGAAGCTTTTTGCTTGACAAATGATAATCTTTATGAGTTTTTTTTGTCTTTTTTTCAGGGAACTTGGTTGCAGAAATCGAAAGAAAGGAAAACCAAAAAGAACAAGAAAAAAAAAAAAGATTGAAACAAATGGAACAGTTCTAGCAATTGAAGACGGGAGCCAACAGGAAGCAAAATGGCGCAATGAATGTGACCACTGACCAAGCAAATTATGAGGGGAGTGAATAGCAAATGAGAAATTAGAAGGTAGTTCACCTGCTCCGTTTGTCTTTTGATTGAGCATGTACCAATGAAACCAGCAAAACATAACATAATACAATACAGAAAATAATTAAACAGGTACACGGTGCACCAACTCTTTTGTGTTGAAGGAATCCATACTTGATTACCATACCCCACGACCCACGTTGCATATATTGTTTTTAAAGAAAGTTGCTCAGTGCTCACTGCTCACATACAGAGACCACCTAATACCTCCCATTATCTCGATTCTCGAATGAATGATACCCTCTTCCACATTACTTTGTCAATTTAGCTGGCCGCTGTCAGCTTTTTTTTTAAAAAAAAATACACTACTTTGCCAGTTGCGATGGCATGCGCTTTATAAAGAGTTAAAAGAGTTGTATCAGGGAAAATTAATAGAAGGTATAAAGTTATATCACAAATGGGATTTATGTGAACTCTAATGTAATAACTTGCGTCACATATGTGACTAGATTGTTTATGAATTGACGGAAGATGTTTTCCCGGAAATTCAATCAAAACATTATATACATATAGACTTGAATAGTTAAATGGAAATATGGAAAACTTGATTATCCGATCTGTTTCTGAACAGGGTCAAAGCCTTTATTATGCTACGGACCAGCTTTTGAGTGGGCTAATGTTGGGGCTTAATATGTGATCCGTTTTAGCTTCAAGAATGCGCCTCTTCCACTAAGGCCTGATTAAAAGGCCCATCATTCTGCAGTCTCAGGATAGCACATATAGCTTGTACAAGTAAGGCCTGGGTTGGTACATGTTAAAGTGGAAGATAAAGTAGGGGATATAACCACCGCAAGGGCCCCATTAAGTTTGAGAATATCCATTGTAATGTTATCTTGACAATTTTAATTATCTTGATAATGACAAATTATAAAAATTTGAATAAAATCATAAAAAAATAAAAAATATTTATAACTGTATTATTTAATTGATTTATAGATCGATAGTGTTTTCAAATTTCAATCAATCTGGACACTGTTTGATAGTTTATCAAAATTTATACATTTTTTAATGGTTGTGATTTAACAGTTTTTTGAAGAGCTATCAGACGTTACTTGAATTGAATATAATCGAAAATATAATCAATCTATAAGTTCAAAAATATTTCTGTAAACATTTTTCTATTTTTTAAAATTTTTACTGATTTTTTAAAATTTTTAAAAATTGTAATTGTCAAGATAAACATTGTTAATAGATCTCTCCTTGTAAAGTTTATCCCTTCAATCTCTTCACTTTATCCTCCTCCCGATTAAAGGATGAGAGATTATTTGTTTAAATTTCTAATAATGAAGTGAAAGGATGACAAGCAAATTTAGATTATTAAATTGCTCAAATACCAACCTTTGTATTATTCCAATGAATATATATTATTGTGTAAGCTAAATGTCCTCTTTAACAAGCTACATTTTATTAACCTGAAAATAATTATGCTAAGTTTACTGATTTTTTCAAAAGACCTGGATTCAGTATGGAATATGTCTACCATAACATTTTTTTTCTACCATTTTCTTGGAACATGCCAAAAAATGTCACTTTTATTTGTTATTGTTTATTTATTATTTTCTTTTTTTTGGAGGGGCAAAAGTTTCCATTGGAGCTATACCGGAGTGACACTATAATGTCGATATTGAATAAATTGCACGGATTTAACCAGAAAAGGAGCGTCAAGATGAAACTTAGTTTATCTGGTTGACGTTTTTCTTTTATTATTATTTTTTTTACTTCGTGATTATTTTATAATGGTTTATGTTTCTTTTAATTTGCGTGTTTTGCAACTTTTGTAAGTATCTTTTAATTAATGAAAAAAGCGGACGAAGTCTGGGATGCAATGATATAATTTGAGTTGATATTAGAGCTTTTTCAATCCAATAATGTTCTCCTAATTTTTATGCATTTAAGAAGAAAATATATAATTTTCACTTTCTAGTATCTAGTATGTATATTTTTCTTTTTTCTTTCTTTTTTTTTTTAACTTCACATGTTGATCATATGATATGCGGCACTTTACTCTCACCTAATATACTACGCCAAATTGAATTTTACCACCCATATATAATATATAATCAATTACATATCTTTAATTTACGACTTAAATTTCCCCTATGATCTAAAAAGTCTTTATCAGTCAAAGGATTCCATGGAAAGTCTTCCGGCTAGAAATTAGATGTTCCCAGGTCAAAAACATCACCAAACATATGTACATATTCCAGCAACATATGTACATACTCCAGCTTACCAAATTGTAGTTAGTTCCCTCTAGAGCATCTTCAAGAGCACCCCTAAACTATTCCTAAAACCAATTATTGGGAATTAAGAACAAAAATCGGGCTCCAACAGAAGTCCAAAACCCTTCCCTATTTTTGCGTTATCCCGAAATTGAAGCCAATATTAGTTATTTTTAGGCACTCCTTCCGCACTCCCAATAATCCTCCCCTTCCTTCTCTGTCATTTGATTGGCCAGGCCTAGTGATGTGGCCCATTTTAAATTTATTGGGATCCATCTTTAGGGAAACTCTTGGAGTTTAAAATATAATTTGGATTCCAAAAATTTGGAGCGTAAAAATATCTACATTATTAGAGATCTCCAAGCTTAGATAACAAACTACGCGGTGGTAGTTTTAGGTCTTGCTTTTTATGTTGATTATATTTAGTTATTTACATTTAGAAGTACCATTTTGTGGAAAGATTTTCATTCTATCAGATTATACCTTAATTGATCACCATCATCTTGAATTATATATCTATGTTATTTATCAGCAGTGTTTGAGATTTTAAAAAACATTAATATGTAATAAACTTTTTTATTTGAAGTAAGCACTAAACGTAAAAATAAAAATAAAAAATTGATATAATTTTTAGTTTTCAGTAATCAATTAAAAAAGTTAAAATTGCAAGGACCAGAGTGAAAAAAAAAAAGGAATAGTTAAGTTGTGCATCATCATTAATGACTTTCTGCTACAGCTAAATTTCTCAATTAACTAATGAGGTAATTTCATTATAGTCAAAAACCGTCAACATAAACAGAACTACATCTACAAGCCCAGTGAAACAGCAACAACGCTGACTCAAATTCAAAGAAGACAAAAAAGTTACTTTTCATCTTTCATAAAAAGTTAAATTCCTCGAATAATAAATAAAATAAAGGGGTAGTTAGATCATTGACTACATTTTCTGTAGCGCAATAGGAGAGCACTGTTGTTATTCTTTGATAATAACACAAGGGATGAGCACTGTGAAATCGATGGAACAGTTTCTGTAGCGCAATAGGAGCGATCCCGCGAATTAGAGATATTAAGAATTACCTTTGTCTGATCGGCCCAATTAAGATTATAGTAGATTTTTTTTACAATTAATCTCATCCATTAATTTTAATCCGACGGTTCAGATTTGGATAATAGAGTCCTCTTATCCAAATTGGGATAATAGCATATTTTAATTCAAAATACCTTACAGATTTTGTTTCTAATAGTTGAACGATAGCATATTAGCATGAGCTTTATAAAGAAGGGAAATTCAATCAAAAGGGAAACTTCATTTCCACAAAGTCAAAGTAGTCTTTGTCAACATAGTTCCATCACTCCACGTGTTGCTTCTCCTATTCTTTTTCCTCCTAATCAGACTCCATCATTGCGAGTGCGCATAGTGCACATCCATTGAAATAGTCAGATTACCTAAAATTATGAAATAATCAGAAATTATACTGGAAATTATATGTATCACTGTAGGCAGTTTCAAAAACCGCATACAGTAGCTTTTTAGGGGGTTTGACCATTCCAATGTGAAATATCCCAGAAGATTTCGATTCCATCATTACCCCTATTCTCTTACTGTTTCTCTCCATTCGGTGCTTAAGGTCTATTCAAACCTAATGTCGATCTCTACCATCTCCAACGATTTCACATCCACGTCTCTCTCTGACGGATTGCATTCAATTTTTGAAAGTACCATCCAATTTGTTGAATATCTTTTTCCTTTCCTTTGCAAAATTTGACCTAGGTCAATATAATATCACAAGTAACATTTTATTATCCTAGATGTTACATTTATTATCCTACCTGTTATATTATTATCCTCCGTGTTACAGTTTCGTCTGCAATCATTACCTTTCGTCTTATGACAAATGTTCCAAGAATTGTATGGACGGTAGGTCTTTCCCCAATCAAAACATTTATACGTAGAGTTCAATAGTTGAACGGAATACAAGATCATCCGATCCGTTTCTAATCAGATTCGAAGCCTCTATTGATCTTCGGAACAGTTTTTGGGTGGGCTGATGTTTGGGCTAAATATATATGTGTGATCCTTCTTAGCTTCAAGAATGCGCCTTCTTTATATCATATGTTTTATGTACGTATGATATAACCCACCAGAAGTCACCATCCTGAAAGGGCCTCTTCTTCGAAAGGCCTGCCTAGAAAGCCCATCATTGAAGTAGTTTTCCAAAAATGAACTTTGGCATCATCACTACTCACTCACCTGTAGAGGAGGGAGAACCCGACCCGGCCCGGAATACCTACTCGACCCGATCCCAACCAAACCCGATCTGATCCAACCCGTATTTTTTAGAAAGTCAAACTGACCCGATCTAACCGAACCCGACAAGAACTGAGATCAAATATCATGCAATCAAAATAAAATCAATATACCATCCAAAAAATGTCGATATTCAAATTGACCCAACCCATCACCCAACTCCACCCGATCTGAGATCTTCTAAAAAATCAAACTGACCCGACCTGAACCCGAACCCGAACCCGACCCGCCCACTTGATTTGCCACCTCTACTCACCAGTGACTCTGTGCAGCAGTTAAATTTCTTAATTGAACTGATAAAGGCAATTAACTTCATTCTAGTCAAAAACCGTCAACATTGACAAGTCCAGTGAAACACCAACAACGCTGACTCAAATTCAAAGAAGACAAACAAAAAGTTACTTTTCATCTTTCATAAATGCTGGATTCCTCGAAAAATAAATAAAATAAAGGGGTGGTTAGATCAAGGACTAAATTTGGAGAATACTATCAATTTTAACATGTTAAGTTTTGAGCAAATTAAAATATCTGAATTAGTACTTTTCAGAAGCGATCTTGGGCAGATACGTAAAGATCTGATGAGATTTGCAGGAAGAATAATCCATTCTCACAAATAAAGGCAGAAGTTTAATTAGTTTAGTGCACATTACAATGCAAAAAAGGTTAATTAATACATTTATATATAATTAGTAAAGAGCTCACGCATTGCTTTGGACTGAAATTATTATTTCTTATAATAAATTTTTAAGATAATATATAATGGGCCTTGTATTGAGGAAATTGATATGAGCCTTAAATTTTAATAGGCTGAGACATTAACGTTAACGGGCATTAATATAAATCAACGGTTCTGATCTATCAAAAAAAATAATCAATGGCTCAGGTTTCTTATTTAGGGAAGATAGCCATTTTTTATGTCATTTTTTCCAATAAGCTTTTATATATAGTAAGGATATGTACGTGTTGCATAAAAAGACCAATTAATTGTCTAGCTCTAATATCTATATATACCAAGAATTATACATAAATTATTTGATTGATTGTACTTGAATTACTTGACATACTCCAATGTTGAGTGTTGACCACTAAGATTAGAAATCAAGGTTAATTAATCCTTGAACTAATTAATCAATGATTAATTAGAGATACAAACGAAAGATTCTGAAGACAAAGAGACAAAGTGAAGCCGTCCATCAACCGATGATCCGCCACGTGGCATCATCGGCACCGATCACCGACATCCCACCGCCTAATTAGTGAAAGTGTTAATTAATCTTGTACTATATAGCTTACCCCAAGGTACTATAGAAAAATATATAGCTTACCTAAAAACAGTAATCCTTATTTGAATATTTTTACCCCAAAACAGTAATCCTCCTATAGTTTATTAAAAAATACTTTTTATATATTCTTGTATTAAATATTAATCAAATTAAAATGCATTATATAAAGTATTACTTAATTTATTCCGATCATATTCAAAATTGTATTTTAAATCAATTAAAAATTTGTATGCAAACAATTAGAAGTAAGAGAATGGTGTTAAACTGTTAATATTCTTAGCAAACAAAAAAGTTTATCGACAGCTACAGAAAAACAAATACATTAATTTATTAACTGGTAAAGAGCTCACGCATTACTTTGGGCTAAAATTATTATGTCTTATAATAAATAGCCGAAAACTCATCCCTTGTGAGGAAACTGATATGGGCCTTAAATTTTAATGGCCCGGAACATTAATGTATGTTAACGGTGGTGATCAATCTAAACAAACAATTAACGGCTGGGATTTCTTTTTGGGGGAAGATAAAACTTTCATATAAAAAAATCCAATCTCCTTTTATTAAAAGTAAGGATCAGCAGGAGCCAGCCAGAAACAGGCCAAAACCACCATTGAACAATTAGATATTATCACTTGGATATATATCTGCCAGAAATGCATAAATCATCAAATGTTGGATCAATCATGTCATGTAATGTGATTATGTGATCTAACAAGGGCTGTCATTTCTTAGATGTGGAGACAAGCAGCAGGAACTAACTTTGGCGGGTTCAGTGCATAAAGAAAAAAGAAAGCGGCTACAATGCGACATGAATAAAATGCGGCTGGGTTAACGTACCATTTGGCAATTTGCATTTTCTTAGCATCTGTAGCAAAACAAATTTCTTACATCGCACCGGCCTCACGCTCTCTGTTTTTTTTTTTTACCCAATTTGGTAGTATTTTTTTTTTTAAAATTCAAAACAAATACTTAAAAAACAAATAAAAATAAAAGTAGAAAATTTTTTTTCTTCCCAATATTTTCATATGAAAAATACATTGAGCACCATAAATCATAATTTTGGACATAATTACACTAATTTTAAGGTATTAACATTTCAGTCCGAAATGCTACCGTTTGTAAAATAGTCTAGCTCTATATCAGTACAAAATTCAATCCAATGCGGCGATGCCCATCCGATTTTCTTCGCCCCCAATCACCGATACATGCTTGATGCTACGCATCCGTCCAACATTACATATCACGTCACACAAACTGATAGATGGTAGTAAAAGGGATAACAAACCGTACGCATCGTCCCATCCTTCAAATCTCACACGTTTCATTTTTTTGCGTCTTCTTTTTTGTTTCATTTTTTACGTCTTTTCTTTTTTTTTTTTTTAACTAAAGCCTAAAGAACTCCTGCCTTGTTCTTTTAAATTTTTGTAATTCGAAGAATCAGCCTTTGGTCTAGTGGTTAAGAGCAACGCTCTCTGTATGGTAGGTCACGGATTCAAAACCTAGATGGGGATCCTTTTATAAATATTTAGATTTGAATAGCTTGACCCTCACCTTTATCTAAAAAAAATATATATTTTTGTCATTTGTAAATCAGTAAATGTTACTTGATGTTTTAAGTGTCACTTAAAGAATTACTAGGAAGGAAATTGCCACTCATAATCAATAAAGAATAAACATTACTTGGGGTGACAAATTGACTGTAGAACGTGGACAATAAATTAAACTAAAAATATATAGATAGTTGTATTATAATTTATATCTTTGGAAATAATTAACTCCATGCTGAACAAGAAAGATTGAACAATACATTTAATTTGTATATATATCTTATCTTCAATGTTGTCAGTTATGACATTTGAAGCAAGCTAGCTATATTAAATCATTCCATATGTATCGGTTCAGTGTGGCTTTTTTTTTTTTTTTTTAACCATCCCATAAAGTATTTTTTTTAATGGAGCTTGTTCAGTTGGCAACAAAATTCGAATGTAATAATGTTGTCAATATATTACAAAGAAAATCACTTATCAAATTGTGCTAGTTTTGTTGCCAACGCAACGATTATTTAATTTGTACCATATATTTTATACAAGCCTGGATATAAATAGAAAGAGACACATCAAACCACATATATACATTAATTCATGCCAATAAGTTCATCTTAATATTTCTATTTCAATCGTGATATATCGATTGGCTGAATGTGATTAATACAGCAGCATTTTTCATATCTAAACTACACTAAATTTCCAGATATGATTTATTCCATGCTGAAATCTAAATTTCTGAGATCACCAAGAGATCATTACAACTTCAAATCAGACACGGTTGGCATCACCTTTTTCTTTATAAAAATAATTAAATATGGAGATCGTTTCTAAACTTAAAAATCTCGGATAAGTGTTACTCTCAAGTTGATAAATTCATTTAATTTTGATATTTGTTTGTAATTAATTAACCTTATCCAAATGATACAAAAAAAAAAAAATAATAATTAACAACAATTTCATCATCAATGATTAATTCAACAATTTGCATTATTCATTTCACAATCAGTCAGAAGTGCTCCGATCAAGCAGAACAGATAATATAATTTTTTTCACATAAAACAAGTTGTGGGGCATTTATATATATTTTTTTGCACATTTTGTTTTTAAATTTTAGAGGATAAGTTGTTGATAATAATAAGCTTTTGAATTGGTCCTCACATTTTTGTCGCCTTGCAGAACGGTCCGTACCTCAAAAAAGCTACAAAATTAATGCTTTGAACATTGGGAAAAATTTCACAAATGCCCTTAGATCCGAACTTATCTCTACCACTGCCCAAACCACTAACTTAATTTCACGGATGCCCAAAACATTGGGTGTGACTTCAACTTGCACCTTAGAGAACTTTATTGAACTGCTCATGCCGTGCCCGTTGCCCATGCCTTAGAGAACATTGGGCAGCACAGTATTCCCCTTTAGGCGCAAATTGAAGTCACGCCCAATATTTTGGGCATCCGTGAAATTAAGTTAGTGGTTTAGACAGTGGTAGAGATAAGTTCGGATCTAAGAGCATTTGTGAAATTTTTCCGAACATTGCACAATGCACAGCCATTTAAAGCGTCTATATAAAGGGCAACACTCAAGTCATCTTGTCATAGCATCAAAGTGCACAACATTCACATTCAGTAGTCAACTTTGTTTCAAAGAAGAAGAACAAGAGGAAGAGGAGGAGGAGATGTGTGGTGGAGCTCTGATATCCGACTTCGTCGCGCTGGCCAACGGCCGGGATCTCTCGTGGCGCAACGTCTGGCCGACGCAGCTCGTATCCGACGACGATGATCAACACTTCCCCTCAGGTATGTATATATATGTATCCATTTTGCATATCTATAACTATAAATTTCACTTTGTAATCTGATCATAACTCACAAAGCAATTTATCTCTTTGTAATCTTGATCATATATATATAACTCACAAAGAAATCTCTTTATAATCTGATCATAGCTATAAATTAAAACCAAGTATTTTTGCAACTTATTAGACAACAGAACATGTAATAATATTAGATTTTTTTTTTCATCAAAGAAAAAAATAATAAATGTTTTTTCATCAAAGAAAAAAAAAATAGCATTAGATTTTTAAGTGTAACATTTTAAATTAACTGTGTACAAATTTCTCATACAGGTGCGGAAAAGACCAAAACGCCCCTGGCAAAGAGCCTAAACCCAAACCCTACAGTTACAAAACGCGGCAAAACGCGAGGGCGAAAGAGTAATTTCCGGGGGATCCGCCGACGGCCATGGGGCAAATGGGCGGCGGAGATCCGCGACCCGAGTAAGGGAATGCGCGTGTGGCTGGGCACCTACGCCACGGCGGAGGAGGCGGCGAGGGCGTACGACGCGGCGGCGCGCCGGATCCGGGGCGACAAGGCCAAGCTCAACTTCCCGGATCCGGTTCCAACCGAGATCCGACAACAGAACTGCTGGTCTAACGGGTTACCGGGCTTGGATCCGATAGAGAGTGCGGAGAGCTCGGTGGAGTCCGATTGGAGCTTTGAAGCGGAGATCTCGAGATTGGAGGAGTTTCTGGAGATCGACGGCTGGGATGAGAGATCTGCTGGATCGGACGGCTCTAGTTTTGTCTTCAGTGAGCCTTCCGCTGGGAGCCCTGAATTTTTCGGAATTTATTGATTGGTAGTTGTTAGAGGGGGTTTATATAAGTAAATAAAAAGAGGGTGTTTTTGGAATAAATAATTTACGGGGGTGTTTATGTAAATAAGTGAGTTTTTTTTTTTTTTTGAAAGCTTAAAATATGTGTAGTTGGTATCTGAATTTCAGAATTTGGCAATTTGCACGTGCCGACATAATGCAGTCTAAAGTTAAAAAAAAAAGTAGTTGATTTGATCTAATTCAAAAATCATATTTACAAAAGCTCTTTTCTTTTTCTGTGTGTTTTATATTTATAATTTCTTACCGAGATGAGGACTTACGGAACTTCAATGAAAATAATAATATATAAATGGAAAAAAGGTAATGCTACAAATCAATTTGTTTCAGAGCATATGGGCTGCTATATATATATATATATATATATATATATATATATATACATATATATATGAGCCTTCCATGAGCTTAACCTCCAAAAACCTATCAAATCACCTCCAAATTTCGATTTATATGGCTTAATAAATTCTTTATATCAAAATCTTACGGGATACAAAAATTTTTCCATTTTTAAAAATTTTTAAGTTGTTAACAGTAAGTACCAATTAACTTGTTAATAAATACAAACGAGTGATGTCTTTCCACCTCGACCAGTGAGCCAATCAGTAAAATAAGAGAAATAGGACGAATTGAGTGATATAGAGAATTTCAAATAGATATGCTTGTAGAAAATATTGAAAAGTGAAAATCAAAGTTATATTGAGCTAGACTATTACTAACATTAGCATTTCGGTCAAAAATGCTAAGGTCTCAAAATTTATGTTATCGTGTCTGAAATCACAATCTATGGTGCTCAATAAATTATTTATATGAATGCTGGGAATACAAAAAATTTTCATGTTTAGAGTTTTCTAAGTATTTGTTTTGCATTTTTGAAAATAGCACGTACGAACATCAATATTTTATTGATATTTATGAGCTCTTTTCTAAAATTTAAAATAAATACTTAGAAAACTCAAAAAACTCAAAAAATTGTATTCCCCAATATTTTCATATAAAGAATTTATTGACCAACATAAATTGTGATTTCGGATAAGATAACGTAAATTTTGAGACGCTAGCATTTCGGACCGAAATACTTCACCAAAAAAAATCACCGAAGCGCTTCACCAAAAAAAAATAAAAAAAAGATCACCCAAAAAAAACACAAAAAAAATTGCCTCACCAAATAAAAAAATCACAAAAAAAAAACACTGAAATGCTTCACAAAAAAAAAAATTTTACCAAAAAAAAAAAACCAACTGTTCATTCGCACTGTAGAATCTAGAGTGCAAAGAACGTTGGAACCTTATCTATGTTGTAGTATGACTCGTGGAAAGTTTCAAAAATAAAATTTGTTGGGTGGTTTATCTTTTCTTTTTTGATAGGATGTTTAACTAAGATTTGAAAACGGTTGAGTGGTATTGTCCTTGTCCTATGGGCTAACTTTGAAAGAAATAAACAATAATTTTTCTTTTTTTTATAAAAAGATGAGGATCAAGCTATTCAAATTTAAATGTTTATTAAAAACCTTTCATCGGATTTCGAACCCGCGACCTTCGTATAGCGTTGCTCATAGCCACTAGACCAAAAGCTAGTTCTTAATAAACAATAATTAAAACTACTTAATTCTACAATCATGTCTAGCAAACTTAATTATTACAAATCATTATATACTGTAAGAAAACATGTAACTAAGTCTTCTCAATGTTCTCATGCATATTTTATTGTTAATTAATATCATATGTAAAAGATACTATAAATTTCAGTACTAAAATATATTTTAATTGTAAGCACGCAGCAGTTCTAAGGTAGTGAAGTATGGTGATAAAAAAAATATATATAAGAATAAAAAAAAACTTTAAGTTATGGCTGGAAGAAAATATTTTGCACATATATAAAGTGTCATTTCTATCAATTAAAAGAACAATATCAATACGCTCTTGTTAGAAAAATCTTCCAACTTTTTTGTTTATCTTCCACTTTATTCTACAAATATTTGGTATTTCTTTGAGAAAATCTCTTCTTCCACCTTATTCCGAAAGAAAAACGAGAGCATCAAACACACTCTAAATTTATATTTTGCTTTTGTTAATTCACCGAATAACATTGCACGATGAAAGTCTAGGTGGTGGCTTCCCAGGCAACCTGTGTTGGGTAGTAAAAAGCTTTTCAATGCAGAATCAATGAGAGTAAAAAGTGAGGTCGGTGGCACAGTTCCATTTAAGCATTAGACCACGTGCAACCTCTCACTCTCTCTCTCTCTCTCTCTGTGTTTTTTTTTTTTTTTTGGGGAGAATCAAATAAATGCTTCTCAAAAATATATTTTGAGAACATTTCTCAACTTTTAGAATCAAATAAATGTTTTGAAGAGTAGAGTGATAAATAAGACAATGAAAGAGAGTTAAAAAGATATATAAAAAATTAAGCCTACTAATTAAATAATTAGTGTATATTGAATTTTTTTTTTTTGTTGTAAGACACTAATTAGTTTCATATTAAAAATCATGTCACTATATCATCATATTGAAAAATAAATATATATGAATATTATCAGCGAAATTCTCAATTTCTGAGTGTCTTTGATAATGCTTCTACTGCTCTACAATATATATATGAATATATGATATATCCTTCCGTGTCATGTCAACTTTCGAGAACCGGATTCATACAACACGTGAGCCGTTGGAATGTCTCAAGATTCGTGCAAGCTCGGATCTCAAGACGATCCAACGGTCTGCGTGTTGTACTGCAAAATGCAAGGGATGAGCACTCCGGACAACCTTTGATTGATAGGGTTTTTTTTTTTTTTTTAATTAAAGTGAACCAAATAGTCCACGGTAGGAAACTAGAAATGCAGATTTAGCACTCCGTTGAATCATCCAATGGTCCGCGTGCTGTACTGCAAAATGCAATCAGTCAAGGGATGAGCACTCCGGAAAACCTTGATTGATAGGATTTTTTTTTTTTTTATTAAAGTGAACCAAATAGTCCACCGTAGGAAACTAGAAATGGGGTTTTAGCACTCCAGCTATATGCTAAATTCAATTCCTAGCCGCCCCAAATTGTATGATTGATTTCTTCAAATTCAATTCCTAGCTATATGCTAAATGCAATTCCTAACCATGAGTGATTTCTTCAATCATTTCTCCACAAACTGTTTAAGATAAAAAAATCGGATATATGATGTTCTTACTTCTTAGTTAAAAACTATCGGTACATGATTCAAATGTTAGTTTCTTCATAGTATTTTATATTTTTTTTTCTGATTTTAATTTGAAAAATCATATCACAATAAATTTGATACAATGGAAAAGGTGTTCTTCTTGTTTTTTTTTTTTTTTTTGCATAAAGTACGTGTTTAAACTGCCATTATAAAAACTTTTAAAAATAATCATACAATTACAGTTTACAAAATTATCCAAGTTATTTTTTTTTATCATCATGTCAATATTATTCTTCGTTTTATCTTTCATTAATTTTTAACGAGTATAAATTGTAAACCCAAAATGTGCACAAGAAGTAAAAGTAAGCATTCCAAGGATTCTAGTACTTAAACCATAATATTTTCCCAATGAAGGTTCATCTCTATCGATTAATAAAATATTCAAGAAGTTCACAATATCAATATGTCACAAGTCACCACAAGTTGTCCAACTACAAGTAGTCAAATTCATTATTGAATATAAATTAACTATTAATTTTCCCATAAATAAATTCACTAAATGCCATGGCATTTCCCATAAGTTGTTGCTAATAATTTAAAAAAAAAACATATTTATTTGAGCTTGGAATTTGTCGTTTCCAAGGCAGTCCGTGCCCTTTAAATAATAAATAAATTGCAAAAATGAGAAACATATTAGGTCCATTCAAAAACTGTCTATACATTAATAGATGTGTACGGAATGTAACAGATACATTCGGAAATGTAACATATACATTCCAAAATGTAGTTTACAGACGCTATAGACAGTTTTACTGTAGCATTACTCTGCAAAAATCTATCAATCGGCAAATAGAAACAAAAGAGAAGAGGCTATAAAAAACGAGGAGAAAACAAGTGGCTTTGATTCAATCATCACAGTCACAAGTAACCAAACTCACACTGGCGAAGTCCCTCTTTAATTCATTTCTTGCATTCAACTTCTGAGAGCAGCAAGCAACATTACTACTTACTAACAGAGCTAGAGATGTGTGGTGGCGCTGTGATCTCCGACTTCGTCGTGGCCTCATCCGACAGCAGGCGCAACCTCCGACCACCCCAACCGGACTTCAACGGACAACTACCTCAAGGTTATCATTATCATTATCATTATTTTCTTTTTTTTTTTTTAGAGTATTCACTTCTCAAATTTCACATACTTTATGGCATTTTTTTGTTTGTTAATCCCATTAGTCAGTTCCTAAGGAGGCTACCAAGTGATAATTAAAAATGTGACACTTGTATATATCTTTCAATATTTAATGTGAAAAAATCACTTGTATGATATCTCTTATGCACATAATAATAATAATAATATTACTAGCTTCACTTCAACAGTGTCATTATTTACAAAAAAGAAACAATTTTTCTCAAGAAATATGTTCCTTTTTTTTTTGCCCTTTTTACCATAATTTAAAGAACATTTTTTTCATCTCTGGAAGAAATTACATTAGTCGTCACTCATTTCTTCAGGTGAGGAAAAGACGAAAGTACCCCTACAGGATGCACATTCAAACCCTGCAGTTGAGAAGAGCAACCGAGGGCGAAAGAGTAATAACTACCGAGGGATCCGACGGCGCCCATGGGGCAAATGGGCGGCGGAGATCCGCGACCCGAACAAGGGCATGCGGGTGTGGCTCGGCACCTACGCCACGCCGGAGGAGGCGGCGCGGGCCTACGACGCGGCGGCGAAGAGGATCCGCGGCGACAAGGCCAAGCTCAACTTCCCGGATCCGGTTCCAACCGAGATCCGACAACCCGGTAAGAGTATTCCAAACGGGTTATCGGAGGTTGAGGGTTTGGAGCCTGCGGATCCGAGTTTGAAGAAGCGAAGAAAGATTGAGGCGGAGAGTTCGGTGGGTTCATCAACGGCTGAGATTGATTGGGGACTGAAGGCGCAGATGCTGAACTTGGAGCGGCTCTTGGGGATGGATGGCTGGGATCAGGATCTGGCAGGATCGGACGGCCAAGATTAATTTAGACGTTAACATGATGGATTGTTATAAATAAAAAGACGTGAAGGACCTCTGTATTGTTCTAAAATTAATCTTGTTCTAAAATCTGAAACTGATCCTGGAAGTAAAGGACCTCTGTATTGTTCTAAAATCTGAAACTGATCCTGGAAGTTAGAAAATCGCTTCTATTTGTATTTGGCGATTTGTGAACAATTTTTTTTTAGGTAAAGATGGGGTCAAAGTCACTCAAATTTAGATGTTTATAAAAGTCTTAAAAGACTCCATTCAGATTTCAAACATGCCACTTCCTATATGGAGGGCGTTGCCCTTAGGCCTTAGCCACTAAACCAAAAGCCTCGTTCTCAATTTGTGATCAATTAATTAGTGAATATTTTTATAAAGGGATGCGGTGGATTGTCGATGTATTATGTTATGGAATAATGGAACAATAACTTTTGGATTTCACGTGCAGAGGCAGCTTCCCAGAAGTTGTTTAACTGCTTTATGTTATTTGTAATTTTGTATTCCTTCAGGTTCAGGACCTTGTTTGTATTTATTAACAAGTTAATTGGTACTTACTGGTAGATTACTGATTACTTGACAAGTGTCTACAGATACACACATGGCAAGGGAGGCGCTGGAATCAGTTGCGATCCAAATCCGTTCGTAGGGTCCTGCGATATAAATCCAACGGCTGAAATTAATTCAACAACCCCCTCTAAAAATCCACAGTCGTCGGATGGGATCGGGCACCAAGATTGTCATTTTCTTTACCGTAGAAGGAACAAAGGTGATGTTGCCTTTCTCATCAATCCTGAAGTGTTTTGGGCATTGGAAGTAAAGTGGAATTTTTTTGAAAGTCATGGTCGAAAAGGTATAGAATCAAGTGTTTTGGGCATTGGAAGTAAAATGGAATTTTTGTGAAAGTCATGGTCGGAAAGGTGAAGAGCTGAGCTATATGTAACTCTAATGGTGAAATGGTGTTGATGCCTCTGGGAAGGAGGTGTTTTTATTTTTAGGAAATATTGAGTACTTGAGTTAAATGCTGTCATCTACCTATTAGGGTTAAGGACTAAGGACAGGACCTGAGGTATTTTTATTTTTAGGAAATGTTGAGTACTTGAGTTAAATGCCGTCATCTACCTATTAGGATTAAGGACTAAGGACATGACCTGAGGTGTTTTTATTTTTAAGAAATGTTGTGAGTTAAATGCTGCCACCTACCTATTAGGGTTAAGGACTAAGGACAAGACCTGAGATTTTTTATTTTTAGAAAATGTTGAGTACTTGAGTTAAATGCTGCCATCTATCTATTAGGGTTAAGGACTAAGGACAGGACTGGGGTATTTTTTTTTTTTAAGAAATGTTGTGAGTTAAATGCTGCCACCTATCTATTAGGTTAAAGACTAAGGACAAGATCTGAGGTGGTTTTTTTATTTTTAGGAAATGTTGAGTACTTGAGTTAAATGCTACCACCTACCTATTAGGATTAAAGATTAAGGGCATGACTTGAGGTGTTTTAATTTTTAGAAATGTCGAGTACTTGAGTTAAATGCTGCCACCTACCTATTAGGGTTAAGGACTAAGGACAGACTCAGTTCCTCTTCCTCTTCCTCTTCTTCTTCTTCTTCTAATTTTTGCTCAAAAACGTCAAAATTTGTCTAAGAATTGTATAACTTGGATAATTGCCATTTTCCATCTTCTAATATAAGTTCGTTTATTATTTAAAGAATAGCGTTTTATGAAATTACTAGTCTCTTTAGTAGCAGAGCTTATTTGATAACAGTTAACAGTTGAAGGCTAATAAACATATTTCTTTATGTCCATGTCATGTATCCTTTGATTTATGTAGGGCACTGGAAATACTCAAATTAAATATTGTAAATAGAAGAATAAATATGTGAACTTTTCATCTTTCCACATCAAAAGTTGAAAACATGTTTCATATGCCATAGAATCTCTCCACAACTCAGCTTGAAATTAGTGAAGGTGAGCAAGTGCCTAGGTGCAGGCTCCTAGCTGTGCTAGATAACTCTAGAGAAACATCTTGTGTCCACTGAAAAACCATCCATACATCTGAAATGTAACATATGCATCCTCAAATATAACAGATGCATCCCGAAATGTAACATATGAATGCTATAGATGGTTTTTCTGTGGACGCTAGGTATTACTCATAACTTTAGATCCGTGATTTACAGAATACAGAGACTGTAAAAATTTGGTTGGTGCCACAGTATAATTTGATGAGACCAATAAGTACACATGTGATGCATTGCAGAAATCCATGGGCTGTGAACCCATGGATTGGCAAACCCACCATCTTTTTCAAATGTAAATTTCAAATCTTGTTTTTCTATTGCGTGTGGAGTTCAGTTGCCGGAGAATAATATTTGGATGAGGTTTGATTATGCATGTAAACATGAATCAAGAAAAAAACAGAAGGTAATTAAGCATATGAGCATAAATTAAGTGCTTTACTCCAAAAGTGCTTCATATTCATAAGCTTATATAAACAAAGAAACTCCTCACACTGTACCACTGTACCGGGGCTTGGTGTACCAATTCAAGTCGAGGCAATATAATACATCACAATGACAGAATTTTAGTGACACAAACTTGGGAGCTTGCTGCCACAACAAACGATATTACAAGGATGCCAAGACAGCGATTACAAGACAAAAGAACAGTAATTTTCACCTATGATTATGATTCCCACAACCTCGATCTTCCTAACAACTTTTCGTCTTTGCAACTTCAACAGTGCTGCATTTACAAGCTTAGAACTCACAGCTCTTGTTATTTTAAGTGCTATCCATCTTCATCGCACATGGAAATCGACATTTTCTGCAGAAATAAAGAGACGTCCTGATCTTCAGATTTCTTCGGTGCTTGACTTCATTTACGACCTATCAGACAAGAAATCAAAAGAATGAAATTAAGGGCAGAGTGAGGCTTGCTTAAAAAAAAAAAATAGAGAAATAAAGACAACATAACTTAGTTTCATGGTGTTTGGCAACATATATTGTTTTTCTTAATGACATCTAAAAATCAAAGACCCCAAGTAAAATACCTAAACCTACCCATACCAGTAACTTCGGTGTGTGAAGGATAGTCAAGAAATTAAAGCTCAAACATAAAGAAAGCTCTATACATATATTTAAAGTCAAGCAAGCTAAATGTGGAATAAGCTGGTCTACTTTGACAAAAAGGGTGCCATTAAATTTGATGTAAAACCGGTACTCACACTCTACGTCAACAACTGAGCCAAGTGAGTCAAATAGAGAACACTCAGGGAGCAACAACGGCATAGTGAGAAAAAGACCATGCTTTTTTTTTTTTTTTTTTTTTGGGGTGGTAGTTCCACTACGATAACCTTCTGGTATGCTGCCCATAGGGGGGCAGCTGCTTGCAATAAAGAGACATCGCTTAGAAATGAATACGGGCAATCAACTTCCCATTCCCACAACCAAGAGACTTCTGAAACTATGAAGAGGGTCGAGAAAATACGTATGCTCTCTAATTAGTGCAAACATTTAAAAGTGCTTCATGAACCAGAGTTATCACTACAGTACTTCAGTACCAGTGTCTCAGTGGGTATCGAACTGCAGCAGACGACATATGTGGCGATGAGCTGGTACGTATGGAAGTGGAGGAACGTGGCGCACTAGAAAACAAGGAGGCCCCATCTCTCATAGTTGCTAACAGAATATTGCAGGATGTGCAATGGCGGAGTGAATTTTATTGATAACAGTAGATGATAATAGGAAATATGTGTGTTTAAGCTTTTATTCGGTGAACCACTCAAATTGTACCGCATGCATATCTAAAAACACATTTTACAACACTGAATATTGCCCAATATTAAATGAATAAGAGTGACACAAAAATCATACCAATTATGCTCTATTTCCAATCAAGCATGTCCAAGAGCCACAGAAACTCGACCTCTGTGGTAGCAGCATCACAAAAATCAATTTCTACACCAAAAACCTCCAAACTTGTCCGTGACCCACTTGCCAAAAACAGCAGTGACACCCACACCCTTATGTCAGAGATGAACGGTCGCCTCGGTGAGAACCTCAGATACTCGTATGCCAACGCCCTCGACGCGGTGACATCCACATAATCAAATATAGCTCTATTTGCAATGCACGCCATCTTATTTGTATCCTTCCTGCTAACTAGGACCGACACAGTCGCAGTATCCCCATACGCGATTGCCACTCTTGGGTTCACCGGCATCATCATTTTACAATCCGGACTTTCCAAATGTGACCTGAGACTCTCCGCAATACCCTCCGGAACATTGGTCAGCCCGGTACGTAAAACAGACCCTGAAACAGCAGACGACAGCAAAATTCTCTTATCTTCTGTCCATACATCAATGTAAAACACCAAGTCTTCAAATGAGAGGGTGGGCCGGGGGAGCGGCTGCTGGCGAGGAAGCGGCGGCTGGGAGAACGTAACAAAGAGATGGCGGTACGTGGTGCCTGCAGGAAGCCTGTTATTTTGGGCAATCGACGGCCACTTTCGGGCACAGACACGTCTCCAGAAGTAGTCGTCGCTTGCCAACTCCCGCCACTGGCGGCACACGAGCATGCAGGCAGCAAGGTCTTTGCCGTCCAAAAGGGGGAATATGTCTTTGAGAGCCTCACCGTGAAACCAGTTCTCCATACCTACAAACAATTTCCATCAAATCCTTCACAGATGACATCGACTATATCCCTGATCAAACAAGAAGCAATTACACCAAGAAATTTACCAATTCGGTCTACCAAGATCGCATCTTTCTCCCCTTTGAAGCACCTATTGCTAATTTAAACCACAATTATCGTCATAATCGATAGATACTCTATCAGATCAATCCTCATCTATCAGAATTGTATACAATCACAGTAATAAGAATCAGTCTGACATTCCTATCCATTAAAGAACAGAACTTGCATCAATTCACATTTCTGAATCCCCACTCCCAAAAATCACACAGTATGTGACCAATTGAGTACCTACCTGCTCAAATCGGAGGCATAGAAAGCGAGAAAAAGAGGGAAAGAGAGAGTGTGTGTATACCTGATTAGATTCCGATCTGATTCGCTCAATTCCGTCGTCCAGCGCCACGGAAGAGAAATCAGAACTTCAGAAGAAGAAGAAGAAGAAGAAGAAGAAGAGTCCACGAGATATTTTCTTTCCTGCGAGAGAGAGAGGAAAACAAAAGAAAACAATAGAATGGATCAATCGAGACTCGAGAGAGAAAGACAGAAAGAAAGAGGGAGGAACTCAGCCACTCAGGTCAGGTCCAGTACTTATCCTTCCAACATGTAGTTCACAACGTGAACCGTTGGATCGTCTTGAGATCTGCGCTGGCACAAAGCTTGAGTCAATCCGACGGCTGACGTTGTGAACTGCATAATACAGTGCAGCAGGGGATATGAATCCAAGAAGAAAGAGGGAGGAACTCAGGTCGGGTACTTATCCTACGACATACTTCATTGTGCAGTTCACGATATAAACCGTTAGATCGTCTTAAGATCCGCGCTAGGACGCATCTTCATACAATCCAACGGTTTACGTCGGGGACTGTACACTGCAGGTTAGTAGAGGATATGAATCCGGCCAGGTCAGGATAGCCTCGGTGACGCACGTCAGCGCGTCACGGTGACATGATGTGACAGGAGAGAGTGAGAGAGGGCAGTGATTGGTTTGGTTAATTGGTCCTCCGAATTCATATCCCCTGCTGTACCGCATTGTGCAGTTCACAACATCAGCTGTTGGATTGTCTGAAGATTCGTGCCAGCGCGGATCTCGAGATGATCCAACGTTTGTCGTTATGAACTGCTCAGTGCAGTAAGTCAGGGGATGAGCACTCCGTTCCTCCCACGGGAAAACATGTTTTATGTCACTGCGTAGCTGGTGGTCGGGCATGTCATGGTGACGTACGGTGGTAGAAAGAACAAGGAAGATGCGGACTCCAGAACAGAATGGATGAATTGAGAGTTGAGACACGTATCATCATCGATCGAGAAAAAGGGTGAGTGAGACACTTGTGACTTGTCTGTTGATACTTCAAGTCTTTTATATCATTCGATAAAATTTCATAATTTTTGGGTACTTATTAAGAGATCATAGATTTAAAGAAGTATTTATTTTATTTGATGAGAATTAAATATTTGAATTATTTGTAATTGAAAAATGAAGTGATTGTGAATTGTAGTAGTTATTATTTTTACTACAGGATTAAAATAGTAAATGGATTTGTGTTCAAAAATTAGAGATACCCTCTATATATTGATTGAATCAATATCAGCTGTATGTATGCCGACATGTGGTGACATGTTTGTTGATGGCCGGCCGCAATTCAAGGAGTTTTGTTGGGTCATGATTGATGGGCCATGTCTCATGTATATTATATCCTGGTCCATAAATTCCAGAATTAGAATTTGTTTGGGTTAATAAAATGTTGCAAAAACAGTAGGATTCCTACAAAATTATATGAGCGGTTCCGCTGTGGATCAGTTAAGCAAATTTTTATTTTGAATCGAGTGGTTCTTATAAAAAATGTCTGTATAATTGAATCTAAAAGATATATCGTGTCCATCTGATTATTAAAAATGAACGGCCCATATTTTATCAGATCCATAGCAAAATTAGCCATGTTGTATATTTACATTTACAAAGAGAGTAACAGTAGTCGAGTACCAGTACAAATGGTACGTAGCCTAACAACATCTTTTGTCCAAAAAAATGCCTCAAGACGCGCGAGTGCTTATCCCCTAACTTACTGCATGTTACAGTTCATGACGTGAGCCGTTGGATCATCAGAGAAGAGCTATGATACGGAAGCCCCGCCCCGCCCCGGCAGCTCGTATCTGATCAAACCTTGCAGGGATCGACACACTCCTGGTGAGGTGAATCATATACTGCTGCTGCCTGGTTGCTCAAAACTGCTGGAATAATTGGTATACCAATCTACTGTCCATAGGAACATGGTACTGAATGTCGATTGGCTCGACCATTGCTTACCGGTACGTACGAATGAAATAATATCATCTTTTGTTTACATTTCTGATTATCAGTGAAACAGTAATTAATGACATTGGATCGAGTTCTTGATATACTGGTACATACAATACAACACCATACCATATATACCAGACCAAAAATCCATCCATCACTGATGATCTTTGATTATGCCTGCTGTTTAATTTGTTCTGTTCTTGATCACTACCATCTTTCTGCATTTGGGTCATGAACAGTTGAACAGCCGCAAGCTAATTAATTACATATATATTGCTAGTTGTACAATACCAATTTTTAGGACCATTATATAGGCATCGGTATCTGCTGAGATCCAAAACCGATCTCAGGGTCCTGAGATCCCGATCCGACGGTTCTCGGGGACCCCGAGATACGGACTCAGCAGATACGGACCCTAAGAACTGTCGGATCGGAATCTCAGGATCCTGAGATCGGTTTTGGATCTCAGCAGATACCGACCCCATTATATAGCTAGCAATAATTGCGAAGAAAATGATTTGCACCAACATTTTGTTACACCCATCCAACAGTACATTAACTATACCAACTACAAAGGGCATTAATTTAATTCCTTTTATTGAACAATTGCATTCAGGCACACATATATATGCTTTTCAGGTTTCGTCATCACCATTTGTGGATGGAGACTACACCACACATATATGATTTCATATCCCCTGTAGTGCTGCATTGTGTAACGCAGGACGTGAACCGTTAGATCATTTCGAGATCTGTGCAGACGGCACGAAACTCGAGATGATCTAACGGTTCACGTCCTGTAGCGTACAGAGGATGAGCACGCCATATATATGCCTATTTTAGGATACAAGATGTATATATAATTACATACTAATGTGAAGTGTTGAGAGTAGATTAACTAGCTAGTGATTCAAAAATAAAAAAAAGGAAGTGCCAACCAAACATAGCGATACACCGAAGATGACGCTCGAAAGAGATTTTCACATGCTCGGTGGAAATGGAGATCGCAGTTATGCCGCTAATTCAACAGCGCAGGTACGTTCCTTCAGTTTGATCATCATTTTTCTACAACTTAACAACAATTTGGATAATGCCTATGTTTGTTTTTTTGTTTTTTCTTTCCTATCAGAAAAAGATTGCATCCGCCGCAATATCTATAGTGAGGGAGGCCTTGGAGAGGCTTGTCAGTGAAATCTCTTCAAGCGTAAAGTTACTGGTTTTTGCTGACTTGGGATGTGCGACTGGTGCTAACACATTTCTTATGTTCCCAGAGGTTGTCGATACAATTGCAGCGACTTGTAACGAGCTGGGTCGACCTGTCCCGGAGATTCAGTTGCTACTGAATGATCTGCCAGGAAATGACTACAATACACTCTGCGGTCCGATACTTTCTTCCTTCAAGAAACTTATAAAAGAGAGTTCTGTGCCTTGGTACATGGCTGCAGTACCAGGTTCATTTTACGAGAGGTTATTCCCCGAGAGGAGTGTTCATTTCGTGTATTCGAGCACAAGTGTTCATTGGCTCTCACAGGCAAGAAAAACTATCTCAGATAATGAAAACCTATATATAATTTTGTACTGATCATTGAGCATATGTTAAAGTATTTTTTTGAGATAAAGATGAGGGTTAATCCACTCAAATTTAAATGTTGATAAAGGACCTCCCATCCGGGTTTTGAACCTGCGACCTCCCACACGGGAGCGTTACCCTTAGCCATTAGACCAAAGGCTGGTTCTTGAGTATATGTTAAAGTTTTAAGAATTGATGTCCTTAGTTGAACTGTCGGTTCTGCTAACTTCAGTCGTTGCTAGCTTAGTTCAATATGATTGTTGCAGGTTCCTGTGGGATTGAAGAAAGCTACGAAAGGCCCGAATAATAAACCGAGTTTTTGGATATCTAAGAGAAGTCCACCCCTTGTGTCCAAATTGTATCTTGAGCAGTTTCAGAAGGATTTCTCTTCGTTTCTTAAGCACTGGTCCGAGGAACTATGCTCTGAAGGTCGTATGGCTCTGATTCTGTGTGGTCGTACCAGCACATATCCGTTGGCCGAGGAAAACATGACGTGGATTTCGTGGTATGAGGAAGCATTCTATGAATTGGTTTCTCAGGTAAGGAACACAAAAGAGCGAGGACACAATGCTAATTAAATTGGTTCGCTAGCCGGTGTTTTCTCAACTATTTTTGTTCAAATTTCAGGGTATAGTGAAGGCTTCCGATGTCGATTCATTCCACGTACCCGTGTACTTACCATCAGTAGCGGAAGTGAAAGCAATCATACAGATGGAAGGTTCATTCGAAATTACACAACATGACATTTATGAAGTGTTGTACATTGATGGGGTGGATGTTGTTTCCGACGGTGCCGAGCAGAACTTGACGAAACTCGTTAAGATCTACCAAGCTATCATTGAGCCTTTACTGGTATCACATTTCGGCGATGCCATTGTTGATCCACTCCTTTCCACTGTACCAAAAATCTTTGCGAAGCATTTTCGGAAAGATCAGAACAAATCGGCTTGGATTGCAATTTCACTGAAGAAGAAGTGATAGATTATGACTAAAAAATAAAAAATACTCGGTATCCACTCTAAAATATATATAAGTGAGCTTAATCATTGGCGGAGCCAGAAAAATTTTCAATGGGGGTCAATAATTATACTAAATTTTGTTATATGTAGAATAATTTCGATAACATAATAAAAATATAATTATGGGGTTCACAATGGAATAATTTTACTTAGTTTATAGGGTTCAAATACATATTTTCTTAACAAAATGCTTGTGTGATATAGCAAATATTATATAAATTTATGCAATCTGGGTATCGAATGGGGGACATTGAACCCCATTTGCTCCATGTAGATCCGCCAGTGAGCTTAATATTTTTGTGATAAAACAAAAAAGAAATCCCTTTTGTGTTGATGGTTTACCTTATGAATGGTGATTAGTTGGATATATACAACCATGTCTTAGTTGTGAATGAGAAACATCATGCGTCCATGGTAAAACTGTCTATACGTCCATAAACATACAAATGATGCAACAGATACATCCCGAAATGTAACATATGGACGCTAGCTATGAACAACTTTTTTATCGACGCTAGGTATTACTTGTTGTGAATCTGTGATGGTACTAATTACTTGTTGTAAATCCTAATAATACCTTGTTCAAAATGAAGTAAAAGAAAATTTCACTTCAATTCAGTGGAGAAGAAATGAAAAGAGATGAATCGAATTGAAATTTTACGTTCAATATGATTTTTTTTTGGCAAGAATTCAATTTTGAGAAATTGAGAAATATCCATAATTTTCTGCTTATTCACATAATTGCCAGTGAACTGGGGGAGCGTTTGGTTCATTCCATAAACGATTTCAAGGAACGTTTGAATTCCAAGGAATACCATTTCCAGGAATCGTATTACCAGATATATAATATAACCATGTTTGGTTTGAAACTTGGGATGGCTATTTCATATGGTCATTTGCAGGAATGGTATTTCCATTTCATTCCATAAATGATTTCATGACCAGTTGTACTCATTAAATAGGATAGTTACGAGTCTTAATTACACCTTATTTGGAAAATAAAAAATTTTCTACCATTTATAACGATTACCATCTCATGGTAAACAACGAAAGCCACAAATTTCCCAGGCATAGGGATGGTTGCGAAATATAGCAATCTTATTCCATTTCCAACGGTAATCATTGATTAGTGATTACCATACCCAGTCCCATTCCATTTAAACCAAACAGGATAATTTAAGCTTTTTAATACCAATGACAGGGAATCCTCCGTGCAAAGCTCAAACCAAACGCCCCCTAGGGTTTTCAATTGAAGGGAATACTGAATAAACGAGTGAATGAGAAGAAGAACTAACAATCGTAGCTACCAGACGAGGCGAGTGATTATTTTATCGGAAATTTTTACCTTTAGTAAATCTTCAAATTTGTGACACCTTGTATCAGCAGAGAAGAAGAACAACGGAGGACAAACTCGGTCTCTCCACTTCATCAATTCTCGTCTGTACAAATACCATCGATTTTCACAGGAATTCCAAACGTGATTTGGAGCAAAAAATTTCTCGCCAAATGAAATCACGCTGGCTGGATCCGCTTGTTCTGAGCATGGAAAAGAGAAATTTCTGATTCCATACTGCGTTTGAGGGTGTGAGAATCCATTTTGAACATGGTATAAATCTTTTATTCTCGAGCATATATATCTCATTCTCTATCCATTTTATTTGTTAATTTAAAATTCTATACACAAGATTCCTCTGTTGTTAATATAAAATTGACATTCTGGAACGAAAACGTTCGGCAATGCAAAATATAGTATATGTGCCGTTGCTTTACATCGTCCACGATGAACAATAAAGTAATTAATTAACGCTACCTCAAGGTTTAATAATAATATATTGTGGGCGAATTACATGACAAAATGAAGAAAAAAGTATGATACCACCAACCAACTGTATTAGTACTTATTTTAAATAAAATACTATTAAAATTAATGGTTTTACTGTGCTGTTTATTTTTATAGAGTATATTGTATACACTATACACTATTCATATTTATTTTTTATACAGCATATTGTATACAATATTTATCTCTAATCCATTTAATAATTAATACAGTTGGTGTAAATTTTGATATCATTTTTATTTTATTTTCGGTATATGCATATCAGTTCCCAAAAAAAAAAAAAAAAATTGCAAATACAAGAAATTCGCACATTTTATATATTTATTTATCAGCGCATTATTATTGCGTTAAGTAAAGAAATATTTAATGTGCAAAATAATAATGATATGCTAGTTGTTGGCTCCCACTCATCTCATTGCCCGCTGAGTTTCCGAACAGCAGATCGAGTCGTTCTGTTTTGTTGTTTGAAACTTTGCAAATCATCTATCTGCATTTCATCATCAGAATTCTCTCTATTGATTTGAAACTCCACTAAAGCAATTAGCCTTGATCAGTATAACTTATGATGCGTCTGGGCGGCATTATTTCTAATCTTCTCTCTTTGGGCAACAAATTGCTGCCGTTTCTGCAAGTGTCGATTATTTCCTTGTCGACTAATCCAGTAGATGAGGACCAGAAAACGCAGGCTGAACTGGAAGAATTGATGCGGTTACTGGAGCGGATCAAGGCCACTCTGTATGACGCGGAACAGAGAGAGATCAGCGATCAGGCAGTCCAACTCTGGTTGAAGGAGCTCAAGCAAGTCGCACTTTGTGCTGAGGATGTACTGGACGAGTACCACTACGAGGTCTTACGAGGGCAGGTGGAAGCAAGAGGCGCTTCTCAACCTGGTTCCCGTAAAAGGAAGCTGAATCAAGTAATTAGTTCATTTATCTTTTTTATATTGCAAACCTCCATTAGTTATGTTAGAGGTCAAGTCTGACATCCAATTTCGTTAATGCATGCGCCAATATCCACTCCTCTCCCATGATACACCGACATTTGAACTCACGACCTTAATTAGTGATGTAACTAACCATCCGTTTTGGACAACACGTACTAAATTAGTTCAAATTTAATCATGCTACACCTATTTGGGTTTAATAAAGGCTAAACTACATCGTTGAAGATTAATTAACACTACTTTTTCCTGAGCCAAAATCTGGATGGGCATTCGCTATAATGACAATTAAACAATTGTTAATAATGTTTCAAAAAGAATAAAAAGAGAAAGAAAAAAGATGCAAAATTTTGTAAATTTATCAGGTTATTCCAGTTCCAGTTGTTTGGCAGTGTAATTGGCTGGACATATGATGGTACCATACTAGACCTGTATGCATAAAATATTTTTAGTATGTAATACAACTTAAAAGGTTATTACAATTCTTCAGGTTTCACATGGCATGCTTCATCAAATCCAGCAAATTAAAACCATATTTTCTGAGATTGAGAGAGATCGGGTAGCACTGCAACTGTCAGAGGAAGATGGCCTAAGGCATTCCAGAAATAAATTGCATATAGCTCCAACAAGCCACTTTGTAGATGAATTGGGTATCTTTGGTCGAGAGCGAGAAAAAGAGAAGTTGATTGATTTGCTATCCTCCGAAACTCATGATGACAAAATTGTCCAGGTGGTGGCAATTGTTGGGCCTGGAGGGATTGGCAAAACAACCCTTGCACAACTTGCCTACAATGACCGAAAAATCAGGCAACATTTTGATGAATTGGGGTGGATATTCGTATCAGAAAGTTTCGATGTTGAAAGGCTCACCAGAGAATTATTAGAGTCTATTACAGGGAATGAATGTGGCCTTACAAACTTGAGTACATTGCAAGAGAAAATTAATGAGGCAATAAGAGGGAAACAAATACTTCTTGTTCTTGATGATGTGTGGAATGAGAAGATTAGCCTTTGGGATTCATTCTTTTCTCCTTTGAAATCTGCATCACTTGCAAAAATCCTAATGACCACGAGAAATGAACCCGTGGCAAATCTTATGCAAACGATTTTTACTTTGAACCTTAGGTATTTGTCTGAAGAACAATGCTGGCAATTGTTTGAGCATTACGCATTTGGTAGAAGTCAGAACATCGAATCAAGTTTGTTAAGAATAGGTAAACAAATTCTGAATAAGTGCAAAATGTTGCCATTGGCTGTGAAATCAATTGCTAATCTCTTGAGACATGAAATGAATGAAGAAAGTTGGAAAGAAATTCTAGAAAGTGAATTATGGGAATCTGATGTTAGCAATGACATATTTGCACCTCTTCAGTTAAGCTATACGCACCTTCCTGCAAATCTCAAGCCTTGTTTGATATTTTGCTCCACATATCCTAAATATCATACATATAATATAGAAATGTTGGTACAATTGTGGATTTCTCATGGTTATATTGAGTCTAAAGGATTGAAGAATGCAGAAGAGATTGGCAGGGAATATGCAAAGCAATTATGGCAAAGATCTTTTTTCGAGAGCAGAGTCGAGTGGAATAATAATCAGGATAGGCTTAAGTTGCATGATATGTATCATGATTTAGTACGGCTTAATTCAAAAAATGAATGTTGTTCTATAGAGGCTGGAGCAACTAGTAAGCTGTCAGTTTTGTCTAATGAATTATGCCATTTATATATAGAGGTTAGTTCAAACAAATCAATAGAAGTCATACCCTTTCACAAGTTCACAACTTTGCGTACATTGATCATCACGGGCCTTGACAATTGGAAGACTCGTGAATTGAATTCTAGTACTTTCGATCTTTCAATGTCACAAAGATTAAGAGCCTTGGAAATTTATAGGTGGAATATTCATGGATTAAAGCATATCTCCTCATTGGGTGATTTAAAGCACCTTCGCTACCTTTCACTCGGTAATTTGCACTTTGAGAGATTACCTGGATCCATATGTTCTCTATACAGCTTGAAAATTCTGAAACTAACAGAATGCTCTGTACTTGAGTTGCCAACTAGTATAGGAAATTTAATTAGCCTTGAAAAAATAGTAATTTCGTATTGTTTTCGACTTGGGAATTTGCCCAAGTCTCTTTGCCAACTTAAAGCCTTGAGGGAACTCGTTCTTTTGTACTGCTATGAACTTGAAGAACTTCCTTGCGCTATGGGGAGCCTTACAAATCTTCAGACCTTGGAAATTTTTAGATGTAGGATCAGTTCTCTGCCACCTAGCCTTGGCAAAAGTATAATGATTCAAACACTTAGAGTGAGGATCAAGTGCGAGGCAATAGGATGGTTAAAGGATTTTTCCGATCTTGGAGGAACTCTACGCCTTGTGAGAATGGAAAATATGTCCAATTTAACTGATGTCCAATGTGCTAACCTTGCGAGCATGCGAAATCTCCAGTGCCTACAGCTATTCTGGTACGATACTGAAGAGGAAGTAAGTGGCATTGCATTGAGCTTGTTCATCTACAGAACTCCTAGCACTCCTCTTGAAGGTTTGAATGATTTTGAGGTGATGACTGCCCTCCAGCCCCACTCGAACCTTAGGGAGCTAACAATAGATGGTTACGGTGGCAGTACATTTCCGGAATGGATTGAGAATCCCTACTTATGTGCATCACTTGAAAGAATTGTTATGGAGGACTGCATAAACCTCAAGTTCCTTCCATTTGGTAGCCTTCGCAAACTGAAGTGCTTGAGCATATTGCGCTGTGATAGTTTGCGGTTCTTAAGAGAAGGGTCGCTGCCACCGGAGCTTCAAGAATTGACAATAATTGGATGCGATGAGCTTATATCATTGCCCGGATTAGCTGAGCTGAAATTGCTTGTCAAACTTTCCATCAGAGGTTGCGGGAAGCTACATTGGTTGTTGACGGATGCAGAACCTTCTCTTGAATTGATAACTCCTATAAACGAGTCTTCACACTGGAACTCGCTATCGGGGTTAAGGGACCTCGCCTTACTGAGAAGCGTGAAGATCATATGGTGCCCTAAGTTGCAATTGCTGGCAGATGAGCTGCTTTGTGTCGAATCTTGTAAAGTTGAGGTTCAGAAGTGCCCCTTGTTAAGGGAGTGGTGCTTCCAACACGGCATAAACTACAAGGTACCTTTTGATTTCTTCTTAAGTTATATATCTTGGTTCATACAGATGAACCTTAAGTCCCTCCTAATAGAATCCCATTCAAAACCGACCTTCGTTTTAAGCCTTATATGTGTAGACCTAACTTTTTTACTATCCCAAATCAACCATCAAATTACTAATATTAATCCTTTTAATGTGCTCTGTTATCTATTGCGTTACTGACCCTAAAGTAAATAGAATAGGAACAGAAAAACTGAATAGTTCTCCCAGAGGAAAAAACAAAAGCAACAATAGAAGTTTGCGCACATTAAATTCATAAATCTCCAATCTACTAAACCTCAATTAGAAACTAGAGTACAGCATCATGTCACAAATATACAACAAAATTATTTATCCATTTTTCATGTTTTTTGTTGGCTTTCGTAGGAATAATTATGGCAATTAATGATCAAATAGCTTCAACAATATTAGAAACAAATCAAGGGTTTTAAAGGACGACCAAGGGCATCTCTTATCAGTTATCAGCTATCACTGAAGGAGGGAATAATGATTTGTCAAAAAGAAATGTTATTAATTCAGATGCAATTCCCCTTTCTATTATTTCGGTATGACTATATATTGCCTCATTATTTCTGGACTGCAATAGTTGGTGATATTTGTTGTTGTCATTTTTTTTTTTCAGAGAGTTTATATTTTAATTTGGTATTAGTATCGTGGACTATATATTTTGTATCGTATAATATGGGGCTCATTAATTTTTTTTTTTTTTATTGTACCTTGCTATCTAGTAGTGAGGATTAGAACGAGGAGGGAGAGAAAAATTCTATCCTAGGGGCACCCTTACCATGTAAGCATGCTTACATGGTAGGGACCAACCAATAGAAAATTGACACATAATTTAGATCTTCTTACACATCAATTACTAATTTTCTCTCATAATAGTTGTTCTGGTTTCCTATTATTTTCCATTAAGTACGCATATGTAAATGGAAATTACCAATTGATTGATCCTAGTAATTAATGTCCAATTCAGATATATAGTTGCATATATATTATAGATGAGCATGTTCGTAACTTTTATATGCACATATTTGATATTTAGTTTACCATTCGGGTTAATTTTATTAATTGTTGCATTATTTCATTCTAATAATTTTTATATTTTCATGAAACACAAAAAGGCTATTATATGAAGCCAAACAAAATATATAAATATTTTTGACATCTTGATATATAAATATGCACATATAAAATATAAATTTGCTATTATATTTTATAAGAGTACTTATATAATATAAAAATTTCATATAAAATATTTTTTTGTTATCAACATCACAACTGAGCAGTTATAAAGCTAATGTATTTGCAAATAATATGAACGGTATTTGGGGCTGCTAACTTAGACACATATAATTAAATTAAATATTATGTCTTGTAGATTAGTTGCAAATCAAATTAATTGAGCATTCGTATATATGTATATGATATTTAATTTGTAATGACACTGAACAGTCAAATTTTGGAAAAAGGTTGCCTAAATATAGGGTAAAAGATCAGAAGTTTCCTATATAAGCACGCTGTTAATGGAACCGTAAAAATGGAAGAAATGGTGATTTGTCACTAAGAAATTAATCGTAATTATTACATAAGCAAATATAATTAAATGGCAATTTCCTATTGGCTAACCCCCACCATGTAAGCATGCTTACATGGTAAGGGCGCCCATAGGATAGAATTTTCCGAGAAAGAGTCCGGCTGTATCTGGCCAGCGGATAATATTACAAGCTAATCTGATTAAATCACAGCTGGCGCCATACGAATTGCACAAGCGGTGAGATCAGGACCAACTCAAATTTTGCTTTACTTTTGAGAGGATATGATTCAGCCAAAAAGGGACCAAGAGTGCAAGAGTCAAGAGCATCATTATTATGAGGCCCCAATAAAGGTTTTTTTATTTTTAAAAGAAAAAGTTGACAGCGGCGGTCTTGAGGCTCCAGTAAAGGTAAGTTTAGAACTTTAGATTCCATCAATGAACGAAAATTTGGCATTTCTCATCCCAAGGTCTTCTGTCCAGTTCTGGACCTCTGGTTGTCAGTCACACAATTTTGTTATTTTTCATGATGTGAAGTATGAACATTCGATCTGTGAAATATGTTGTTCTTCCTTTATTTTGTCATAATATAATTAGAGTAAGAGACATTGGTGACTCTGTACGTTGCCATTATTGACTAATTAAATCCCTTCTTACATAAATTGACTGAAGGACCTTAGCTGCAGCCTGCAGGAACACTATATATATTTTTTCACTTGATATCTTCTTGTCACATACACAATTACAGATTCAGCAATTTTAATTTGTCCCAAGATATATAACGGATAACTAAACAATGAAACATTTGTACCTCGTCGTCACCATTCATCTGCTCCTTGTTTTAGGTTCATGCTATTTTTCTCTTCAAGCCAACACTGCCGACAATGGTGGTGATCTCTCAGCACTACTCTTCTTCAAGTCACAGATTATCAGTGACCCACTTGGGGCATTGGCCTCATGGAACAATTCCCTCCATCACTGCCAATGGCCGGGGGTCGGATGTGGCCATCGCCATCCCGATAGAGTCACTTCTCTTATTCTCGACTCCGTGCAACTTGCAGGTCATATCGCCCCTTCCCTTGCCAACCTCACCTTTCTTCAAAGGCTCAGTCTTACTGGTAACCAGCTCTCAGGAGGTATCCCGCAAGAGTTGGGGTATTTGAACCGGTTGCGGTTTCTTAATTTGAGCATGAATTTGCTTGATGGTACCATCCCTTCGACTCTTGCCAATTGCTCAAGCTTACAAGTTCTTTCTCTGGAGAACAACAATCTTACCGGTACCATCCCTTCCAATATTGGCCAATTGAAACAACTCATGTATCTTAATTTCAGATCAAATCTTTTGTCAGGAGCAATACCTCAAAACTTGGGCCTTCTCTCTAATCTCGCTTACTTGTCGTTATCTTCGAATAATCTTTCAGGTTTCATCCCACATGCTGTAGGAAACCTTACTAGCCTTGTAAATCTTTACCTAGAAGAGAATAGTTTTACTGGTTCCATCCCATCCTCCCTTGGTCAACTTCAGTTCCTCCAGTTCTTCTACCTATTTGCTAATAATATTTCCGGTGATATACCCCGTTCCATTTTCAATCTTTCGGCCATTGTTAGGTTGGAAATTGACACAAACCAACTCACAGGTGTTCTTCCTTTTAGCATGTGCGATTCTTTGCCGAATATACAACACTTGTTCATTTACGAAAACAAACTTTCTGGACCAATTCCAGCATCAATATCAAACTGCTCGGCCCTCTCTGAAATTGATTTTGGCTCTAACAATTTTAAGGGTCCAATACCTTCTAGCATAGGAAACTTAAAGAATCTAAACGTAGTCGATCTGGGACAAAACCATTTAGAGGCAATCACACCAAGGGACTGGAGCTTTCTTGATGCTCTGAGCAATTGTACACAATTACAAGTGTTAGATCTTGGAAGCAACCAACTGCAAGGACATATGCCTAGTTCTATAGGAAATCTTTCCAGTAATCTATATTATTTGGGGTTATATATGAACCAGATTTCAGGGAACATCCCATATGGAATTGGGAAGTTAACAAACCTAAATAAGCTTGTGCTCATGCATACACTTTTAAGTGGCACCATTCCGAAAGAAATTGGTAACCTTGGTAAGTTGCAATATTTGAGTCTATCAACCAATAAAATGTCGGGTAAAATTCCATCAGCTTTTGGCAATCTCACTGAGATGATTGAGCTGTATCTGTATGGTAATGAGTTTGAAGGAAGCATACCAGCAGAACTAAGTAACATGCAAGCTTTACAACTACTGGATCTTTCAAATAATAAACTGACGGGAAACATACCGGAAGAGCTTATGAATATTTCATCACTTTCCATAGGCATCAACTTGTCGAATAATTACCTTAATGGCTCAATACCATTGTCAATTGGCAAGTGGACAAATCTGGGAATAATTTACTTCTCAAACAACAACTTATCTGGTGAAATTCCCAGCACTATTGATGGGTGTCAGATCTTACAGGCCCTTTTCCTTGATACCAATTCGCTTCACGGGACCATCCCTTCCACTGTTGGCAACATGAAAGGGTTGCAAGGGCTCAACCTTGCAAATAACTTTCTCTCCGGTCAACTACCAAAATTTCTTGAAAGAATGGATCTTGAATACCTAAACATATCATTCAACAATTTTGAGGGAGAACTGCCAAGAGATGGTATTTTCAAGGAAATAGATAGCACAGACATAAGAGGAAATCCTAGATTATGTGGTGGTGTACCTAAATTTCATTTGCCAAAATGCATTTCGGATACCCCCGTAAAGAGACATCATTCTAATAAAATCATTGCAATAATTGTCTCCAGTGTCAGTTTTTGTATCTGCTTTATGGCAATTGCATGTTTCCTAGCTAGTTATTACTCGAGGAAGAGATTGCAAAACGAGCCACAAACTGTTCTAACCGGGAAATCTCAATTTAAACAAGTCTCGTACAATGAAATTTTCGGAGCTACTGATGGATTTTCTATGGAGAATCGAATTGGGAGAGGTGCTTTCGGGGTAGTCTATAAAGCTGATATGAGCTTTGAGAATGTGAAAACTGTTGCTGTGAAGGTTCTAAACCTCGAACAACATGGTGCATCGAGGAGCTTTTTAGCTGAATGTGAAGCCTTGAGAAATGTTAGACATCGAAACCTTATCAAGGTTCTCGGTTTGTGCTCAGGCATAGATAATCAAGGCAATGATTTTAAGGCTCTTGTTTTTGAATTCATGCAGAATGGCAGCTTAGAAGCATGGTTACATCCAAATGCATGTACAGATAGACCATTTGCAAGTCTCAATCTCCTTCAAAGGTTGAACATAGCAATTGATGTGGCAGAAGCTTTGGATTATCTCCACTGTCACGGGTCGGCACCGGTTGTGCATTGTGACCTTAAACCTAGCAATGTACTTTTGGATGATGGTATGACTGCACATGTTGGTGATTTTGGTTTAGCAAAGATTTTGGTTCAATTTGATGCCATGCCTTTGCAATCAGTAGCAAGCGCAAGCGGAATCAAAGGTTCTGTTGGCTATATCCCTCCAGGTATTCAATTATCATTGAAGTGTTAATTTCTTTGAAAGCAACTTAGAAGTTTCTTTTTCTGGAATGTAAGGGGAAAAAAAATGGCATTGCTCTACATTACACAATAATTCCTTTACATAAAGATAATTTCTTCCTGCATGTGCAGAGTATGGAATGGGCGGTCAACCATCGGTCGAAGGAGATGTATATAGCTACGGCATTCTCCTGCTTGAGATGTTCACTGGTGTAAGCCCCACTGACGAAAGATTCAAAGATGGTCTGAGCCTTCATGAGCACGTCGAGATGGCTTTTCCTGATCATATCATGGATGTAATCGATGACAAGTTGTTCTCGGATAATGCTCAAGTCAGGAGTGTGCACAAAAATGTTGATGATTGTTTAGTTTCCGTATTGCATTGTGGTCTTCTGTGTTCCAAGGTGGTGCTGAAAGAGCGCATCGTGATCAAGGAAGCGATCAAGGAGCTGAAATTTACCCGAGAAAAGTTGTTGAGATAGGAGAACTTTTACGACAGTATATAGCTGAATAAATAACGGCGCTGGCATGTTAATTTTCAGTGTATTTTTTCTTTTTTGTTTACTGTTAATATCTGTATTCTATGCTGTAAATGAAGTGTGTTAAATGCAAAAAGGAAAAAAGTTGAAAGATTTGTCTTAGATGACTGTATGTACTGCACTACTGCTGAATCTTGTATTTGTGAGAGTAGGATAAGTTTGTTATGCAGTAAATTGAATCTGTTGTACAGTTTAAATTGAGCACGACTGGTATTAGGGCCGTCAAATGCAACGAAATTTTGTATTATTTCGTTTCGTTTCATTTTGGACGAAACAATTATCACAATAATTTGCGGTTTTGTTAAACGAAACAATATATTCCATTTAGTTTTCCATTTTTATACAACAATACCACTACAAAACGATTATTTTTGTTCTTCCGCTACATTTCGACTACAAAACGATTATTTTCGTTCTTTCGTTGCGTTTCGTCTAAACGAAACGATAAACATATATCCAATTTTACACAATCATCAACGCAAGAATTTACCCAAAAAAAAGAAATATCACCCTTCAAAACATCATATAATCAATTCAATCCGGTCATAAACGGAACATTTGCCATGCTGATCCACTCATCTCCTGCTATGAAATTAGCCACGGTGAACTGGCTTGCCTCCTTAGCGTCGGTTATCACGCGATAACCCGGCCACTTGACCCGGTTCGCGGTGTTCGATCCGGGTCCCGTGTTCAAGTACTCGCCATAGTACAATGTGCTAAGTGCGAACGTGCCATCCCATGGCAACCAGCCCGCCGGGTCAATGAGGCTGTCGAGATACGACTGCATGAACACGGTGCGCGAGTACTCTTTCCACGGGCGACCCAGGTACGTCTTGACGCTAGACACGTTTGACGCCAGGTCGGAGGCCGCGGCGACCTTGCAGTTCTGGATCGAAATGCCGGTGTTTTGGTTCGGGTCGTCCCTCCCTTGTGCAGTGTACAGGTTGCTCTGGTTCGGGTTGGGTTTTCGCGCGTACAGGTTGCAATTCTGGAACACAACGGCTGCGTTGCCAAAGATGAAGTCGACCGTTCCGTAAACGTCGCACTCCCGATAGAACTGCCGGAGCGAGTGAACGTAAAGAGTGTCCTGGTACCCGACAAAGCTGCACCGGTAGAAGACCGATAGGTCGGAGCCCGATCTGAGGGCCACGGCTTGGTGCTTGTCCGGACCGGCTGAGTTCTCGACCGTCAAATCTCGTGCAATGAACCCGTTGCCAACTACAGCTGTAACAATTGAGCAATAAACAATTGATCATCAGGCTTAGAGACAAAAAAAAAAAAGCTAAGAAAAAATATCACTATTATTTTTTTTTTTTTTGAGATAAAGATGAGGGTCAATCCACTCAAATTTTTATGTCTATAAAAGATCTCCATCCGGATTTCGAACCCCTCTTATACGGAGGGCGTTGCCCTTGCTTACTAGACCCTAAACCCTAGATATACTTTTTTTTTTTAAATGAAAGAAAAAAAAAATAATGGTCAAATTTAAAAAAAAAAAAATAATGGACTATTATTAATTTGACCATTGTTTTTTTTCTTTCATTTTAAAAAAAATTTAGTACATCTTTTTGTAGATTTATTAAAAAATAAAGGCCAAAATACATAAATTCAACAATTTGCTTGTCCCCACACGGCTTAAACATGCCTTGGTGCTTCACTGCTTTGAAAGAAAAAAAAATAATGGTCACATTTAAAAAGAAATAAAAAAATAATGGACTATATTTATTAATTTGACCATTATTTTTTTTTCTTTCATTTAAAAAATAATTTAGTACATCTTTACGGAGATTTATTTAAAAATAAAGGCCAAAATACATAAAATTCAGCAATTTGCTTGTCCCCACACGGTTTAACCATGCCTTGGTGCTTCACTGCTTTGGCATTATATACCTTCATCTAAATTTTGAACATGGGGTGCGTCATACAGACAATGTATGCCAGCTAGTAAACAGCCCACGTCTTGAAAGACCGACAAAAAATACTAATAAAATAATTTATTTAAAACTCAAATTCAGGGTCGTTTCTTCAAAATTCTTTAAAAATACTTAGAAATCTCCAAAAATAGAAAAACTTTGTATCAAATGAGATTTCGATATGTAGAATGCACCGGTCAAATCGGATCGGTCATTGGAGTTATAGTTGTTGAGATACGAGCGCTTAACACTGACGTCAGTTTGTTATGCATAACACAGTATGCTAACTCATATATATATGTTGCCATTTAAATTTGCAATATATTTTCCTCAAAAAGAAACAATGAACAATTTGTCATATTTTGTTATTTACTTAACGATATATCAAGAATTTCTTTATAGGTAGACGGATAAATGGACGAAAGCGATAGAATGAATCCCTGGTCCCAAATTCAGGATCCGACAAATTAAGATGAGGTGCTAGGTGCCCCATCCCAGCTAATCCTACCTACGTACTATAATTTAAATTCTATCCATTAATTCATTCATCAATTAAGTTGTCTGTGTCAGTGTCACCAACTCCAGTCACAATCAGCACGAGATAATTCATTCCATTTGATTAGACTAGTAAAGAGCCTAACCGTTACTTTGAGCTCCAATTGCTGTTTCTTATAATAAATTTTAAATATAATATGTAATGGACATTATATTGAGAAGATTGATATGGGCCTTAAATTTTAATGGGTTGAGACATTAACGTCAACGGGCATTAACGTAAATCAACGGTTCTGATCTATCAAAAAAAATGATCAACGGTTCAGATTTCTTATTTGAGAAAGATAGCTCTTTCATGTCATTTTCTTCGATACGCTTTTATATATAGTAAGGATTAAATGGTGACAGAGCTATAGCTCATGAGCTCAAAGCAAACAAAAACCAAATTAATTGGCCTACAGTGTGGTTACCTATTGTCTCCTTGCTTTTACTTGTACTGGCACTGTTATGATAATGATTTTAGCTGAAATTAAGGAACTGTGGTACCATTCAACAATTTTTATTTTTATTTTTGTCACATAATGAAAGCAAGAGGAAAATGCAACATGTATATATACCTTTTCAATATTTGTTTTGTTGTGTGTAGGAAGCTAACAATCAGAGAACAAGTAAAGCAAAACATTGTACTCATATCATATGACACATTAACTTTGCTCTTTGATTAATTAATTAACTGTCAGTTAATTATGCACAAGATGGTACTAAATAAATAAGGGCATTTGGGACTTGGGACAGTGGAAAGCACAAGACTTAGCAATAAACAATTGTTTGGTTTGTCATTTTTAGAGGTAATGCAAGTACAATTGCACATAGTCCACTAGATTAATCTCTGTCCATTTCATGTGTCCCCTGGCAATAATATTCTCTCCTTAGGTTTGATCCTCTGAGAGTCATTTTTTTTTAAGAAATAATAATCATTTTTATTAGAGAGCATAAAATTTATGAGGAAATTAATCTCCCTTTTTTAGGAGTGAAAGCTCCCATAGGAAATTACAATGTCATTTGATCACCAAATTAGTAAAATAAATAACAGGGAAAAAAATGATGTAAATTCTAAGGAGATGCTTGCTTTTAGACATTGCAAATTATGGACTCTTCTTTTTTTTGGTGAAATGATTAAAAGGTAACCACTTTTGCAACATATTATTATGCATGTAAATCTTATGAAAAGCTAGCCTACCCATATTTATTCTTAGATGTTACATATTTATTTTATAGGAAAAATATATATTTCCGCTGTCATTGCTCCGTGCACCCTGTGATGCGCTGGCAGGGTAGGAAAAAATTGCAAAAATGTACCCTTAAAAATTTACAAAAATATCCCCTTTTTAAGAAAATTTTACAGAAATATACTTAATTTCTAAGGAAATTTACACAATTGGTCCTACCTTGAAAAATATTTATTCAAATATACCTATAAAATTTTACAAAAATGACCCTCAAACCTACATGCCACTGCATCATAGGGTTGTGAGGGCAAAGTCTGGGCATATATAGTATCCCTGTCCTATTTTATATATGGGGTAGTCGTGTAGAATGAGGGATGCATGCATATGAATGTTATTAATCAAATTATGGGTTAGGTCGAGGTTTTTAATTATATTTATAAGTGTAGCATTTAATGATACAAACTAAACCCATTGGCCTCTTGTAATATTTTGCAGAAAACAGGGATCTAATCCAACGGCGGAACACTGATCATGCATGAACATGCATGAACAAAGGAACAAGTAATCAAACAACTATTCATGACAATATGACATGCATATTATTTGTGCAATAAAACAAAATATTGACGTTTATTCCGTGAACACAGTCACATGCAACGATGAACGATCCAATAGGTGCATGGCACCATTGCTACATGTTTTATTTATTTTTTTTAAGAATGCCAGTGCTACATGTCACCTTCAATTTCTGTGTCTTCAATTCTTCATCCCCAATGGGGAATGATGTATTCATCTATCATTTAAAAAGGGTATCTATATTAAACTATACATTTTTATAGATAGCATCGATCTTTCTGCTTTTTTTTATTATTTTATTTTTTTAAGCTAATCAGTTCTTGCCTATTTATTTTTCTCTATTATTAATTTCAATAGTTATTTTTAAATGTAATTGTTGATTATTTGATTATATATATAATTAACGGCCCTACAACAATTGCTTCTAAGGGATTTCTGTGATGAAAAATAATAGGGCTAACTTAAAAAAATAATGTGCATATCATATGAAATCATTTTGCCATCCCATTTTCCAAAAGAGATATATGCAAAGCCCCTATTTCCGAAAGACAAACAAAATATTTAGATGTCAATAAAGCTTGTTAAAACAAACGTATATGTGACCGAAGTAAAATAGAAATAAATGAAATGATATGTAGATATATAGCTAGTGAATCACCTAGGACTTTTCATCCTTAAAAGAAAAACAAAAAAGATAGATAGTTAATCTTTCTTTCTTTCTTTAATTTTCTTACAATTAAAGAGTCCATAACTTGTGAGCTGAAATTATTATTTCTTATAATAAATTTTTAAGATAATATGTAATAGAACTTAAATTGAGAAAATTGATATGAGTCTTAAGTTTTAATGGGTTGAGACATTAAAGTAAATCAACGGTAGTGATCAATCTAAGTAAACAATCAACAGCTAAAATTTATTCTTTAAAGAAGATAAAACTTTCATATCAAAAAATCTAATCTCCTTTTAACAGGAGTAAATATTTTTTTTTGTTTTTTGAAGTAAAGTTTATCTTTCTATACGCGGTCCAGCCAATGTATGATTGGACAGACCATATGTTATTGCACACTAGACCCACATGCACTTGCAGAGTTACATATGTAGTTGCAAACTTGCAATTGCTTTTGATGATGAAAAAGGGTTCCACTTAATTTGTCCATTATTGCACGTGTCCCTCTTGACTTTTGTTTGTTTGGAGATGCAATTGCTTCTTTGGACCAGAGAGGTCTCAAGCACCATCCACTTTTGTTTTCACAATTAAAACAAAAACATATGTACTATTGTAAGTTTATTTATCTTAGACTTGACAGTTGACACCTATCTGAAATGTAAATGTGTTCACCTAATCACCTCCACTTAAATATCATAAAATCTAATTGTTGCTTAGAATTTGATAAAAATAAAAAAGGACATAAATATAAGTTGCTATATATAAAAGTTAGTTAATTGGGGTGAAATATTGTTGTATTAGTAAATTACTATATATATAATATTGTGGTGTATTTATACTGAATTTAATTTCAATCAATTGTTGGGTAATATGATGTACTAGTATTTAATCCTTCTGACAACATTGAATTAACCTAATTGCTTTGATGATATTGATTGGTAATCTAATTTCATTTTAATTTAGTTAACATATTTAAGTATACTAGTAAAGAGCCTACGCCCACACATTGCTTTGAGTTGAAATTGTTATTTCTTATAATAAATTTTTAAGATAATACGTAATGGGCTGAGACAGTCAACATGCATTAACGTAAATCAACGGTTCTGATCTATATAAGAAAATGATCAACGGCTCAAGTTTATTATTTGAGAAAGATAGCACTTTCATGTTATTTTTTCCAATATACTTTTATATATTTTATATATAGTAAGGATAATACAACAACTAATTAAGTTATTGTCATGCATTATATCCTTAATTTTATTATTGTAGGAATATATATTCCTTTTCATTCCATTTAATTACTAACCTCAATTCTTAACTAATCTATACTCCATAAAAAGGGTAGATTTCTAAGCACCTCAACTATGCCACATCATCACTATTATTAAGTATTGATTTTGCTTGAAACTCTCTATCTACTTTGATCCAATGGCTTGTATTTTTTTTCCTCTCCTTATTAAATAAGATGAATGTGACATGTCTAAAACAAATTTTAATTCTTAAAGTGGTCCAACATTTATATATGTTATTATTTATAAATTATTGTATTATTATTATTTATCTACATAAAGAAACTACAATTTTTTTATTATTTTTGTTTAATATAAATCTGTAAAATTTTATAAAATTTTTAATTATTTATTTGATACTACTTTTCGGCGCGAAGCCCGAGTTACAGCTCTAGTTATAGTAATTAACATACTAATTAATCAATCAACAACAGATGCATACAACGTAAGGCACTGACCTAAGGTGGCAGACCTGAAGGTGGTCCATCCATCGATGACATTCCGGCTGGCCTTGATCACCGTCTTGCCGACGCCGTCGCCGACGAACATGATGTTCAACTTGCTCTTCGCCACCTCCACATTTTCCATATATGCCCCTGCCTTTATGTAAATCACAAACCTCTTCTTGCTCTTGTTTGGCGCCGCATCGACTGCGGCACTGATCGTGGTGAAGTTGCCACTGCCGTCCTTGGCCACGGTCAAGTCGGGCACAATTGACATTGAATTGGTGGACGGTGCTTGGAGCAACCGCCTGTCAGAAGGACGGATCCACCGAGGAAACTCTCTGTGCATCGCGCCGTAGCCCTCGAACGGCTCCTTTTCTTCTCTCATTTGCCTTCCATTTTGTTTGGGAGGGATCTTTTTAACCATGGCCAAGGAGTTGCTCACCAGGCGCGACACGTGCGAAAGCCGACCCTTGATGTACCGGTGAACGTGTTCACCTGTTACTTGTCAAAGACAACAGATCAGAAATTCAGAATTTATACAATTTAATTATGCAAATTAATGTGCAACGAATACGTCGTAAATTAATAAAATGTAACCTTTGATGTTTTCGAATCCCTCTAGACACGTATACTGATTCGTCATCGAAGCCGAGAGCACCGTGAGGACATCATTGACACGTGCATTTGGTTTCGACGACTCGAGGTCGGAAACAGCAACTGACAGCTCGTCTAGTGTCTCATCGAACAACTCAAGACAGTCATTGATCGCGATCTGTTCAGCCCGGTTGAGGGAGCGGTAATGGAGGTAGGCCGAGCAGTTCGCCGAGGACGCTCGCACCTCGTCGGCTGTCTTGTTGACAACCGAGCAGATCACCTGCGGCAGCGACTTCTGCGACAGGTCGGGGATTGTGGAGAGTGTCGAGGCGCATAACTCGGCGTACAATGTGCCTTCACAATGTGTGTGAGTGTGATCAACTTGTGAGTATTGTGAGGAGGAGGAGGAGGATAGAGTGATGGCAATGCATTGTGCAAAGAAGAGGGAAAGTAGTAGAGATAAGTGAGGGTGCATTGCTAGTGAGTGAGTGAGTGAGTGAGTGAGTGAGTGAAGTGTTAAGGAAAGTGATAAAGAGAATGAATGGAGGAGTTGGGGATTTATAATGAGGAATGAGAAGGATATATCATATATAATGCACTGTTTTGGGTCACTGAAGATGGAGGTGCTCATCCTCTGTAGCGCAGGATGTGAACCGTTGATTGGATCATCTCGAGATTCGAGCCAAAACAGATCCCAATATGATTTAACGGTTCACATCCTGCGCTACACAATGCAGCGCTATAGAGGATATGGAATCCTGAAGATGAGCTGCATGCATGTGCTACGAGTGTTTGATTTTGAGTAAGAGAAACATCTTTGCGTCCATAGAATTACTGTCCATACATCTATAAATGGGTACGGAATGTAACATATGCATCCTAAAATGTAACAGATACACTCCAAAATATAACCTATGGACATTATGGACGATTTTTGAGTAATATCTAGCCTCTGTAAAAGTTAAAACTGTCCATAGCATCCATAAGTTACGTTTTGGAGTATATCTGTAATATTTCGGGATGTATCTGTTACATTCCGTACACATTTGTATATGGATGTATGAACAGTTTTTCAGTGGACGCAAGATGTATCTCTTTGATTTTTATAAGGTGTTAAAAATAATTAATTAATGACAAATAAATTGCAATATTACAATGCAGTTAGCTAGTAGGAGAGGAGAGAGGAGGCAATCAATGTTTGAGTTGGATAACGCTTTTCGTTCTTATCGTAAAACTATTACATATATAATGTTGTACAATTAGCTAATGTACTTCCATTTGAATGTGAAAGTATGAATACAATGTACGAATGCAAAATGCATGTATGTAAATGGAAAAGAAATTAAAAAAATGAGTACAAGAATTTAAATTGTCGGTGTATGGAAATTAAGTGTCCAACTCACGTGAACAAAACAGAGCCAAATTAAGTTCACCAGGGAAAAAGGGAAGGAAGGATAGGAATTCATATCCCCTGCTGTACTGCATTGTGCAGTTCACAACCACAGCCATTGGATTGTCATGAGATTCATTCCAGCGCAAATCTTGAGACGATCCACGGTCCACGTTGTCAACTGCACAATGCAGTAAGTTAGGAGATGAGCACTCGGAAGGATAGAGCCAAGAGGAACAGGTGGTTACTTTACTTTCATTTCATCCCATGTATTGCAGTCTAAGGAGTCCGTATCGGTACGATCCAAATCGGATCGGAGGGGCCTCCAATCCCCGATCCGACCACCGTGGCTTTTAGGGGGGGATTGGAGGGACCTCCGATCTGATTTGGATTGTAGCGTATTTCAGTGCGTCTAAGAAGTCGTATAATAATATGAGAGGAGATCAGATAACCACAATTTTTGGTGACACTACTATTACTACGAAGCATATAAATTCACAAAAAATTATAAAAATAGAAAATCTTTTACAAATATATTCATTTACTTATAGATTGAGTGTGTTTAAAATTTCATACAATTTGAGTCTTATTTGGTACTTCATCGGGAACCATCATGTTCGTATGATAATTATAACGATCTAAATTTAATGGTTCCTGATGAAGCATCAAATGACACTTAAATTGAATGAAACTTGAAATGCATTTAATCTATAAGTAAATGAATATATTTGTAAAAGATTTTCTATTTTTAAGATTTTTTGTGAATTTATATGCTTCGTAGTAATAGTAGTGTCACCAAATTTTGTGGTTATCCGATCCCCACTCTAATAATATAGGGATGGGAGAATGTAATGCTAAATTCAAAGAAGTGTGATTGGATTACATTGGCGCTTGAAGATTGGGCAGCATTTTTATGTGCATGGTTTCATGTTTGGAATTGGATTTTGTCCAAAACTAAGTTGGACGGTCTCTGCAGGGGCGGACCTCTTCAGAGGCTAACCAGGGTATTGGCCCTCCCTTAAAATTCAAAAGTTTCCAACAAGTCTAACACCTCTTCAGAGGCCAACCAGGGTATTGGCCCCCCCTTAAAATTCAAAAGTTTCCAACAAGTCTAACATGTTTGAAGGTTAAATTAGTTGAGATTACCAACTGGCCCCCCTTGCTCAATCTTTTTTCTTCTTCGCATAAAATTTTGAGATCAGATTATATAATCCAGGGAAGAGTAGAGCATCTTGATTGGGTTCAACAGTTAATTTAGTAATTTGTATGGAAATTTTCTTGGGCCCTTTTTTTGAAGGCCTTTTTACCCTATTTTTTTTAGTTTTATTTTAATTTTAGTGATTTATTTCATTGGATACATGTGTGAAAGTCTGAAAGACAACAAAAATTTCGAAGTACTGGTAAACAATCAATCTTTCAGCCCCCCTAATTTCCAATGAAGGTCCGCCACTGGGTCTCTGTCTAAAAGATTTGGGGAGCCATATAATATATTTGGTGACAATTGATCAACGGTGATTTGGTCACGTATGTGCTAAAAATAGAAACAACTTACAGATAAAATATTATTGTATGCTGGTTATATTTAGAGTGATGGAGCCACACTATCACCGTTTATAAATACAGAAATTATGTAATGTCCATTTTAATTAATAAGCAGCACCCGGTTCATTAAAGTCAAATAAAAAGAGTTTACACAGGAGTTTGTAAGAATTTACAGGAATATGTACAAGAATGTACAACAATTTATTTATTTATTTATTTTTGAAGAAAGTGGAATACTCCAACAGTTTTATTGAAATTTTTATTTTGTGCCAATAGAGGATTAAATCCATGACCTCTTATAAGTCATCTTAGTTAGTTACTGCTCAAGCTACTAGGCAATTTATTTATTAATTACAACAGTATCCTAATGTAATTAACTGATGCAAGCATCCGAGCAGCACCCGGTTTATAATTGGTTTGTTAGATTGATTTTCATTAATTCATAATAATCTGCATGCAAAGGGATCTAAAGAAAATCAAGGTATCAATGCATGCATGCAGTAGCCTACCAGAGTTTGGCTCAGTTAGTAGTGGCATTGGCTCCCATTGTGGAAACATGGGATCAAACCCCGGATGGAGCGAATTAAGGTGGAGTGTATGATTGTGTGCACGTCTATCGGCCTACAGGCTATAATAAAAAAAAAAAAATGCATGCATGCAGTACGAGAATGAAAACATATCAAATGGCAAAAGGCAATCTTATATGGCGCGTTGATATCCCTCTTTGGATCGCAGCAGATACGAACTCATCTAATTATATATGTACACTAGAGGTGAGCCTCGCGTTGCTTCGGCATAATATACAACTGATACTGTAATTTTTATAATATTCTACCATTAAAAAAGAAATTAATGGATAATAATAAAGAAAAATTTATACAAAATGGTTGAAGTTTTTCATAGAAAAATAAAAAATGTGAAAAATTAAAAATCCTTATTAAATTATATATGCGCAGTTTGTCAAATAAGTGTATTATTTTACTTGAAATATGTTTTTATATGAAGAGAACTTTTATTGGTAAAATATTTGTAGAAGATGAATACACAGTGTGCATTGGAAACTGCCATGGTAAATAAAAAAAAAAAAACAAACTTAAACATCTTCCACTCAAAAGTATTTGAGCCCATTGTTATCATTTAATGAAGCATCCTTTAAAATGTACTCAACTTCATGTTATAAGTTTATATAATATTTGTATTTGTGTAGATGGTTCTACAAAGTGTTGAGAAAAATTTAACCCAAAAAAAAAAAGTACTGTAGCTAGCACTGCAACTATCACTGTAGAAAAACCCTCCAAATTTAATATACTATGCTAAGGATAGGATATATAAAAAGAGAGATTTTAAACCATTTGAAGAATTTTTTTTTCATATTTGGCCATAATTATTACTATTATTATTATTATTATTATTTATTTTTTGGATATTTCAATTGGATATTGTAGAGTTAATGCACAGGAATCTTCCAAAATTAGTCACGACAATAAGAAATAATTGGGGTACGTGAATTTGCTTAGTTTTTATTTTTAAATATGGATACATGATGCATAATGTATGGAAATTTCTACACAATTCGGTAACATCAATACATCGACTATATTAATTTGTCCAGGCTAGAGGTGGCATAATGTCGGGTCGGGTTAGGTCAGTTTGACCAAATGGAAATGTAGGGTCGGGCCGGGTATCGGGTTGATGTCTGTCGGCATTTTTTCGGGTCGGGTTCAGATCGGTTTGGGTCGGGTTCAAATCGTTTCGGGTCGGGTATCGGGTTGATGTCTGTCGACATTTTTTCGGGTCGGATCGAGCGGGTTTTTTCGTGTCTGGTCAGATTTTGCACCTCAATTCCTGGGTCATCTCGGGTTTTGGGTCGTTCAGGTTGGGTTCGGATCAGTCTGACTTTCCCTGAAGCACGGGTCGTCGGGTCGTGTTCGGGTCAGTCTGACTTTGCCTGAAACACGGGTGGGATCAGGTCGGGTTCGGGTCAGTATGACTTTCCCTGAAATACGGGTTGGGTCGGGTTTGGGTCAGTTTGACTTTCTCTGAAACCCAAGTTGGGTCGGGTTCGAATCAGACCTGTCAGGCGGGTTTTTCGGATCGGGTCAGATTTTGCCGCCTCTATGTCCAACAATCAAGATAGATTTGGGAATTGAAACTTTGTCCGAAACTAATATATACCATAATAGATCTGGATCAACATCCCAAATAAAAAAAAAAAAAAAGATAAGATACTGTAGATTGTCGTCGGAGATTAAATATACTATAATAGGATGTGTGGGAGGTTGCAAGGGGGGTATATATATATATATATACTTAGCACCACCCCACAAATGACAATTTTACCTTTAAATAATTATTTAAAATTAAAACTTATTTAACATTTTTTAAATTATTATGTTTTATGGAGATAATATATGTAACTTTTGTTTTGAAAAATATTGTAAGAAGTTTTACAAAAGTGCAAACATATAATTCAATTAGAAGAAAGCTTGTCAAAATTAAAAAAAGGGGTATCCAAGTAATTTGAACTCGGGATCGTCTACCGCACTGCACATTCGATAGCGCGGATCCGACGGTGCAGCTCACGTCGGGATCCATGAAAAGTAATGAGTCCGGATCCCGACGTGAGCTGTACCGTCGGATCCGCGCTGCCGAATGTGCAATGCGGTAGACGATCCGGACTCAGTAATTTGTGGGTGCCCAGAGCATCACCGCGCTGGAATATTGTCAAAAGTTATTTGGACGGTCTCCATCCAAAGTTATGACTAAATCGTTCGATTCAATTTATATATTTATCAACGGTGATATCATGTGACCCCATCATTCTAAATATAACCAGCATAGAATGTATCTGTACATTGTTCCTATTTTTAACACCTACATAACTAAATCACGATCGATTGATCAATTGCTAACAATTATATCTTACAGCTCGGCTCTCTGAATTCTATGGACTGTCCAAATTGTTTTGGACAAAATCCGATTCCAGTTTACAATGCATAGTTGCTATAAAGATTCACATATAAAGACATAATTAATGTCATGTGTTCCTTGACAAAGCATTGATGCGGATTTTGTACTATATATAATATATGTTTATAAATTAATATATCCTGCACGTAGTCTTCCTAGTATAACTTCTTTAAGAACATAAATGGTAGATTATTTTTTTTAAATTTTGTTTCCATCTTATTCTTTTGTTTTGTTTGGTACGTAGAACATAATATGACTTGTACCATGTACAGAACTAAGCTTAATATTTATAAATAAACTTGCAGGAGTACATAACGTGAACCCAAGTACCCAACATGATCTAAACTAGTTATATAATAATAAAACAATTATCAAGGAAAATAATATATAGTACTGTTTCGTACTTAAGTGGGTGCAGAATATTTAGCTAGCGTCAGAATAATAAAATTGAGTGTTCAAATTAAAGATGTTGTCATCATGCACTTAATATAATGACAATTTTGAAGAATTTATAATTGATGTAGTGTACTTTGTAATGGCCCTTAAAAGGTGTATATAAAATGACCCAAAATATGTGTCAATTTTCAAGCCCAGTGGGCTTTTTTTTTTTCTGGGCTTTTGAGCAAAAGCCATTTATTTCAGTGGAACTCTACTCCACTTATTTCTACTAGTAAAGACAGCCCACCTGATTTGGGCTGAAATTATTGTAACTTATAATAAAGGGGAAGCTTATCCTTGTGAAGAATAAATACGGGCCTTAAATTTTAGTGGGCCGGAACATTAATGTACGTCAACGGTGGTGATCAATCTAAATAAACAATCAACGACTGAGATTTATTTTTTAGAGAAGATAGAACTTTCATGTCAAAAAATCTAATCTGATTTTATTAGGAGTAAGGATTATTTTTTTAGATAAAAATCAGTGTCAAGCCACTCAAATTTAAATGTCTATAAAAAACCTCCCATCCGGGTTTCGAACTCGCGACCTCCACATATTTCTATTATTTTTTGTTATTTTTAATTTTTCTCCATCCCATTGAAAAAATTTCAACAATCCAAGATCATGTAGGGACTATTTACAAGTTGAACATGAATTCCACTTGTGCCAGAATGGAAGAGGTTGGCAAATTAAGACTAAATGGCTCAAATACCGGCAGCAGTGGATTTGAATCTGAATTAGTAAGGGTTGAAAAACATCAACTCTTCCCAAGTATTTATTAGTTAGAACTTACAAATCAATTTAAGACCCCACAACAGAATTTGATGAAAGGAACCGGATATTACTTGCTGTCATCTTCAGAAAGCAACTATATATAAGTAATATAACCAATATATTAACAATGGAAAGTCTAAAGCAATTAATATTCAATACCATCATATCACAAAATAAAAAAAAAATTATCTTTTTCTTTTTCATGTGATCTCATTTATCAAATACTTTGATTTTCAGATGTTGAAGTCGCATGACAATTGTCACAATTCCAAATTTGTTTGAAAGGTGTCTCAAGTGTGAACTCATAAAGCCCAATGGGCTTTATATTGTGGGCTCTTAAACTGATAAGATTTATTCTGTCCAACATTGATTTTTTTCCCTTTTCTCACACCATGGAACAATAAATCAAAGAAAATTTTCAATTGTCCTCATTTTAAATTTAAGTGTGCACGTGTCGACAAATATGTAAATACTGTAACATATATCTCAAGATTTATAACACTTATATCAAATTGTATCAATGTGGACATGTGGATACATGAGTGTTCATCCCCTGACTTACTGCAATGTGCAGTTCACAGCATCAGCCGTTGGATCGTCTGGATATCCGTGCTGGAATGAATCTCGAGACAATCCAACGGCTCACACTGTGACCTGCATAATGCAGTAGAGTAGGGGATATGAATTCGTGGATACATTTGTTATGGACACTAAAATCAACAATCTAATTAAGTAAAATCATATGTGGGGACTTCTAATAATTAAATTAAGTTAGACTTTGTCCGTTTTGTACAGAAATCAGAGAAGTTTGGCATGCAAAGACTGATTCAAACACTGGGAGTGGATTTCAAACCACCGGCTTGAAATTGAACTTACAATTTTGCCAAGTATTCATTAGCTGGATATATAGTGGAAACCAAATTAAGACCCCACATTAGAATTTGATGAATGCAATCCGTATAGTCATAATTGAGAGTTAATAATTAACTAGCAAATTCAAGTGGATTTGACTTGCATTTCCCTTTTTGAGGATTATTTTGTAGTCATTTGTCATATTAAAAAGGAGGGGATGCATTAATTGGCAATACTTATCTTACCAATCTTGACAATTGTATTTTTGAAAAACTTAATACAAGTCATAAAAAATCTAAAAAATGAAAAAAAAATCATGATATATTATTCAACTTATATACTGACAGTGGAATTTTTAAATTTCAATCAATTTGAATGTAGTTGGGTGGCTTATTAAAATTTTATACATTTTTTTAACGTTTGTAATTTAAGGGATCATTAAAAAATATCAATTTTCTCTTAAATCGAATATAATCGGAAAGATGATCTAACCTATAGATTAAATAAAACATCCTAATATTTTTTTTTCTATTTTTGAGAATTTTAAATGATTTTTTTTTCAATTTTTTGCTAAATTCTATTTTCAAGATTGTTATGATAAATATGGTCAATGATCCCTTCTCAAGAAGGCAATTAAATAAGACTAACATCTATTGGCAATACTTATCTTGACACAGTAAGACTTCTAAAATAATTGAAAAAAAAAAAACTATAAATTCTAAAAAAAAAAAAAAAAGAATAATGAAATCAATTTTCACCGAAGTTGGGTACGGTGTGGGCGTGTGGGGGCAAATACAAAAAAATGTTCAAAGCAAAAGATTAGCTGTTTGGCAACTTAATTAGCTGCTAATCCTCTCACATTATTATGACATTAACTGTGTCTCACCCTGGTCAATAATTTCAACTATTTAAGCTGTTTGATTTCTCTTCATCTCCCTTTATTTCATCACCTGCTCTCTCCAGTGCATTCAAAGGTCAAGCACCAACCAACTTTATATCATAGAAAAAAAAATATTATGTGATATAAAATAAAGATACCCAAATAAATATTGCAATGTAGTATTTTAATACGCACAAGAAACAAATTATAAAGTTCATTATTTTCTTCATTTTTGTGTGCTGAGTGGAAATGGAGGAATAATAGTGTATTGTACTGGAGATGATTTGCTACTAAATCAGTGAGTGATCAACTGTCCGAGACTCAGAGTCAAGTCAAACGGCGTCCTTTAAGCCAACACCATGCCCTCCATTTCCGGCAGATTTTGACTTCTGATATGTTAAGCCCTAAACCAAATTCCTCAAAACAGAGACCAAATTTGAACTAAAAACTACAAAGACATTGCAATTTCATAATAGTTTAAATTATATAGTGGATGAAGGATCTAGCATTCTAGCTCCCTGTTGCCTGTTGTATTTGTGGCTCTGAGCAAGATCCAATTTGGATAAAACAGATTTCAAATCATACCAATTAATTAATTAATTATTTGTGTATGTCAAGCATCCACTAATTATATGTGTTAAACACATAATATAATATAGCGCTTCACTAAATATTGGATTGATGGTCACTACAATATGTTGTATGGTGCCTCGTCGGTGGACTACTTTCGGTGTACCGAACAATAGCTACTCTATCCTAAATTGCCCATTTGTTTATTTGTAAACACCTGGGGCTGTTAACCATCTCCAACAAATGTTTTTCTCATCTGTTCTATTTTATTATTGGCAATATTAATTTGGCTTGCATGTTGAGTTTATATTCTGTCTAGTAACTTAATTGGACAGTTAAGAACCAGCATTTGGTCTAGTGGTTAAGGATAACGCTCTTCGTGTGGAAGGTCGCGGGTTCGAAATCTGGATGGAGATTTTTTTTTTTTATAGACATTTAAATTTGAGTGACTTGATCCTCATATTTATCTCAAAAAAAAAAAAAAAAAAACTTAATTGGACAGTTTACCTTGTTTATATACACTTCATCTAACAATTAACTAGAAATAATTCACACCTTTTTTATATAAATTAAAAAATTGCATAATAATTAGGTACAATAAATCATAATTATAAGTATACTGTTAATTATCATGAGTATATATACTCTGCACATAAAAATCATTAATTTAGTTCCCTTAATTATCCAAAGAGGAGGACAACAGTTGACACATGTCATCTTTTAAAATGCACCCAGATTATTATAATTAATTAACATGCATGCATTTTGATGGCAACCCAACACCAACATCAGATCCACTCCACTAATTTTTTACCAAGTACCAAAAATAATCATATAAAATTAACAACACAATCAATTTGAAAATTCATCATAATGTAATCCCCACACGTTCCCTTTTGTAGTAGTGCATAACTTAATGGAAAAATACATCACATCCTAAAGTGGGAGTGTAGGAACAATTTGGGATCGGGATAAACTGCTGTTCTAAAAAGAAAAGCAAGCCTTGCTTTTTTCGATCCGATAGTTAATAAACACCGAAGTACATTAAGATCAGTACAACAAACACCGAAGCAGTTTAAGATCGGTACCACAATCGATCCCGACCATCCGATCGGAAAAACACACCCTGCTTTTCTTCTTAGAAAAACAGCATATTCATATCCACACAACTTGAGCTCTATGTTTCAGATTCAAGGACAGAATATTTTAAATCTTGTACCACAATTATTAATTTGAACTGTACATGCCAACCCTAGTAAAGTTAGTACTAATTAATCATACAAATTTCAAGAATTTTATTATAAAAAAGACAATAGTACATGACACATAATCAATTAATTAATAATCATCATCCTATAACTAATTCCCATACAAATTAACAATCCAAAAGAATTGAACAAAAATTGCCTAACCAAACAAAAACCCCCAAATGATGAAATAAATCTTTGTCACTTGTTGCTAGACTACTATACAATAATTGAGCATACATAGATCCAACTAGAATACAAAAAGCATTCAACCAAATCCACATTCCATCCATTATTCATATTCTTTCTTGAGAAACATCATGCGTCCACCGAAAAACTGTTCATACATCTATAAACATACAAAAAATATAACAGATCCACTCCGAAATGTAACAGATATATCTCAAAATATAATTTATGGGCGTTCTTATATCAACGATGTGGATCACAGGAGGTTTTTTGAGATTGAGTTGCACAAATCTCGAAGCATATCTCATGGTCAAAGTACTATATAGTAGTTTACTGCGCAGTAGAGGATATGAATTGAATTTATGGACGTTATGGACAATTTTCCTATGGACGCTAGGTTTTACTCTTCTTTCTTTCTATCTAGAGAGCTTCAATGTAGCCAACAAACAGCTGTGCATCTTGACCATTGCAATTCAATTGCATTTATTTGTTTTACCCTCTACGCGCTTTTATATATTCAGTTCTGCCAATAAAACGTTGACTCTGAAATTAAACCCCCTTTATTAATTAATCCAACAATTAATTAATTAGTATCAATTCAACTCAAGATGTGTCTCATATATCATTACCATGCAAGTTGATGAAATCATATCTGAAACCCCCCTTCCACCACTATATATACATCAAACCTCACCACACTTCTCTTCACTTCACAAATCACAATTGCACAACACAATTCCTCAAGTGTTAATTAGCACTTATTCTAGAGGAAAATATATAAGGAGGAATATTAATGGCAACATCTTTTGCAATTTCATCATGTTTCATTGTCCTCTCTTTGCTCTCATTGGCATCTCTTTCACTGTCTGACCCGGCGGCAGCACCGGTGTCGCCGACAACTGCGTGCAACTCGACAGTCGACCCGACATTCTGCCGGTCCGTTCTGCCCCCTAGCGGGTCGCAGAACCTCTACAACTACGGTCGCTTCTCCATAAAGAAGTCCGTAGCGAATGCGAACAAGTTCCTTGCACTCGTCAACAAGTATCTCGCTCGCTCCTCCTCGTTGTCCCCCGCGGCCGTGTCGGCTCTGACCGACTGCCAACTCTTGTCGGCACTAAACATCGACTTCTTGAACTCTGCTGCCGCCACATTGAGCACCACCAACACGCTCCTAGATCCTCAGGCGGATAAGGTCCAAACCCTTCTGTCGGCGCTTTTGACGAACCAACAGACATGTCTAGATGGCCTCCAAGGAGCTTCCTCGGCATGGTCGGTAAAGAACGGCTTAACCGTGCCGATTTCGAACAGTACCAAGCTGTACAGTGTCTCACTAGCTCTATTCAACAAGGCTTGGGTGCCGAAGACGAAGAAGGCGAAACCGAAGCGAGGTTTCACCCCCGCAAAAGTACCGATAATCCCTAACGCGCGCCGCGGCCTTCAAGAAGCATCAGACGCCGTCATGATCAACGACATTGTCATTGTGACCAAAGACGGGAGCGGGAACTTCACGACAGTCTCGGACGCAGTATCGGCCGCACCCAACAACCTTGACGGATCGTCCGGATACTTCGTGATATACGTGTACGGCGGCGTCTACGAAGAGTATGTCAACGTCCCGAAGAACAAGCGGTACGTGATGATGATCGGCGATGGCATCAATCAGACAGTGATTACAGGGAATCACAGCGTTGTTGATGGCTGGACCACATTCAACTCCGCCACATTCGGTACGCCTGCATCTTATCATACCAGATTTTATTTTTTTATTTTATTTTTTTGTATTTCCATTTTGATATATTCTTGATGCAGTGGATAAAATGGGACCAGTACAGTTGTAAAGCTGATCATATATGCCGATCATATGTGCCCAAATTAAGTTAAACATTACAAAAAGTGAATCTGCTGTATAAGGAATTAATCAATAAAAAAAGAACGTGCATTATGTGCTGAAATTAATATTCTCTTTTTTTTTTTCAGCATTTCAGAGAATTAATTTGAAAAATATTTATCTTAATTAATTGTGAGATACAATATATATATATATATATATATATATATATATATATATGATTATCTATATATATTAGGCATTTTTTTTTTAGAAAAAATATGCTAAGGATTGATTTTTTTTTTTTTTTAATTGCAGCTGTTGTTGGGCAAGGTTTTGTGGCTGTAAACATGACGTTCCGGAACACTGCGGGTCCGGCCAAGCACCAGGCAGTGGCTGTCCGGAACGGCGCTGACCTCTCGGCATTCTACAGTTGCAGCTTCGAAGGCTACCAAGACACCCTCTACACGCACTCGATGCGGCAGTTCTACCGCGAATGCGACATCTATGGCACGGTGGATTACATCTTCGGGAACGCGGCTGTGGTGTTTCAGGACTGCAACATCTACTCCCGGCTCCCGATGCAGGGCCAAAGCAACACGATCACCGCGCAGGGCCGGACCGACCCGAACCAAAATACGGGCACTTCGATCCAAAATTGTAACATCTTGCCTGCTTCAGACTTGGCTAGTAGTCCCGGGTCGACAACATCGTACCTGGGTCGACCCTGGAAGGCGTACTCGAGAACCGTCATCGTGGAGTCTGTCATCGACAGCCTGATTGATCCATCGGGATGGATGCCCTGGGACGGAAATTTCGCCCTGAGCACCTTGTACTATGCAGAATGCAGCAACACCGGGCCTGGGTCCGGGACCGGCAAACGGGTCACCTGGCCGGGGTTCCATGTGATCAGTACCGCAGATGTGGGCAACTTCACAGTTGCCAACTTTGTGTTGGGGGACAATTGGTTGCCCCAAACGGGAGTTCCTTATCTAAGCGGTTTGCTCTAATTAAACACAGGCAATTATTCCACTTGATCAACAACATTTTTATATAGCTGACTTTGAAAAATGTCCCCATTCAATTATTATTTCTTCAGTTCATAGAAAAATAATGAATTTTTATATCTTTCTTTCAAAGTATGTATGATTGATTTGAACTGTATATTGTTGATTTATTGAATGAATAGAAATTATTGTGTTACTAATTAAGATTTGATTGGACTTGTATCAAAATTCTAATTCTGGTTGTTGGTTTATTTGGTCCTTATAGTTAGGTTATGGAGCAGTAGTGAGGACCAAAAATTCAATGCTTCCTATTGTCTTATTTGTTTAAGAAAAACACGCGGAGTTCACCCTATAAAATATGAATTGAGATCTCGTGCGGTAACTCAAATTTTGAGTTACCAGCCTGGACTCCCCCCACGAAGACCTGTTAAATCTAAGTATTGACCGTGATTATTGCCCTTGACCGAGATCATACATAAATGGCCAGATTCGTCCACACAGTAACTCAAAATTTGAGTTATTGCAGAGGATACAGACTCATAAAGTATGCCACCCATCCACTCCTCTCATAGTTCTGATACACCATGTTCACATATGTGCTTGCTACAGTTGCATAAATGTTCACTGGAAACCGTAGTGTACATCTGTTTACTGGAAAACAATATCTACTGATCGAAAAGATATAAATGTTTACTGAAAAATGATATTTGTTCGTTGAAAATACTGTAGGCCGGTGGATAAGTAAAAATGGTGGACACTAACTTTTACTATCTGTTTAATATGATTTGTCCTTCCATAATTCCATTTCTTCCTCTTCTAATAAATAATATGAAACATGGGTTTCGACTTTAAACATTGCATATACCTATACCTATATCTATATGTCGTACTTGTTTACGCATTTAACTCTTTATATTTTTGATAAAGAACCTTAACTCAGTATTGAATCTATTGATCAGTAAAGAACTAAAGATCAAAGAAAATTAAGAAGAACGCACTTATATACGTCAGGCCGAATGTGCTGCAATATCATATAGATTCGGCCCAGTAGGAACTTAGGGCTTCTTGTTAGGGGCTTTTCTCCATGTATTATTGGGTTCAAAGTATATATCTGCATCGATCATAAAAAACAGTGATTTTTTACTTTAAAAAATGTATGAACTACCGAATTGTATTGCCTTCATACATTTGACACACAAACACTGTATACTGAAGGTCTGGAACTAGTGGTACCTATATATCACATAAATTCAAGTTTATTCATGAGGATAAGGTTACTTAACAAATTATTAAAAGAATAAACAAAGTCTCATTTTGGTTTTGAACTGTTGCATTTTTTTTCAAATCTGTTCCTAAATTATTTGATATAAAGAATTTATTCAGCCATATAAATCAAAATTTAGATATAATTTGATATATTTTTTGTGTTAAGCTCACATAAGACCTCCGTGAGCTTAAGAACACCGTAGTTTACTCTATATATTAGTTCTTTACTAGTAAAGAGCCTACGTCTTGGTTTGGGCTGAAATTATTATATAGTACAATAAAGGGCCGAAAGCTCATTTCTTGTGAGAAAACTAATATGAGCCTTAAATTTTAATGGGCCGAGGCATTAATGTACATCAACGGTGGTGATCAATCTAAGTAAACAACCAACGGCTAAGGTTTCTCTTTTAAGGAAGATAGAACGTTCATGTCAAAAAATTCGATCTTTTTTTATTAGGGAATATGAGCTCAGATGCCCTCGAACTTTCACCTTGTGACAAGTTGGCCTTCAAACTTTTATTTTAGACAAATAGCCCCCAAACTGTGATTTTGTGACAATTTCCCCCCTCAACCATTAATTAGCCATATAATATTTCAATTGAAATATGAAATGACCACAATATCCTCATACATTTGTAAGATAATATTTAAAATGCTCATGGTTTATTAATTCATAATTTATAAAGAGATAAGAACTATTTAATCATATAAGTACATAATTAAAAATTTATATTACATTTACATTGTCACCTTTTATTTTATATGATCTATTTTTATTTTTATAATGATTATATATTTATATACAAAGTTAAAAGCGATAAAAAAAAATTTGTATATATATTTACAATTTCAAATATAAAATATTTTTTCATAAATTATTTGCTATCATCACAATCAAATAAACAAAATTTATTATTTTTAATTAGTTACATAACTATGTAAATTATTAATTTAATTATTTATGTAATTATATGTTATTATATGTTGTAATAATAAAAATAATACCAATAAATATACAAGGGTATTGTGGTCATTTCATATTTCAATTGAAATATTATATGGCTAATTAATGAACGAGGGGTCAAATTGTCACAAATTCATAGTTTGGGGGTGTATTTGTCCAAAATGAAAGTTCGGGGGTCAACTAGTCACAAAGTGAAAGTTCGGTGGCCTCTCGGATCAATATCCCTTTTTATTAAGAGTAATGATAAGGGTTATAAGTGACCGGGTTGCATTTACAAAAGATAATATAATTGTTTGGTCCATATATCCATGAGCTCTTATGACATGCCGTGGGATACAATTTCCAAAATTTAAGGTGGAAATGTATCAATCTTGTAGTATTTTTTTTTTTTTTATTAAATTGACTTCATTTGGGTGGTTTATATTCAAACCCCTCGCAAATTTAGGGTGGAAATTAAGTATTGTATCATATAATTTAGGGAATGAAAAGAGATTCGTCAAAGTTGGTTTGCTTTCAGTTACTACAATATATATATAAACAAGTCAGAAAATGATATCTTAAGTTTCTGCGTTAATACAAGTCTAGCTTGAACTTTCTAACAAAAAATATTAGAGTTTATGTATGTAACAAAAAACTGTTGCTTCATTTAATGGTCTTATCCGCCTTAAAGAAAATACATAAAAGTTATAAGAAAGATAATATAATCCTTACAGGAGATTAAATTTTTTGATATGAAAGTTCTATATTTCCCAGGGAATATATCTCAGCCGTTAATTGTTTATTTAGATTGATCACCACTGTTGACGTACTTTAATGTCTTAACCCACTAAAATTTAAGTTTCATATCAATTTTTTTAATTTAAGACCTATTACATAATATCTTAAAAATTTATTATAAGAAATAATAATTTCAGTCCAAAGTAAGGCGTGGTCTCTTTACTGATATATATTTTACAGAACTTCCCCACATTCTCATTGATTTTAGTTTTTCAAGGCTGATCGGTTGCTTTGCATCACGTCTCATGGAAGAGCCGTTAACTTGAGGCAAAATTAACCTTCTCTTTCCTTCTTCTAAGCCATCATCCTCTGTCTCTCTCCCAATCACCAATTTTGCATTTTCATTTTCTTTTTCTTCTTTGTTTGAAATTGTCAGTAAATTCAGGTCCCCATCACATGCTTTCATCAGATAAATTCCTTTCTCGATCTGATCGATTCGGCACCTGATATTCAGGAGAGAACGTAGAACTCGAAATTCTATGAAGGATACTTATCGAAAACATCAATTAATATAATTTGAAGAAAGACTGATCTAGTGGCTAAGGACAATACTCTCTGTATAGAAGATCGGGGTTCGAAACCGGATTGGAGGTCTTTTATAAATATTTAAATTTGAGTGGCTTAATCTTCATCTTTATCTCAAAAAAATCAATTAATATAATTTGGAAGAACCAGCTTTTACTCTAGTGACTAAGGGCAATGCTCTTTGTGTAGGAGGTCAGGGTTCGAAACTCAGATAGAGTTTTTTATAGACATTTAAATTTGAGTGGGTTGACCTCATCTTTATCTAAAAAAAATCAATTAATATAATTTGAATTCAAACCGTATTTCCAGTACAAATGATAATGTGCCTTGCTTAATGCAGGTTATTTAGTCAAGGTTAAAATTCCGTAAATAAAATATATATATATAAAAAAAAGATAATGTAGGGATCCAATTAACGAAACTTTTATGATAAATGGGTCAGAATAACACGATCCTCCTGAATTTTAGGGAAGAAAAAGTCCATTTTTAATTAGATTACACTAGTTGAGAGAAATTAAATAAGCAAGATTTTGAAAAGAGGGAGTCAACTCATACATATATTAAACATTCTTAAGACTCAAAATATATAATTAGAGCTGGCAAATCGGGTGGGCAAGTCGGGTTCGGATTCAGGTCGGGTGGTTCTGGTCAGTTTGACCTCTAAGAAGATCTCGGGTTGGGTCGAGTCGGATGATGGGCGGGCCGGGTCTGGTCAATTTTGATATCGACCCTTTTTAGATCGTATATCAATTTCAATTTGATTGCATGATGTTTGATTTCAGGTTAGGTCGAGTTAGTTTGACTTTCTGAAAAATGCGAGTCGGGTCGGGTTCTGCCACCTCTATATATTATAAAGGGTTTCAAATTGTGTATTGAATTAATTATTGCTTCAGGAACCGTACCAAAGTTACAAACTTTTTCTGGTTTGTCAAGTTCAATTTCAACCTTCAAGTAACTTGTTTTTCATTTTTTTTATCCAAATTGCACACTTTGGAAAACTTCAAACAAACTTTAACTGATTTATGTACTTGCAAGGACCATTGTCATGTATCACTATTTGGAAACAAGGACTGGACATATCCATTTTGCCCAGAGAATTTCTCAAGTCAGGAGTAATATACTAAATATCAGTTAGACAACTAATTAATCCCATTTAAAAGTTAATTAAGTTACACAGAAATTGCTGAGCAGCCACATAAATTGTTATAACTTACATTACATGAATACATTTTAATGTAGAAAGAATGGAGTTGTACTGATCCAGGCAAGAATGGAGATGATCTGATACTGAGAAAAGTATATATAGGGAGGCCTCACCTCACAAATCAAGTCATACATACAGTACTGATACTGGTAAATGGTAATGCTGATACAATGGCTGGAACCATAATCCTGAATTTCCTCTTTTTTTCTGCTACAATATCCATCCTTTTGACACCCTCATTTGCTGCTGATCCATCAGCTCCAATGCCTCCCTCCGACGCTTGCCGTTCGACTCCCTATCCGGAATTTTGCAAGTCGGTCCTCCAAACATCGCAGAACGGCTCGACCTCGAGCTTGAGCTCTCTTTACTATTACAGCCGCTTCTCGATACTTAAATCACTTTCCGACGCTCAGAAGTTCTACAGGAAGTTAGAAGAGTATTTAGATCGTAACAAGTCGAGACTCTTGCCAGCCGCTGCATCGGCTGTCGAAGACTGTCTGATGCTGTCGGCACTTAGCATAGGTTACCTCAATTCAACGATCAGAACCCTCGACAACACTAACTCAACCCTTTTAGACCCGAACGCAGATACCGTACAAACACTTCTTTCGGCATTGCTTACAAACGAGCAAACATGCGCCGATGGCCTCACGGCAAACGGCATTGCCATGCCTTCCATCTCAAACTGTTCCAAGCTGTACAGTGTCTCTCTAGCATTGTACACCAATGCTTGGAACCCTAATAACGGGACGAGGAGCCTCTTTCACAACGCGTTCACCTCTCCGAAAATCCCGAATATTCGGTCGATCAGGCTACATGGGCGCCGTCGGCTTCTACAGGAGATCCTGGTGTACGGCATAGCGGTTGTTAACAAAAACGGGGGAGGGAGTTACAGCACAATTGGCGCAGCGGTGGCGGCAGCTCCGAAGTACTTAGACGGGAGGAGCGGATACTTTCTGATATATGTAATGGCTGGCGTTTACAATGAGTACATATCAATTGGTTCAAGTCAGAGCTATCTGATGATAGTTGGCGAAGGCATCGGCCGGACAGTGATCACTGGAAACCGTAATGCCGGCTCGACATGGAGTACATTTAGCTCGGCTACTTTTGGTATACTTTTTTTTTGTCTACTACAATATGGTATTTATATTTGCAAGAAATATTACTGTTTAATGATGATTGTTTGATCTCTAAAAATATCGATTTTAATTTGAAGCCGTCGCCGGTCGAGGATTTGTCGGGATGGGCTTCACAATCCAGAATACAGCAGGGGCCATCAACGGACAGGCAGTCGCCTTGCGGAACACCGCCGATCTCTCGTCTTTCTACCACTGCAGCATCGAGGGATACCAGGACACCTTATATGCGCACTCTATGCGTCAATTCTACCGGGAATGCGACATTTACGGGACGGTCGACTTCATAATGGGCAATGCAGCAGCGGTCTTCCAGAAGTGCAACATATATGCACGAGTGCCGCTGTCTGGCCAGGGCAACACGATCACCGCACAGGCCAGGTCCGACCCGAATCAAAACACTGGATTCAGTTTCCAGGGGTGCCAATTCAAGGCCGCCCCCGACTTGGCTGCCATTGGCAATGTTGTACCGACATACCTCGGTCGACCATGGATGCCGTACTCGACAGTGGTTGTCATGCAATCGTTCCTGGATAGCCTGATCAACCCCGCGGGATGGTCGGCTTGGTACGCAACTTCCAGTTTGAGCACACTGTACTATGCCGAGTACGGCAATTGGGGGCCGGGTGCGTGGGTAAATCGGAGGGTGACATGGCCAGGATTTCATCTGATTGCCAGCAGTGATGCCAGCAAGTTCACCGTCAGCACGTTCATCGTCGGCGACAGTTGGCTGCAGCATTCTGGGGTTCCATATAACAGTGGTTTTCTTTAGTTTTGTAATAAAAAGATTAATTATCACTTTTCATTAAAATAATTTTCCGTGTAAACTTGTATTCAAAGAAATTTAATTTTGCCTTTTTTTACTTTTGTACACAACTTACTTTCATTTCTGTACGTTTTGTAAAATGCCTTACAGAATTTCTCTGCATTATAATCGCATAAGATGCATTGTTTTCAGATACAAGTCAACAGATTATTGATAGTATTTTAATTAACTAGAGGTGGCAAAACCCGACCTGACCCAAGAAACCCGCCCGAACAGACCCCATTCAAACCCGACCTGACCCAACTGACCCGACCTGAATCCGACCCAACCCAAGATCAAACAACATGCAATTAAATTCAAATCAGCATACGATCCAAAAAAATCGATATTAAAATTGACCTGACCCAACCTGCCCATCACCTGACCCGAGATCTTCTAGAAGGTCAAACTGACCTTACCAGAACCCAAACCTGATCCACCCGCCCAATTTGCCACCTCAAATTTTAACCATATGGATCCACCTAGAATTAGCTTAAAAATATAAAGAGGGATTTTAATTTCTGACCAAGAAAAATTGTCTTATCCCACATTAAAGTTAAAATGCTTATAGCAAGGATTAACTCTTCATATGTACGAAATTCACCTTTTCTCCAATTGAACAAAAAAGGATGAACCTTCAACCAATTAAAATTTGGGCAATTTTTCCATGATCAAACCACTCCCAAAAAAAAAAAAAAAAAAAAAAGGTTCGGCATCAAGAAAAAGAAAAAGGAAATCTGCATATTCTAGGTGCATAATTTTTTTATTTTCACAATATATACTTTCTTTTTTATATTCTATATGGTACAAAAAAAACCTAAAACTTCCTCAATATACATTAATAAACTGCCATCTCTCTTTTTACATGATACATGTAGTACTTAAACTGCGCATCTCATAACTTCCTGAAAAAAACTTCCATCAACCAAAAAGAAACCACCAACAATCCGGTTGACGAGATCGAGAAACGATCTAGTACTTTCTCGCGGCGAGAGACCTTAGAATGGCTGCCGTGATACTGCACAGGCGACCCACATTTCCGTTCTGCCTTGTTAGCATGTTCTTGTACTCTGGCACAGCCTTGCAGCCGACCTGGCACAGCCTGATATCGCCCTGTGCAACGCTGACCCACTGAGCTGCATCCCTGTACTTCTTAGAGTCGATTGCTGCAGTGGCATCATCCAGCTGTTCCATGGCATCCTCGTACTGGCGTAAGCACTCGTCCAGGCACTGCTGAAGGTCCGACATGTCCTCAGCTTTGTCGTGCAATTCCACCAGCTCGGTTGCCAATTTTGAAGCATTCGTGTGTGTAATCTGCAGTGCGAGTTTCGCAAGGCCGTGGGCGTTGGCATTCTTGCTCTCAGGCTATTTATTGTCAAAGAAAAAAAAAAAAACAAAATAATGTGGCTGAAGTTGAAATATTCATGTGTATATTTTTAGGTCAATTTTTATTTCCCAATTCTCACATTCCCTGATTAGAAACAGAAAAGCAACTATATTTTTCTAATGTAGTGTAATGGAAAATTCCACATATAGGGAACAATATCTTCCATCTTGGATACAAATTTTGGAGCCATGTGCAAGCCAAACTCAAATGTTCAATGGATTTTAAGAGATTTATGTTTAGTTATTTCCCTCAAATTTTTTTAGCTCAGAAATAGAGAACATGATATTAACTAAACAGTTTTTTTTTTTTTTTTTTTTTAAATTCCCTGTAGATACAAGTTACCATCAAGATTCTTGAATTGCATCTGATGCAAATTCATTCACAGGATAGAACTTTTACCTTGGATGACAATATTTGAAAGCAAAGATTCCGGTGAATAGTCGTGTACTTGCATGTGTCCTTGATGAGCCCCACTCCGGCCAAGGTGGTGGTAAAGAGAAGAGAGAGGCCTAAAGAGAAAAAAAGAACTGTATGGAGAGAAAAGGCCATCTTTCTTGTCTGGAGAGACAGCTAGTTTTGAGGCCTTGGAGGGTTTGATGAAAGCAGCCAAAAAATTATCTTATAGATGTGGTAATTTGCTATTGTTAGCTTTCAGTGTTTGAAAAAACATGTGTTGAGACAGACAGAGAAACAGAGTAACTTATGGCGGTCAACGAAAAGCTGTAATGGTCCGGAGAGAAACGAGGAGTTGACGTTTGTTACTGGTTTGCCGAATTTAGAGTGCTATTGTCAACAACAAATGCCAGAATGAACCATTTCTATGTAGTCGTTTGGATTCCATCATACGATGATTCCATGGTTAAAAGAAGCTATCAATCCTACTCTAATATAGACTTGCTCAGTAAATTTATAAAAATAGTTCAACGACACGGAATATTCTATAACTGAAAAGGTGACTTGGTGCCAAACCGAAATTAGTACAATTTACAAACTAGGCACATTCTGGGAATAGAAGGGTTACTGAATTTAGAGACCATTCACAACAAATTAGGTGCTCTCAAGTACAATAATTAGTTCAAAAATACCGAGCGCACCTGTTTGCAATTATAAAATGATTCTAAAAGATCTCATGGTATGAAAACAAATCACTTATTCTATATGACCATAAGAGGATTCTCTACAAAACAATAGACCCAAGTTCTGGCCTTACACTAACATGTTTTCTTAATTAAAACACTAAAAATAAAAATAAAATAATATAAAATAAAAGGTCACACAGATCATGTGAAGCCTACACAAAAAGAACCCTACTTAGCAAAAAAAGAAGTCTGACCGGTTGGGCTGATACTTCTGGTACGTGAAATCCTGAGGTTGTCCGCTGCCTTCTCAATCTCTAGCTTCATTGCACTATCCACCGATCCTGAGGAAAGTCGCTTGTGTGACTTCTGTAAGTGCAACTTCAGTGAGCTGGTGCTGAGGCCGACGCTCTTGCTGCAAATTGGGCACACTTTCATCTCCGGTCGTTTCTGCTGCCAGTCCATTGAGACTTTCCCATGTACATGTTTGTCAAGGACTAAAAGAGCCCTGGCGAAACCGTCATTGGGTTGTGCCCTGCGATGTGCCTTCTTCAGTGTGGTCCATGCCTTGGAAAGTGTATACCCCCTATCAAAATCATTGATGATTAGCTTCCTTTTATCAATGAAAAATTCAAGCTAATGCATTGCTGAGTTGCTTCATTGATTCTACTTTGAGAACTGATTGGATATTTGACATGTATATAGAATTTGTTATCTTACTTTCTTAAAATTAAATGTGCCAGAACGACAGTCGCACTTCGGCTTTTTCCTTCGAAACAATGAACCAGGACCTTTCCGCCAGAATTTTCAACATGGTTTATGTAGTCTGATGCCTCCTCAAATAAGCAGCTGATGTCAGAATCTTCCTCGTCACTTATCTACAAAAATCCCCATAGTAAATAGATAAATTATGAATAGGAAACAGAGTCAGAAAAAAAAAAATTATACGAAGAAAGAATGTGGATGTTGGTTCAGGGTTCTGAAAGCTTAGAATTGAAGTACTGAAAGTATAATTCCTTGCCCAAAGTAGCATCAAACCCACTTATATGGTAAAACCAATTAAGACCCTAGAGAAACTTACCCCCCTAAGGTCAAATCAATTTACCACGGTTTTAACCTAAATAAGTCTAGGGCAGAGTTGAACATTAGATGCTAACAAGTATACTAATGTTCACCATTGTAAATTAAACATGCAAAAAGGGAAAAAAAAATCAAATTCATACTGAAAAGTTTTTGTATTGAAATAGTTCGGGGTATTGTGAATCTGATTGCCCAATCTCATTTGAACACAAGCATAGTATATGAGTAATGCCTAAATGTTGAAGCGTGTAAGTTGACTTGGCAGCAAGTGCACCGCCAATGAACAAGTTGCTTGTAACGGGGGACGGTCGCTCTGTACTAGCAGCATCTGATATCAATGTAATCCTTTCCAAAATATGTTCAAGGCGAACCTGGAAAGAGTGAACAACAAATTAAATTTTTTTCCAGCCTTTTCAATGCATATGAGATTCAAATTAACTTTAATTCTAGCCAGCTGCTACAGTGTTCTATTTAAATGCATATGCGATTGAAAAGTTTTATATGTGCCCCATAAATTGAAAAATACAAAAATACCAAAAATAGAACCACAAGTCCAAACCATGGCCACACTTCAGCAAAAAAGAGTTATTTAAGAAATGTCGCCTTTCTGAAAAACCAATAACAGACAGCTTGTAGCGTTACTGAAAAGTTGTTGAGTGAAACAGAGAACTTTTTCCATGTTTCATGGGTATGCTGAGAGTGATCATAGACATAAAATTATCGGAGAATACCTTAAGTTCATAAGCATCAACTGCAAGGTTAGTGTCAGGTCCATCAAAAAAGCCTGTGTTAAATTTACTTTCCTCACAAAATTTAATAACTTCAGTCCTGAGACGCTCGTTCCAATTTTCTACATCTTTTGCCACCTCAGCATCCCCCTAAAGCAATAAAAATCAGAGAAGTGTTAATAAATACTAGCTCAGAAAATTATTGCTATGATAAGAAAAAGTAATATACAAACCTTTGGTGCCTTGTGAAAATCACGCAACTTCATAGTCAACCTCATACCACGAAACATCTCTTTCTCCCCACTTGCCTTAAAAAATCGGCCAGTTGGAGAGGTTGAGTCATGGGTCCCACGGGATCCAGATGAAGCGCTCTTGGGTGTACTTTTATTACTCTCACAGTCAATTTGGGATCCTGATTCATGTACCCCCAAATCACTCATCTCACCTGAATTTTTATCAATTATTGAAGCGAATGCCCTTAAAAGCCCTTCTAGTTTCTGGTAAAGTGTAAATAGAAAAAGATGAAAACCCTGCAAATCCCGCAGAGCTGCACGAAATGCACCTCTGAATTCATTCACAGTCACTGACATATCAATCTCACTGCTCAAATCAGCCTTGCCATTTTCAGGAAACCCAAGTTTTGTGCCCGAGATCTCATACAATAAGTTGGCTGAGAAATCTGAACTATTTAGTATAAGCTCGACTAGTTTAGGGTACTGTTCATAGTCCTTGGCTCGCTTTCCGGCTGGTGGGCGTCGTGGGACTCCCGAATCAATTGCCACAACAGTAAAATTATCACAACATGCCTTTCTTGAATCTTTGATTCTGAGCTGTGGTTGGTGTGAGTCAAGGTGTCTATCCACTGAACTACATCGCTGCTCCTTTTGGAGAACCGAGTTAACCAAAGGGTTTGTAGATACTTTTGGAATTGTATTGTGAGTAAAGGACATAGGGGAGGTTGTCCTGTCAGATATCATGAGGTTTGCAGGGTTGCCTCGCCAACCAAGTTCACGGCAAGGAAGCCGGTCTTCGTTGCGTAATATGAGATCTAGAAGCAGGATACGGCCAAGACATGCAGCAGTAACTCCGGCAGATTGCTGTGTATTAAATGCTTTTGATGTCTCAAGAAGAGGAGACCCATGGACATAACTGAAGTAGAACAAGAAAGATCAAGTCTTAAACAATTATGAGGGACAATCTGTACAATTTTTTTTTTATTTAAAAAAAAAAAAAAAACTGGTGATCAACTACACATGTACAAGCCAACTGGATTATATATAGAGCGATTTCATGGTGGACAGGTGAATATGATAACACAGCCATACAATTTCAATTCTCAGTATGCAGGTTAAAATCAGGAAAAAGAAAATACAAGGTACAGAACTAGGATGTCATGTGCTGGTATAATGTTTTAAGGATCAACAAATGCAAAGTAATTGGTATGAGTTAATGTGAGTACTTCATGAGGAAAAGGCATCTGCTAAGTTCAAGCGCTTCTAGCAAATCCGAGCATGTCATTTCACCTACTTCATCTCCATTCATGGCGGCTGATTCACGTGCCTTTTCAGCAGCTTCTCTTATCCTTTGCCATTCACTATTTGAATTGTGCACAACCCTAGCCTGGTTAGTTTAAAATAACAATGTCAGATTAAGAAAATGATAGCGCTTTGAGACGGACCACAAGATGTGTCACCAATCACCCCCCTCAACAAGTGTAATTTGAATCTGTGAAGCATATTGTAAACTGACCATTGGCTGAAATCATACATTACCCGTAGAAAAGATTACAACTGATAGCTAATTTTCTCTATTCTTTTATTTTCTTTATATTGCAGTGTTCCTTGTATTTATTTAACACATTATCCAAAAGGGCTGAATACATATATGAAAAGCTTATCTCAACCTTTGAACCTCTTCAAACAACTCCTACATCAGTCTATTTTCAAATGTTATCACTATTGTTGCAACTAAAATGAGGATTAAACAAGTATACCACACAGAAAAAAAAAAAAAAAAAGGAAAATCACTAAATATAAACAGCGTAATTATTTTTTTTAGTAACAGTACCTGAGGAGTGTGAATCCCTAAGTGCTTAGCAAACTCATATCCAAGACGTTCAGATTGTGTAGCCATTCTAGAAGAAGATGAGAACTTTATCACAGCAGCTGCTTCCTTTGTAGTGGTTTCATCATTGTTTGGAGAACCAAACAAAGCAAAAAACACAACCCCACCTGAGTTCACGGTCAGCTGCATGTGCAATCAGTCAAAATCAGGCAATGTTGGGCCCTTGATTAAACAACCTAGAGCACTATGGATTTGCCTCACTGTCACATTTTATTGAACACAACAAAGAATCTTGCTTTGTCTGGTTCCAGTACTAAATGCTAACAAAAGAACAACAGGCTTCCTTTCAGCAACTTTATGTGAGGATATATGAGGTAAATCAGTGTCAAAAGAAGACTTGACCAACCAATGAACAGTTAATGAAAATAAACAGCGGAGCAGGAGAAATATAACCAGTAGGTCATTTTGATGACTTCTTAGCAGGTATACTTAGGGATATAGGTTTGTTCTATAATCTACAGTGCTTCATTTACAATTTGGACAAATCTTACATAAGAATACAACTCGAATCAGTATAACGTACATTTTTGGTTGTCAAAATAAAATAAAAAAAAATCTGGTTTCTTAGAGATCCAAAATGTTAATCCCATTTTATTACACCATTCATGAAACTTGTGTTATGAACATTTGTTGGCACTGTGGAACATGATATGACAGTTCCTATTAAGAAATGAGAAGGGCTCTTCTAAAGTCAAATTGATTTGAAGAGCATATAATGGTTCACGACTTGATTCTTCAGTCACATACCTCAAGAACCTTGTTGCAGTCATCTTCAGATTGGTCGGCACTGCTAGTGTGTTCAGTATGGTGTAGAGACTGGAGGTGGTCCCATGAGAAGTTGGTTGAGTCAATATCCAGCCTGGTTGCTCGTCCCAACCTTTCCCACAGACTTGTCTCTTGAGCCTGCTCCTGACATGTTTCTATATCTGTTACCTCAATATTTTCTTCAATTGGCTCTATTTTCTCTGTTTTGCCACTAATTAAACGAAAAAAAAAGGAGTCCATTATTAGTACAGTATAGTAAGCTGCATAACAGCCAATTGTAGTATATTTGATACATACAGCATAGAAAGTAGCATGACAAATAGCATAAGAGTCATAGAACAGTACAGAGAGTAGCATAACAAATGAAGTCACGGACATGAATACTACATATCCATTGAATAATCCCTATGGTTATACTCATCTCAGTTTACCAGCTATCATATGCACAGCAGTGTATTGTTACCATATACCTGAATTCATGGTAAAGAATGGAGGGAGTGTATCCACTAGGCATAGATTCAGTTCGTAATTGTCTCCTTGGAAAGCCTGAAGGCCTAATTTTACTGCTTCTTTTACGTACCAAAGCCACCCATTTCTCAAATGTGTGTCCTGGGCTCACCTCTCCCAAGAGCAAGGACACCACCTTCAAGCATTGAAAGGTACCATATAATTAGTCAGTTGATTTAATTGTAACGTGTTTATTTATTCTGAATGTTTATTTCGGTTTAGCTGTCATATATCAAAGATTAACAGTATTGATGGCAGTGGGTACTTTCCAGTTTACAATCAAATTTATAAGAACTGTATCAAATTGAGTCAAATTTATAAGTAACAGTTTAAGATGAACATTTATAAGTAAAAAGTAAACCGCAAAAAGGCTACTGCCTCTGCAGGGGAGCCTTTACTAAAGACAACGAAGAAAGTAATTGTACAAACGTAAGACGGAATTGCTGATACTGGTCTGGTACCAAACGATTATTTTATTCAAATAAATTACCAGTGATACCGGCATCGGCTTCAGTATACAACTCAGAAAATGTTGCAGTATCAAATTGAGTCAAACCAAACTTAGCAGATACGCAAAAAGCAAACTGCCCACATTAAACCCAGTAAACAACACGACCCAACATCAGAATAGGAAAGTCCCGGTCTCATCTGGGCGTACACGATACAAATACTCTTATGTTTTGGGTGAGCATTGCCACTGAAACTTACTTGCGATGAGAGGCTGATTTCTCGCTCCTCCACATACTCCTGCAGATGAGACCACAAACAGTTCATTAAAACCCCAACATGCCATCAAGATTTTGCAACAATTCGGGAACATTGATACATACATACAAACAACAAAGTTGGGTAATTTGTTCAAATTTCTAAATTATAATGCAAGTAGTGGTCAAAGAATAATGGTTTTTTTTTGCGATCGGATGACAACAACCGACTTGCATACCTTGGAAGGAAGTGGCGAGGAGCAGCACGCATTGTTGCCGGCGGATTCCGGCTCCCTTTCCTCCTCCATCAATCACAGAAATCACAGAAAGGGACGAGATGAATCGCCGCCTGTCGCCCGCCGCTGATGCAGAAAGAAGTTCCGCTCGCTACTCTGATTGATTGATCAGATTGAATTGAACTATTTTTAATGCGCCTCCGCGGCTCCGCCACTCTGCGGATCAAGGGAGAGCCTGATAATGTGAAGGGGGGCTTTAATGAGGAAGATTAGAAGACTGATGATGATGATTAGTTCGGGATTTCGGATTAATGAGGGCAAAAGCATGAACTAAGATAGTGAGCTTTTTTTTTTTTTTATTTTAACTTTGATCGTACTTTGTTAGCATGTGAGGGCCGATATGTAGGGTTCTTCTGCTTGCTCGACAATGTAGCCGTCTATGTTTCAGCCTTATTGTTAGGATTACTTTATAAATTAATTCAAAATTTTACGACGTATAAAATAATCAACGAAAAAGTATTAAAATTTAACAGATAATTAATCGTTTCGACAACAAAACGATCGGCACATGAATACGAATTGTATAATCAAAGGAAGGACCACGCACCTTAAATTATGTCAATTTATCGACCGCCGCTTCGATTTGTGTCGCTTCGATCTCCGCTTGAGCTGTAATGCTTGAATTTTTATTAAAAAACTAAAAAAATTAAAGCAAAAGGACTTCTTTAGAATTTTAATAACTTGAGGGGCTCTTTTCAAAAATTTTCATCTCTTTCTCTAATTGTTGCTATTGGCAAGGAGATACACGCAGCAGCTAATGTTAGAAGCTTCTTCCACCGATTGAACTCTTAAATTTGATACTATTGTTCTGGGTTTTCGGGTTGCAATCGTATCTCTTTACCCAAACCGAGTAACTAAGTTCCTAATGTTTTGAGTAAAAAAAAAAAGGGGGCAACTAAATATTGTCCAGCGCCGCATAAAATTTGGGTAAGTTTTGTTAATTAATCCAATTTATGAGTAGCAGCGGGGTTGAATACGGGGTGCTGGATATGATTTTTGGTTCATGCGTGGGTAGCTACTAACAATTGTCATCAATGTTATCGTAATCAAACCGGACATTGACCCGGTAAAGTTCTGGGTCAACGGGTTACTGGTCTGATCGTTGGGTCAACCGGTTTAACTGCTGATTTTTTTAACATGCATGTTAAGAATTATATGTTGTTAACTTGTTATATAAAAAAAAATCATCCATTTACAAAATTATATTAATAAAATTGAATCAAATTGTAAGAAAATATTTTGAAAACGTAACATCTTAGAATTATAAACTTTTGGAGTCGTTATGAAAAATTCAAAATCATTGAAAAATATGATTACTAGAGTAAAAAAATAATAACTCTTTTTAAGCACAATAAGTATTATAGGATCACGTTATAGGATCGTGATCGTGAATGATTCATAGTTCATATCATACAATTTAATTATTTAAAAGTTTTTAAAATTTTAAAGGTCTTGAATGCAAATTGTACAAAGTAAATATAACATATAAATATATATATAATACTGTTGAGCATCGGAGCATGAGCCAGTTAACTTGTGTTAGCCTTGAAAATGACAAAAGTTGGAGGCTTGTATGTGCTCATAATTATAGCCTTTCATTGGCCTAGGCTCCAGTGCCTATTACAATAGTATAATATTTGTTTTTCTTTCCTTGTTAAATGCAATCATGTAAAACCGCTCAAAACCGTGTACGGTTTTTCCAAATAACCGGTCAATTCACCCGGGTTCACACGGTTTATATCGGTTTTAATACATGTACGGTCCTATTAAACTTTCAAACCGGAAACAAATCCGGGTCCGATTTTTTCGGTTAAACCGCCGGTCCGGTCTGGTTCTGATAACAATGATTGTCACTTTAATTGACTTAAGAGAGACGAGTATCAACTTAGAAATAAAAAGTTTATATTGGAAGCTTTGCTAGCTAATTGATATTAGTTGAGCCTCTTAATTTTCGATCAATTGATGGTAGTTGCGACTGGCTACTGACATGGCATGGTAGCATGCTAGAAAATTAAGTTATGCAGCATTTCCTTTTCATGGCCGACATTTGTTTAATTGGGTTCAATGAAGTAATTGCTAATTGGGTTCTAAATTATTAACCTAATATGTTGTCTATAAATAAAATTGGTGCCCTGCTTCAGTATGAATATATATGGTAACTTAAATTAAAATTATAAACCATTGTCAGATATGGTCGAATTGTATTTTGGGCCTACGGGCTTTGTATCTTTATTCCTTTTATATTTGTATGATATGTGTATGATGTAATAGACTTGATGTGAGAGATTATTAGAATTTTCCATAATTTGGCCCCTCCTCTTGCTCTCTCCCTCCTCCTCAAACCCCAGCTCCGCCGGGGAGGCCGGTCGGCGGCCTCCCTCGGCTGCATTCTCATCATTTTATTCTAACAAATTGATATCAGAGCTTCTTCATTGTTGTCATCGTTGCTGTTGCAGGATTAATTCTGATCGCTGAAGACCAACCAGCTCAATTGACTATGTGCGTTTTTTTGCTTCCGCTCTGTTTGGCTGTGCACTTGCAATGCGTGGTGAATTTTAATTCTCATCATCAGTGGATTTTGCAAGCACCAGGTTGGATTATTCTCCTTAGTTTGCTATTTGCTGAGCGACATTGTCTGATTATAACTTGCGATTTGAATTGGTGGCTGTGCAAATACATCCCAGGTCCTCCAAATATTTTGATTAATTGTGTGCACCATCATTTGTGAAACAAAATACATTTTCAATCTTTGGGTCAGAACAGCACACCTTGCCTTGCCCGACTGATACTAGTGAACTTTCTGTTGGGTTTTGACATCTGTTTAGTGGGTGGTTTGCTATTCTAAAGAATTGGGTGATGTGGTAATTTGGTGATTCTGGTGAATCGATAACTTATAGATTTGTTGATTGGGTGTTTGTAAATCAAATGGAGCTGTGAAATTGGGTAATTTGGTGAGATTTTGGAAGCTCCAAGAATTTGGTAATTTGTGTTGTTTGTGGATGATATGTTCTTGGAGGCATTTGGGTTTTTGGTTTTGTTCCGGGGTATTGTGTTTGTACCCGTTTGAGCCGACTTGCAGAAGAGTTATTTTGTGCAGTAACCAACTTTGGGGCCGGTGTTGGCATGGTGATGCTTATGGTTATGGTGCATGACGGATGTTCCGTATTTGGTGGGAGGGGTACCTCTTGGGTTTGATAAAGAACTTGTTCTGTGTCTGGATATTTTCGAGTATGTCGGTGTTTGTATGCTCTCATTTGTGAAGCCAATTATTTGCCACTGTATGATTTATGTGACTAGGTTTAACATTTGTAGGGTCGGTTGTTAAGGCAAAGTTGTGTATTTTGACTAACCATTAAGGAGTTGAGATAGTCATCGAGAAGGTGGAGTTGTTAGTTTGGCTTGTGTGTTTTTTGAGAGCTTGACATCATGTACCCTTTTGTGGTTTGGGTATTTGGATGTTTGTTGCGGCCTCCATTTCTGTTATGAAGGAGTGAGTTCGGTATAGTTGGATGTTTTCGGCTTGACATAGTCTTTGTTGGGTGGTTGATGGTACCTTTGTTATCCCGGTGTTTGGGATTTAGATGCTCCATGTGATTTGGAGATTTAATTTGGTGTCATTTTTGTCCTGGATTTAGGATTTGGGTTCTCCATGAGATTTGGAGTTTGTGCCGCCGAATGGGTTATGTGATGCAGGTTTGCATCTTTGGACTATGTTGTTAGCACTCCGGAGGTTGAGCAATTTGTATTTTAACTCGTTTGTTCACCGTTAGCTTCGAGGACACCGAATTTGAGTTTGTGGCAATTGTTTTAGGATATGAAGGTATATGTCCTTGTGTTGGGTCTCGCTTGGATTGCATCAAGCTACTTCATCGGTGTGGCCTTTTGTTGGTGGTTGGTCTAGTAGTGGATACTTGGGGCACAATTTCAGCTAAGGTTGAGCTTGCTCGGGATTCTTTGCGGTGACTCAATGTTGGAGTCCGTTATCTTTTTGTTCTAGCCTTGTGTTAGTTGGGGTGTTAGCTTGTGCTAGTTGTGTCTTTATGCTTTCGTAGTTTGTTTAGGTTAGCATTATGCTTAGTTTGTTTTGGTACAATTCGATCCAAGGTGGATATTGTTAAAGAGGAGGGATCAATTGACAATGTCCATGTTGACAATCTTGACAATGCCAAATTTCAAAAATTGGAAAAAAATAGTTAGAAATTCTCAAAAATAGAAAAAAATTTACGGAACTATTGTTTAAGTTATGGATTGATTATGTTTCCGATTATATTTAATTTAAGTGACGTTTGATAGCTCTTTAAAGATCCGTTAAATTACAACCGTTAAAAAATGTATGGAATTTTGATAAGCCATCAAACAATGTCTAAATTGATTGAAATTTGAAAGACTATCAATCTATTAGTTAAATAATACATCCATCAACTTTTTTTCATTTTTAAAAATTTATATGATTTTATTCAAATTTTTTAAAGTTGAGATTGTCAAGATTGTCAAGATAGGGATTGTCAATGGATCCCTCCTCATTGTTAAATATGGCCTGAATTGTATTTTGGACCCACAGGCCTTGTATCTTTGTTTCTTTTATATTTGTATGATGTAATAAACTTGATGTGAGAGATTATTAGAATTTTTCAGAATTTGGCCCCTCCTCTTGCTCTCTCCCTCTTCCTCAAACCCTAGCTCCATCGGGGAGGCCAGTCGGCGGCCTCCTCCGGCCGCAATCTCACCGTTTTGTTCTAACAACCATGAACATGATAATCATTAGATATTGGTCCTATACATGTAACCTTGAGTGACCAAATAATTTGACCCTTAAAGTGGCAAGCATAGGTCCTAAAACAATTAATTAAAGGGTTGATTCATGTCAGCATGTAAAGCTCTCTTATATCTAACTGGTCTTGATTGTGAGCCCCAAATGATTTTATGTGAGTTTACTATCTGATAAGGAATCACCTAGTTTACTATGCATAATAGCTGAATTAAAACACATAGAATTTGTGTATATGCTAGTCAATACTTGTATATTAAGATTATGTCTAGACTGACCAAAAATCGGTACTATCATATACAGTGAGTAAAGGCTTTGATCTGAGGGTATTATGGTATTTTTATGTAAAATATAAACTAGATAGAACTTGATTGTTTGATTGGGGATGAATGATTAACAAATTTATTACTAAATGTGATGTAACCGATATTTCTTACTTATGAGTCATAATAGAAAGTTGTTGTCTGATTTGTGAGTTCTAAGTTAAGCATTTAATTGAAACATATCAAGAGGCATTAGAGGAGATATACGAGGGTTCGTCTGTATGTAGAGAGAAAGAATAACAAGTACGGTTTCCGATGTTTTTATTAAGTTTAATTAGCACAATTACCATGCTTATTTGTGAGATTGAACTGTATGTGTGTACTTTATAGTATGGCTGATGATTAATTCATGGAATTTGTTGATGCATATAGTATGTTTGCATTGTGTATATTGGTAAGTATGTCCTGAACTGTAGAAATGAAAGGAACACCTGAATAGGTGTTCGGCTAAGCACTAGAGAGGATATTTGGGTTCTCACGGTTTGATGCACCGCATTCATATATGTATTTTACCAGACTTATGCCTTTATTTTGACCTAAAATTCCAAAGTTCATATGCATTTAAGTAGTAAGGTGTCTAGATTCTAGTTACTTCCTTGCTTTTGTCCAATTTTCAGGTAAATTGAGCTTTTGGAGCAGATTGGACGCGATACAGAGCATGGAAAGTCAAGGCAGCACTGGAATGCACTTCCTGCGGGCCGCAAGCCATCTCTTGCGGGCCGCAAGCCCGTTATTGCGCTGCTGATTCTAGTATCTGGGCCCTGGCCTATTTAAGACCGTCTCTTTGGACGGTTTCTTCATCTTCAAGACGTCCTTTCACATCCAGAAACCAGGGAAGAGGAGAGAATCACTTGTTTCATCATTTCTTGAAGGAGTTTTGAGAGATTCTTCCTCCAAGTTGAAGATCAAGTTGACGCTAGTTTCTTCTTCGGTTTCTCTTCATCATGAACTGTTTTCTTTGTTTATTTTCCTTGTTTTCTTCTATCATGACTGAGTAGATTAGTTGTTCTTACGCTAGTTGTATAGTAAACCCGCGGATTGTGCCAAATCCGGTGTGGTCATCTATATCGTTTGACCAATCTGTTAATTGCGTAATTTGGATTGATTGTTTCGCTGTCCAAGAGTATCCGAGAGGAGAAATTGCGGTTTCGACGAAAGTTGAACCGAATCCTAGAGTAAAAAGTAAATTGAACGTAGTTTAGAAATAATTCTATGAATTCCGATTGAATTAGGAGTGTTAGAAGGACCAAAACATGACAATTGAGGGACTTGTACCTTCTCTGGTTTGAATAGGAATTGATAACGTAAGCCAAAACACAGAACAGAATCGAAACTGCTCTCTGTTAGGTGCCTGCGGATCGTAAGACATCTTGCGACCCGCAAGCACTTGTAGAAAGAAAAAAGCAAGACAGAGGTTACGACACTGTTTGCAACTTGCAAGAGACATCTTGCGGCCAGCAATCAATGTTGGAATCCCTAACCAACCTTCGGCAACCCGCAAGAGACATATTGCGGGCCGCAAGCAGTTGATCCAGAAAGTAAACTGATTCTGAAAACCCTAGGAACACCGTTTAGCAATTGTTTTTAAGACTCTAATTACTGTTGTTTACTGTTTTACATCTTTTACTGTTAAGAACTCAATCTTTGATAAAACCCCCCCATTTTAGACCAAAAGACCAAAAACATTTCTATTAGGACTTGGAGTTGCAATTAGAGTTAGGTTTAGAATTAATACCGTCCCTGTGGATCGACCCCGACTGTACTACACGAGATCGTACGCTTGCGATCGAGTGTTTACTTAGAGTAATTTAAAAGCCTATACCTTCCGAGCGTGTCAAGCTTTTTGGCGCCGTTACCGAGGACGGCAACATTATTTCTAGACTTTGCTTTAGTTTCTTTTCTAGTTCTAACCTTCTTTTCTTGTTTCTCTCTTTCTCTTGTTTCAGGTGATTGACGCTGGCCCAAAAGCCCCCGGTTGGTGACTACTACCTGAGGAGCGGTCAGCTAAATCCTAAATTTGAATGTCCGCGAGCAAAGGTCAGCTCCGCCGCATCTAATTCAGACGCCGCCTCTTCTTCATCAGACATGGCTGACGAAGCTGCCGCACAAGTGCGGCTCGCGCTGGAAGCAGCCGAAACCGAGTGGCAAAGGCTTGAAGAGGAGGTGGAGAGACTAAGGCAAGCTGCTGAGGCCGCAGCCCAACAGTTCAGGCCGCGAACTCTCAGGGACTACCACATTCCACGAGTCGATGACGCACAGGACCGATCGTGCTCCCAGAGGTGCAAGGAGATCCTCCCAACTTCGGCTCGGGTGTCGTCAGTCTCATCCAGCAGAACTGCTTCCACGGTCTGGAATCCGAGAACCCGCATGAGCATCTGAACAACTTTCTCCAGTGCTGCCGGACCGTGAAGAACATAATGGCGAGCCCAGATTACGTTAGACTTGCTTTGTTCCCCTTCTCACTCCGTGACAAAGTGAAATTATGGTTCAATTCTCTTCCCAAAGGCTCAATTGGTACTTGGGCCGAGTTATCTTCTCAGTTTTTGGAAAAATATTACCCTGTTAGGAGAACCGCTAGGGTCTGATCTCAAATTTCTTCATTTAAACAGGGGTACGATGAATCACTGAGTGATGCTTGGGATAGGTTTAACCATCTATCTCTGTCTTGCCCCCACCACAATTTATCCGATTAGATGTTGGTGGATGCTTTTTATGATGGATTAACTGCGCAAAGTCGCGTTTTGGTTGACTATGGCGCAGGTGGATCGATTGTCGACTTGGAGTCGCATGAGATTCTGGATCTTTTTGAGAAGCTGGCACAGCAGCAGCAGTGGTCCAGCCGTGAGTCCAGCAGGGGCTCAAAAGGGTGGTACGAGGTGGACCAACTCGTTAATTGTTCAAAACGTATAGGCTTTTAAATAACCTAAGCAAACACTCGATCGCAAGCGTACGATCTCGTGTAGTACAGTCGGGGTCGAACTACAAGGACGAAATTAATTCTAAAGTAACTCTAAATGCAATTCCAAGTACCAACAGAAATGTTTTTGGTCCTTTTGTAATAAGAGGGGGGGTTTGTCAAGATTTGGTTTCTAAACAATAACAATTCTTAAACAGTAAATAATGAGGGTAAACAGTGCTAAACAAACGTTCCTAGGGTCTTCGGAATCAAAATGCTGTCTGGATCAATTGCTTGTGGCCCGCAGGATGTCTCTTGCGGGTTGCAGGGAGTTGGTTAGAGATTTCAACACTGTCCGCTGGCCGCAGAATGTCTCCTACGGGTCACAAACAATGTCGTAACCTCTGTCTTACACTTTCTACAGGTGCTTGCAGGCCGCAGGATGTCTCTTGCGGTCCGCAGGCAACTGACAGAGAGCAGCGAAGTTTCTGGTTCGGCATTCTAACTCGAGTTACCAATTCCTATTCAAACCAGTCATGGTACAAGTTCCTCAATTTTCATATGTTGGTACTTCTAACAATTCCAATTCAATAGAAATTCATAGATTTTTTTCTAAACCTATGTTTAGTTTACTTTTTATACGAGGACTCGGTTCGACTCTCGTCCAACCGCAATTTCTCCTTTCGGATACTCTTGGACGGCAAGCAATCAATCAAAATAGTGCAAATGACAGTTCTTGGTCAAACGATATTTATAATCACCCAGGATTTGGCCTAATCCGTAGGTTTACCGGACGAACAAGCAAAGACACAAGCACGATATAATGAAAACGCAAGCAAACTAAAAGCAACTCAAGCAAAACGTGTTTACAATCAATCCTCATCTTAAACCCTAGAAACTAAAGATCTACTTGCTCATGGCTAGAGAAAACAAAGAAAACAAAGAAATAAAAGAGTTCATGATAAAAGGAACCGAAGAAGAAACTAGAATCGACTCAATCTTCAACTCCTCCAAGGAGTCCTTGCGAAATCTCCTCGAAAGATGATGAACACAGCCAATCCTCATCTCCTCTAGCGGCTAGGGTTGAGAGAGATGTCCAGAGATGTCCAGAAAACCTAAAAAGACTGCTTTATATAGGCTAGGGCGTCAAAACATAAAGCAGTCTGCGCAGTAACGGGCTTGCGGCCCGCAAGGTCGTGTTTGCGGCCCGCAGGGTCTTGTCTGCGGCTAGCAGACAGTGCGTTCCAACGCCATCTTGTCGTTCAATGCTCCGAATCGCGTCCAAACTGCTCCAAAAGCTCAATTTACCTGAAATTTGGACAAAAGTAAACAAGTAACTGGAATCTAGACATTCTAACACTAAAATGCACATGAACTTAGGAATTTTATGCCAAAAACGAGATACAAGTCTGGTAAAATGCAGATATGAATGCGGTGCATCAAATCTCCCCAAGTTTAAAGTCTTGCTTGTCCTCAAGCAAAACATAGAACCTAAGAGACAGACCGTACCTAGAACTGGACCTAAACTCCCAAGTAAACCTAAATGCAAAGAAAAGCTTTTGTGAGAATGCTAAAATCATGAGTTTATGGACAAGTTTGAATTTTGCATTGTTAAAAATTAGGCATGATAATTTCACAAAACATGAGCTATGGCACAGAAAATCAAGATGAGCGACTCTTGTTCCATGAAACGCAACCTGAATTGCAAGTAGGACTATCGTACTTTTTCAGACCCTAGGCCTTTCAATCGAGCTACAAAGTTGGTATCCCAGTTGTGTTAACCTCACAGTGAACAATCTTTCTCCACCATTCATTTTCATAACTTTTGAAATGTCTTTTATTGTGTGGGGGATGAAGCCCGAATCAGTCGGATGGAAAAAATAAATGGGTACACTCGTCCTTCCGATCCGCGACTTTTCACGCCTTTTTATTATTGAGACATTCTAGGCCCGAGTCAGTCGGATGGAAAAAATAAAGGTACACTCGTCCTACCTGACCGCGATCCTAAAATGCCTCTTTTTATTAATTTTTATTGTTATTATTATTTTTTTCGTCAAGGCCCGAATCGGTCCAGATGAAAAAAATAAAGGGTGCACTCATCCGAACTGACCGCGACCTCGTTTTATGTTGTTTTATTAGTTAAGACATTCTAAGCTATGACTTTCACAGATCAAACCATGTTCACGTGGATACCACAAACTGGGAAGTTACTCTTCGCTCTTAATCAGGTTTTCGGTTTGCTACCTTTTCCAATCGGATCCTACCTTATTCATGGAACTAGTCATTATAGAACAAGATTTTCTGACCCTAACACATATCTTATGAATTTATCAAACACAATTTTTCACAATGCAAACGTCAAAAGTTCCCATATGCCTTTGAATTTAACATTTTCACAAAAATTTTTCTAAAATATGCAAGCATGATAAAGAAAAAGAAGAAAAAGAAAAAGAAAAAGAAAAAGAAGAAAAAGAAAAAGAAAAAAGAAAAAGAAAACCCTAAAACTCAGATTAGCTTGGGGAGGGAGGATAGAGTAAATCTGAGTGCATAGAACCATATATATGAAAGTAAATGAGAGAGAGAAAGAATACAACCTGAGGAACTCATGGATTAGCTTGGGGAGGGAGGATAGAGTAAATCTGAGTTTTAGGTTTTCTTTTTCTTCTTATTTTTCTTCTTTTTCTTTTTTCATGCTTGCATATTTTGGAAGAATTTTGTGAAAATGTTAAATTCAAGGGCATATGGGAATTTTCGACGTTTGCATTGTGAAAAATTGTTCATGATAAATTCATAAGATATGTGTTAAGGTCAGAGAATCTTGTTCAGTAGTGACTAGTTCCATGAATAAAGTAGGATCAATCGGAAAAAGTAGCAAACCGAAAACCTGATTGAGAGCGAAGACTAATTTCCCAATTTGTGGTATCCACGTGAACATGGTCTTATTTGTGAAAGTCATAGCTTAGAATGTCTTAACCAATAAAACAACATAAAACGAGGTCGCGGTCAGTTCGGACGAGTGCACCCTTTATTTTTCTTTTCATCCGGACTGATTCGGTCCTTGACAAAAAAAAATAAATAATAATAAAAATAAATAAAAAGATGCATTTTAGGATTGCAATCAGGTAGGACGAGTGTACATTAATTTTTTCCATCTGACTGACTCGGGCCTAGAATGTCTCAATAATAAAAAGTGGTGAAAAGTTGCGGATTGGAAGGACAAGTGTACCCTTTTATTTTTTCCATCCGACTAATTCGGGCTTCATCCCCTCACACACTAATAATAATAAAAAGCATTCGAAATTTTATGGAAATGAATGGTGGAGAAATGTTGTTCCCTGTAGGGTTAACACAACTGGGATACTAACTTTGTAACTCGAATGAGAGGCCTAGGGTCCGAAAAAGTATGATAGTCCTGCTTGCAATTCAGGTTGCGTTTCATGGAACAAGAGTCGCTCATCTTGATTTTCTGTACCATAGCTCATGTTTTGTGAAATTATCATGCCTAATTTTTAACAATGCAAAATTCAAACTTGTCCATAAACTCATGATTTTAGCATTCTCACAAAAGTTTTTCTTTGCATTTAGGTTTACTTGGGAGTTTAGGTCCAATTCTAGGTACGGTCTGTCTCTTAGGTTCTATGTTTTGCTTGAGGACAAGCAAGACTTTAAACTTGGGGAGATTTGATGCACCGCATTCATATCTGCATTTTACCAGACTTGTACCTCGTTTTTGGCCTAAAATTCCTAAGTTCATGTGTATTTTAGTGTTAGAATGTTTAGATTCCAGTAACTTGTTTACTTTCCATATTTCAGTTATATCGGGCTTTTGGAGCTATTTGGACGCGATTGGAGCATTAAAGAATAAGTTGGCGCTGGAACGAACTTCCTGCGGGCCGCAAGCCCGCGGCTGCGCAATTTCCTGTTTCTGCCGCCTTTGCCTATTTAAAATGGTTCCTTTGAACGTTTTTGGCATCTTACCTTGTTCCCATTCACCCTAGCCGCCAGAGGAGGGTCTTTTCTTGCTTTGTTCATCATCTTTCGAGGAGATTTCGCGAGGATTCCCTGGAGGATTCCTTGGAGAAGTTGAAGATTGAAGCAATTCTAGTTCTTCTTCGGTTCTTTTTCATCATGAACTCTTTTATTTCTTTGTTTTCTCTCGCCATGAGCGAGTAGATCTTTAGTTTCTAGGATTTAGGATGAAACTTGTTGTTATGGATTGATTGTAAACATGTTTTACTTGAGTTGCTTTTAGTTTGCTTGCGTTTTCATTATATCGTGCTTGTGTCTTTGTTTGTTCGTCCGGTAAACCTAGGGAGTAGGCCAAATCCGGGGTGGTTATTAATATCGTTTGACCAAGAACTGTCATTTGCACTATTTGGATTGATTGCTTGCCGTCCAAGAGTATCCGAAAGGAGAAATTGCGGTCTGACAAGAGTCGAACCGAGTCCTTATATAAAAAGTAAACTAAACGTAGGTTTAGAAAAAAAATCTATGAATTTCTATTGAATTGGAATTGTTAGAAGTACCAACATATGAGAATTGAGGAACTTGTACCATTGACTGGTTTGAATAGGAATTGGTAACTCGAGTTAGAACGCCGAACCAGAAACTTCGCTGCTTTCTGTCAGTTGCCTGCAGACTGCAAGAGATATCCTACGACCCGCAAGCACCTGTAGAAAGTGTAAGACAGATGTTACGACATTGTTTGTGACCCGCAGGAGACATTCTGCGGCCAGCAGACAATGTTGAAATCTCTAACCAACTCCCTGCGACTCGCAAGAGACATCCTGCGGGCCGCAAGCAATTGATCCAGACAGCATTTTGATTCCGAAGACCCTAGTTTAACCTCGTTTAACCTCGTTATTTACTGTTTAAGAATTGTTACTGTTTAGAAACCAAATCTTGACAAAACCCACTTCTTATTACAAAAAGACCAAAAACATTTCTGTTAGTACTTGGAATTGCATTTAGAGTTAGTTTAGAATTAATCCCGTCCTTGTGGCTCGACCCCGACTGTACTACACGAGATCGTACGCTTGCGATCGAGTGTTTGCTTAGGGTATCTAAAAGCCTATACGTTTTGAACGATCATACAACAATACCCACTTTGAAAACCAGAACAGAAATGCCCAGCCAAACAACACCTACCGCCAACCGTACGTGCCTCCTCATTAAGAGCTCAAGCCTACCATGATCAACAGCTTCATGCATGAGCAAGGCAAGATGAACCAGATGATATTCGAGCAGATGCAAGCCGTGAATGAGAAGTTGGCAAGGCTTGCAGGAGGTGACGTGGGAGCGGCATCGAGCTCGGGAGCCGCAGGCAAACTGCCAAGCCAGCCGACAAATCTGAATGGCGAGGTGAAGGCTATTCATACCTTGGGGAGTGGTACGCAATACTCTGGTCCTCCCATGCCAGAAGAGGAAGACTTGATTCGGGCCTTGGATAACAAAAAATATAAAAATAAAAATAAAAAAATAATAAAAAGAGGCATTTTAGGATCGTGGTCAGGTAGGATGAGTGTACCTTTATTTTTTCCATCCGACTGACTCAGGCCTAGAATGTCTCAATAATAAAAAAGGAGTGAAAAGTCGCGGATCGGAAGGACGAGTGTACCCTTTTATTTTTTCCATCCGACTGATTCGGACTTCATTCCCTCACACATTAATAATAAAAGACATTTCAAAGTCTATGAAAATGAATGGTGGAGAAAGCTGTTCATTGTAGGGTTAACGCTCCTGAGATCACTACAGGAAAATTGAGTAGTTGCTACCACCCTCCCCACGGGCGAACGGCTGTAGGTGATTATTTGATTTTTTTCCCACCGGCGATTCATGGTAGGCCCGTTCCGTAGGAGTAATTTGGATCCGACCTTTCCAAATTAAACCCGTCGCAAGCAAAAAAGGAAGGAGGAAGAAGAGGAAAGCTTGTGCGAAAATGGAAACCGTGGCTGTGCTTCCGTTATATTCCTCAAATACGCCACTAATAGCGCTGTTGATTCCTCTCACGTCTCTCGATCATTTCTCTCTTAAAAGCAATTTACCAAAAACCTTCATCTAACCCTTGATCTCTCTGCTGCCACTCCTTTCTTGAGCCTTCTCCCATCGGCCCGGATCTGACCCAGGCCTCCACCGTTGCTTCCCTTCGCCGTCGCCTCCTCTCCCTCAGAATCGTCCGCCCTCTGAGGCTCTGACCGAAGCTTCCGCCCCCAAGGCTGCGGCTTCCGCTCCCCAAGGTCGCCGCTTCCGCGATCCCCCCTTCGCTGCTCGGGCTTTGCCGAACTCAATGATACCTCCGTTGATGGCTGGGGCAAGCAGCACGATCCAGCCCTCCACCGGTGGAATTGGAGCAGATTGGCAAAGAGAAGACAAAAAATGTCTTGATTCTGATGAGCGATACCAGTAGCGGTCACCATGCTTCTGCCGAGACGATTCAGAGTGCATTTCAGATTGAGTACTGTGATGAGTATAAGGTGAGATTGTTACTCATTATTTGTGGTCATTTCTTCATATCATTTCTGTTATAAGTTCTCAGGCTTGATAGAAACGCACCCAATATGACCCAATTAATTCTCAGTATCAGTGGTTACTGATATTATTGTGCTAATTTTAGTTCAAAAGTCTTGTTTATCAGTTCAGTTTCACCAGTGGATGGAAGAAGTCTTTTATATGGCATCTCATTTTCGCAATTGTACCTGGCTAAATTACATTGCTCAGTAATTACTAATTAGTATCAATTCTATGTCTAAATAGAAAATTGAGTTTTGTAGCATGGACATGAATATCTTATTGGTTATGTACAGTTCATATGGTTTTTGTTAGGATTAATGTTGTTAACCTGTAGCTTGGACAAAAACGTTGTATCAATAGAAATTAATCATTCAGATAATCATTTCAAATTGGCTTAAAAAATTAAAATAAATACTAAAAACTAATTGACTACAGATGAATGGCTAGGACCAGCTACTGCATCAGTTCTAGATCAGTCTGATAATGTATCATGGTTATACTTTGTTTGCAATTAACACTAGTCACTACAAGGTATCATGGTTATACTTTGGTGGTTCATTTTGTGCTCTGTATATATCAATTAAGACTTGTAACCTTGCTTATTAGTGAATACTTCCTATACAGTTGGGATGACCACAGATACAAAATGTTTTGTCAAGTGGAGGCAAAAATAAAAATTACGGAAAATTGGGACTGATGCCTCTTCTTCTGCTTCTTCCAATCAATTATTAATTCCACTTCTGTGTTTAGTTGTTTGATATTTTTGTTGCAAACTTGCAATTGGGACTGATGTATGGTAATTAGGTGGTTGGGGGAGATTTTAGCTGATTTAAATGTTTGTTGAATGATGGTAGATTGCTGCCAATTGCTGGAATTCGGTACCCGCTGTCCATAGCAGGTGTACTTGCTGTCAGTGCAGTGGCATTTGCGGTGATTGTGGGATTAAAGGGGGAACCATCGGTTGTGATCGATGCTCTTGCTAAATCAGGATTTACGGCCGCTTTTACTTTGATTTTTGTCTCTGAAATCGGTGACAAGGTACTTTACCAAACTGTTTCACTTGTATGAAATTTGAACTATGGAGAGAGCATCTGAGTAATTTTTGAACTCCTGTTGTGTTGTAGACATTCTTTATTGTTGCACTGCTGGCCATGCAGTACAAGAGAGCTCTGGTAAACTTCATTTTCCTGTAGTAAAGAAAAAAGATTATGAACAAGTTGTCCTTCTTTTTTACAATAGCCGAATAAGTATGTTTTTCTTATAATGATGATCAGGTGCTTCTTGGATCAGTGGGTGCACTTTCAATCATGACAATCTTGTCTGTTGCATCTAATTTTGGTATTATTGAGGCACAAATTTAATTCAAGTCAAGTCTAATCTGGTGGTTCTGGTATGGCAAGAGAATAGGTACAACTCATCATTCATCATTTGTCTATATGGTTAAGAAGCTTAATTTCATCAGTTGGGCTTTAGGCTTTATTGTGTTGCTTAGTGAGGTTCAGTAAGTCTCAATGTAATGCTTCAGCATCAAATCTCTGGGTGATCTTTTGACAAATAAAAGGAATTAAGTGTAATGCAATATAAACCATAAAATGAAATATATAAATATATAGAAACAGAAATGTTTGGCTAGTAATTCTTCCTTATTCTAATTGACACTAGTTGTGCCTTTTGGGGTTTCAAAGTTACCTATCTGCTGCATCTAATTTTGCCTTAATATTTGGCAGGTAGAGAAAAAACTGACCAATGCCCTGGAAATAGTTTAGAAATCCTTCAGCCTTGTCTTTTTTGCGGTTCGTTATTTTTTATTATGCCCTCTTGTTCTAGAGTCAATAAGTTGAATTATTTTTAATAAACTTACTCTAATACCACAATATTTAGGAGTGGGGAGACCGATCTATGCTGGCAACTATCGCATTGGGTGCTTCAAAAAGAGATGCTATTACAGAACCAGCTGGACGCAAGCAAGAAAGAGGAAGTGAAGGTTAGACATGGTTAGACCTGATTTAAGTATCTACAAAGATTTTTAATATCTACAGCGAAAGAATATTGTAGTAGTCAACAAAGAAAGGACGTACAAGCAATTAAACATGGTAAGACCTGATTTAAATTCTTTGTTTTGTTAATGGAGTAGTCAACAAAGATAAGTGCAATTTCATGCTCAATTTTAGTTTCTATCCCATATGCTTGTACTCCCATTTTTTTGGGCTTCATGATATGTACAAGTAAATTTAATTGCTTTTGTATGGTTCTTCCTTCAAGTAACATTGTATATGGTATGCCATTGACAATACATGATCTTAACAGTAAAAGTTATTCTCACGTTTTTTTTTTTTTGCTGTCAGTAATTGCAAGTTGGTGTCATTTTAAAGGAAACCACAGGTAAGTATCTGGCTACAAACTAGTAAAAGTCTGGTAAAAATTTTATAAGTGTTTCCAAGTGTAATTTTATCCTCTGATTTAAGAATATTTGTTGTTAATTTTGCTGCAGTGTTTTTAAGTGTAAAAGAAACTTGATTAATTTCACAAATGATGTCACAACCCTAAACAAGGAACGATTTAGTAACTGTTCTGTAAATAATTTAAGTGTTTATTTTGTTTTCTCATAATTAATTGTTCATCCTGCAAATTAAAAGGAATAATTTATGTGGGAGGATTCTTGTTATGCTGGCTTACCATACATACAAGATAAAGTACTAAATTTATTTATATCAAGTTACTGACATGTGTTTCTGATTTTCAGCGATAAGAAGAAACAACACAGACAGACTCAATTACTTAAACGATACAGAAGCGGAGGGAGCAGTAGTAACTAGATGCCGTTATAAATTAGGAAAACTTTGCATATGCTAATGTGTTTTTTTTTATTATTTTATATTTTATAAGAATTTTTTGAATTTGATGTATGGATGGATGATATATGCATATTTAATAAAGTACATTGAACAATTAAATAATCTTATATATGATATTATTTTTTAATGCCATTTTTTTCTGAAAAAAATATAATATGCCCACTGTATAATTGAGAAGTTCATACCACAATTGATAGGCAATAACGTAATTCCTACGGTGAGGGATCTACCACTATTGGTGGGCAATATTGCAATAGCTACGGCTTAGAGCCTACTGAAAGTGGTGGGCGATGTTGCAATGCCTACGATAGAGTGGTTGTTGTTGATTTCAGTCACTGAGGGAAAAGCTCAAACGCCTACGGGCAATGGTAGGTATTGAGTTGGTATGTGTCTTTACTAAAAAGCTCCTGGCCAAGATAAGTCTACGGCTCGATGGTGGGTGATTACTTTTGGGTAGCCGTAGGCAATTGTCAATGCCTACCGACCCCGAGTCGGCGCGGACTAGTACCTGGTGCCCATGAGTCTCGGGGACAACAACCACCGCAGCGGTAGGCGTTGAGCTTCACCCACTGCTAGGGGTGTACAAAAAACCCGTCAACCCGGCCTACCCGGCCGACCCACCCGACCAAACCCGTTTTTTACCGGGTTAGAGATATTACCGGGTTGGGTCGGGTTGTAATTTTGACTAACTCGTTATGCCGGGTTGGGTTACGGATTGAGCATTTAAAAACCCGTCTAACCCGGACCCGCCCGCAACTACTTATAAATTATAATTTTATACAAACTTATATATACAATTTATTAAAAAAGATAAATAACGAGATAATAATTTAAGAATTAAGTTCTTATTTAAGATCAATATAAAATTTTTATGATGCTTTTAAGTTAATGCTTATTATGTCTAACTTTTTTTTTGCAACTTTATATGCTCGTTCTATGTTTCTAATATGAAATTTAACGAATAAATATATAATGAGTATTCTATATATAATTCCTAATATATGTTTAACGTTAAATTATCTTTGTATTACTTAAGTTATCCAAAATATATTACCATCAAGTTATAAATCACCATTAACATGTTCAATATTATAAAAAAGTAAAAATTATATGATTAATAATTTAACCGAAACTATAACCCGCATCACCTGTACAACCCGCAAAAACCCGTACATAAAAAAGTAGTCGGGTTGGGTTGGGTTACGGGTGGGTTGAGTAACAATATTTTATAACCCGGTTATACCGGGTTGGATTCAAATTTTGATAAAAAAACGTTAACCCGCCCGTTATACACCCCTACCCACCGCAAATGTGCCATTGCCCACCGGATTCCACCGAAGGCAAAAATTTTTTTTCTTGTAGTGGATACCAACTTTGTAGTTCGATTGAAAGATCTAGCGAAAAAGTACAATGGTCCTATTTGCAATTCAGGTTACGTTTCATGGAATAAGAGTCGCTCGTCTTGATTTTCTGTGCCATAGCATATGTTTTGTGAAATTATCATGCCTAATTTTTGACAATACTAAATTCAAACTTGCCCATACATTCTTGATTTCGCATTTTCGCAAAATTTTAATTTGCATTAAGGTCTACTCGGGAATTTAGGTCTAGGTCTAGGTACGGTCTGTTTCTTAGGTTCTAGGGTATTGCTTGAGGACAAGCAATACTTTGAGCTTGGGGAGGTTTGATGCACCGCATTCATATCTGCATTTTACTAGACTTACGCCTTTATTTTGACCTAAAATTCCAAAGTTCATATGCATTTGGGTAGTAAGATGTCTAGATTCTAGTTACTTCCTTGCTTTTGTCCAATTTTCAGGTAAATTGAGCTTTTGGAGCTGATTGGATGCGATTCGGAGCATGGAAAGTCAAGGCAGCACTGGAATGCACTTCTTGTGGGCCGCAAGCCCGCTATTGCGCTGCTGATTCTGGTTTCTGGGCCCTGGCCTATTTAAGACCATCTCTTTGGACGGTTTCTTCATCTTCCAGACGTCCTTTCACATCCAGAAACCAGGGAAGAGGAGAGAATCACTTGTTTCATCATTTCTTGAAGGAGTTTTGAGAGATTCTTCCTCGAAGTTGAAGATCAAGTTGACGCTAGTTTCTTCTTCAGTTTTTCTTCATCATGAACTGTTTTCTTTGTTTATTTTCCTTGTTTTCTTCTATCATGACTGAGTAGATTAGTTGTTCTTAGGATTGATGATGACATTTATGTGTATGGATTGACTGTACGATGTTTAGACTTACGTTGTTTTCAGTTTACTTATGATTTTCATGATATCGTGCTTTTATCATTGCTTGTTCGTATGGTAAACCCGCGGATTAGGCCAAATCTGTTGTGGTCATCTATATCGTTTGACCAAGATCTGTTAATTGCATAATTTGGATTGATTATTCGCTGTCCAAGAGTATCTGAGAGGAGAAATTGCGGTTTCGACGAAAGTCGAACCGAATCCTAGAGTAAAAAGTAAATTGAACGTAGTTTAGAAATAATTCTATGAATTCCGATTGAATTAGGAGTGTTAGAAGGACCAAAACATGACAATTAAGGGACTTGTACCATCTCTGGTTTGAATAGGAATTGATAACGTAAGCCAAAACATCCTGCGGACCACAAGAGACATCTTGCGACCCGCAAGCACTTGTAGAAAGTGCAAGATAGAGGTTACGACACTGTTTGCAACCTGCAAGAGACATCTTGCGGCCAGCAATCAGTGTTGGAATCCCTAACCAACCTTCTGCAACCCGCAAGCAGTTGATCCAGAAAGTAAACTGATTCTGAAAACCCTAGGAACACCGTTTAGCAATTGTTTTTAAGACTCTAATTACTGTTGTTTACTGTTTTACATCTTTTACTGTTAAGAACTCAATCTTTGACCCACCCCCCCCCCCCCCCCCCCCCCCCCCCCACATTTTAGACCAAAAGCATTTCTATTAGGACTTGGAGTTGCAATTAGAGTTAGGTTTAGAATTAATACCGTCCCTGTGGATCGACCCCGACTATACTACACGAGATCGTACGCTTGCGATCGAGTGTTTACTTAAGGTAATTTAAAAGTCTATACCTTCCGAGCGTGTCACGGTTCATCACGTATGGAACTGTATGGTTATGGCATTGACTTGTCCAAAAATTGAATTAATTGAATTACAAGGTAAGTGAGATGCTTCCGAATATGTACTTGCATATAGTTGCATCATGTAGAATCTGTTGGTTTTAATTTATTGTTTCTAATGAAATTTAATAAGTGCATCGGCTGGAACTAAATACCGTACTGAGAGTTAATAGACTCTCATCCGTTCCACTTTGTTTGTGGGTTCCAGGTTTTATTTCCAAGATATGAACAAGGGCAATATGATCTTTTGAGCTGTTCAAGATACTGTGTGGTTTTGTTATAACCAGTACATGGTGTTTGTATATACAACCTAAGTAGTGCTTAATAATGAATAGGGGCAGTACAGTCATTGGGGTTCAAAGAAGCTGTGCAAGTTTTGATTCATATATATTTTCTACAGCATCTATGTGAGGAGTTGCCTGGGTTTTTTTATATAGCTAGTTACTTATCAGCCTATGTAAATATTTGCTATTGTGTAGTTTTTGTTATCAACTTTTAAAAAAACACTATCTAGTGTAAATTAAGTCCACAATGTTTTGAATGCTAGATATGTATAAATATATGGGCGGGCACTCACCATTCCAGTGTTATTTATTTTTAATCATTTTGAAAAGCTTGGCTTTTATTTGGTATTATGCATCATTGTATATTGCCTTGTATGCTTTAATTATCATACGACACATGAGCACTGTGTTTCGCACCATTATAATATTATTTAGTCACCATTCTACCAAAGAAATTATTCAAACCACTAAAAATTCTACTACAAGCTATTATATACAACCCTTAGAAATCAAAAACGTCTTAGAAATCTTTTCAAGATTCCATTAAGAATAGTTTTTACCACAAATAAAAATAAAACCCATAATAACACTATTTAGTTATCAGTTGACCAAAAAAAAATATTAAAAAACTATTAGCCCACTACAAAATCCACTACTTCTCATTCTATATAAACCCCTCATTCTTCCACAATAAACACAACCTACAACCAGTAATCATCTCCTTCTTTCACCCTTAGAACTCATACACCTCTTAGAACCACTTCAAAACTTAGAGCCTGTGTTCGGCAGCAACGACATAACGAAATAGAAAGGAATTCGACCTCTATTCCCAACGAACATACTTGGAATAGTCTGTAAAAGATGGGATGGAAAAGGCCACTCTTCCGACCTTTTCAATTCCAACGAAGAGTTGGAATTGAGTTTTTTGCATGCAATAAAGAATAGTGTCTCTCTTTTTTACCCCTTTCACTGCGATGTGGCATTTTTAATTATTTCTCTTCTATTCTTGAGCATGGTTCCCAAAGAAAATAAAATTTTCCATTCCGTTCAATTACGCGCTGATTTCTGATGATTTACAGTGAGATTCACGATTCAACAAACAAGTTAATTACAAAGACAATTTTACCTTTCAAATGAGATCCCTCAGGTTGATACTTTTTGAGCCTTCAATCTCTCTCGTAGGTACTTTAATTTTACCTTTTTTCTGCTCTTTTTTTTCTTCTCTTTTTGTGTAATTTTTGCGTATGTAGTAATATTTGAGGTGCTTCTTGTTTGCTATGTTATCCGGTTCTTCTACTTCTAATAAATTGATGGAAACAAACACTAGTTTTAACCGTTTCGGTTTTGTATCAGTGAAGAAGATTTAGCACGATTGAGATTGAGAAATGAAACGATTCTGATGCATACTGCTTGAGGTAATTCCTCCTTTCCTTGTTATCATTGCTTATTTTAGTTTTAATTGAAAACTTTGTTGGTGTATTGTCATTTAAGTTCTAAATATTTCAGATTGTCAGATCCCTACTAAATTTTTCTGTCATTGGGCTTGCCTGATCTGGATTGGTATCAATCACAAATGTATACTGGATGAATTGCATTGGATGTTCATTTGGTAAAAAAAGTGGAGAACCTCTCATATTGGTATCTATTGGATATTTGGATTCAGGATTCAAATGAATACAATGATGTATATAGGTACTTTACTGATCAGAAAATATCCGATGCTTTCTTCTAAGATTGTCATTGTGATTAACTATTATTGAGACTGCAATAAAGTTTCCAATACAGTACCATATATTATGTTCTGAGCTGTTTAAATTTAAAGCACATTCGAACATGGTTTATTTGTTAAAATCAAGCTTTTAAAAAACTTAGTTTTAACTTCGTTTAAACCGTTAAACCGTTTTTTGGACCGTTTTACGTTAAGTGTTCGTAAGAAAACCGTTATTTGTGAAAAAACTGTTTTATCAAAGTTAAAACCGTTAACATCCGTTAAAATCCGTGTTTTAGAGGCGTTCAAATGCCGTTAGAATATGTTTGCACATTATTGATGGTCTAGAAGTTCACAATAATGTTTATCCTATGCATATTAACAATTAAAAATTTTAAACTCTTTATTACCATTGTCTTAAATTTTTTCATTATAATTTTTTAATGTTATAATTTCTGTTTCATAAGATTTATAACTTGTTATGTACTTAATTAGTTTTGTAATTGTTATTTGTACTTAATTATTAAGTATAATTGTATGAGAGTGTATTGTATAGCCCTTTTAAATATAAAAAATATATAGAAAATAAGGAGCCGTTTTTTAATTTAACGGCCGTGTAATTCCGTTTTAACGTCAAACCATTAAATGGTCACATCACCGTTAAGAGCCATTAAACGTTTTTTAAAAGCTTCGGTTAAAATACACAAATTGTTGTTCCTTGCGCGCAAGTTTAGTACCACCAAGATACACTCTGGTTCCCGTTGATGGTTCATGGATGTTACGGGCAAGCAAGGCTGCATCTGGAATTTTTTTTTTTTTTTTTTAATGTAGCAGGCGAAATGCCTACTATAATGCATCTGGAATGTTAAAGACTTGGAGTAGCGATAAGAGTGGTACACTGAGTGAAGCATAAGGAAATTAGGCAGTTCAGGTATAGGAGCCGTTTCACGCGGAAGCAGTGGTGTTGAAAATTTGGAAGCCATGAAATGGGTTAATCTGAAGTGCCCGGATGCGAACAAGGGTGAAGGGGCACCTCATGGTAAGTTGGTAACAAATTGTTTGATACTGGTAAAAATTATATATGATGATGATACTAACAATTGTACATTGATGGACTATGGCACAATGGAGTTACAGGAAGAAATACTGAGGGGCATATATAAGTTTGGATTAGGATGATACATGGCTTGTTCCTAGAGGTTTACAATCTGTTGTCACTTGCGCAAGATAGAGGAGCTAAGCTTGCTAGAACTAAATTGTATTTTTCTTTTTTAATTTAGAAAACTGAAAACTATTTGAAGGGGGAGAGGATAGGAGAAAAATATGTAAGGATAAAAATCATTGCTCTTAGGATCAATGCAACCATGTCTTGATGAATAGATGAAGCACCAAATTAATACCTCTATAGAAAAAAAGGAAAGAAAATAAATATGTGAATATAAGAAATCAGAAATTTTATTTAGTTTAAATCAAATTAAGCTCTACATTCAATTTTATAATTAAGTTCACCTTGACACCAATAAGGTAATAAGATAATAGTACCATATCTAAAGCCAAGGATTTTAATTATGTCCCTAGCTAGCCAGTTAATCAATTGAAAGATCTTAGCTAACTGCTAACATGCATGATATGGTTCAATAGATACTGTATTCATATAAATGTTGGCCATGCAATACTTTGAAAATCATACAATATAAGTACAATGAAAGGTCTTACTATATATTTCGACTAATTTAATTATTATTCTCTGTATAATTAAGACATAGCTAGGATGTTTAGCATTATAATACAGTGAGAAGAAATAGAATGCCAATTATATAAATTAACATTTAACAACATGCAATAGACAAACTAAAGCATTAATATATACCACTCTGTGTCAAAACGATAAAACTTGAAGAAAATTAATAAGGAAACAAAATGAAGAGGTTCACCAAACATATATATATATATATACTACTGCATTTATATTATATAATATGGAAGTACTTTAAACTTAATCTGTCCGTTTGTCCTTACTAATAAAAGGAGTTGGTTTGGAGATTGAAATGGTTATTTGTCCAAATGAAATATCAACCGATAGATCAATTCTTATGATTTAATTAGAATCATTGATATTGATTTCTGTTGATTCGATTTTCTAACCTCCATTTAGTTTGGTTTGACTCATAGATATCTAACTATAATCTTTCTAGCAGTAATTGCTCCATTTAATGGTTTCTAAAATAATCTTTGTGACTTGGAGCATTAATCTTTCTTAAATTTGCTATGTGATAGTACTTCTTTTGCTGTGTATTGGAGCATGAAATTTTTACATACTACTGATGATTTTTTTCAACGTGTCATTTGTTATTTATTATTTTTTTTGCTGAATGTATTCTTGTATCAAACATAAGATGATAGCTAATATTTTAGTATTTTATATTTATGAAACTTTTATTGAAAATATTAAACATACTGTAACTAATATATTTTAAATATCAAACAAGTGATAATTAAATTATTTTGTATCGATTTTTATTAATGCCAGTTTATAAATAATAATTTTTTTTTTTACAATACAATATAGGTAGTCCATTGCAACGCGTGGGCACATGACTAGTACATCTAAATGTGTTAGCTGGAGGCTCATGATCAGTACGCTATAACAAATATAACATCATGTTGCAATCTAGCTATGTTTCATCATAACATCATTCTTTTTTCCCTGATTGTCACTTACCAACAACAACAAGAGAATTAGATTGAGAACTCAAAGTGATATCCTCAATTAGCACAAAAAAACACAAGTCCTTTTCATTCTTAATTCCGTGTCAAATTCCTCTATTAATTGTCTATACATGTACTACACTAAAAATCAGGATTGATAGCGGCCAGCAATGAGCATTGACAAATTAACCAACTAAATGTCAAGCACATATATATGATATATCTCGATCAAAAAGATCCCAACCCAACAACAAATTTTAAAATTCTATGAATCAATCTCAACTCTCAAGGCCACTCTATACATAACGGTAGAGAATTACATCTTGCGTCCATTGAGAATGCATCCATACGTCCATAGACACACTCAGAATGTAACAAACACATCCGATTTTGTAGCAAATAGATCTGATTTTGTAACCTATGGACGCTATGGACAGATATTCTATGGACGCTAGGTATTACTCATAACGGTACCTGTGTTGGCGCCTGTTGCTGCAACAATCAATCAATCAACTTGTCAGCAAGCAAATCATACTATCGACTCCGACCTGTTAGCCGCCATAATCTCTTCAACTGGAGTCCTGCAAAACGGGCAATCTGCGTGCGATCGGAACCACATGTCGACGCAATCAACATGGAACCGGTGACTGCACTGCAGTAAAACCCGGACCTTATCTCCATCATTAATCTCAGCCAAACAAACTGCGCACTCAGCTGCGATTTGCGCATTATTGCTGTTGAACTCGACAATCGGGATTGAATTGAGGACATGCAGCTCTAAGGCACGGCCGGTACGTGGGGAGGTAGGTGGAGAGGAGTCAGGAGTACCTGTCGTAGCAGTGGAATGGTGGTGGTGCGAAGAGGACGAGGGCTGTTTGCGGAAGAAGTATCTGTAGAAGCAAAAATAGAGAAAGAGGATGAGAAGGATGTTGAAGGCGACTAGGAGGCCGGAAATCATCCCCTTGTGGGAATGCGAACTCGAAGTCGAAGTCAACGTAGCTGTAGATGTTGAGTTACTTTGGTCAGTGTTATTTTGCAGAGCAGCGTGGATGGTCGTCAAGGATCGGTGTACAACCGGTGATGGCATGTTAATTGATTCCTTGATTTGCTTTGGTGGTTTTGAGTTTGACTCTTGAATTGTTACTAATAATTCCAAGATTGCTGCTTGAGGAAGAAAGGTTTGAATTTAACAGAGAGAAACACTAGCTAGAGATGTGTATATAACTATATATATAGAAAGATTCAAATATTAATTTGTGATCCTGTGACGTAGATAGATAGATTGAGAGAAGAATTCAACCATGAATTTGGTGGCTAGCTAATTAATAGGCCCTACTGGCCAGGATGTTTCATAACTCAAAAGATAGGGTTAACATTACATAAAAAATCATTTATTTTTTGGCCTCAAAAAGTAATGTATGTGGATGTTAAGTTGTTAACGTTTCAATTAATAATTCCCTTTTGTCTTTTTCTACATTAATTTAACATATATAATTATATATATATTGCCTATACCAATTCCTTATTTTCTCAAATAAATATTATTATATTGCCATGATATGCGAATAGAAAGATGCAAAGATCAAACCCAAAATAACGAAAACCGTCTTTTGGTGAACAGAAATGAGAGATTTGATTTGATTTTTTTTTTTATTTCTCAACTGGGTTCATTAATTGTCTATATAATAATTAAGCAAGCTGCCGGGGTCCTTTTCTTGCCAATTTGCCCTGCATATATATATTTTGAGCAATAGCCGGCGACCACCTATTTTATCTATTCACTGGTCCACTATATTTGTAATGAACAAATATTATTTTTGCAATGAACATTTATAATTAACTTTCCAATCAATATATATCATTTTCTAGCTAGTAAACAAATACATTAAAGTTTCCAATGAACATATATGCAATTGTGACAAGCACATGAGTATATGTGAGTGTGTCAAATTGTGAGAAAGAGATAGATGAGTGACCTACCTTTACTGGGTGGACTTTATTACATGTTTTCCATATATATATTTTGTTCAGTTTACATGCTAGATAGCTATATAATTCCTCCCTTCAATAAAACGGTCAACGTGACTTACATGCATAATATAATAATAACTTTATATTCCACTTATTAATTAATAATAATCAATTAATCATGCATGCATGGCCTCATGCAATTTTAGTATAATACAATATTTCAATAAGTACCAAAAGCATTAATACTATAAATCTTCAAGGAATCCATATGTATGTATTGTTGGGACTTAATTAGTAGAATAATGATATGTATTCGTATATATATTTGTACATTCTATGTTTTCCTGTAAATGTAACATTAACTCTATTTTATTCTGTTATCAATGAAAAATTAAGTAGCCAGGCGGCCCTACTTCTCAAAGGATAAAAAAATAAGAAATGATATGCCGGTGCAGAACATTAACATATACTATATATATATATAGTATATACTATAGTAAACGGATCCTATCTAGTGTTTATGAATCAACAATTGGATCAGAGATCAAAAGAAGGGCACGGCACATGGTTTTGAGTTTCTGAATTCTTAATTACCGGCTATAGATCACACTATAACATTTTATTTCTACAACTTGTCCCGGCCCCTAGTGTATTTATTCTGAGCTCATAGTCTTAATTCTGACGGTGCATGGATCACTCTGTATTTTTTTTTTTAACACTTGTACGTATATACGTATACGTTTTTCTTCGATCTTTACTCCCATAATTTTTTAATATATATGCTTCTGAATGTACAGAGTAAAACTAGCTATCATGTGAACTAATTGTTGAACTCTCGGAGGTCTAGCTATAAACAAAGGTGAATATATTTGCACTATTATAAAAAAGAAAAGAAAAAAAAAAAAGGAACTATATATACTTTTATGACTAATTTGTATATCTATGTTTTTAATTTTTTATGGATTAATTCATCCCATATCTCCTCTAAAAAAATAAGATAGGCTGACATTTGCCACATAGATAATTAAATAATTAAATCACAAACAGAAAATCATAATTATATAATTTTGTCTTTTATAATTTCATTTCAACATGATTATCTCATACATAATAAAGAGAAATAAGTATTCCGAAGAAGATAACTTATTGTTTTAAATTAATTTAGAAGTTGAATTACAATTAATGGAACATACATCTTTTATTTATTTATTTATTTATTTTTATTTTGGTGCTTGAAAGCCAAGTCAGATTATTCCTCTCCACTCTCACGGGATGGATTGGGATCACCTGCTTTTCTAAAAAGAAAATAAGGCCATGCTTTTCTTGATTCGACAGTTGAGAAACACTGAAGTACTTTGAGATCGGTGCGAGAACCGATTCTGACCATCCGATTGGAAAAACAGACCCAGCTTTTCTTCTCAGCGGATTTCGACGCCTCTCAGACTCTCACTCTAGGTATTAAAAAACAATAATGTTTTTTTTCTATATATTTTTTGTCAATACGTCAGCATGCTGATATTGCTTTGACTAGAAATTGACCAAGGTTTTAATTAGTTATACCGGACGAATCACAACGAATACTTCATTTCAATTAAATTTGTATTTATGTTTACAAATAGAAATATAGAACAATAGATTAATCCATCTGTATTGTATGTCAACGCACAGCTTACAGTGGGTATTTTTGCTACCGCTTTGAAAGAGACAACTTTAGTAAATTAATTAAACCAAACTACAGGGACGCAATGTATTAAATAATCAGAGAAGTCAAATGCTTTGCAATTTTTAAGTTGCATAACAGATTTTACAGGTACATGAAACTTTGTACGTACGTTTACATGCTGCTGATGTATCTATTGCTGATTGGATGATGAGAAGGAAGGGCCAATAGAATGTGCCACCTTGGCATATGGCAAAGCCTTAGTTGAAATCTGTGCATGGGTTTAATTTTGGAACTATTTGTTTTATGCTAAATTGTTTAGCCGTTGTTAATCGAAATAAATGAAAATTTACTGCCCAGATTTTTTTATGTTTTAATTTGAACTCGTCGGAACCAACAGATATATATCATTAAAAAAATTTAAAAATTTTTGGAAACAATTGATACTCCAGAAAGAGGGTTGGGTTTCTAGCCCTCTCAGCCATGCCACATTATCATTTTTATTATTTATTTTGTTCACAAAATCAATTAATTGATGCAATTAATGTTTTTCCCTTTCCTGCGTTTGTATCATATAATCACTCAATTATTTCCGCTTCCAGCAGAAGAATCACTTCAATGCCTTTCCGTTTGTGTCTTTTTATTTCTTCTCTTAATTGTAAAACAACTAATTAAAGATATGATAGAATATGAAAAGTTTTCTTTTTCTATATATATATTCTCCATATCCATTTACATTTTATATATTCTTTTTACATCTTGAAGATCTTCCATGTATCCCAGAAGGCCTCTTGCAGCCTCTTTGCATATCGTACATTTTGCACGTACTGTTTTGTAGATATTTACATATTTACAGTTTACACACCTTGCGATTGCTATAGTAGCATTATTTCTGTATATTATTTGGAGGCTAGACCATTTTATGCATTTTTGTACCAATATATTCATTGTGGAGCGAATATATACCTTTTTAATTGCATTAGAGACAAAATCAGAGTACTTGAAAATTGTGGACAAGAAGAAAGAAAATCTATGTATTATCTTTTGTTAATCTGTCCGCGGATAACTGTTTTTTTTTTTTTTCCATTGGCTATGATTTCCTCATTTTTTATCTATTTGCGGGATTTTTAATAAAAATTATATTGGTCTCTTGGGATGCTACTTGCAGAATGTTTGCACAGAAAAAAAAAATTTTCATCAACAATCTAAAAGAGAAATTACATGATTTATTTTATAATTGCATGCCAAATGATATTTGTGCAGGTTCATGCACGTTAATTTGTCACGCTATTAGATGTATCTGATTAAAGGTAGAAAGTCGTTATAAGTCGCACATTTGTTGTAGGATAGACTATGTTTTCCAAATATTGTTTACTATTCTCTTTCATATATATACAATTATCATCAATTAGTTTTTTGTTGGTACTTTTAAATACTAATTATATTGATGTCCGGGGCGAAGCCCGGGTTACAGCCCTAGTAAATAAAAAGTTGAAAAGTAGAACGCTTACAAGAGTAAATATTCGGTGAGGTTAAAGCTCTCGAAGGCATTCTATGAGTTTAAATTCAAATTTATATTAAATCACTTCCAATTTAAGTTTACATGGTTCATTATATTCTTTACGTTGGATGCAAAAAAAAAAAAAAAAAAAAAAAAAAAATCATTTTTAAAAATTTCTCTAAGTATTTGTTTTTAATTTTCTAAAAGCAACCATAGTACCATACAATAATATATTATAAAATATATTCAATGTTTATGTATCATATTTACAAAATTCAAACCAAATACCTAAAAATTTCTAAAATAAAAAAAAAATTTATTATAAATTTAAATTTGAAAATGTTTTGATATGGTTATGAACTTAAACTCACACTCTCACAGTATATTTACTCTATTTACAAATCTCATTAGCTTCATAATATTGCAAAGCATTACAAAACACCATGTGTGGTCTTAAGTCTTATCAATAAGAATAAAAGACGATAATGATGATGATGATTATTATTATTATTATGAGTAAAACTACAGTGTTTCTAGGAGCACGGAGGCCTCCTGTGCTTTTAACTCAAAAACTATACTTAATCATCTCAAAATTTTGATTTATGGGTCCCATTAAATTCTTTATATCAAAATATTATAGGATAGAAAAATTTTCCATTTTTTGATATATTTAAGTACTTCTTTTAGATTTTTTTTAGGATAGCTTAAAAATAATAATAAAATATTGTATAAAACTATGTCATCTTTACAAAATCCGAAACAAATACTTAAAAAACTCAAAAAATGGAAATTATTTGTATCCTATGATATTTTGATATAAAGAATTTAATGAGACCTATAAATCGAAATTTTGAGATGATTAAGTATGGTTTTTGAGTTAGGAGCACGGAAGGCTTTTGTGCTTCTAGGAGCACCATAGTTTTACTCTTATATTATTATTATTATTATTATTATTGTTATTTATTTTTTTTTACTACTATTATTTTTATTACAATTATTTTAGTATTATTCTTGAAATTGCACAATCTCATGCTATTCCGGGTTCATCTTTATTCAGCACATATATATGTTGAGTTAAACAAAACTATATACGTAAACTAAAATTGAAGGGCTGCTTTATCTAAAAAATGGGCTTGAGCCCATAACCAAACAAACAAGGACGAATTTGGAACTAGAGTCTAGAATGGCCGAGGATCCATTCCTGTCTGATCAAATGGATAGCGTATATATGGGTCATATCTAGGGTTCTCAATATTTGTATGGACGGTGATACTATGCCGTAGATTTTACCTCCACAATCTTATGATGTGGTGGTATGTAGGTAGGAGGGTCATTTTTGTAAAATTTTGAAGGTACATTTTTGTAAATTTTTAAGGTACATTTGCATAAATGTTTTTCAAGGTAGGGTCCATTTTGAAAATTTTCTTGGAGATTAAGTATATTTTTGTAAATTTTCTGAAAAAAGGGATATTTTTGACAATTTTTGTCGAGCGCATTACATGGTGCGGGCGGCAATGGCAAGGGAAATATATATTTTTCCTATTTGTATCCCCATGTCCACATAGTTATAAAATTTGAGGTAAAAATTATAAAATTTAAAGTAAGAGTTACAAAATTTATATACACTAGAGCTGTAACTCGGGCTTCGCCCCGAAAAGTAGTATCAAATAAATAGCTAAGCAATTTATAAAATTTTAAATATTTATATTAAACAAAACTTAAAAAAATTGTAAATTTTTTATGTAAGTAAATATAATAATAATAATAATAATAATAATAATAATAATAATAATAATAATAATAATAATAATAATAATAATAATAATAATAATAATAATACAATAATTTATAAATAAGAACATATATAAATGTTGTACCATTTTAAGGGTTAAAATTTGTTTTAGACATGTCACATTCATCTTATTTAATGAGGAGAGAAAAAAAAATACAAACCATTGGATCAAAGTAGATAAAAAGTTTTCAACAAAATCAATGGTCGATAATAGCAATGATGTGGCATAGTTGAGGTGCTTGGAAATCTACCCCTCTTTATAGAGTATAGATGTGAACATGTATATAGTAAAATTGTGGACACTTAAAAATTTCCCATATATATATGGAACACAATGCCTAACAAATGCCAAATATTACGGTTGTTCGTGTCATGAAACGGATGAATAAAAATATATATACCCATTTTTTACTGGGTAGTAAATAGACTTTTGTTTTTTTTTTTTCTTTTTAAATGATATAAGCTTCTCCTAAGTAGTACTATTTCCACAAATTATCAATTGTAAATTATTAAATTGATGATATGGCAAATTAATTGGATTCAACAAATAACTGGAATGAAATATAGAAATTACTCTGTGCTTAATAATCCCTTTTTCATTGATGAAGACTAGAGTAATGGTCAACACTGATGTTTTCAGGGAGAAGACTCTTTAATATTAGTGTTGGGGTTCCCATCTGCTGCCATAAAAAACTATGGCAGGATTGTGTCATAGTTAAAACGATCCGTTGGATCAATTTAAACGGCACAGATTTTAGAAATAGGATGTGTTGTTTTATTGTCGGTCCCATGCGTATAGACTCAAAAGAAACTATGGCACGAGCGTGCCATAGAAAACTATGGTAGCTGATGTGAATTCATTAGTGTTGAGTCTTGATTTAAGGGATGAGAGTCAAGCCATTCAAATTTAAATGTATATAAAATATCTCCTATCCGGGTTTCGAACCCGTGACCTTCCACACGGAGAGCGTTGCCCTTAACCACTAGACTAGAGGCCGGTTCTTAAAAAAAGAACATTGTACTCAATTCAAAGTTAGTTATAGACTTATAGACTAGGAAATTAAGTTACAGATGATGATTCCTCTTCACATATTATGTATTTCAAATAATTGCTTCAGACATGAAGATGTTTTTCTACTATTCATACATACTTCAATGGGGGTTTATAATTTTATATATGACAATACATACTATTAGTAAGATTTTAAAAGAATGGAGTCTTTTTAATTTTAAGATAAAAGAAATGAAGGAATATATTGCAAATTATTTTTCTTTTACATTTCTTTCCTTTCACACCTTTCAGTGTTTCTATTCATTTTCTATTATATATATACACAAACACAATTACTCAAATAATATAAATATCAAAATTTCCCTATATTATTGTATACAAACACAAGTATTCAATTGAAAAACTTGCTAGATATGAATCAACAAAATTCTATAAAATAATTAGACAACATGATCCAAAGGTGACTGATGCACAGCGCTGTTCTGATCATAGCAATTGTTTACTCGGAGCGTACGCTGCGCTTCCTCCGTCGGACAATTTACGATGCGTTGTTCTAGATTTACCGAGTAGAATTCCGTGACTGGCGTCTCGTCTGGTTCCAGTACGTCAGACTTGGCATTTACCGTGACGTCCGAGCGGCACAGTGGACAAGTAGAATGAGAGTTGAGCCACATATCAATGCACTCGAGATGAAACCGATGGCTGCATTGCGGCAAGACCCTCACTTTATCCCCGTCTACAAACTCGCTGATACACACTGCGCATAACTCGGTTGTTTCGCCTCCATGTAAAGAGAGTTCAATCACCGGGATCATGTCGATTGTACTTTGATCTAGGTGACGGGGGCTAGGTTCGGGGCGGTTCGAAAAGGTTAACCGAGGTTGTCGCCAGTTAGCCTGTCGACGTCTTCTGAGTCCGTTCCGCACAGCATTATAGCCGAAAAAGATTAGGAAAAAGATGATCGATACTATGGTCATTCCGAGGAGCACGGTTTTCGCGGACATGATGCTGCTTGATGTCGCGGTGCCGGTGGAGACATCGTGTGGCAAGTCTGGATCCTTGGGGAGGTACCCATTATCTTCATGGTCCATGAAGCTATATCAGAATCTTAAATTTTAGCAAGTATAACATGTATACATCTCAGTATGTTTAGCTTTTAGAGTTTTATATCAAGATGAATGGAATTCTGTCTTTTTCATAGCATTTGAGAGGAAAATGCATATTGGTCCCAGAAAGCAGCAGTCAGTGCTTAGTCATTGCAGAGTGCTTATCCTCTGCTGCATAGTATTGTACTGCACAGCGAATCAACGACGGGGATTACAGGAGGGATTTTTTAAGATTGAGTTGCAAGAATCTTAAAGCGAATCCAACGGCCAGAGTACTGCACAGTAATTTACTGCGCAGTAGAGGATATGAATTGGTCATTGCAGGGTGCGTAACGGTAGGGTCGAATTAAACTCGGAAGAAGAAGAAGAGAAATTTCATTTGCTGATGCCTGATGGTACAGTTATCAGTGAGTCAACACTCAATGGACCTGCGGACCGAATCCGAATCCGCTGCTTTTCTTTTCAGAAGAGTAGACCCAGTCTGTTTGCGGTACCAATGTCAAAGTAATTCAGTGTTTACTGTACTAATCTCAAAGTATTTTAATATTTCTTAACCGTCGGATCGACTCTGCTTTTCTTTTCAGAAAAGCAGCGGATTTAATAACTGCGGACCCACAAAGGAAAAACCAGTGAAGTGCTCCAAGGACTGAGACTCGGTCATTCCTGACTTTTGAGTCTCCGGTCTTCGTACAAGAAAACAAAAAGATAGTGTAAATATAAGGGGAACGCTACGGTGATACCATTGTTGCTCCGGTTGTTAATGCGTGCACAGCAATTTTTTTTTTTTTTTTTTGCTTTCTTATGCAACGAAATCTAATAATTATGTAACGAAATCTGATAATTATACATGTAAACTCAACTTGCTGAATTAAACTTATTTTTCAATAATCAAGTCGCGGTTCAATATCTAGTTCAGCAAATTTTAACCGCTTCATAACCCATTCGTTCAGTTCACTGTACCATCTCCCTCTTTTTCTCTTTATTCCACTGTCACACTTTTTTTATGCACACTATATAACTAATTATGCATGTAAACTTATTTATTATGCATACAGATTCATTTAGTATGCAGTGTATTGGTTTTAGATTGTATGTTAACAAATACTATATATAAATTAAAAAAAATTGTAACATCCCGGCAAGCAGGTGGAACAGTAGCCGTGCTGATAAGCACAAAGCTATAAAATATGCAATAATATACTTTACCAATAACAAGCAAAGTAGCAAAAATCCCCAAATATTCAACCCTCGGGTCCCAAACCCTTGATATATAGTGGAATCAAATTATATATTTAAAGCCCCGCGAAATCCATTGTGGCATATACCGCAATCTTTTCTTTCACCCAAGTCGTCCTTGCATCGCAAACCTGTAACCTGGAACCCACAAAAAGTGGAACTGGTGAGAGTCTGAAACACTCTCAGTGCAGTATTTAGTTCCAGCCGGTGGTATTTATCAAATCCACTAGCTAAACTGAATACCACTAAATAATCACTTTTAATAATAATAACATCAATAGTGCTTTTCACATAAAAACACTAGACGTCAGTGACGATAATAATTATCCCTGCAACTACAAAACAATTAGACGTCAAGTCGATAAATACATTCCATTTTCCTTTTCAAAAAACCAGTTTAACGTCTTTCCTGCAAAACCCAACGTACCAGTTTACTATCTCGTATCAAGCCAATGCAAATACCAGAATATACACAGCAACACAAACCTGTACCAAACGAATCCACAAGCAACCTGCACACCCCGTGCATCTCAGCACGTATTACACACCAAACAAGCCAAACAAACACAATCCCGTGCATACCAGTACGTATATCCTCATGTACCTGACGAACCCAGAGATCCAAATATATAACCCGTACATGCCTGTACAAGCATGTCCGTAAACCATAGCGCTATAGTGAGGTAGCTAACCTCCTGCCGGTATCTTTATTCAAGTACATGATCAACAACCACAAGCACAGCAACAACAGCAACAACAACATCTACAAACACACAGAAATGCATAATGCCATATATACAATCACTTACCTTTATCATGTCATGCACACACGCAAGCAATTCAACGCATAATCAGTATATCAAGAATATAAGTAAGCACCATGAAAACATTTCGATAAATAAAATATTCAGTTCAATTCATAGATTTGATAAATAACCGGAACCCGCACCTGTTTGACGAACTATACCGCGAGCCCAAACCAATCATTCGATCATGGTTCTCAAGTTGATCCTGTTTGCTGCTGCCCACCAATCAAAACCGACTTCATATATCACCCAATTTGAATGTCCTAATAATCAATTATAGTTTCTATAATTGTTAGCAGTAAGCTAATATGATTTATTTATATACAACCATATATCATCAAGACATGCGTATTTGTTCCATGAACCACTAGATATGTGCTTAATCATTAGTTACCCGAAGTCAGATATAATACTTTGCTTTAATTACCCAACCGATTAAATTAGTGTTCATACTAATAGAATTGCAGTAAGCTGACAAGTTCACTCTTGACCATACAATAATTCGTCTCGCACAAATTGAATTTCATTAAGTTTATCGTCAGTTGCTAGTTTAACAGAGCCCATTCCCAAAATTTGCATTCAATCTCCTTTGCTGCATATTTTGACCAAGTACTGCTCAATAGCCTAACCGAAACTGTATACTTATATGGACGTCACCCAATTTACGAAATGGTACCATACTTAATTAGTTTATTACCGTGCATCTACTGTTGCACCGAGTTAATTAATAACAGTTACAGTTCTGTAAATCCTCAACTTAATACTAACCGGAAGAGATAACAGAGAAGAGAAACTAGAGTAGAAAGATCGTGGAAGCCTCCCAGTCAATTCCCGTCTTCTTTTAATCTTCAAGAAAGAATCACTTGTATCATCAACACACACACGCATAATGAAATATTTGCTAAACCCTAACTCGGTTTAGAAAAGAGGAATAGCATGAAGGAAATAAATAAACAACAGCAGCTCATTCGAGTGACTCGGAAATAATCTGGAACCAGCAGCTTAGTCATCATAATAAGTGTAATTACCACATCATGCCACGTATTGTTAGAGAGATTTACAAGATAAGAGGAAGAGACGGCATGCTTCTATGAGAAGCAACGATCATCAGCCAACATTTCCTTCATTTAATTGGAAACTTGCAAATTAGCCCTAAAAATTTTCCTATATTTTACAAAAGCCCTTTCTTAAACTTTAATATACCTCTACATGTTTCTTTTAAGCTCCATACTTTGATCAACTCAAAGTGTACAGCTTGTGCATACGTTAATATTGAAATATTAACCCTGAATAATAATGCATAATGCTTCATTATCTAACTTTGCATAATTCTCATGTTCCATTTTTAGTAAGCTTAAATTATTTGGAATATCACATGTGAGGTAAAATATATCTTAATTTCTGAATTGGAAATTCAAAATTCAGATATCACAAAAATATTATGCACTCAACTTTTATTTAGTATGCATACAGATTCATTTAGTATGCAGTGTATTGATTGTAGAATGCATGTAATTAAATTTTTTTTTATGTAGGCAAAAATGCTTAATATGCAAAGTTGTTTAATGTTTTCGAGCACAGCAACTTAGTTTAAATGCATAAAAAATAACTTTTGCTGCATAATAAACACATTTACATGTATAAATCAGGAGTGCATAATAAGTTTGACTTGTCAAATCATCCGTATCAACGACGGGAGCTACAACGCTATCTTTGTATCAGCTCCCTAAATATAAACGGACGTTTATTGTTTGGGACTCGAGTCTTAATATATAAAGTATAAACGCAAAAGAGAATTAGGACGAAAAATTTGTAAGTAAAATTGAAGTTGATAATACAAAAAAATAAATATAACAATAATATTAATAATAGAAATTAAAAAAATAATGTTCCTGGTAGGATTGTAAACGAATCAAATCGAATCTAATTTGATCTAAACAGAACTTGAACTGAACCGAGCTGAAGCTAAACCAGCTCAATTATTATAATTTTATATTCATTTTTCACATTAATTACCATAAATAATTAATTAGATCTAATATAAGTATATTATTTTAGTCTTCTTTGATAATAAAAATTAATTATCTATATTTTTACTAATTTTATACCAAATAATTGTTAAAAAATTTTATATTTTACTAATTTAACAATAAAATAAGTATATTTTGTTAATTAAATAATACAATAGTATTTATTACAAATAATTTTGAAAAAAATAGTTCAAAATACATGCAAATTATTACTAATATGAATGGAATTAAGAAAAAATCAAGCCAAGTTAAATCGAACTCGACTTGACAAAATTTCGAATGGAGCTAAATCGAACTCAAACTCAAACCAAATCAAACTCGAGCGAATTATCAGAAGAGATCCGTGATGTGTGTGCATTTAGAGTGGTTGCATTTTATTGAAAAATGTTCAAAGTTTAAAAATAATCCTCTAATAAGTGACTGTCATCCGATCTGTGCTGCAAAAATTGCAGCGCGTCAGATCCTTATCGCGAATTACGAGTTACTAAGAGCATCTTCAAGAGATCCCTAATAATTTATTCCCAATATGATCATCCTGGGAGCTGGTATCCAAATTTTTGGAATTTAAATTATACCTTAAACTCCAAAAGTTTCTCTAAAGATGGATCCCAATAAATTTAAAATGGGTCACGTCACTGAGCCTGGCCAATCAAACGGTGGAGAGGGAAGGGGAGGATTATTGGCTTCGATTTGGGGATAGCGCAAAAATAGAAAAGGGTTTGGGGCTTCTGTTGGAGCCCGATTTTTGTCCTTAATTCCCAATAATTAATTTTATGAATAGTTTAAAGATGCTCTTGAAGATGCTCGCAGCCCTATTCCCTTGTTATATATCGGCAAGAGTCAAAAGACAGCGATTAATGTGACGACTGAGCCTAGTACTCAATCCAGCCCATAAAAAATTAAATAGAACATTTTGAGCAAAAAATGCATGCCAATATATAGGAACTTTCATGATGGGTACGTAACAGTTCCTTGATTGCGTTTGAGCCTAGAAAACAAGAAAAGGAATTTTATCAGATGATCAAATATCCGAATCCTATTTCCAATTTTCCATAAATTAATTATGCTCTTTTGGACTCCGTATACTTACCATTTATTTGCAAACTAGCAGCTGAGATGGGTCAGCTGGTCACTCTTTCTGACATTTCATAAGATGAACCACCTTTGCCTCTACTGCTTGCCGTCAACAATGCATACAAGTTACAACATATCCGATGAATTGCCTGAAAGTTCAGTGCATCCTCAATTAAGCGTTACCAGATTTCAGCAAAGCAACCCATCAGATCTTTGCAGTTCAATGGTAATTTATTCTCAGAATTAAGCTCAATCCTCACTAATTTCATTATCATCTAAAGTGAAACTTAATTATCCAGTTTATGCCAACTCAAAATTCTAATTTAAGCTTGGCACAACACGGAACACAAATCAAAACGAAAAAAGTAAAGCCGAGAATGTATGGACCTCTGCAATTTATTACGAATTTATGATACAAATCCTGTGAATGTTAATCTGGTGATCTTACGATAACTTTTTCACATGACATTTTTTACAAAGAGGCATTGTAGTTATTCGATATGCATACATAGAGCATGTTCAAATACAAAACAAATAAAATATGAGCATATACTATACAAATGAGCTATATAATCTCCCAATTACACGACAGCATTTTCAATATATATAACAACTACAACATGTTCAATCAGCCGATTCTCCATTCAATATTAGATAATGTTCACCACCTCTTGCATTGTTGGGCGAATTGAAGGTTCATTGTTCAAGCACTGACGTGCAATCTGCATCATTTTGACAATTTCATTCACAACCTGCCCTACAGGAGGCTCAACACGGGGGTCAAGCACATCTTCAAGTCTAATTTCTTCTTCACTTGAAACGAGTAGATTAATCATATCTCCAGGGTGCTTTCCCATAAGAAGCTCCAACACAACGACTCCAAAGCTATATACATCGCATTTCGTAGTCATCCTCATTGTGTAAGCCAATTCTGCTCAGAATACAATTTTTGAACATTTTGAAGTTCAAATAACTAAAAAGTATCATAATATAATAACACAAAAGGAGTATAGATATTCAGATACCTGGAGCTATGTAACCACATGTGCCTGCAATCGTGCTCCAATTAGAAGACTCTGGCTTAAGAAACTTGGCTATACCAAAATCTGAAACACTCGCTTTGAACTCAGAATCAAGTAAGATGTTTTTGCTTGTAATATCCCGATGGGCAATGGGTGGGGAGCAATCATGATGCATATAAGACAAAGCACATGCAACATCTTTCATGATTGCCCTTCGTTTAAGCCAATCCAATTCTGCTACAACATTATTCAAAATAGTGTGTAAATCCATCTTCTCATAATACTCATAGACAAGAAACTTAATCTGGGGTGAGGAACAATAGCCAAATAGTTTTACAATATTGCGGTGCCGAATTTGGGTTAGAGTGCGGATCTCATTGTAAAATGGTTGACTATCTAATGAAATGTCACCATCTTCTAAGTTAATTTTCTTTACAGCAAGAGTGATGCTTTCGGGTGCCATAACGGCTTTGTAAACTATTGCATGACCTCCTATTCCAATGCGGTATTTGTCATCGAAATTCTCTGTGACTCTTATAATGTCCTCGTATACATCTCTTCCATCAAAATTCCAAATAGAAAAAATAGCTTCTTTACGACAGCCATCAAGAATATTTTTGGACATTTTTTTTCTCCTTATTAATTGCTTGTGGTAGATTCCATAAAATACAAATAAGATAAATAAGGCCCCGAGTGATGATAAAATTGCTATCAATTTAATCTTGTGTGATCTAATTGTCCCATTCTTATTTATAGGCATTGTATCACAGGAAGGCAAACCTCGTACTATGCCACAAAGGGCTAGATTGTGTATAAACCACCGTAATGGAGCATTTCGAAAAATGTTATTGTTTGGTATTGAACCCTCCAGCTGGTTGTATGATAAATCTATAGATATTAAGCTCAACATACCACTGATGGAATTTGGGATATGACCGGTAAGATTATTGTGCGACAAATTAAGATATTGCAAATTGCTCAAGCTGCCAAGAGTTGGTGGTATTTCCCCTGTTACAAAATTTGAGCTTAAATCTAGGAAATAGATTAAGCTTGCTAAATTTCCGAAATGAGATGGAATCTTTCCACTCAAACTATTATGGCTAAGGTTTAATGATTCAAGTTTAAAACAATCTCCTAGTTCCTCTGGCATTTCATACATTAAATTGTTCGACGATATGTCAATGCTAGCTAAATTAGGTAACAACCCCAATTCTTTAGGTATATTTCTTATGAGACTATTGTAACTCAAATTTAGTTCAATCAGGTTTTTTAGATTACCAAGCTCTGTGGGAATTTCCCCTTCAAGTGAATTCAATGATAGATCAAGCTTTACTAGCTTAATTAAACCACCAATTTCTGGTGGTATAACCCCACTAAGATTGTTTTTTGATAAAAACAAGGATGTTAAATTGTGGCATTGACCCCAGTTGGATGAAATCTTTCCTGAAAATTGATTGTTGCTCAAATCTATATAATATAGATGCTCATAAATCCCAAATTGGTTAGATATGTCTCCATGAAATTGGTTGTTCTCCAATCTAACTCTTTTTAAGGTAGTGCAGTTCTTCAGGCCACTTGGAATAGGACCTTCAAATTTGTTATTGGCCAAAGCAATGTTCTCAAGTGCTCCTCCTTTACATAGATTAGCCGGTACAACTCCACAAAGATTGTTACCTAGCAAGTCAAGTCTTATTAAATGCCTAAGCCCACCGATTTTAGAAGGAATTGGTCCGGAAAGGTTATTATGATGAAGAGATAGAACGTTTACATCAGTTAAGTTTCCTAGAGAAATTGGAATTTCACCCCTTAAAAAATTTTGTGATAGATCTAGAACAGAGATTTTTGCAAGTCTACCTATCTCTGAAGGAATTACTCCACTGAGCTCATTACCCACAAGAAATAAATTGTTGAGATCAGTTAAGTTTTCTAGAGAAATTGGAATTTCACCCCTTAAAAAATTTTCTGATAGATCTAGGTCAGAGATTTTTGCAAGTCTACCTATCTCTGAAGGGATTATTCCACTGAGCTCGTTACCCGAGATTTGTAAAGTGTTGACATTAGTTAAGTTTGTGAGAGAAGTTGGAATTTCACCGCCCAAAGAATTTCCAGATAGTTCTAAATCTGTCATTTTTGTAAATCTACCTATTTCTAGAGGAATTACTCCACTGAGCTCATTACCCGAAAGAAATAAATTGTTGAGATCAGTTAAGTTACCTAGAGCTGTAGGAATTTCACCACTCAAAAAGTTGCTTGATAGTTCTAGACTTGTAATGCTTGTAAGTTTTCCAATTTCAAGAGGGATTGAACCCGAAAGATTATTTCCCCAAAGATATAAATAGTATAGCTTAGTCAAGTTTGCAATATTGGATGATATTGAACCAGATATACCATTATTAGCGAGTCCTAATTCGCCAAGGTTTGTAAGCCCCCACAATTGTTCAGGTATAAAGCCAGAAAGTTCGTTGTCATCTCCATAGAAAACTTCCAACTTTGTAAGATTACCCAAACACTTGGGGATAATCCCACTAAGACTGTTCTTATAGATTCTGAGGGAAAGAAGATTGGAGAGCAGACATATCGAAGGGGGGATTACTCCACTGATATTGTTACCAATAAGAGTAAAATAAGTGAGGGAGGAAAACACTGAGAAATTGAAAGCATCTAAATTCCCAGCAAGGCCCATGCCATAAAGACCGATTTGAGTAATCACTTGCCTGTTCTTTTTGGTGGTGCTGCATGTGATCCCAGTCCAGTTGCAAGGGTTGACATGTTGGTCCCAGGATTGTAGCAGATCTTGAGTTTGGAGAGTGGATTTCCAATGGAGGAGCGCTCGTGCTTGGAAGGTGATCAGAGATGATTGTGCCAGTGGAAGTAGAAAGAAGAGTGACATGAGCAGGAGCTGAAAACTCTTCATTCCGTTGACAAAATTTGTTGTTAACATAATTTGAAAATTAATTAAGGGAAGATGCATGTGTTGGGGTGACTAAGGGTTACTCCCTAAGGCCTTTTATAGATAAATGTACCAAGAACTGTTCTTCTAGCTAGTGAATTGGACTGAGCATGCAGCATCCTGTATATTTCCAATCAGAATAGCTATCAGAATAACACACTACTTAAAATCAAATGTACGTATATAAAGTTATAAACTAATTGCTTCTCGCAGTCAAAATTCACAGGTTTTACAATAAAAAAAAAATGTAAGAAAAATTTTAATATAGTTGGATTTTCGGACAGTGTAAATAGTCCCATCAATTTTCATTCAGATATTAATGGCGAGTGAAAATTAGTTTTCTACGTAGAAGGCCAAACGTTGTACTATATATATATAATTCAATTTCAATTAAATCAAATGAGAGAAAAAAATGAAAACCATTAAGTGTTGGAAAATTAGCTAGTGCAATGAAATGGAACTTTCCAGTGTACTGCATACTAAGAAGACCAGCACACAGATTTGAAGTCGGTCAATGGATGCATGACAGCTGGGTCGGCACTCGATCGATATATCGAGAAACAAGTGATGTTATTATCCTAAGTGCTTATTCATGTAGGCTCGAATCTTGAGGCGATCCAACAGTTCATGTGCTTCATGGCACCGTGCCTTAAGGCATAGGATGTGAAATCAATTACCCTGCACTAGCTTGTAGAAGTCTGAAGACTGACTGACTTTGTCGTCAACCATGATTGGCACACCGCATTATATATACATGCATTTATATATGCTTGTCACACTGAAATATATATATACAAGTCCGATATTGGGGGTCCGTGGAGAACACTCTTAATTTACATATTATGTATAGTCGTCACTCGTCACTACTGAAGTCTTGAGTCTTCTTGATCGTTGTCCAAAAAATTCTCTTAGTATATAGAGTATAGACGCAATTAAAAGCAGCTTGTAGCTAGGAAGGTTCTGGGACACATATGCATGTCCTCTTCATATCTCAAAGAATTAATTGCTACATATACTCTTTGAATGATTTTACTATTCATTCAATCGAATTGTTATATGCCATTTAATTTTTTTATTAAAAACATGACATCGAATGCTAAATATATGGAAGTCACTTTTTGGTAAGGCTCCTTATTTGTTGAGATTGCTTATAGAAAATATAAAAATAGCCTACAAAATCAGGGTGGCCAATTGATTCTATTTTCAAATTTGATTCCTCTAAATAATTATCATACACTGAATTTGTACTACATTTTATACTAAATCTTATGTGAGGGTGGATCCGGTAACCATGGGTACAGGTACACATCATAATTATTTCATTATTTGCACTTAAACTGAAAATCTAAACCGTTGGATATATTATAAATGATCTCAATAATATATGCACAAAAATGATGTAAATTTAAATTGTTTCGGTAGTCATCAAGAGAGGAGAAAAACCCATAAAACTTGAATATTTAATTTATTCTTAATGCTTGATACATATGTAGATAAAATCAAAATAATATATTTTTTATGTACACATAAAACATGATATATACAACATAATCTATCAATTTGTTTTATTATTTAAGAGGTTAAAATGTAACTTCTAAGATTTAGTTTCGTTGTCACCAGCCGGTCATAAAAAATATGGTTATTTGATCCTTCCTCATCTTGTACATATCCTGAATTTTGGGTGCGCACATTCAAATTGACATAACTTTTGATAGAAACTCCGATCGATGTAAAATTTGTAGCTATAGAAAGCTACAATGAGGGCTACATAGAGAAGGTTTTTTTTTTTAAAAAAAAAAATTTCAGGCCATGTCTCTAGGAAAATGGCCTAAGCTTACCAGGCCATTTCCTGTGTATGAATACCTGACAATACATTGTATGAACACTCAAGTTATGATGGAGGGTCATTGAATATTAGAACGTGGAATCTTAGATGTCCTACTCAGAATCTCAGATGGGTAGATATAAACATCTGGATGTATCGACTATGAATACCCCATCATAAAAAGTCTCCATACCCCATCATAAAAAGTACATCCACACCCCAAAATTTGTTTATCTATAATCTAGATATGAATATACCAAATTTGTTCGGCAGTTATTTACCATAACGCTATCAAGTAGATTTTGTTATATACTTAAAAAGATTATATGCATCTATATAGTTCGCACAAATAAATAAATGTTGCTGAGTACAAATAAAGTGGTATAGTTTGAGGGTGGACAGCGCGAAAGGTGGGTACAGTGGATAGAATATATTAATACATAATTAAGCTTTCTGAGTTTGTAACTATTAATTTCTATGCATAAATACAACAACTTCAACTAAGATAGCGAAAACATACATTCTTGAACACGTACGCGTTATATATATTCTTACAAACATAATGAACACAATGGCATCGCCGGAACTTCTGCATGCAGTATGTTCAATCCGGTATGTATTTAATTCTAGATATTAGTCACCACCTCTTGCATTGTTGGGCGGAGTGAAGGATTGCCATGCAAGCATTGGTGTGCAATCTGCATCATTCTGACAATCTCATAAACGAGCTGCCCTGTTGGGGGCTCAATGCGGGGGTCAAGAACATCTCGGAGCTCGATTTCTTCTTTACCGGAAGACAATGAACTGATCATATCTCCCGGGTGTTTTCCCATAAGAAGCTCCAGCACAACAACACCAAAACTATATACATCGCACTTTTCTGTCATCTTCAAGGTGTAAGCTAGTTCTGCACATAGTAATTTATCAAAACCTTGCGTAGAAGCTAACATAATGTTAAACATCAAAATTATAATGATAGAAAGGTTATATATTACCTGGAGCTATATAGCCACATGTGCCTACAAGTGTGCTCCAATTAGAAGACTCTGGCTTGAGAAATTTGGATGTGCCAAAATCGGAGACACTCGCTTTGAAATTGGAATTAAGTAAGATATTTTTGGACGTAATATCCCGATGAACAATTGGCGGGAAGCAATCATGGTGCATATAAGACAAAGCACATGCAACATCTTTCATAATAGCCGTCCTTTTCAGCCAGTCTAACACCATTGCTTCATCATTCAAAATTGTGTGCAAGTCTTTCCTCTCATAATACTCATAAACAAGAAACTTAATTTGGGGTGAGGAACAATAGCCAAATAGTTTTACAATATTGCGGTGCCGAATTTGTGTTAGAGTGTGGATCTCATTGTAAAATGCTTCACTATCTATTGAGGTGTCACTATCTTGTGAGTGAATTTTCTTGACTGCAACAATGATATCTCCTGGGATTAAAGTTGCTTTGTAAACTGTTGCATGACCCCCTTTTCCAATACAATATTTCTCATCAAAATTCTCGGTGACTCTTATAATATCCTCATATAAATCTCTCCCACCAAAATTCCAAATAGAAAAAATGCTTCCCCTATGGGGGTCATCAACAATATTTCCAGGCCTTTCCCTTTGCCTGATTGAATGCTTGAGGTAGATTAATGAAACTATGAACAAGATAAATAAAACACCCATAAAAGATAGAATTGCAAGCAATATTACTAATTTGTGTGATCTAGTTGAGCCATTCTTGTTTAAAGTGATTGTACTACATGGAGGCAAACCTTGCACAATACCACAAAGACCAAGATTATGCATAAACCAATGCAATGGAGCCTTTTGAAAAACTTTATTGTCAGGTACCGGACCCTCTAGCTGGTTGTAAGATAGATCTATGGATAGTAATCCCACGACGTTACTTAAGGATGAAGGGATCTGCCCTGTTAGATTATTGTGAGACAAATTAAGATTGAGCAACATGACCAAGCTACCAAATGTGGACGGTATATCTCCCACAAAAAAGTTTGAACTTAAATCTAGGAGATCTAGTAAGTGTACTAAATTTCCAAAATTAAGAGGAATTTCTCCACTCAATCTATTATTACCAAGGTTTAATAGTTGGAGATTACCACAATTGCCAAGTTCCTTTGGCACTTCACCCATGAGGTTGTTTGATGACATGTCAATACTGATTATAGCAGACAACACTCCAATTTCTCTGGGTATAGTTCCTTCAAGTTTGTTGTAACTTAAATTTAGCGTGGTCAATAATTTAAGTTCAGAGATCTCTATCGGTACCATCCCTTCAATTGAATTTGATGATAGATCAAGTCCTTCTAACATTTTTAATTCACCGATCTCCGGTGGTATGACTCCATTAAGTTTATTTGTTGATATACTTAGGTACGTCAAGTTGTGCCACCGGCCCCAATCAGATGAAAGTTTTCCAGAAAGTTGATTGTTGCTCAAATCCATATACGTAAGAGACATGTATGTCCCAAATATTTCAGATATGTCTCCTTGGAATTGATTATTTTCTAATCTAACCCTTATTAAGGTAGTACAATTTTTGATGCTACTAGGAATAGGACCTTCCAATTTGTTATTTTTCAAAATTAAGCGCTCAAGCATTCCACCTTTGCATATGTCAGCTGGTACAACTCCAGAAAGATTGTTATCAGATAATTCTAAATCTGTTAGTTGTTGCAGCGCACCAAATGAAGGGGGAATTATTCCAGAGAGAGAGTTATTATAAAGAGTGATAACTTTGATACTAGTTATATTTCCAAGTGAAGCTGGAATTTCACCTAAGAGGTTATTTTGGGAAAGGTACAAGGAGTTGATGTTGGTTAGGTTTTCAAGAGTAGTAGGAATTTCACCGGTCAAACTATTTTGCAACAGTTCTAGATTTGTCAATTGCGTAAGTCTTCCTATTTCACTAGGGATTGATCCAGAGAGGTTATTTTGGGATATTTGTAGAACACTTATCTGTGAAAGCTTGCCAATTTCTAAGGGGATTGGACCAGAGAGCATATTTCTCCAGAGGTACAGAAGGTATAAATTAGTTATGTTTCCAATGTTAGATGGTATTGAACCAGAAATATCATTATTGGAAAGTCCCAGTTCTCGGAGGTCTGGGAGTCTCCCTAGGTCTTCTGGTATAAAACCGGAAAGCATGTTGTCATCTCCATAGAATTTTATTAACTTGGTGAGATTGCTCATGCACTTAGGGATATTTCCACTAAGAGCATTCCCAGAGAGTCTCAGAGACAGAAGGCTTGAGAGTTGACATATTGATGGAGGAATTGCTCCATTGAGATTATTATTAACTATACCAAAAACTGTAACGGATGAAAAGGATGAGAAATTGAAAGCATCCAAATTCCCAACAAGGCCCATATCGTAAAGAGCGATTTGAGTAATCACTTGCCTGTTCTTTTTGGTGGTGCTGCATGTGATCCCAGTCCAGTTGCAAGGGTTGACATGTTGGTTCCAGGACTGTAGCAGATCTTGAGTTTGGAGAGTGGATTTCCAATGGAGGAGAGCTCGCGCTTGGAAGGTGATCACGGATGATTGCGCTAGTGCAAGTAGAAAGAAGAGTGATATGAGCAGGAGCTGAAAACTCTTCATTCTGTTGCTAACGTTTGTTGTTAACATAATTTGGAAATTAATTAAGAGAAGATGAATGTGTTGGGATGACTCAGGGCTACTCCCTGAGGCCTTTTATAGATAAATGTACTAAGAACTGTTCTTCTCCTATAGCTAGTCAATTGGACTGACTGCCAGCTGCATAAATGCCAGGAATATTTATCTCAGCCTTTGTGTATTGAGGACGGATCCATTGACAATGGTTCTTTTAATAATCTTGACAATTACATTTTTCAAAAATTTTTAAAAAATCACAAGAAATCTTAAAATTAGAAAAAAGTTTACATAAATATTACATAACTTACAAATTGATTATGTTTCCGATTATATTCGATTTTAGTAACATTTGATAGCTCTTTAAATACCCGTTAAATTACAACCGTTAAAAAATGTAATAAGGCATCAAACGATATACAAATTGATTGAAACTTGAAATATCATCAATCAATAAGTTAAGTAATGCATCCATAAAATTTTTTTATTTTTAAGATTTTTTATGAATTTTTATAAATTTTTTAAAGACTTCATTGTCAAAATTGTCAAAATAAACATTGTCAATGATCCCTCCTCTTGTGTATTTGCTTTGTATATTGCTCTAAAAATATAAGAAATATATACATATCCGAAAGAGTAAGAGCTAGCGTCCACCATTTTTACTTATCCATCGGTCCACCGTATTTTCATTGAATAGATCGATATCATTTTTGAGTAAACATTTATATGTTTCCGATAGATATTATTTTTCAGTGAACAGATACACTATAGTTTCCAGTGAACATTTATGCGACTGTAGTAAGCATATGGGTGCACGTGGTGTGTTAGAACTGTGAGAGGAGTGGACGGGTGACCTACTTTATAGAGGTGGACTCTACATGTTTTTCTATCCAAAATTGATAACTGCATGCAGATCTTTGATAGATTGACAAAACTCAGTAATTGGCATCCGATTTGACATGAAAATTGTAGTCACACTCCATTAATGCAATTATATCAAATTGGAAGATTATAGAAAACAGCCTTCAATTTTTGTAATTGAATATTTCTATGCAGCTGTCTGGAATATAGAACTGTACGTCGAGGTCATCGGCGATCGATCGATCGATTACCTTTTCTTCTATTGATAAAATGATTAAATTCATATTTTGTCCAGTAGTAGACGTAAAACTACAACGGGTTACAATACTAAATGTGGTAGCAGCATATATATCCTATATATTTCCAATCAGAATAGCTATCAGAATAACACACAACTTAAAATCAAATGTACACGCGTATATAAACTACTTGCTTCTCGCTATCGAAATTCACAGGTTTTACGATAATAACAAAATGTTAGAATTAAAAATAGCGTTGGATTTTCTGACAAATGAAAATATAATCAAATGAGAAAAAAAAATAAAAACCGTTTAAGTGTTGGAAACTTGGTGCAATATGAAATGAAACTTTCCAGTACTGCATATATACTAAGAAGACCAACTAGCACATAGACTTGAAGTCGGTCAGTGGGTGCGTGACAGTTGAGTCGGCACTCGATGGAGAAAACAGTGATGTAATGTATTCCTGCACTTTTGTGAGTCTGAAGATTGACTTACTTTGTCGTCAACCTGATTGGGACACCGCATTATATCTATGAAAAAATATAAGTTGCCACAAACAATGCCCCCCAAACACCTCAATACACTTGAGAACAATTTACAAAAACATCCCTATTTTCAGAAAATTTTACGGAACTACCCTACCATATAAAATATTTAAAAAAATGACCCTCACAATCTTACAAAATTACCCTAACATAAAAATTTTACAGAAATGACCCTGACAATCTTACAAAAATATACCTCCGCCCCACAAATTTTTACAAAAATGACCCTCCCAACCATTCACACCATGCTGCCAGCGCATCGTTGGGTCCCTGGGGCAAGTCGTGCGGCGTGCTATCATCGTCCTTATATATATATGCATGCATTTATATATATGCTTGTCACACTGAAATATATATATACAAGTCCGATATATTGGGGGTCCGTGGAGAAACACTCTTTACATATTATGTAGTCGTCACTCGTCACTACTGAAGTCTTGAGTCTTCTTGATCGTTGTCCAAAAAATTCTCTTAGTATATAGACGCAATTAAAAGCAGCTTGTAGCTAGGAAGGTTCTGAGTCGTCTCCCTTCAATTCCTTTCATACACATATGCATGTCCTCTTCATATCTCAAAGAATTAATTGCTACATATACTCTTTGAATGATTTTACTATTCATTCAATCGAATTGTTATATGCCATTTAATTTTTTTATTAAAAACATGACATCGAATGGTAAATATATGGAAGTCACATTTTGGTAAGGCTCCTTAATTATTGAGATTGCTTATAGAAAATATAAAAATAGCCTACAAAATCAGGGTGGCCAATTGATTCTATTTTCAAATTTGATTCCTCTAAATAATTATCATACACAGAATTTGTACTACATTTTATACTAAATCTTATGTGAGGATGGATCCGGTAACCATGGGTACTGGTACACATCGTAATTATTTCATTACTTGCACTTAAACTGAAAATCTAAACCGTTGGATATATTATAAATGATCTCAATAATATATGCACAAAAATGATGTAAATTTAAAATTGTTTCGGTAGTCATCAAGAGAGGAGAAAAACCCATAAAACTTGAATATTTAATTTATTCTTAATGCTTAATACATATGTAGATAAAATCAAAATAATATATTTTTTTGTGTTTACATAAAACATGATATATGCAACATAATATCTATCAAAGTGCAGTGCATTTAGAGTGGTTGGATTTTATTGAAAAATGTGCAAAGTTTAAAAAATAGCCCCTACTAGTTAAGTCACTGTCGTCCGTTCTATGCTGGAATTGAAGCGTGTCAGCTGATCCTTACCCGCGAATTACGAGCTACTAACATTTTGGTTCAGCCCTAGTCCCTTGCTATATATCGGCAAGAGTCAAAAGACAGCAATGCGAGGACTGAGCCTAGTACTCAATCCAGCCCATAAAGACTTAACAATAGAAGAACATTTTGAGCAAAAAAATGCATGCCAATAGGAACTTTCATGATGGGTAACAGTTGCTTGATTACGTTTGAGCCTAGAAAATGGAAAGGGACCAAAAAGTTCAGAGACCTTGCATCCGAAACTTTATGAGATGATCAAATATCCGAATCCTATTTCCAAATTTCCATAAATTATGCTGTTTTGAACTCCGTATACTTCACCATTTATTTGCAAACCAGCAGCTGAGATGGGTCAGGTGGTCACTCTTTCTGACATTTCATAAGATGAACCACCTTCGCCTCTACTGCTTGCCGTCAACAATGCATACAACATGTCGGATTAATTGCCTGAAATTTCAGTGCATCCTCTCAAGCGTTACCAAATTTCAGCACATCAAGTCATCAACACATCAGATCTTTGCAGTTCAATGGTAGTTTCTTCTCATAACTAAGCTCAAGCAATAGCTAGCCTCACTAATTTCATTATCATGTAAAGTGAAACTTAATTACCCAGTTTAATTAAGCCAACTCAAAATTCTAATTAATTTACACAAATCAAAAACGAAAAAAATAATTAAAGCCGAGAATGTATATATGGGCCTCTGCAACATATTATGATACAAATCTTGTGAATGTTTAATCTTGGTGATCTTACAACAAATTTTTCACATCACATATTCTACAAAGAGCCATTGTAGTTATTCGATATGCATACATAGAGCATGTTCAAATACAAAACAAATAAAATATGAGCATATACTATACAAATGAGCTATATAATATCTCCCAATTACACGGCAGCATTTTCAAGATATATAACAACTACAACATGTGCAATCAGCCGATTCTCCATTCAATTCTAGATAATGTTCACCACCTCTTGCATTGTTGGGCGAATTGAAGGGTCATTGTTCAAGCACTGACGTGCAATCTGCATCATTTCGACAATTTCATTGACAACCTGCCCAACAGGAGGCTCAACACGGGGGTCAATGACATCTTCAAGTCTGATTTCTTCTTCACCTGAGACGAGTAGATTGATCATATCTCCAGGGTGCTTTCCCATAAGCAACTCCAACACGACGACTCCAAAGCTATATACATCGCATTTCGTAGTCATCCTCATTGTGTAAGCCAATTCTGCTCAGAATACAATTTTTGAACATTTTGAAGGTCAAATAACTCAAAAGTATCATAATATAATAACACAAAAGGAGTATAGATATTCAGATACCTGGAGCTATGTAACCACATGTGCCTGCAATCGTGCTACAGTTAGAAGACTCTGGCTTAAGAAACTTGGCAATACCAAAATCTGAAACACTCGCTTTGAACTCAGAATCAAGTAAGATGTTTTTACTTGTAATATCCCGATGGGCAATGGGTGGGGAGCAATCATGATGCATATAAGACAGCACATGCAACATCTTTCATGATTGCCCTCCGTTTAAGCCAATCCAATTCTGCTACACCATCAATCAAAATAGTGTGTAAATCCATCCTCTCATAATACTCATAGATGAGAAACTTAATATGGGGTGAGGAACAATAGCCAAATAGTTTTACAATATTGCGGTGCCGAATTTGGGTTAGAGTGCGGATCTCATTGTAAAATGGTTGACTATCTAATGAAATGTCACCATCTTCTGAGTTAATTTTTTTTACAGCAAGAGTGTTGCTTTCGGGTGCCATAACGGCTTTGTAAACTATTGCATTACCTCCCATTCCAATGCGGTATTTGTCATCGAAATTCTCTCTGACTCTTATAATGTCCTCGTATACATCTCTTCCATCAAAATTCCAAATAGAAAAAATAGCTTCTTTACGACAGCCACCAAGAATATTATTGGACATTTTTTTTCTCCTTACTAATTGCTTGTGGTAGATTCCATAAAATACAAATAAAATAAATAAGGCCTCGAGTGATGATAAAATTGCTATCAATTTAATCTTGTGTGATCTAATTGTCCCATTCTTATTTATAGGGATTGTATCACAGGAAGGCAAACCTCGTACTACGCCACAAAGGGCTAGATTGTGTATAAACCACCGTAATGGATCATTTCGAAAAATGTTATTGTTTGGTATTGGACCCTCCAGCTGGTTGTATGATAAATCTATAGATATTAAGCTCAACATGTCACCCATGGAAGATGGGATTTGGCCCGTTAGATTGTTATGAGACAAATTAAGATTAATCAACATGACCAAGGTACCAAGTGTTGGTGGAACTTCCCCCACTAAGACATTTGAACTTAAATCTAGGAGATCCACTATGTGTACTAAAGTTCCAATATTGGGAGGTATTTTTCCACTCAATCTATTATTGTCAAGGTTTAGTAGCTGGAGATTATTACAACTGCCAAATTCTTTTGGCACTTCACCTGTGAGATTATTGTATGACATATCAATAGCTAAAATAGAAGTTAACATTCCAATTTCTTTAGGTATACTTCCATTGAGGTTGTTGTTACTCAAATTCAGTATAGTCAGTTTTTTGAAATTACCAATCTCTATTGGTATCATCCCTTCAAATGAATTTGAAGATAGATCAAGCTTCCCTAACATTGTTAACTTTCCAACTTCTGGTGTTATGACTCCATTAAGTTTATTACCTGATACACTTAGGTATGTCAGGTTGTGACACTGACCCCAATTAGATGAAAGACTTCCTGAAAGTTGATTGTTGCTCACATCCATATATGTTAGAGATTTGTAAGTCCCGAATTGTTCCGATATGTCTCCGTGAAATCGATTGTTTTCTAGTCTAACTCTGATTAGGGTTGTACAATTCTTCATGCTACTAGGAATCAGACCTTCAAATTTATTATTTTGTAACATAAGACGTTGGAGCACTCCTCTCCTTTGCATATGTAAGCCGGTACAACTCCAGAAAGATTGTTATTCGATAAATCAAGTACTTTCAAATTGTGCAGACTACCAAATTCAAGAGGGATTCGACCGGATAGGTTATTATTATAAAGATTCATGATGTTGACATCTGTTATGTTTCCTAGAGTAGCTGGAATTTTACCACTCAGAAAATTTATTGATAGTTGCAAACTTGTAATACGTGTAAGTTTTCCAATTTCAGGAGGGATGGAACCCGAAAGATTATTTTCCCAAAGATACAAATAGTATAGTTTAGTCAAGTTTGCAATATTAGATGATATGGAACCTGATATACCATTATTAGCGTGTCCTAATTCGCCAAGGTTTGTAAGCCCCCACAATTGTTCAGGTATAAAGCCAGAAAGTTTGTTGTCATCTCCATAGAAAACTTCCAACTTTGTAAGATTACCCAAACACTTGGGGATAATCCCACTGAGATTGTTTTCATAGATTCTGAGGGAAAGAAGATTGGAGAGCAGGCATATCGACGGGGGGATTACTCCATTGAGATTATTACCAATAAGAGTAAAGGCAGTAAGAGAGGGAAATACTGAGAAATTGAAAGCATCCAAATTCCCAACAAGGCCCACATAGCCTATAGAGATTATAGTGATTACTTGCCTGTTCTTGTTGGTGGTGCTGCATGTGATTTCAGTCCAGTTGCAAGGGTTGACTTGTTTGTTCCAGGATTGTAGCAGATCTTGATTTTGAAGAGTGGATTTCCATCGGAGGAGAGCTTGTGCTTGAGATGTGAGAGATGAATGGGCCAGGGGTATTAAAAAGAAGAGTTAAAAGAGTAAGAGGGGAAAACTCTTCATTATTTTGCTAAAGTTTGTTGTTAACATAATTCTGAAATTAAGGGAAGATGTGTTTGGGTGCTCTGGGTTACTTACCTGAGGCTTTTTATAGACATAAAGGTACTAAGAACTGGTCTCCTAGCTAGTCAATTGGACTGGCTGCCAGCTGTATAAGTGCAAAGAACCTTAATTTATTTATTTTACACCCCGTCCCTGGCCCGCCAGCCCCCGCCCGCCCGTGCCCGCCTGGGCCCACAACCCTCGTCCGCCCATCTTGGGTCCGGGGGGCTGGTCTCAAAGGGCAAGGATCTGGATATTTGTTTTCGCCTCCCGAAACCCGCCCGCCCCTCGTCACCCTTCCCGCCCGTGCCGAATTCGGATGACGAATGCGAGCCCGAAGAAGAGAGCGGCCTACGGTATATGAGATCGAACAACTAAAGTGGTAGTTTCGGTATGAAGTCTATACACTCTTCTATTTTCTTTTTCTCAAATTATTTAATACTTTCTTAAATATTTACTAACAAAAAAACAATTAGAACTTCACCTATGTTATTTTATAATTAATATGCCGGTCCCAAGTCCGGAACAAAGGAGGGTAACTTTCTTTTTTTAAAAAAAAATCTAATATTATTTCAATTACAACTTACAAGTTTCTTAGTTTCTAAAATTATATTTTACTTCATTTCTTTTAACATATCAAAACAAAAAAAATAAAACTTATTCAAATTTACAAAAAGTTTGCAAAGAATGTGCAAAGAAGTTTTGAATTTTTAGAAAAAAAAAAAAAAGAAAACTTCTTCAAACTTATAAAATAAAGTTAATGGAAAATCGCCGGAATCCGCCATAATCCGCCATAATCCGCCGGAATCCACCCTAACCCGTCGGAATCCGCCCTAACCGGCCGGCAACCCGCCCCACCCTAACCCGTCGGAATCCGCCCTAACCGGCCGCCCAACCCAAACCCCTCGCCCGCCCTTGCCCGCCCTTGCCCGCCCTTTGCCCGCCAAGCCCGACGGGCAAGGGGGCAGGCAAGGACCTCCCCTCAGGACAAAACCCCCCCTAACCTGCCCGTCCGTGCCCGCCGACGCCCGTCACTCGTTGGCCCGTCGCCTACCGGGGCCCGCCCTTGCCCGTTAGCATTACACTAGTAAAGAGCCAACGCCTTGCTTTGGGCTAAAATTATTATATCTTATAATAACGGGCTGAAAGCTCATCTCTTGTGAGAAAACTGATATGGGTCTTAAATTTTAATGGGTTGGGCCATCAATATACGTCAACGGTGGTGATCAATCTAAGTAAACAATTAACGGCTGAGGTTTTTTTTTTTGGGGAAGATAGAACTTTCACGTCAAAAAATCTAATATGTTTTTTTTATTAGGAGTAAGGATATATGTTATTACTTTCCAAATATATGATCTATCCGAAATTCATAGCTGCAGGTCTTTGATAAATTAATAAAATTTAGTAATTGGCATGCAGACGTTTGACTTGAAATATATATGTAAAACACCTTTACTGTGTATCTGGCTGGCTATATAGAGCTTCCTTGTAGTGCAAAACTTTTATTACAGACCAAACTCTCTCTACCTCTTTATAAAAAAATATTAATTAATTCCTATGATTTTATGTGGCATAATAAATGCATAATGATAGTATGTTTTCTCCGTTATTTAATTTTTTTCCAAGATTTTACACACTGTCTGACATATATAATTATAATTACACTTATTATAATTACACTTATATCCTTACTCCTAGTAAAAGAAGATTAGATTTTTTTGACATGAAAATTCTATCTTCCCTAAATAAGAAATCTCAGCCATTGATTATTTACTTAGATTGATTACCACCGTTGACGTATATTAATGTCCCGGCCCATTAAAATTTAAGCTCCATATCAGTTTTCTCACAGGGGTGAGGAAATTCCCTGCTGGCTCATTACTAGTAATAGTAATAAGAAATGATTTATTCTTGAATTATACCTTAATTACGACCTTTAAGTCAAAATTTTGACTTATGGTTCTATTAAATTCATCATATGAAAATACTAGTGGATACAAATATTTGTTTTAGATTTTTCAAAATGACTCAAAAATATTAATAAAATAGTGCTTATTTGTACATAGATTTTTAAAAAATGTGAAATAAATACTTAAAAAATTCAAAAAATGAAAAATTTTTGTATTCTCTAGTAGTTTCATAGGCTAATTTAATGGGAACCATAAATTGAAATTTCAGGTGTGACAAAGTATTGTGCCAAATTAGCATTTCTAAACAAAATGCAAATATTTTCACAATAGTTCTACTCATCATATAATATCATATAAGAGCGTTTAGAGTTTCCAACAATTGGTATGAGACCATTTGAGTTCCTAATTTAAGCCCTAACAATATAATCAATTACAAATAAAAGTAATAAAAAATGAAGGATATTTTTGTTTTCGATCATAGTACTTAGTATTGATCGATGATCATGAAGGAGTGGAGGTAATTAATTTCTAAGTCCAACTGTGCAAGTCAGTTGTAGAATTTTATTCATTCCAGTAAATCAAAAACTTGCAGAAATATGGAATTCAACAACCTCGTGGGACATGATCTTCCGAACCAAACAGTTGTGACTATGTTTGTAGAAAGGTTCTCAGTCGTCTCCCTTCAGAACATGTCATTCTCATATCTCAAAGAATTAATTGCTATGTACACTGCTTTTGAATGATTCAATATTCATTCAATCAAATGATTATGCCATTTATCCTTACTACTAATAAATGGAGGAGGAGGGATCAAATGACACAACAATACTTTGACACGAATGTTACACTAAATCATATAAATTTATAAAAAATCTTAAAAATAGAAAATCTTTTATAAGCATATTCTTTTACTTATCGATCGATTGTTTGTCAAATTTTATTCAATTTTAGTGTCATTTGATACTCCATCAAGAATCATTAAATTTATACTATTCTAATTACTATATAAACTTGATGGTCGTCGATGGAGTATCAAATCACACTCAAATTGAATAAAATTTGCAACACAATCGATCTATAAGTAAATGAACATGTTTGTAAAAGATTTTCTATTTTTAAGATTTTTTATAAATTTATATGATTTAGTGTAATATTTGTGTGAAAATTTTGTGTGTCATTGGATCCCTCCTCTAAATGGAGATTGGATCTTTTGACATGAAAGTTCCCCAAATAAGAAACCTCAGCCGTCGATTGATCACCACCGTTGATATACATAAATGTCCCGACTCATTAAAATTTGAGGCCCATATTAGTTTTCTCACAAGGAATGAGCTTTCGGATCTTTATTATAATAAGATATAATAATTTACTAAAAACTAAAAACTTGATGACGAATGGTACTATTATAGAAGAGAAAATAAGCACCTTGTAGAGGTTCTGACTTCTGAGTCATCGCCCCTTGATACATGTCCCCTTCATATCTTAAAGAATTAATTGCTACGTATACTTCTTTTGAATGATTCAATATTCATTCAATCAAATGATTATGCCATTTTTTTTATTAAAAACTTAATAACGAATGATAAATATATATAAAAGTAATTTTTTAATTAGGTATGGCTCGTAATTTATGGAGAAATTGCTTATAAAAAATATAAAAGAAATAGCTTAAAAGATAAGGGTGACCAATATGTAAACTGTAAAAATAAATTGTACTTCTAATCCTAGCCTAATAAAGTATAGAAATACAGGTTCATATGAGTAAAAGGAACAAACTAATTATTGGGCTCATTTTTTAATTATTTGTACTTTTAAATGTTAAATGGAAAATACAATTCAAATAAGCTAGTCCTGAAAAGTTGTTGATACCGTGGGTGGTCCATATGTAATTTCAGAAAAGTACTTTTTATGAAAGAAATTAAAGGAAAGATCAAGGTAAAAAAGTAACAAAAAAACAATTGATCCGTTTAATATTAATTAATTATTTTACAGTAACTCAAAATAATCAATAACACATGATTCCCTATTAAAAATATAAGCAAAAATCAAATTGCCGAAGTTTCTAAAGTTGCAAAATTTAACAATAAATTAAATAGTTAAACAAAATGATCCAGATGTGATTGATTCAATATGTTGTCTAGAGAGCATGCAATTAATTATTTACTTGAAGAATATGTTGTGTTTCTTTAGTCAGCCAATTTATATTGCTTAATATATTTGCTCTAAATATACTTTGGATATTTCCTATGTTATCCCTCTTGCGTTCCTGATATATCTGACGTCTTGGCAGTTGCACTGACATCAGAGCGACACAGTGGACAAGTAATGGAATGAGAGTGGAGCCACATATCAACACATTCAAGATAAGGAATCGATGGCGGCATTGCAGCAAAATCCTCACTTTCTCCCATTTAGAAACTAGCTGATACACACTGCACAAGGAGCGTGATTTTTGCAGAGATATGTTGCTTGATAAACCCTAAACCCAATTATTGGCATGCTGATGTCTTCTAAGCAGTGTTATCAGAACCGGACTGGGTACTAACCCGGTAAAGCTTCGGGTCAATGGTTCACTGGTTAAACCATCGGGCCGACCGGTTTGACTGCTGGTTTTTAGAACTCTCATGTATATGTTAAATATTAGAAATGTTATGATATAACTATTGTTGATAATACATTTAAAAGAATTCACATATGTATTTAATAAGATCTATAAAATATTTAATAAGATTTATAAAGTGAAAATATAAATTAGAAAATATTTTATTTCATAATAAAATAGATATTGAATTCTGGAATTATATTTGATATTTTGTGAGTAATTTTTACTTAGAAAAGTATAAAAAATAACTTATGGACCGATAATTTTGAAAAGCATATATTGAAAAATTTTTCTTAAACTGGATGCATATAAAATCAATAATTGTTCTTTGAAAAAAATACACATGAAAAAAAAAAAATACAGTGATCGTTTATATATATATACATATACATATTGGAAAAAGGTGTCATTCTAATTTTGTAGGGGTTTCAGTGCAAACTTTGTATAAAAAGTAAAAAAAAAAAAAACTAGTCAGCCAATTTGAACTCACTTAGGAGTTTGCGCCACCTATATTAGCATTATTAGCTAGTGGTCTCACATTTTCCACTGACATTAATTGCAGGAAAAGGCATTAAATTAGACCATTTAAGGAAAAGTGACCGGTTTTTTTATGAGAACCGCCCAAATAACCGGATTTGTAACGGTTCAATTGCAGATACGATCCAACAAGCAAACCAGACCGGGGACGGGGCCGGTTCCAGTTTTTTTCGGTCCAACCGGCCGGTCCGGTCCGGTTTTGATAACACTGCTTCTAAGGCCATTGCGAACAACGGTATAGCTGAAAATAATGAGAAAAAAAGATGATCGAAACTATTGGCATCACAAGGAGCGTGATGTTGCTTGATCGACATAGCAGTGCCGTACGTACGTAGTCATAATTATCTTGAGTGTCCATGAATCTATATGACAATCGTAAATTGTCGATGGATTTCTTTGTCTTCTTAATTAAATTCCTAGCAAGTTATAATGTGTATCTCACTGTGGTTGATTTACTTGAAGATGGGTGGGTTTTTTTCTTCTTAATAGTTATTGAGAAGAAAACATACAATATTGCATGGCCCGCTAAGCAGCAGTCAGTAATAATTAGTCAATACAGGGAAGGCAGATGGTTTAGTTGTTACTATGTGGTTCAGGAGAATACACGATCTTGACTCCTGACTTTTGAGTCTCCGGTCTTCGTACAAGAAAACAAAAGGTTGTGTAATTTCAAAGTAGAAAGTTCTAACGCATTTATGTCATCCGGGGCATACAAATTGGGAATTGATCTTTATATTTTGATATATATATATATAGAAGGAGCATACAAATTGGGAAATTGATCTTTATATTTTGATATATATATATAGAAGACGGGAAATTGGTAAGTTTAATAAAAGTTGATACGCCAAAAAGAAAAAATAATAATTATCAAGTAGCTAGTGTCCCAAGTTATTATATATATCAGAGAAGGTCAAGGCAGGAGTAAAGAAGTACTCAATCCAGCCCGTAAAGTGTCAAACAATGCAAGAAAATTTGGAACCGAAAAAGGGAGAGGCCATGAAAATAAAACGTGATGTGTCAAAGTACCTTAGTTAAATGGGTTTGACTGTTTGAGCCCACAAAATTAGAAAAAAAAACCAAAATTTAGAGCCCGTGCATCGATCTCAAGATTTTACGAGATGATCAAATTTCCGGTTACTATTTAATATGCTCTGTTGATTTCCGTATACAACTATACATGTACCATCTTCTTGCAATCCAGCAGCTGGGATGAGTCCGCAGGTCAGGTAGTCACTCTTTCTGACATTTCTCACGATGTTACCTCCTTCGCCTCTACTGCTTGCCGTTCTCAATCAATTGCCCTTGCATTCAGTTTAAATAAGCTTTACAGCCACTACAAGATTGAAGCCTCATCAGAGCCAATCAACAACACACACAAGATGTTCGATTGAATGAGTAAAAGTTCAATACATACTCTGAAGCCTTACCAACTTTCAGCACAGGAATTCATGTCATGTTGGCCGTTTTATATCAACACATGATCGATCGCCATTGTTCCATTCAAATGGTAATTTCTTCTTAGAAATGAAGTCAATCCTAACTAACAATACTCCGTGAGCTTGATGTATGCCAAAGGCAATTGCTGTGGCGCAGATTTAATTTCATTATTGCAAGAGGATTTCCAGAAATATCCAGTGGCACTTACAGTGGTGCAGGTTTAATTTCATTATTGCAAATTGAGGCTCATGTTCGTTTGTCATGTGAAAGTGGAACTTACCCATAAGCAATTTCTTTACAAAGCTGACGATAGAGGGAAGGTCAAAGAGAATCCAGTATAAAAAAATTCAGTTAAGCCAATTGGAAAATATTGATTTAAGCTTGGCATGTACACGGATCAAAGTGAAAATGGTCACACCAAGCGTTGAAATCAGCTGAGACCAGGACCCTGAGATCCATATTGGATGGTTGAGATTATTTTCAAAGAAGAGGGATCAAATGACCACAACTTTTGGTACCCCATCGGTAACCACAAATTTAAATCTCAAATAAATATAATTTTAATGGTTAAATAACAAAACCAATTGCAGGGTCTAAAATAAATACATTTTTAATGGTTAAATAACAAAAACCCCACTAAAAACCACATTCATCGGATCATGATTGCAGGGTCCTGAGATCCGTTTTGGATCTCAGCTGATACGGACTCGTCACACCAAGAATGTGAGGATCAGCCTGCTCTGCAAATTTTTATGATATTATACAATTTTTGTGAATATTCATCTTGGTAATCTTACAATAACTTTTTTACATGACATTTTACAAAGATGCTTTATAGATTTTGATATGCATACACAAAGCAATTTCAAAGCGAAAAAAAAATAAAAATGAGCGTATCGTATACACTATACACGTGAGCTCTAATATCCCAAATTAAATAACAACGATTTCCTAGAAATCTAGCAACAACCACATATAATTCTACAACATGTGCAATCAGATGGTTCTCATTCAATTCTAGATAGTGTTCACCACCTCTTGCATTGTTGGGCGGATTAAAGGATCAATGTTCAAGCACTGACATGCAATATGTATCATTTTGACAATTTCATTGACAACTTGCCCTGCTGGAGGCTCAATGCGAGGGTCAAGCACATCTTGAAGTCTGATTTCTTCTCTAGCAGCGGTCACCTGAGTAATCATATCTCCAGGGTGCTTTTCCATAAGCAGCTCCAACACAACCACTCCAAAGCTATATACGTCACATTTCTCTGTCATCCTCAAGGTGTAAGCTAATTCTGCACATAAACAATTTTTCAAGATTTCACTAGAGGTATTATCAATTAATAAAAATTTTATATAATATTAATATGGGATTTAACATACATATACCTGGAGCTATGTAGCCATATGTGCCTGCAAGCGTGCTCCAATTAGAAGACTCCGGTTTGAGAAACTTGGCTATGCCAAAATCTGAGATGCTGGCTTTGAAGTCGGAATCAAGAAGGATGTTTTTGCATGTAACATCTCTGTGGACAATTGGTGGAAAGCAATCATGATGCATATAAGATAGAGCATATGCTATGTCTTTCACTACCACCATCCTTTTCAGCCAATCCAATTCTACTACTACTTTACCATTCAAAATAGTATATAAATCCCTCCTCTCATGGTACTCGTAGACAAGAAATCTAATTCCAGGTGAGGAATGATAGCCAAATAGTTTTACAATATTCCGGTGCCGAATTTGGGTTAGAGTTCGGATCTCATTGTAAAATGTCTCGCATCTAGTGAGGTGTCACCATCTTCTGAGTGAATTTTCTTTATGGCAAGAATGATTTTGGGTGCAATAATTGCTTTATAAACTATTGCATGACCCCCGACTCCAATGCGGTATTTCTCATCAAAATTTTCTGTCACTCTTATAATATCCTCATATGCATGTCTTCCGTCAAAATTCCAAATAGAAAAAATGTCTTCTCTAATGGAATCATCAAGAATATTTCTCAACCTCTTTTTCCTCATTAAATGCATCCGGTAGATTACCCAATATATGAACAACATGAATAAAACACCGAGAGAAGACAGAATTACTATGATCAATTTTGCCTGGATTGATATAATTGTGTGATTCTTGTTTGTAGAGATTGTATCACATGGAGACAAACCTTGCATTACGCCACAAAGGCCTGAATTGTGTACAAACCATTTTAGCGGGCCACTTTGAACACCTTTTTGATTTGGTATTGGACCTTCTAGTTGGTTGTATGACAAATCTATGGATAATAGGCTCAACATGTCACTCACTGAAGATGGTATTTGTCCAGTTAGATTATTGTGTGAGAAATTAAGATTTTGTAACATGATCAAGGTGCCAAGTGTAGATGGTATTTCGCCAACCAAACAATTGGAACTTAGATCTAGGAGATCCAGCAAGTGTACTAAATTTCCAAAATTAGAAGGGATTTTTCCACTCAATCTATTATTGCCTAGATTTATGATTTGGAGATTAACACAATCGCCAAATTCTTTTGGTATTTCACCCATCAGGTTGTTAGATGACAGGTCAATGTTGCTTATAGAAGATAACATTCCAAATTCTTTTGGTATTATTCCTTCAAGGTTATTGCGACTCAAATTTAGTCTTGTCAATTTTTTTAATTTACCGATCTCCATTGGTATCACCCCTCCTATTGAATTCGACGATAGATCGAGCCCTTCCAACATAGTTAAGTTGCCAATATTCGGTGGTATGACTCCACTAAGTTTGTTTCTTGATAGACTTAGATTTGTCAAGTTGCGGCACTTACCCCAATTAGATGAAACGCTTCCAGAGAGTTGATTGTTGCTCAAATCTATGTAATTTAAATTCTTGTAAATCCCAAATTTGTCTGATATGCTCCCTTGAAATTGGTTATTATCTAGTCGGACTCTTATTAAAGTATTACAATTCTTTAAGCCACTAGGAATTAGGCCTTCAAATTTGTTGTTGCTTAAAACAATACGTTCCAGAACTCCTCCTTTGCAGATATCATCTGGTACAAGTCCAGAAAGGTTGTTACCAAATAATTCCAAGTCTATCAGCCGTTTAAGTCTACCAATTCCTGAAGGTATTGAACCAACTACATGATTATCATTAAGGTTCAAAAATTCCATATTGGTCAAATTTTCTAGAGCAATAGGAATTTCACCACTCAAAAGGTTATATGATAGTTCTAGATCTGTTATGTTTGTAAGCCTGCCTATTTGAAAAGGGATCGAACCGGAGAGACTATTATTATCAAGATACAATGTATTTATGTTAGTTAAATTTCCAAGAGTGGAAGGAATTTCACCGCTCAAAAGGTTATCCGATAGCTCAAGATCTGTTATTTTTGTAAGTCTACCAATTTGAAAAGGAATTGGACCAGAGAGTCGGTTTCCCCAAAAATATAGTATCTTCAAATTTGTCAAATTCGCAGTACTAAGTGGTATCATACCAGAAAGCTGATTCTCACTCAGATCTAGATTAATGAGGCTAGCGAGTCTTCCTAATTCCTCGGGGATAGAACCTGAAAGCATATTTTCATATCCAAAAAGGACTTTTAACTTAATAAGATTACCCAAACAAGCAGGGATGGTCCCAGTAAAATCATTTGTATAGAGATAAAGATATGCAAGTTTTGGGAGCTGACATAATGATGGAGGAATTACACCACTGATATTATTAGCACCAAGATTGAGAGTTCTAAGGGATGGCAAATCTGAGAAACTAAAAGCATCCAAATTTCCAAGAAGGCCCATGTTGTATAGAGAGATTTGTGTGATCACTTGCCTATTCTTGCTGACAGTACGGCATGTGATCCCGGTCCAATTGCACGGGCTTGCATGCATGTTCCAGGAATGCAGTGCATCTTGAGTTTGAAGTGTGGATTTCCATTGAAGGAGAGCTTGTGCCTGAGATGTGAGGGATGGCTGAGCCACAGGGATTATAAGGAAGAGTGAAAAGAGCAATAGCTGAATGCCCTGCATTATGTTTGTTGATGTAATTATATTCTCAAGTGTTAAGTGGAGGAAGGATTTGCCTTGAATACTTAGCGTTACTGAAAGGTGGCTTATTTATAGAGGTCCTCTTCAATCCTTGTTCCCTGCGAATCGATATTTACCTTGAATCTGCCGTTCATTTCATCCAATGGACAGAATTTGACAAGGGCGGCCCAATTAATGTTCTTTTCAATAACCTGCCAAGGAGAGAGCTGACCGGTTAATGCGAGCTGCCCTTCCTTCATTTCTTATGTTTTACACTTCCCAAATGTTTTTTTTTTTTTTTTTTTTTTTTTTGATAAAATACACTTCCCAAATGTTTATCTTCCATTCCCCACAACCAAAATAAATTGGGGCACTCTTTGTTTTGCTCTTTTATCATTTTTTATGCTAAATTGGGGGCTGATGGGTCTTAATGCTGGAACCGAATCTGCTGCCCACCGGTGGGCAGCATTTTCCTGCCCACAGATGAGCTGGACTAGTAGCTTTCTTCCAAATGTATTTGCCTTATATTAAGAAGTCTGCATTTATGAAACTCATCGAGTCTCCGTTAAAGAAGTCGGTAACTTCTGTTATGTAGCTCCTTTTGTGTATGAATTAATCACCCTTCATTATATATCTGGCTCACTTATTTCTTCTCATTTTCGTTAATCTTTCAATCTAAAATTACTACAACATATTATTGCTTGATTACTTCAATTTTTTAAAGAAATAGAAGAAGAGAGATAGAAGGAAGAAGAAGAGAGAGAGAGAGTCACTTTCAAAAAAAGAGAGAGAGGGGTCAGAGGGTTACGTTAGAGGATATCGATTATGTTGGCTGCTATGGAGAAAATCTCAGCCTTGTATGATCCATCTCTCCGAATGAATAGTCTACTTGAAATAATAAATAAATTTCCACAATTAACTTGGAATTTAATTTGACTTGCAGATTAATTACCTCCGCTCATTCATTATCATCTACCAAAACCCTCTTTCAGTTTTTATATTTTGTAATAATTGATTTGTTCTTTTAATTAATGCAAGTATATACATATGCAATAGTCTGCCGTCAGCCAGTATGTCATAGCTTATTACTTTTCTTCAATTGCAAAATTCAGATTTCTTTTTAGAGAAAAATCTTCTTGTCCCTTCTTTTGTTCTTCTTAAATGTCCCACCAAGATTCCATTAAGATTCTAGTTTAAGATTTAGATTCTCACTAATTACACATTTTATTTGGACTCTAAAAAAGTTGGGTCATACCACTTAATAGTCAAATTTGTTATATCATAGCATTATGGTATATAAATGTCTGCGCAAATCTGGTGTTCGTATCTATCCGTTAGGGTGTTTATACATCCCACGATGAGGTATTCATAGTCAAAGTAATTGGTGTTCATACCTACGCATTGAAGATTCTGTGTGTGCCGTTCAAGATTTCACGTTCTATTGAATGATTCTGTTATGACTAGTCCAAGATTCCACATTCTAGTGAATGACCTCCACCATAACTTGGGTGTTCATACAATGTATTGTCGAGTGTTCATATCTATTATATTGGAGTGTTCATATCTTTATGTACAAGATAATGTACTGACAGGAGACATTTAAGGGAGATAGTTAATTAGCATACCTCTTTCTTTTATTTTGTACATCTGCTTATAAAAAAAAACACACACACAATTATTACATTATTTATAAATGTCAGATATGTTTAAGCATATCAATATCTGTTAAAAGGAAGAGCTTTAGAATATCCATGCAGGCAGCCAGTATGTCAAGCTTATTACTTTTCTTCTCTATTGCTAAATTGGCATCTCTTCTATTTTGCACATCTGCATATAAAAAAAAAAAACATAATTATTAAAAACATATCAATATCTGTCAGTGACGTATTTAGAAATTTAATAAGGGTGGACACAAAATTGTAATTAGATATATATAATTTTTGATAAGAAACTAAGCCTAGGCACATTAAAGTAATTATACTAAAATTTGTTAAGTTCTTTACAAAAGGTTAAAGTTTTCTTAGCGATTCTGAAAATCAAGGTAGGGCACTTGACATAGCTTGCCCCTTATTAAATCTGCCCCTGATATCTGTTAAGAGTAAAACTACGATGTTCTTAAGCTCACGGAGGCCTTCAGTGAGCTAAACACCAAAAACATATTAATGCATGTCCAGATTTTGATTTATATATATGGCTCAATAAATTCTTTATATCAAAATCTTATAGTATGCCAAAGTTTTTTTATTTTTAGAGATTTTGAAGTATTTATCTCAGATTTTTTCTAATAGTAACTATACAATATTAATAAAATAATCAATGTTTTTATGTAACTCTTAAAAAATTCATTTGGATATGATTTGACATGTTTTTTTGTGTTAAACTCACAAAAGATCTCCGTAAGTTTAAGAACAATGTAGTTTTACTCATCTATTAAAACTAAAAGGAAGAGCTCTAAAAGGAAATAAGAATTTATATTGGTTCGCGTTCCTCTTAACAAATACTTACAAAACTCCAAAAATAAAAAATTTTTGTATTCCCTAGTATTCCAAAAATGGGAACCATAAATCAAAATTTCGGACGTAGCAAAGTATAATTTGGACCGTTATATTTTGGATTGAAATGCAAACATTTTCACAATAGTCTAACTATATATATATATAGAGTCTGGCTACGGTGCTTCCATAAGCATTTCGGACCGCATTTCAGATCGAAATGCTTATGGTCCAATTTTGAAAAACCATCGTCCGAAATTTTGATCAAAATAGCTCATAATAATTTTGACATAATTAACTTGTAGAATACCAAAATTTTTCATTTTATGAAAATTTAGCTATTTTTAATGATTTTTTAAAGATTGGCGTACAAAATTGATTTATTTTTAATTATTTTAAGAATTAGACTTTTAAAAAATATTTTTAAAAATAGTAATAAAATTTCTAAAATGGTAAAAATTGGCATCCTCCAACGTAAATATGTCAAGATTATTATGAGCTATTTGGATCAAAACTTCGGACGACGGATTTTCAAAATCGAACCGTAAGCATTTTGGTCCGAAATGCTTATGGAAGCACCGTAGCCGGACTCTATATATATGATTATCAATGGCTGCCCCTTTACCAAAAATTGACAAGAAAAATGTCTCATAGATAAGTGATCGAGATCGACCCTTATATAATTTTATAACTCAAAGAAGGAATTACTGCTTGACTAGGGGTTGACCTGAAATTTACCTCCACCTCTCGATTTTGCAATATCATCTCTCTTATGTCTAAAGAAAATAGAGAAAAAAATAGTTACGTTATTATGAGGGTTTTTCCATTTCGAAAATGAGATTTTTGTTCATTGGTGAGCACAGGACAATATTTGAATGATAAGTTCAAGGTAAGATCCAAATATTTCAAGCGCACCATTTTGAAATTAAGCTGGTCGAGCAGGTTTTTCGGGTCGGGTCAAATTTTGTCACCTCTACTTTTACCTTTCTTCTTCCCTTTTTTTCCAATCTTGTACATTCCACTGTACTCTTTTTATTTTTTTAAATGAAAATTTGAGTAGGCAAAAATTAATAACACATGATTCCCTATAATAATATGAGCAAAAATTAAATTCCAGAAGTTGCTAAAGTTGCAAAATTTAACAATAAATTAAATAGTTACTCGATATGATCCAGATATATGACTATATGTTGTCTAGAGAGCATGCAATTAATTATTTACTTGAAGAATATGTTGTGTTTCTTAATCCCAAGTTATATATCAGAGGAGGTCAAGGCAGGAAGAGTAATTAAAAACCCTACTACTCAATCCAGCCCGTAAAGACTCGAACAATGCAAGAAAATTTGGAACCGAAAAATTAAGGGAGAGGCCATGAAAAGAAAGCGTCTGGTGTCAAATTAAGTACCTTACTTACATCATAAATGGGTTTGAGCCCATAAAACATAAAAATAAAAATAAAAACCAAAAGTTAGAGCCCGTGCATCGATCTGAAGATTTTATGAGATGATCAAATTTCAGATTACTATTTATTATTTTCTTAATTTTGAGCTCCGTATACATGTACCATCTTCTTGCAATCCAGCAGCTGAGATGAGTCCGCAGGTCAGGTAGTCACTCTTTGTCTGGGATCAGAATCTGCTGCTTTTCTGAAAAGAAAAGTAGAGTCTGCTTTTCCGATCGGACGATCGGGATCGGTTGCTACACCGATATCAAGGTACTTCAGTGTTTACTGCACTGATCTCAACATACTTCAGTATTTCTTAACTGTCGGATCTCAATCAAATGCCCTTGCATTCAGCTTAATTAAGCTTTCCCACTACAAGATTGGAGCCTCATTAGAGCCAGTCAACAACACACGCAAGATGTTCGATTGAATTAGGGGTGTCAAAAAGTGACCCGACCCATTGGGTCGACCCGACCCGACCCGAACCCGACCCGACCCGACCCGAAGTGATCCGAAGATAAATTTGTCGGGTATGGGTCACAATTTTTGACCCGTCACGGGTCGGGTCGGGTATGGGTCACGATTTTTGACCCGACCCGACCCGAATAATTGTGTTATAATTTTGCTTATTTTAAGATTAAATATTATCAAAGCTTATATGTACATTAATTGAGATCAATTATATAAAAATTGACATGAAATTTCAATTCAAAATACTTATTTTAGTTTCATCCTATTATTTAACATCTGTAAAGAAAAATAAAATGACGTGCTGATAACTAACTATGTTGGATGCGGATTTATGACATTAATTATAACAAATCAATAAATTTTTGGAACCCACAAGTGTTTGATTATGGCTCGTAAAATATGGTATTATTATTATTGGTCTTGAGTCTCGAATATTATTTAAATAATTGTTAGAATAATTTATCTATGATTATACGATACGTTTTGTTACGGATTGAATAAGAAAACGTTCATTTTTAATTAAGCAATTTTCTTATCACGGATAAATTGTCTCTCTTTAATTCTGATATATGATGTTCATTTGGTTCTGAGAACTGTCTATATTCATTTCGATCTATAGTAAAATCCATCTTACTATATTAATCTTGAATTTACATTACTTAATTATTCCATCATTATAACATTTTATCTCGTAGTGATAACATCTATAGAAGATAGTTATAGATTAATTAAAGAAAATAGGAGATAAATGGTAAATTACACTTACGTTATATAATAATATAATGAAATATAGCATGTGGTCACTTGAGCAGTAAAAGAAAAAAAAAATTATCACTAAAAAAAAAATTATTACTAAAAAAAAAAATGATGCGAGCTCAGATTGTGAAGCCCACTCTCTTGCGTGTGAGAACCAGTGAAAAGAATACTTCAAATAATTGGAAAACAGAGGATACAAAGACTCTAACTCAAGTCTTGGGCATGCAAAACCAATAAGCAAACCAATAGACCACATACATTTCATACACATATAACATATCAAACAAAATTATAAAACAATATGGGTCGGGTCGGGTTGACCCATGACCCGTCGGGTCAGGTATGGATCAGATTGTTTTGACCCGTGACGGATCGGGTCGGGTCAGACCCTTTAAGGGAAATTAATAAAATAATATGACCCGACCCAAACCCGACCCGACCCGACCCATTGACACCCCTAGATTGAATGCGTGAATGTTCAATGCATACTCTGAAGCCTACCAACTTTCAGCACAGGAATTCATGTGATGTTGGCAGTTTTATATCAGCACATCGATCGCCATTGTTCCATTCAAATGGTAATGTCTTCTTAGAAAAGAAGTCAATCCTCACTAACAATACTCTGTGAGCTAAATGTACGCCAATGGCAACTACAGTGGTGCAGGTTTAATTTCATTATTGCAAGAGAATATCCAGAAACAGGGGTTTTGTTATTAATAAAAAATAAAAAATCAAAATTACAAATCTAGAAACCTTTTTTTAAAAATTGCAAAAATATAAAGACCGCACTCTCAGAACGCGGCCTAGTTTAAAACTAGGCCGCACTCTCAGAGTGCTGCCTAGTTTAAAACTAAGCCGCACTTTCAGAGTGCGGCTCATGAACAGTACTGAGAGTGCGGCTTAGTTTCTGTATTCTGCTGCGGATTTATGAAGACATTTGAAGGAGCAAACGTTGGTTGTTGTTTATAAATGATCTACCGTTTTAAAGGTCTTGAAGTCTACTTTCCAATGGTTTAACTTCCAAGGCATTTAGTGTTCTCACCAGAGAGTTATTGTAGTTTTAGTGGAGAGGGGTCAGTTTTCTGTATTCTATTCTCTCTTTAATTACGAATTTCTAGAGTTTTCTGTTGGTTGTTTTTTATAAATGACTTACCGTGTTAAAGGTCTTGAAATCTACTTTCCAATGGTTCAACTTCCAAGGCGTTTGGAGTTATCTCCAGGGAGTTATTGCAGATTTAGTGGAGAGAGGTCAGTTTTCTATATTCTCTCTTTAATTACGAACTTCTAGAGTTTTCTGTTGGTTGTTTTTTTATAAATGACCTACCGTGTTAAAGATCTTGAAATCTACTTTCCAATGGTTCAAATTCCAATGCGTTTGGAGTTCTCTCCAGAGAGTTATTGCAGTTTTAGTGGAGAGGAGTCAGTTGAAACAGGGGTTGTTCTGAAATCAATTGGAAAATTTTGATTGAAGCTTGGCACAACACAAATCAAATTGAAAAATAGTCACACCGAGAATGTGAGGATCAGCCTAGCTCCTCAGCAAATTTTTTTGATATTATACAATTCTTCTGAATATTCATCTTGGTAATCTTACATTAACTTTTTTACATGACATTTTACAAAGGCGCTTTGTAGATTTCGATACGCATACACAAAATGCAAAGCACTTTCAATGAAAAAAAAAAAAAAAAGTAAATATGAGCATATCGTATACACGCGAGCTCTAATAACCAAAATTAAATAACATTGTTTTCCTAGAAATCTAGCGGCAACCACAACATGTGCAATCAGATGGTAATCTCATTCAATTATAGATAGCGTTCACCACCTCTTGCATTGTGGGGCAGAGAGAAGGATCATGGTTCAAGCACTGACATGCAATTTGAATCATTTTGATAATTTCATTGACAACAGGCCCAACTGGAGGCTCAACACGGGGGTCGAGCACATCTTCAAGTCTAATTTCTTCTTCACCTGAGATGAGTAAGTTGATCATATCTCCGGGGTGCTTTCCCATAAGTAGCTCCAACACAACGACTCCAAAGCCATATACATCGCATTTCACAGTCATCCTCAAGGTGTAAGCTAGTTCTGCATAATAGTAAAAATTTTCAACAATTAATTCAGATATAAGTTCAATTTAATGAAATACAATGGAACACATGTACATTAATAAAGGAGTTAAATTTACGTGTACCTGGAGCTATATAACCACATGTGCCTGCAAGCTTGCTCCAATTTGAAGATTCCGGCTTAAGAACATTGCTATGCCAAAATCTGAGACACTTGCTTTGAATTTGTAATCAAGTAGAATGTTTTTGCATGTAACATCCCGATGGAGAATTGGTGGGACGCAATCATGATGCATATAAGACAGAGCACATGCTATGTCCTTCACGATGGCTCTTCTTTTTAACCAATCCAACTCCTCTACTACTTTATCATTAAGAAAAGTGTGTAAATTCCCCCTCTCATGATACTCGTAGACAAGAAATTTATTTTGGGGTGAGGAACAAAATCCATACAACTTTACAATATTGCGGTGCCGAAATTTCATTATAAAATACTTCACTATCCAATGAAGTCTCAGCATCCTCTGAGTGAATTTTCTTCACAGCAACAACGTACTCTTTTGGGATTAAAGTTGCTTTGTAAACAGTTGCATGACCTCCAATTCCAATGCTGTATTTAGCATCAAAATTATTTGTGACTCTTATAATATCCTCATATATGTCTTTCCCACCAAAATCCCAAATAGAAAATATGTGTCCTCTACAGGAATTATCACTTGACATTTTTATTTTTTTTATTGAATGCTTCCAATAGATTCCCGAAAGTATGAACAAGATCAATAAAGCACCAAGGGAAGATAGAATTGCTATCAATGTTACCTTATATGATCCAGTTGATTCATTATGATTTGTAGTGATTGTAACACATGGAGGCAGACCTTGCACTGTATCACAAAGGCCAAGATTGTATATAAACCACTGTAATGGGGCATTTTGAAAAACTTTTTTGTTAGGTATTGGACCCTCTAATTGGTTGTATGATAAGTCTATAGATAATAAGCTCAACATGCCACCCATAGAAGATGGGATTTGTCCAGTTAGATTATTGTGAGAGAAATTAAGATTTTGTAACATGACTAAGGTGCCAAGCGTTGGTGGTATTTCTCCTATTAAAAAATTTGAACTTAAATCTAAGAGATCTAGTAAGTTTACTAAATTTCCAAAATTATATGGAATTTTTCCACTCAATCTATTATTGCCAAAGTTTAATAGCTGGAGATTAACACAATTGCCAAATTCTTCTGGCACTTCGCTCACTAGATTGTTGGATGACATATCAATTTCAGTTAGAAGAGGTAACATCCCGAGTTCTTTAGGTATTATGCCTTCAAGATTATTGCGACTAAAATTCAGTCTTGTCAATTTTTTTAATTTACCAATCTCTATTGGTATCACCCCTTCTAATGAATTTGATGATAGATCAAGCCCTTCCAACATAGTTAAGTTCCCAATTTCAGGTGGTATGACTCCACTAAGCTTGTTTCCAGATATTCTTAGATTTATCAAGTTGTGACATTGACCCCAATTAGATGAAACCTTTCCTGACAGTCGATTGTTGCTCAAATCTATGTAATTTAAATGTTTATATATCCCAAATTCATTAGATATGTCTCCTTGAAATTTATTGTTTTCTAGTCTAACTCTCATTAAATTTGTACAATTCTTCAAGGTACTAGGAATTTTGCCTTCAAATTTGTTATTTTCCAAAGTGAGATGCTGGAGTAGTCCTCCTTTGCATATATCATCCGGCACAATTCCAGAAAAGTTGTTAGTGGACAATTGCAGCCGTGTTAACCTTGTAAGTCGGTCAAATTGAAAAGAGATCGGACCGGAGAGTTTATTATTATTAAGATGCAAAATGTTGATGTTGGTCAAGTTTCCAAGAGTGGTAGGAATTTCACCGCTCAAAAGGTTATATGACAGTTTTAGATTTGTTATTTGGACAAGTCTGCCAAATTGAAAGGGGATCAGACCGGAGATTTTATTATCATTAAGAATCATAGTGTTGATGCTGGTTAAGTTTCCAAGAGCAGTAGGAATTCCACCATTCAAAAGGTTTTGTGATAGTTGTAGAACTGTTATTTTTGCCAGTCTGCCAAATTGAAAAGGAATCGGACCAGAGAGTTGATTATTATGAAGATACAAAGTGTTGATGTTGGTTAAGTTTCCAAGAGTGGTAGGAATTTCACCGCTCAAAAGGTTATATGATAGTTCAAGATATGTTATTTTCACAAGTCTACCAATCTGAGAAGGGATCGGACCAGAGAGTTGGTTTGCCACAACGTAGAGATGTTTTAAGTTTGTCAAATTTCCAATGCTAGCTGGTATCTCACCAGAAAGCTGATTCTCACTCATATTCAATCTAACAAGGTTAATGAGCCTTCCTAATTCCTCAGGTATTGAACCTGAGAGCATGTTCTGGTATGCACTAAGAGCTTTTAACTTGGTAAGATTACCCAAACACATAGGGATGGTCCCAGTAATGTAATTTTCAAAGAGGCCAAGATATATAAGTTTCGGGAGTAGACATAATGACGGAGGAATTACACCACTGATATTATTAGCACCAAGATCGAGAGTTCCAAGGGATGGCAGTGCTGAGAAATTAAGAGCATCCAAATTTCCAACAAGGCCTTTATTTTCTAGAGTGATATTGGTGATCACTTGCCTGTTTCTGTTGGTGGTACGGCATTTGATCCCGGTCCAGTTGCATGTGTTGACCTGTAGGTTCCAGGATGGCAAGACATCCTCATCATTTTGAAGAGTGGATTTCCAGTGAAGGAGAGCTTGTGCTTGGGATGTGAGGGATGGCTGAGCCAGAGGGATTATAAGGAAGAGTGAAAACAGCAAGAGCTGAATGCCCTGCATTTTGTTGTCCAGAGTTGTTGATGTAATTATATTCTCAAGTGTGAATTGGAGGAAGGATTTTCCCTGGATACTTAGCGTTACTGAAAGGTGGATTATTTATAGAGGTCTTCTTGAACCCTTGTTGCCTGCTATGGAGAAAATCTCAGCCTTGTAGTATCAGTCGAGTAAATTGCATCTACAAGGGATAACGAAACCAAAGTCCCTAGGTCACGTTTAATTGAGTCAAACCAATTGTTGTTAGCGTTTGTTGTAATTTTAGGATTAATTTAGTTAACAAAACCTTGGAACTTGATTAGTCTAGATCGGTAATTTAGATTGAAAACCAGTGTCTTACGTGTTGTCCTTGCGGTTCGACACCCAATTACTACGTTAGTAGGTTCATGCGCTTGTGAACTAAACCAATTTAGTATTAGGAAATTATTAACACAGATATTCCACATCAGTATACTGACGGGGACATTTAAGAGAGATTTTCTCATGTGACAGTTAACATACCTCTTTCTCTTATTTCGTACATCTGCTTATAAAGAAAACATACAATTATTACATTATATAAATGTCAGATATGTTACAACATATCCATGCAGGCTGCCAGTATGTCATGCCAGTATATATGTCACAGCTTATTACTTTTCTTCTCAATTGCTAAATTGACATTTCTTCTAGTTTGTACATCTGCTTATAAAAAACACATAATTATTATATTAAAATGTCAGATATGTTAAACCATATCAAATATCTGTTAAGAGTAAAACTACTGTGTTCTTAAAGCTCACGGAGGCCTTCAGTGAGCTTAACACCAAAAACATATTAAAGCATGTCCAAATTTTGATTTATATGGCTCAGTAAATTCTTTATATCAAAATCTTATAGTATGCAAAAGTTTTTCATTTTTGGAGATTTTTAAGTATTTATTAGGATTTTTTTTAATAGTAACTATACATATTAATAAAATAATCAATGTTTCTATGTAACTTTTAAAAAATCCGAAATAAATACTTAAAAATTTCAAAACATAAAAAGTTTTTGAAATTCACATGATTTTGATATAAAGAACTTTTTGAGCCATATAGATCAAAATTTGGATATGATTTGACATGTTTTTGGTGTTAAGCTCACGGAAGGTCTCCATGAGTTTAATTAAGAATACCGTAGTTTTACTCATCTATTAAAACTAAAAAGGAAGAGCTTTAAAAGGAATAAGAATTGGGTTGATTAGAGGAGCAGTTTGTTGGACTATTTGACTAGAAAGAAACAATATAATTTTTCAAAATGCTAAACATAGTACTGTTAAGAGCTTGGCATTGCAAATTATTAATTATGCTTACTTAGATAATAGTTTCTTCAAGCTTACTTGTATTTTGCCACTGGAAATTCATAATTTGCCCTTGCAGGACATAACCTAGAAAGGTTTCCAAGAAAAGAAGGAAATTCTTAATTATAGGCAGGAAGGATGTCACTCCTTAGTTTGGAAGAGACATGCTTGATAGTGACAATGATGGCAAGATGTTTTGTTAACCAATACTTGTAAAAACTGAAACTTTTTGATAGAGGAGTCTTTTACTATGCTGTAGTATATGGTTCAAGTCTTTATTTTAGGTTCTAGTTTGATTTCTATTTCTATAAGGTAGGGTCTAAGGACATCAACCATATTACTTAGGACAGCAAAATCTCTGAATTATATAAAGGAAATCTGAAAAAATTATACTATAAATGAAAAAAGTTTGCTGTCCCAAGCAATAATTTTGTTGTTCTTAGGCCTGACCTTTCTATAATCGACATTGTCGGTTTTTAGCTATGTGGTTGTTATTTTGATGTATGATACCAATCTAAAGGTATCCAACTATATGTACTCTGGTTTGATTTCATACGAAACCGGTGGTTTCTTACCATTTTTTTTTAAAAAAAAAAAAAAAAGAAATAAGAATTTATATTGGTCACCGTTCCTCTTAACATATACATAATTATCAATGGCTGCCCCTTTACCAAAAATTGACAAGGAAAATGTCTCATAGATATATAAGCGATCGAGATCGACCCTTATATTTTTACTCAAACAAGGAATTACTGCTTGACTAGGAGTTGACCTGAAATTTACCTCCACCACTAGGGGTATCAAACGAACGCAAATTTGCATTTTTGCGTTGCGATTCGTGCAAACGAATCGCAAAACGCAAAGATTTCTGGTGTCGTTTGATCAAGGCAACGGAGATGCAAGGAATTTTATTTGCGTCAGTTAAACGCAACGGAAGACGCAATTGGTCAGTGTCGTTTCGTTTATGTTGCGTATTTTGTGCAAATTCTACATATCTGCTATATAGCATATTGCAGAGGAGCATTGGGGGGTTTTGATTAACTAGGTTGACACTTAGTTAAGTTGTTATCTGTTATTTATTTGTGTTGTTGGTCTGTTGGTTATATATTAAGCATTAAATTAGTTGTGACTTGTGAACATGTGATTTTTATGATTTTTTTTTCATGCTATGTTAAGTTATTGGCTATGTAATTTTGTGTTAGAGATGGTGTTGTGAACTTGAAACATGTAAGGTAAATTGTAACTTGACTAGTCAGCTATTTAATTCGTGTTATATCATGTTATATGGTGTGAAAAATATATGCAGGTTTGAAAATTTAGTGCAACTCGACTGTTATTATGATTTTTATGTATTTATTTCTATTTTTCATACAATAATATGCAAGTTTGCCTCTCAAAAAAAAAAAAACTGTACAAAAATTTGCATCTTTGAATGCAATTGCGTTTCGTTTTGTTTAATATAACGCAACAGAAGACGCAAAAAATTTTGTTTTCGTTTAGTTAACGCAACGCAACGCGCAAGAAATTTTACTTGCGTCTTAAATACAACGGAAGACGCAAGTCTATTTGCGTAATCGTTTCGTCCATTTGACACCCCTATCCACCACTCGATCGTGCAATATCCTCTCTCTTATGTCTAAAGAAAATCGAGAAATTAAAACATAGTTACGTTATTATGAGGGGTTTTCTCTTCCATTTCGAAAATGAGATTTTTGTTCATTGGTGAGCACAGGACAATGTTTGAAAGGCAAGTTGAAGGTAAGATCCAAATATTTCACGCGCACCATTTTGAAATCAAGCTACTAATCAACAATTATATCTCATTCCGGTAGACTAGAAATAGATGAAAACAAAAAATGATTATGATGCAATAGTAAACATATCATATATGATTAGCCTCATCACTTTTTGTGGCTGATAATGAATTAAGTTGATAAGAAAATATAGAACTTTCAATGTTCTATTTTTTGAGATAAAGATGAGAATCGAGTCACTTAAATTTAAATGTCTTATAAAAGATCCTCTATTCGGATTTCGAATTCGCGACCTCTCATACAGAAAGCGTTACCCTTAGCCATTAGACCAAATGCTGGTTCTTTCAATGTTCTATTTTGTTTGGCTTTGATGATATCAAACGAAACTTGAATTAAATTTTCAACACAATCAATACTCTATATTTATGAAAGTGTTACTTTGTGAAATATTTTTCGATTTTTTCGTTTTTTTTTTTTTTGAGATTTGTTGTTAAGATTTTCAACTTCAATTGTGTTTTGTTTTATTCTTAATCTATGTAATACTGGATCTATTTATTTATTATTTATGAATGTTGTAATTCTTATTGATGCTACCTAATTAATAGTAAACATTTCTTTACTATTTCAAACACCCTTTGGGACAAACAAGCAAATGAAAGATTTATGGCCCAACTACATACAAAGCCTAATCCACAGCTCATTATACTATCTGTTGTTAAATTAATGAGGCTGGAATTAAGGCCTTCAGAAACTAAAACATTATTATAGTTGTGTTAAATAACAAGCACTTTCACAGGGCAGCCTGCTTACGTCTTGAATCAGCTTTACATTTTACAAATATCAGTACTCTTTCTTTTTTTTTATATATATATTTAGGAAGAACCGCAGCTGACTTCATTATTTAATAGTTAAAAATCAAGAAAATGAAAATAAATTCTTTTGGTAATTAAAAGAAACTGAAAATAAATACGGTAAGAATGTAGAGAATTTTTTTTTTTTTTTTTGAAATCCAAGGATCTAGAGATGTTATACAGAAATATTTTAAAAACTTCTTTTTTTTTTTTTTTTTTGAGGAAATAAAAAGTTCTTTCACTATATATGCACAAATAATGTAACGGTCTCCTTGCAGTACTGGGCCCACCAAAAATCACCAACCATAGTTGCTTAAAGTGAAGCCCATCAACTCTCGCATTTCAGGCTGTACTGACACAACACGGTCCTACTTGCAGTAACTGCACATCTTTTGCCAAGCCAGTATGCTGTATGCCCTACATTATCTCTATTCAAAAGTGCCTTTTATTAGGCACAGCTTTGGCGTTTTACCACCATTTACTCACTCTTCATGAAAAGAAACTTCTCAACTCAAAACAAAGAAGAAACCATCTTCATAGAAAAGAAGACAGAGCCGTAGAGTAGAAACAGAGGCAGAGAGGAAGAGGAGAATAATAATGAGTAAAGCACCAGTCTTTCCCATTGCGGAGCCACACCATTTCAGCGACTATGGCTTCAACCCCCAACTCAGCTATTTTCAGGTGCCTTTAATTTCTTCCCATCTCTTCTCATTTCTCCATACCAAATTTTGATAACTTTACAAGTTACAAACATATCTCCCAATGTAAAATTCCAGAGATTTTTGACATTTTGTGCTGATTTTTCACCCTTAGACTTATATTTTATTATTGAAATTTAAGTTAATATTTTCTTGAACAAATTTGAAATGTCTGAAGGAACAATTTTCAGATAAATTCCTTTTCTGTTCTATTCTTGATTCTTTCATTTTATTCGTAATTAGATTTTGGAGGAAGCTAAAAGATACACAAAACGGAGCTTGGACAGCAAACCATGCCTGGACTCAATGCACCTCAAACTCCAAAAGCCTTCCATCTCAAGAGACTCAAACTCCTGCTCCAATTCCATACTCCTCAACCATAAGCACCGTCGAACCTCAACCAAAAAGTGGCTCCGCTCCGCAGGGTCTGCACTGGTCTTTTGGAAGCGAACCAAGAAGGAACAACGCAGTTTTACTCGCTCTTATTCCTGCACCGCCTATTCCACATCTTATCCCACGTGTTATTTCTCAAATGGCGACATTAACATGCAGGGCAAAGTCGGGCCCAGTTGCAGTGGGAGGCGCTGGTCCGTATTTTAATCTGAGGGAACTTAATTTGCATATACCATGTTTAAAAAAAAAAGTAATCAAATATGTAGATTAAATATACAAGAGTGCCAAATAGCTAACTACAGGGTGACAAATGACTCCTAATTTAAGGTTTTGGGTAGCAATTTTCTAAGTTGAAAGTTTTGAGGTGGCAAATAAACAATTTTCTCTTAAAAAAAACCGGAAAAAAAAAATAAAGAAACAAAAGCGGGCTCTAAAATATTAATCAAACCGAGAAGAGAAAAAACAACCAGTAATCTAAAAATCTAAACCCCCAATCGACCAATGAAACACCAAAACAGTCTCCATTTGAAACACAACGGAAAAAAAAAATAAAACAAGTAAACAACACCTCTATTCTCCATCCCAAACATAATGAAGACAATAAAAAAATAGTGCCGTAAGACTTCACGTCACGAGGTACACGGGCATAGCACTAGTAATGGCACTGCCAAATAATATTTTTGTATTTCCCATATTGCCTTTCAATACTGTTTTAATGTTGAAATTTTTAGATGATCTCTCAATTTATACCACACTGGCCATTACGAGATTTTTTTTTTTACTATTTCAAACTTTTCTTCGAGATTTTTTTTTTTTTTTGCCAAAAAAGAACGTTGTACTCAATTCAAAGTTGTATATAGATTTATAGACTAGGAAATTAAGTTATAAATGATAATTCCTCTTCACAAATTATTATCTCAAATAATTGCTTCAGACATGATGATGTTTTCTACTATTCATACATACTTCATGGGGGTTTACAATTCAGATCGTCTGACCCGGGGCACGGTGACCCGGGTCATGTGATCCGTTGGATCTCCTCGGGATTCGGTTGAATCCTTCGGTATTTGGACAAACCTGAATCTCGAGGAGATCCAACGGATCACATGACCCGGGTCACATGCCCCGGGTCACATGCCCCGGGTCAGAGGATAATCATCCGGGGGTTTATGATCATACATAGTTACATACTATTAGTCGGATTTAAAAAAAAATGGAGTCTTTTTAATTTTAAGATCAAGGAAATGAAGGTATATATATATAGCAAATTATTTTTCTTTTACATTTCTTTCCTCTCACACCATTCATTGTTTCTGTTCATTTTCTATTATGTATATATACACAAACAAATTGTTTTTTTTTTTTTTTATAAAAGTGAAATTTTCATTCGCCACTTCCCCTATCTTTTTGGGAAGTCATATACACAAACAAATTGATTCAAATAAATATCAAAATACCCCTATATTAATATAAACAAATATTCAATTGAAAAACTTGCTAGATTTGAATCAACAAAATTATAATTACACAATATGATCCAAAGGTGACTGATGCACTATGCTGTTCTGATCATAGCAATTGTTTACTTAGACAGTACACTGTGTTTCCTCCGTCGGACAATTTATGATGCTTTGTTCCAAATGTACTGAGCAGAATTCTGTGACAGGCGTCTCGACCGCTTCCAGTACGTCAGACTTGGCAGTTATCGTGACGTCCAAGCGACATAGTGGGCAAGTAGAATGAGAGTTGAACCACATATCAATGCACTCAAGATGAAACCGGTGGCTGCATTGCGGCAAGACCCTCACTTTATCCCCATCTATGAACTCGCTGATACACACTGCACATAACTCGGTTGTTTCGCCTCCATGTAAAGAGAGTTCAATCACCGGGATCATGTCGGTTGCACTTTGATCGAGGCGGCGGGGGCTAGGTTCGGGGCGATTCGAAAAGGTTAACCAAGGTTGTCGCCAGTGAGCCTGTCGACGTCTTCTGAGTCCATTCCGCACAGCGGTATAGCCAAAAAAGATGAGAAAAAAGATGACCGATACTATGGTCATTCCGAGGAGCACAGTTTTTGCGGACATGATGCTGCTTGATGTCGCGGTGCCGGTGGAGACATCGTGTGGCAAGTCTGGATCCATGGGGAGGTACCCATTATCTTCATGGTCCATGAAGCTATATCAGAATCTTAAATTTTAGCAAGTTATAACATGTATGCATCTCAGTATGTTTAGCTTTTAGAGTTTTATATCAAGATGAATGGAATTCTGTCTTTTTCATAGCATTTGAGAGGAAAATGCATATTGGTCCCAGAAAGCAGCAGTCAGTGCTTAGTCATTGCAGAGTGCTTATCCTCTGCTGCATAGTATTGTACTGCGCAGCGAATCAACGACGGGAATTACAGGAGGGATTTTTGAAGATTGAGTTGCAAGAATCTTAAAGCGAATCCAACGACCAGAGTACTGCACAGTAATTTACTGTGCAGTAATTTACTGTGTAGTAGAGGATATGAATTGGTCATTGCAGGGTGCGTAACGGTAGGGTCGAATTAAACTCGGAAGAAGAAGAAGAGAAATTTCATTTGCTGATGCCTGATGGTACAGTTATCAGTGAGTCAACACTCAATGGACCTGCGGACCGAATCTGAATCCGCTGCTTTTCTTTTCAGAAGAGTAGACCCAGTCTGTTTGCGGTACCAATGTCAAAGTAATTCGGTGTTTATTGTACTAATTTCAAAGTATTTTGATATTTCTCAACCGTCGGATCGACTCTGCTTTTCTTTTCAGAAAAGCAGCGGATTTAATAACTGCGGACCCACAAAGGAAAAACCAGTGAAGTGCTCCAAGGACTGAGACTCGGTCATTCCTGACTTTTGAGTCTCCGGTCTTCGTACAAGAAAACAAAAAGATAGTGTAAATATAAGGGGAACGCTACGGTGATACCATTGTTGCTCCGGTTGTTAATGCGTGCACAACAATTTTTTTTTTTTTTTTTTTTTTTTTTTTGCTTTCTTATGCAACGAAATCTAATAATTATGTAATGAAATCTGATAATTATGCATGTAAACTCAACTTGTCGAATCAAACTTATTTTTCAATAATCAAGTCGCGGTTCAATATCCAGTTCAACAAATTTTAACCGCTTCATAACCCATTCGTTCAGTTCACTGTACCATCTCCCTCTTTTTCTCTTTATTCCACTGTCACACTTTTTTTATGCACACTATATAACTAATTATGCATGTAAACTTATTTATTATGCATACAGATTTATTTATTATGCAGTGTATTGGTTTTAGATTGTATGTTAACAAATACTATATATAAATTAAAAAAATTGTAACATCCCGGCAAGCAGGTGGAACAGTAGCCGTGCTGATAAGCACAAAGCTATAAAATATGCAATAATATACTTTACCAATAACAAGCAAAGTAGCAAAAATCCCCAAATATTCAACCCTCGGGTCCCAAACCCTTGATATATAGTGGAATCAAATTATATATTTAAAGCCCCGCGAAATCCATTGTGGCATATACCGCAATCTTTTCTTTCACCCAAGTCGTCCTTGCATCGCAAACCTGTAACCTGGAACCCACAAAAAGTGGAACTGGTGAGAGTCTGAAACACTCTCAGTGCGGTATTTAGTTCCAGCCGGTGGTATTTATCAAATCCACTAGCTAAACTGAATACCACTAAATAATCACTTTTAATAATAATAACATCAATAGTGCTTTTCACATAAAAACACTAGACGTCAGTGACGATAATAATTATCCCTGCAACTACAAAACAATTGGACGTCAAGTCGATAAATACATTCCATTTTCCTTTTCAAAAAACCAGTTTAACGTCTTTCCTGCAAAACCCAACGTACCAGTTTACTATCTCGTATCAAGCCAATGCAAATACCAGAATATACACAGCAACACAAACCTGTACCAAACGAATCCACAAGCAACCTGCACACCCCGTGCATCTCAGCACGTATTACACACCAAATAAGCCAAACAAACACAATCCCGTGCATACCAGTACGTATATCCTCATGTACCTGACGAACCCAGAGATCCAAATATATAACCCGTACATGCCTGTACAAGCATGTCCGTAAACCATAGCGCTATAGTGAGGTAGCTAACCTCCTGCCGGTATCTTTATTCAAGTACATGATCAACAACCACAAGCACAGCAACAACAGCAACAACAACATCTACAAACACACAAAAATGCATAATGCCATATATACAATCACTTACCTTTATCATGTCATGCACACACGCAAGCAATTCAACGCATAATCAGTATATCAAGAATATAAGTAAGCACCATGAAAACATTTCGATAAATAAAATATTCAGTTCAATTCATAGATTTGATAAATAACCGGAACCCGCACCTGTTTGACGAACTATACCGCGAGCCCAAACCAATCATTCGATCATGGTTCTCAAGTTGATCCTGTTTGCTGCTGCCCACCAATCAAAACCGACTTCATATATCACCCAATTTGAATGTCCTAATAATCAATTATAGTTTCTATAATTGTTAGCAGTAAGCTAATATGATTTATTTATATACAACCATATATCATCAAGACATGCGTATTTGTTCCATGAACCACTAGATATGTGCTTAATCATTAGTTACCCGAAGTCAGATATAATACTTTGCTTTAATTACCCAACCGATTAAATTAGTGTTCATACTAATAGAATTGCAGTAAGCTGACAAGTTCACTCTTGACCATACAATAATTCGTCTCGCACAAATTGAATTTCATTAAGTTTATCGTCAGTTGCTAGTTTAACAGAGCCCATTCCCAAAATTTGCATTCAATCTCCTTTGCTGCATATTTTGACCAAGTACTGCTCAATAGCCTAACCGAAACTGTATACTTATATGGACGTCACCCAATTTACGAAATGGTACCATACTTAATTAGTTTATTACCGTGCATCTACTGTTGCACCGAGTTAATTAATAACAGTTACAGTTCTGTAAATCCTCAACTTAATACTAACCGGAAGAGATAACAGAGAAGAGAAACTAGAGTAGAAAGATCGTGGAAGCCTCCCAGTCAATTCCCGTCTTCTTTTAATCTTCAAGAAAGAATCACTTGTATCATCAACACACACACGCATAATGAAATATTTGCAAAACCCTAACTCGGTTTAGAAAAGAGGAATAGCATGAAGGAAATAAATAAACAACAGCAGCTCATTCGAGTGACTCGGAAATAATCTGGAACCAGCAGCTTAGTCATCATAATAAGTGTAATTACCACATCATGCCACGTATTGTTAGAGAGATTTACAAGATAAGAGGAAGAGACGGCATGCTTCTATGAGAAGCAACGATCATCAGCCAACATTTCCTTCATTTAATTGGAAACTTGCAAATTAGCCCTAAAAATTTTCCTATATTTTACAAAAGCCCTTTCTTAAACTTTAATATACCTCTACATGTTTCTTTTAAGCTCCATACTTTGATCAACTCAAAGTGTACAGCTTGTGCATACGTTAATATTGAAATATTAACCCTGAATAATAATGCATAATGCTTCATTATCTAACTTTGCATAATTCTCATGTTCCATTTTTAGTAAGCTTAAATTATTTGGAATATCACATGTGAGGTAAAATATATCTTAATTTCTGAATTGGAAATTCAAAATTCAGATATCACAAAAATATTATGCACTCAACTTTTATTTAGTATGCATACAGATTCATTTAGTATGCAGTGTATTGATTGCAGAATGCATGTAATTAAATTTTTTTTTATGTAGGCAAAAATGCTTAATATGCAAAGTTGTTTAATGTTTTCGAGCACAGCAACTTAGTTTAAATGCATAAAAAATAACTTTTGCTGCATAATAAACACATTTACATGTATAAATCAGGAGTGCTTAATAAGTTTGACTTGTCAAATCATCTGTATCAACGACGGGAGCTACAACGCTATCTTTGTATCAGCTCCCTAAATATAAACGGTCGTTTATTGTTTGGGACTCGAGTCTTAATATATAAAGTATAAACGCAAAAGAGAATTAGGACGAAAAATTTGTAAGTAAAATTGAAGTTGATAATACAAAAAAATAAATATAACAATAATATTAATAATAGAAATTAAAAAAATAATGTTCCTGGTAGGATTGTAAACGAATCAAATCGAATCTAATTTGATCTAAACAGAACTTGAACTGAACCGAGCTGAAGCTAAACCAGCTCAATTATTATAATTTTATATTCATTTTTCACATTAATTACCATAAATAATTAATTAGATCTAATATAAGTATATTATTTTAGTCTTCTTTGATAATATAAATTAATTATCTATATTTTTACTAATTTTATACCAAATAATTGTTAAAAAATTTTATATTTTACTAATTTAACAATAAAATAAGTATATTTTGTTAATTAAATAATACAATAGTATTTATTACAAATAATTTTGAAAAAAATAGTTCAAAATACATGCATATTATTACTAATACGAATGGAATTAAGAAAAAATCAAGCCAAGTTAAATCGAACTCGACTTGACAAAATTTCGAATGGAGCTAAATCGAACTCGAACTCAAACCAAATCAAACTCGAGCGAATTATCAGAAGAGATCCGTGATGTGTGTGCATTTAGAGTGGTTGCATTTTATTGAAAAATGTTCAAAGTTTAAAAATAATCCTCTAATAAGTGACTGTCATCCGATCTGTGCTGCAAAAATTGCAGCGCGTCAGATCCTTATCGCGAATTACGAGTTACCAAGAGCATCTTCAAGAGATCCCTAATAATTTATTCCCAATATGATCATCCTGGGAGCTGGTATCCAAATTTTTGGAATTTAAATTATACCTTAAACTCCAAAAGTTTCTCTAAAGATGGATCCCAATAAATTTAAAATGGGTCACGTCACTGAGCCTGGCCAATCAAACGGTGGAGAGGGAAGGGGAGGATTATTGGCTTCGATTTGGGGATAGCGCAAAAATAGAAAAGGGTTTGGGGCTTCTGTTGGAGCCCGATTTTTGTCCTTAATTCCCAATAATTAATTTTATGAATAGTTTAAAGATGCTCTTGAAGATGCTCGCAGCCCTATTCCCTTGTTATATATCGGCAAGAGTCAAAAGACAGCGATTAATGTGACGACTGAGCCTAGTACTCAATCCAGCCCATAAAAAATTAAATAGAACATTTTGAGCAAAAAATGCATGCCAATATATAGGAACTTTCATGATGGGTACGTAACAGTTCCTTGATTGCGTTTGAGCCTAGAAAACAAGAAAAGGAATTTTATCAGATGATCAAATATCCGAATCCTATTTCCAATTTTCCATAAATTAATTATGCTCTTTTGGACTCCGTATACTTACCATTTATTTGCAAACTAGCAGCTGAGATGGGTCAGCTGGTCACTCTTTCTGACATTTCATAAGATGAACCACCTTTGCCTCTACTGCTTGCCGTCAACAATGCATACAAGTTACAACATATCCGATGAATTGCCTGAAAGTTCAGTGCATCCTCAATTAAGCGTTACCAGATTTCAGCAAAGCAACCCATCAGATCTTTGCAGTTCAATGGTAATTTATTCTCAGAATTAAGCTCAATCCTCACTAATTTCATTATCATCTAAAGTGAAACTTAATTATCCAGTTTATGCCAACTCAAAATTCTAATTTAAGCTTGGCACAACACGGAACACAAATCAAAACGAAAAAAGTAAAGCCGAGAATGTATGGACCTCTGCAATTTATTACGAATTTATGATACAAATCCTGTGAATGTTAATCTGGTGATCTTACGATAACTTTTTCACATGACATTTTTTACAAAGAGGCATTGTAGTTATTCGATATGCATACATAGAGCATGTTCAAATACAAAACAAATAAAATATGAGCATATACTATACAAATGAGCTATATAATCTCCCAATTACACGACAGCATTTTCAAGATATATAACAACTACAACATGTGCAATCAGCCGATTCTCCATTCAATATTAGATAATGTTCACCACCTCTTGCATTGTTGGGCGAATTGAAGGGTCATTGTTCAAGCACTGACGTGCAATCTGCATCATTTCGACAATTTCATTCACAACCTGCCCTACAGGAGGCTCAACACGGGGGTCAAGGACATCTTCAGGTCTAATTTCTTCTTCACTTGAGATGAGTAGATTAATCATATCTCCAGGGTGCTTTCCCATAAGCAGCTCCAACACAACGACTCCAAAGCTATATACATCGCATTTCGTAGTCATCCTCATTGTGTAAGCCAGTTCTGTTCAGAATACAATTTTTGAACATTTTGAAGTTCAAATAACTAAAAAGTATCATAATATAATAACACAAAAGGAGTATAGATATTCAGATACCGGGAGCTATGTAACCACATGTGCCTGCAATCGTGCTCCAATTAGAAGACTCTGGCTTAAGAAACTTGGCTATACCAAAATCTGAAACACTCGCTTTGAACTCAGAATCAAGTAAGATGTTTTTGCTTGTAATATCCCGATGGGCAATGGGTGGGGAGCAATCATGATGCATATAAGACAAAGCACATGCAACATCTTTCATGATTGCCCTTCGTTTAAGCCAATCCAATTCTGCTACAACATTATTCAAAATAGTGTGTAAATCCATCCTCTCATAATACTCATAGACAAGAAACTTAATCTGGGGTGAGGAACAATAGCCAAATAGTTTTACAATATTGCGGTGCCGAATTTGGGTTAGAGTGCGGATCTCATTGTAAAATGGTTGACTATCTAATGAAATGTCACCATCTTCTGAGTTAATTTTCTTTACAGCAAGAGTGATGCTTTCAGGTGCCATAACAGCTTTGTAAACTATTGCATGACCTCCCATTCCGATGCGGTATTTGTCATCGAAATTCTCTGTGACTCTTATAATGTCCTCGTATACATCTCTTCCATCAAAATTCCAAATAGAAAAAATAGCTTCTTTACGACAGCCATCAAGAATATTTTTGGACATTTTTTTTCTCCTTATTAATTGCTTGTGGTAGATCCCATAAAATACAAATAAGATAAATAAGGCCCCAAGTGATGATAAAATTGCTATCAGTTTAATCTTGTGTGATCTAATTGTCCCATTCTTATTTATAGGGATTGTATCACAGGAAGGCAAACCTTGTACTATTCCACAAAGGGCTAGATTGTGTATAAACCACTGTAATGGAGCATTTCGAAAAACATTATTGTTAGGTATTGGACCCTCCAACTGGTTGTATGATAAATCTATAGATATTAAGCTCAACATGCCACCCATGGAACGCGGAATTTGACCCGTTAGATTGTTGTGAGACAAATTAAGGTTAAGCAACATGACTAAGGTACCAAGTGTTGGTGGAACTTCCCCCACTAAGACATTTGAACTTAAATCTAGGAGATCCACTATGTGTACTAAATTTCCAATATTGGGAGGTATTTTTCCACTCAATCTATTATTGCCAAGGTTTAGTAGCTGGAGATTATTACAACTGCCAAGTTCTTTTGGCACTTCACCTGTGAGATTATTGTATGAGATATCAATAGATAAAATAGCAGTTAGCATTCCAAATTCTTTAGGTATACTTCCTTTGAGATTGTTGTTACTCAAATTTAGTATAGTCAATACTTTCAAATCAGCAATCTTTATTGGTATCACCCCTTCAAATAAGTTCGAAGAGAGATCAAGCTTTCCTAACATTGTTATTTTACCAATTTCTGGTGGTATGACTCCACTAAGTTTATTACCTGATACACTTAGATATGTCAAGTTGTGACACTGACCCCAATTAGATGAAAGCTCTCCTGACAATTGATTGTTGCTCAATTCAATATATGTTAGATTTGGGTAAATACCAAATTGTTCAGATATGTCTCCATTGAATTGGTTGTTTTCTAGTCTAGCCCTTATTAAGTTCGTACAGTTCTTCATGCTAATTTGGCCTTTAAATTTGTTATTAAAGAAAGCAATATGCTGGAGGCCGCCTCCTCTGCATATATCATGTGGTATAACTCCGGAAAAGTTGTTATTAAATAATGTTAGATCATGCAACTGTGGAAGTCTACCAATTTCAGAAGGGATCGATCCAGATAGGTTATTTTCAGAAAGATACATAGTGTGGACTTTACTGAAGTTTCCAAAAGTAGGAATTTCTCCGCTCAAAAAATTTTCCAATAGTTGGAGACTTCTAATTTCTGTAAGTTTGCCCAATTCAGAAGGGATTGGACCAGAGAGAGAATTTGCCCAAAAAAACAAGAAATATAGTTTAGTCAGGTTTCCAATACTAGATGGTATTGAACCAGAAATATTATTATTAGCGAGTCCCAATTGATTAAGGTTTGTGAGTCTGCCCAACTCTTCTGGAATAAATCCTGATAGCATGTTCTGGTCTGCGTAAAACTCTCCCAACTTTGTAAGATTACCCAAACACTTGGGGATAATCCCACTGAGATTGTTATCATAGATTCTGAGGGAAAGAAGATTGGAGAGCAGGCATATCGAAGGGGGGATTACTCCATTGATATTGCTACCAATAAGAGTGAAAGTAGTAAGGGTGGGAAACACTGAGAAATTGAAAGCATCTAAATTCCCAGCAAGGCCCATGCCATAAAGACCGATTTGAGTAATCACTTGCCTGTTCTTTTTTGTGGTGCTGCATGTGATTCCAGTCCAGTTGCAAGGGTTGACATGCTGGTTCCAGGATTGTAGCAGATCTTGAGTTTGGAGAGTGGATTTCCAATGGAGGAGAGCTCGCGCTTGGAAGGTGATCAGGGATGATTGCGCTAGTGGAAGTAGAAAGAAGAGTGATATGAGCAGGAGATGAAAATTCTTCATTCTGTTGCTAAAAAAGTTTGTTGTTAACATAACTTGGAAATTAATTAAGGGAAGATGCATGTGTTGGAGTGACTCAGGGTTACTCCCTGAGGCTTTTTATAGATAAATGCATGTGTTGGGAGCAGCATCCTATATATTTCCAATCAGAATAGCTATCAAAATAACACACCACTTAAAATCAAATGTACATATATAAACTAATTGCTTCTCACAGTCAAAATTCACAGGTTTTACAATAATAAAAAAATGTTAGAAACATAGCGTTGGATTTTCTGACAGATGAAAATTTATATAGTTCAATGAACTTTCATTCAGATATTAATGGCGAATGAAAATTAGTTTTCTACGTAGAAGGCCAAATTATCGTTGTACTATATAATAAAATTCTCATTAATTAAATCAATTAAAAATGAGGAAACAATGAAAATCATTAAGTGTTGGAAAATTAGTGCAGTGAAATGAAAATTTCCAGTACTACATACAAAGAAGACCAGCACATAGATTTGAAGTCGGTCAATGGGTGCGTGTTGGGTCGGCACTCGATATATCCAGAAACAAGTGATGTAATCCTGCACTTGTTCGTAGAAGAGGGGAGACTCAAAAGTCAGGAATGAAGACCAAGTCTCAGTCCTGGAAACACTTCACTGGTTTTTCCTCTGTGGGTACCCGGTACGCAGGTCCACTGAGTGTTGACTCACTGTTAACTGTACATCCATCAGCAAAGGAAATTTCTCTTCTTCTTTTCTTTCGAGTTTTATTCGACCCAACCGTTACGCACCCTGCAATGACTAAGCACTGACTGCTGCTTAATTGCTGGGACCAATATGCATTTTCTTCTCAAATACTATGAAAATGACCGAAATCCATTCATCTTGATATTAAACTCTGAAGCTAAACATATATACTGAGTTACATATTATTACTTGCTGGAAAAATTTAAGCAGACAGAAATCAATTGACAATTTAAGATTCTGATATAGCTTCATGGACCATGAAGATAATGGGTACCACCCCATGAATCCAGCCTTGCCAGTGCCACACGATGTCTAAGTTGGCACCGCGACATCAAGCAACATCATCTCCGCAAAAACCATGCTCCTCGTAATGACCATAGTATCGATCATCTTTTTTCTCATCTTTTTTGGCTATCCTGCTGTGAGGAATGGACTTAGAAGACGTCGACAGGCTAATTGGCGACAACCTCGATTAACCTTTTCAAACCGCCCCGAACCCAGCCCCCGCCGCCTCGATCAAAGTACAATTGACATGATTCCGGTGATTGAACTCTCTTTACCTGGAGGCGAAACAACCGAATTATGTGCAGTGTGTATCAGCGAGTTCATAGATGGGGAGAAAGTGAGGGTTTTGCCGCAATGCAGCCATCGGTTTCATCTTGAGTGCATTGATATGTGGGTCAACTCTCATTCTACTTGTCCACTGTGTCGCTCGGATGTCACGATAACTGCCAAGTCTGACGTACTGGAATTAGACAAGACACCAGTCACGGAATTCTACTCAGCATATTTGGAACAAAGCATCATAAATTGTCCGACAGAGGAAACACAGCGTACTGATCTCCGAGCAAACAATTGCTATGATCAGAACAGCGTATAAATCTAGCAAGATTTTCAATTGAATACTTGTATATATTAATATAGGGAAATTTTGATATTTATTATTTGAGTAATCATGTTTGTGTATATATAATAAAAAATGAATAGAAATACTGAAAGGTGTGAGAGGAAAGAAATGAAAAGGAAAAATATTTTGCAATATATATGTTCCTTTATTTCTTTTATCTTAAAATGAAGAAAAGAACTCCCATTTTTTAAAATCTGGCAGAGAGTATGATCATAGCCCCCATTGAAGTACTTTTTGTGATCTCTCCTGGCTATGAATAGTAGAAATTAGAAAACATGCATCTTCATATCTGAAGCAATTATTTGAGATACATAATTTGTGAAGAGGAATCTTCACCTAGAACTTAATTTACTAGTCTGTAAGTCTATAACTAACTTTGAATTGAACACAATAATTAATGTGCTTTTTTCTTCCTTGAATCAAGACTAAAGACTTACATTAAAGAGTCTTCTCCAGGGAAACGTCAGTGTTGACCACTACTCTAGTCTTCACCAATGAAAAGGGATTATTAAGCACAGAGTAACTTCTATATTTCATTCCAGTTATTTGTTGAATCCAATTAACTTGCCATATCATCAATTTAATAAAAAACGACCTGAATTTAAATTCCAAATAGATTATTTTTTTTTTTGTTCATCTTTCAAAAATCGTTAAAATAGTTAGGAATCTCCAAAAATAAAAAAATTACATCCAATGAGTTTTCAATATGGTCGAATCGGATTGGCCATCAAAGTTACGGTTGTTGAGATACGAATACATAACACGGAGGTCAGTTTGTTATGCATAACCTAACTCCAACCTAACTCCAAGGATATATAAGAGAAGCTTATATCATTTAAAAAGGAAAAAAAAAAAAACTATTTAGCACAGTAAGAAATGAGTATATATTTTTTAAAGAAAATCTTCTTGTCCCCTTTTTTTGTCCTCTTAAATGTTTTCCACCAAAATTCTATTAAGGATAATAGTTCAAGATTCAGATTTTCACTATTTACATTTTTATTTTGACTCTAAAACCCAAATCCCACCACTATTTAATAGTCATATTTGTTGTATCATAGCGTTATGGTAAATAACTGTCTGTGTAAATCTGGTGTTAATACTTAGGGAAACTTGTCAAAATGCCACTCTAAAACTTGGGACTTGTCAAATTGCCATTGCAAAGTTTTTGTTTGTAAAATTTCCACTCAAAAACTCATGTTCTTGTCAAAATGTCATTATACCAATATTTTTATTCATTTTAATTAAAAAATATTCTTTAATCATATGTATACTTTAATATTTTCCATAAACCCTTATACACACCCTTACTCATCACTTTCGCCCCAGATTCCTGTGCTCAAGATACTCCAAAATTCATCACTTCAAAATTTTGTTTGTATGCCACTATTATGCTCAAAATTTCTTTTGTATTAAGCAAATCTTGGTACGCACCGGAGTGGATCGACAGCATGCCGGAGTGGTTCCATTCGACGACGTGGCAGAGTGGTTCGACGACGCGCCGGGGCTTGCAATGGTGGAGGGTGGCAGAGTTGTTGCTAGTTGGGCGGCCAAAAGAAGCTGCTAGCTCGAGTTCAGGGAAGAAACCAACATAAATCAATTGGAATAGATATGAAGGGTAGTTTTGTCTTTTCATGATAAATTATTAATTTTCAATTTTAAATAGAGTATAATGACATTTTGGCAAGAGCATTAATTTTGTAGTGACAATTTTGCAATCAAAAATTTTGGAGTGACAATTTTACAAGTCTCAAGTTTTAGAGTGGCATTTTGACAATTTTCCCTAATACTTAATACCCATCGGGGTGTTCATACCTATTCGTCTGGGTGTTCATAGTCGATGTATTTGGTGTTCATACCTACGCATCAAATATTCTGCATGGGCAATCAAAGATTCCATGTACTGGTGAATGATTCTGTTAGGACCGATCCAAGATTCCACGTTCTAGTGAATGACCGTCCGTCCTAACTTAAGTGTTTATAGAATGTATTGCAGGGTGTTCATATATATTACATTGGGTGTTCATACCTTATGTACAAGATAGTGTACTGACGAAGGACATTTAAGGGAGATTTTTCTTAGGAGACAGTTAGCATACCTCTAATAGTAATAAAAATAGCAATTAAAAAAAAATACAAACCATTCTCTAGCCCATAAAGACAATAGAAGAACATTTTGAGCAAAACATGCATGCCAATAGGAACTTTCGTGATGGGTAACAGTTGCTTGATTGCGTTTAAGCCTAGTAAATGGAATAGGCCCAAAAAAATTTGAGCTTGTTCATCTGAAATTTTCTGAGATGATCAAATTAATATCCGAATCCTATTTCCAATTTTCCATAAATTATGCACTTTTGGACTCCGTATACTTCACCATTTATTTGCAAACCAGCAGCTTAGATGGTTCAGGTAGTCACTCTTTCTGACATTTCATAAGATGAACCACCTTCGCCTCTACTGCTTGCCGTTTCGCAGCAGGGGCGCCGCGGAGCCAGCCCCTGCAACAAGCTAGGACACCTATATAAACTATCATTAAGAAACTATATATATATATATATATATATATCGACAAAAAAAAAAAAACTTGCTGTAAAGGAAGGTTTCTAGGATAACATTACCAATTTACCATACTAAATTCGCGCTATCCAGTGTTCCTTCGATCCAAGAGTTACTGGCGGGCAGAGAGGGCACGCGGATCAGCGGAGCCAGAGCCTGGAGGCTGCAGAGAACTGGGTAGGATCTGGAAGAAGGTAGGTTGATACAGGCCCAATCACCAATCAAGCCCAGGCACTCATGCTTTATTACCTCAATTTTTAATGGGCTCCATGCAGTACTATTTTTACCATGCAGCTGAAATGGGTCAGCTGGTAGTCGCTCACTCTCTCTGGCATTTCATAAGATGAACCACCTTCGCCTCTACTGCTTGCCTTTCTCACCAGCATTTAGGTTGAGCTTTCTTACCAAAGTTGAAGCCTCGTTAGAGGAGTGCTTATCCTCTGCTGCGCAGTATTGTATTGCGCAGAGAATCAACGATGTGGATTCGGGGGAGTTTTTTGAGATTGAGTTGCATGAATCTTAAAGCGAATCCAACGGCCAGAGTACTGCACAGTAATTTACTGTGCAGTAGAGGATATGAATTGTCGTTAGAGCCAGTCAACAGCGCACACAAGATGTTCAATTAATTGCCTGAAATTTCAATGCATCCTCTCAAGTGTTACCAGATTTCAGCACAGCAATCCATCAGAGCTTGGCAGTTCAATGGTAATTTCTTCTCATAACTAAGCTCAAGCCTCACTAATTTCATTATCATGTGTTGAGTATGGAGGCACTAGCTATAACAATATTTTCTATTATATCTCAAAATATTGTTACAACTACTACTTAAATACTAAACCTCCATATACCCCTAGCTTCTTACTACAACCTAACCTCCAATTCACTACTATCTCTTGCTTGGTTTGCTTCATCCAACTCCACACCCCTATTTATACTAGTTCTATGGAGAATTCTAGAACCTAGATATTTTTCCATAGATATTTTTATAGATAATTCTAGACCTAAGATATTTTTCTTATATCCATAATGTTCTAGATTATTCCTAAGAAATATCTAAACACCACATTACTCTAGATAATTCTTGATCTTGAGCTTGATGGGCTTGGGCCTCAGCGTTGATTCTCAACACTCCCCCTCAACGCTGACTTTGTACTATTCCGATTTTGGTACTCCGCGTCCATCCGGATCATCATACTTGCAACCTCGCCTTTGTGCTCGTTGAGCTTGGCACTCCTCAGTTATTTGCGATCGAACTTCCCGATGGACTTCTTGAACCCGCTTTACTAGTGGTCCCGGCACTAGTCTTCGTCGAGGTCCGACTTCTCGACGGATCACCGGACGGGCTGTAACTCCTTGCACCAACTCACGTCCTTCAGCTATAGTGACACTTCTATATGTCATCCTGACAGCATCACCCTCCTTGGTGATGACTTCCACCTTGGCGCTCTCTTGTGGCTTCTCTTCATCAGCCACGATGCAGCTTATAATTTCGGCCTCTTTTACGACTTTGGTCTCCTCATCGACCAATTCTTTAATTGGTTCTTTAAAAAACAATGACTCAAAGTCAGTTCTATTTTCATACTTACTTACCTCTTTGACATCTTTGATGTCTTCCATGAACGATGACTCGGAACTGATCTCTTCCTCCTCGAGATCACTGGCCTCCTCGACATCTATGCCATTGATGAAGGACCGCGATTCGACGTCTTCTTCCTCAAGCTCATCAACTTCTACAATGTCTCGTATATTGTCGATGGGCCAAGCCTCGATGTCGATCTCTTCTTCATCTTCTATGGCATCTTCTTCATCTTTGATCGGCCACGACTCCATGTCGAACTCCTCTTCCTCTGGCTCATCAACCTCAGCAACCTCTATGCCAACTACCGACTGTATTCCAACAGTCGCCACCCGCGTCCCAATCTTCTTCATATGGGACCTCCTCCGGCACCATCTCCACTGTGGTCACCGCGAGGCTTTCTTCATCTTCCTATGATTTGCAGCAGTGAGTGCTACTTCTGCATCCCACTCTTCTTCACAACCACTGCTCTCATGGACAATGTCTTGGCTTCTTGAGGTCGCCACATTACCATGGCCTTTCTTCTTCTTTCGCCAGCAATCTCGTGCATAATGCCCTCTTTTGCCACAATTATAACATCGATCGTCATCGTCTTCATTGTCATCGGATGAGTCTCGAGCTCCCCCTGAAGAATTAGTCTTCTCTTTAGGCCTTCGTTGCTGGCTAGACCTTCCTTCGGGTCTACCTCTTGACTTTCGGTCAGGTCGACTCGTCTTTCGGTTGCTGAACAAGGCCTCTTCTTCTTGCTTCAACGAGACTCCGGCCATTTGCTTCACTAGAGCCTCCTGGTTTGCGAGCATATTCTCCAGCTCCAATAGTGTTGGCTGCGTTGGCCAACCTTGGACGGCTGCTATGAACCCGCTGTACTCGGGTCTTAGCCCATTGATGAGAATCCTTCTCATCCTTTGCTCGCTGATCTTTTCTTCAGGGTCTATTTGAGCAATCTCACTACAAAGAGATTTTACTTTTGTAAAGTAATGGTTAATCATCATCTTACCTTGTGAGATTGTCATGAGCTCCTTCTCAAGTAGTTGGAGGCGCGCGTCGTTCTTCTTTGAGAAGAGTGTTGCTAGGGTATCCCAGGCTACCTTCGGCGTGGGCGCTTCTCTGATGTACTCCAGTAGCTCGTCTTCAACGGCTGTCCTGAGTACAAACATTGCCTTCCCAGCCTTGATTCGCCATTTCCGCAGAGTTTCGGCTTGCTTCTCCACGGACAGAGTTTCGGCTGGCTTCTCTGAAGCCTTCTTCTTTTTCGTTTTGGGGTCAGCAACCTGTTCCGATACCGTCTCTTCTACGGTATCAACTTTCGACGGGGTCGTCTCAGACCCGCCTACTACCTCCCATAGGTCCTGCCCTTGGAGGTAGGACTCTATGCATGCCTTCCAATATATATAATTACTAGAATTCAATTTCTTCATTCCACCAATCGTACCTGAGAAATCCATGGCTTCAACTAGGACGGCCGACGTCTAGTAAGCCTTCTTGAAGATTTCTCCTCCACCGCACTTCGCAGTCCCGGACTGTCGTCAAGCTGCGGCTCCTTCGACAACTTGTCGATACCACTATATTGACTGGCGGAACACCGGCAGAATTCCGGCTCTATGCTTGACCCCTACCACCGACTCTGAACAAGCTCCGACAACTCCGGCTCTGATACCAGATTGTTGAGTATGGAGGCACTAGCTATAACAATATTTTCTATTATATCTCAAAATATTGTTACAACTACTACTTAAATACTAAACCTCCATATACCCCTAGCTTCTTACTACAACCTAACCTCCAATTCACTACTATCTCTTGCTTGGTTTGCTTCATCCAACTCCACACCCCTATTTATACTAGTTCTATGGAGAATTCTAGAACCTAGATATTTTTCCATAGATATTTTTATAGATAATTCTAGACCTAAGATATTTTTCTTATATCCATAATGTTCTAGATTATTCCTAAGAAATATCTAAACACCACATTACTCTAGATAATTCTTGATCTTGAGCTTGATGGGCTTGGGCCTCAGCGTTGATTCTCAACATCATGTAAAGTGAAACTTAATTTCCATGTTTAAGCACATTGGAAAATTTTAATTCAAGACTGGAACAACACAAATCAAAACAAAAATTGTCAAGCCGAAAATGTGTGGGCCTCTGCGTGCAATGATACAGATCTTGTGAATATTAATCTTGGTTCACATGACATTTTTTTACAAAGAGGCCTTGTAGTTATATGATATGCGTGCATAGAGCATTTTCAAATACAAAACAAATAAAATATGAGCATATACATACCATACAAATAAGCTAAATATAATCTCCCAATTACATGGCAGCGTTTTCGAGAAAAAAAAAAACAGCAACAACATGTGCAATCAGCCGGTTCTCCATTCAATTCTAGATAATGTTCACCACCTCTTGCATTGTTGGGCGAATTGAAGGGTCATTGTTCAAGCACTGACATGCAATTTGCATCATTTTGACAATTTCATTGACAACCTGCCCTACAGGAGGCTCAACACGGGGGTCAAGGACATCTTCAAGTCTAATTTCTTCTTCACTTGAGACGAGTAGATTAATCATATCTCCAGGGTGCTTTCCCATAAGCAGCTCCAACACAACGACTCCAAAGCTATATACATCGCATTTCGTAGTCATCCTCATTGTGTAAGCCAGTTCTGCTCAGAATACAATTTTTGAACATTTTGAAGTTCAAATAACTAAAAAGTATCATAATATAATAACACAAAAGGAGTATAGATATTCAGATACCTGGAGCTATGTAACCACATGTGCCTGCAATCGTGCTCCAATTAGAAGACTCTGGCTTAAGAAACTTGGCTATACCAAAATCTGAAACACTCGCTTTGAACTCAGAATCAAGTAAGATGTTTTTGCTTGTAATATCCCGATGGGCAATGGGTGGGGAGCAATCATGATGCATATAAGACAAAGCACATGCAACATCTTTCATAATTGCCCTTCTTTTCGGCCAATCCAATTCTACTACACCATCATTCAAAATAGTGTGTAAATCCCTCCTCTCATAATACTCATAGACAAGAAATTTGTTCTGGGGTGAGGTACAGAAGCCATATAGTTTTACAATATTGCGGTGCCGAATTTGGGATAGAGTACGGAGTTCATTGTAAAATACTTCATTATCTAGTGAAGTGTCAGCATCTTCTGAGTGAATTTTCTTCACAGCGACAATACAATTTTCTGGGGTTAAAGTTGCTTTGTAAACAATTGCATGACCTCCAATTCCAATACAATACTTCTCATCAAAATTTTCTGTGGCCCTTATAATATCCTCATATATGTCCCTTCCATTAAAATTCCATATGGAAAAAATGACTTTTCTAGTGAAGTCATTGAGACTATTTCTCAACATTTTTCGTTTTCTTATTAAATGCTTCAGATGGATTGCCAAAAGTATAAACAGGACAAATAAAGAACCAAAAGAAGATATAATTGCAATCAATGCTACCACCAGTGATCTAGTTGAACCATTATTTTTTGTAACGATTGTAACACAAGGAGGCAAACCTTGTATTGTGCCACAAAGGCCTAGATTATGCAAAAACCATCGTAACTTGGTTTTCTCAAATAATTTGGTATCAGGAATTGGACCCTCAAGTTGGTTGTATGATAAATCTATAGATGTTAAGCTCAACATACCATTGATGGAATTTGGGATCTGACCGGTAAGATTATTGTGCGACAAATTAAGATATTGCAAATTGCTCAAGCTGCCAAGAGTTGGTGGTATTTCCCCTGTTAAAAAATTTGAGCTTAAATCTAGGAAATATATTAAGCTTGCTAAATTTCCGAAATGAGATGGAATCTTTCCACTCAATCTATTATGGCTAAGGTTTAATGATTCAAGTTTAAAACAATCTCCTAGTTCCCCGGGAATTTCATACATTAAATCGTTCGACGATATGTCAATGCTAGCTATATTAGGTAACATCCCCAATTCTTTCGGTATATTTCTTATGAGACTATTGTCACTCAAATTTAGTTCAATCAGGTTTTTTAGATTACCAAGCTCTGTGGGAATTTCCCCTTCAAGTGAATTTAATGATAGATCAAGCTTTACTAGCTTACTTAAACCACCAATTTCTGGTGGTATAACCCCACTAAGATTGTTTTTTGATAAAAACAGGGATGTTAAATTGTGGCATTGACCCCAGTTGGATGAAATCTTTCCTGAAAATTGATTGTTGCTCAAATCCATATAATATAGATGCTTATAAATCCCAAATTGGTTAGATATGTCTCCATGAAATTGGTTGTTCTCCAGTCTAACTCTCTTTAAGGTAGTGCAGTTCTTCAGGCCACTTGGAATAGGACCTTCAAATTTGTTATTGGCCAAAGCAATGTTCTCAAGTGCTCCTCCTTTACAAAGATTAGTCGGTACAACTCCACAAAGATTGTTACCCAGCAAGTCAAGTCTTATTAAATGCCTAAGTCCACCAATTTCAGAAGGAATTGGTCCGGAAAGGTTATTATGATGAAGAGATAGAATGTTTAAATCAGTTAAGTTTCCTAGAGAAGTTGGAATTTCACCCCTCAAAAAATTTTGTGATAGATCTAGATCAATGATTTTTGCAAGTCTACCTATCTCTGAAGGGATTACTCCACTGAGCTCATTACTCGCAATACGTAAAGCGTTGACATTAGTTAAGTTTCTAAGGGCAGTTGGAATTTCACCGCCCAAAGAATTTCCTGATAGTTCTAAATCTATCATTTTTGTAAGTCTGCCTATTTCCAGAGGAATTACTCCACTGAGCTTATTACCCGAAAGATATAAATTGTTGAGATCAGTTAAGTTACCAAGAGTTGCAGGAATTTCACCACTCAAAAGGTTGCCTGATAGTTCTAGACTTGTAATGCCTATAAGTTTGCCAATTTCAGGAGGGATTGATCCAGACAAATTGTTTCCCCAAAGATACAAATGATAAAGTCTAGTTAAGTTTCCAATATTAGATGATATTGAACCAGATATGACGTTATTAGCGAGCCCTAATTCACCTAGGTTTGCAAGCCCCCATAATTGTTCAGGTATAAAACCAGAAAGTTTGTTGTCATCTACATAAAAAACTTCCAACTTAGTAAGATTACCCAAACACTTGGGAATATTCCCACTAAGATTGTTTTCATATAGTCTGAGGGAAAGCAGATTGGAGAGTAGGCATATTGACGGAGGGATTACTCCATTGAGATTACTACCAACAAGAGTAAAAGCGTCAAGGGTGGGAAATACTGAGAAATTGAAAGCATCCAAATTCCCAACAAGGCCAATATTGCTTAGAACGATTTGAGTAATCACTTGCCTGTTCATTTTGGTGGTGCTGCATGTGATCCCGGTCCAGTTGCAAGGGTTGACATGCTGGTTCCAGGATTGTAGCAGATCTTGAGTTTGGAGAGTGGATTTCCAATGGAGGAGAGCTCGTGCTTGGAAGGTGATCAGGGATGATTGTGCTAGTGGAAGTAGAAAGAAGAGTGATATGAGCAGGAGCTGAAAACAGCTCTTCATTCTGTTGCTAAAGTTTGTTGTTAACATAATTTGGAAATTAATTAAGGGAGGATGAATGTATTGGGGTGACTCAGGGCTACTCCCTGAGGCCTTTTATAGATAAATGTACTAAGAACTGTTCTTCGCCTATAGCTAGTCAATTGGACTGACTGCCAGCTGCATAAATGCCAGGAATATTTATCTCAGCCTTTGTGTATTGAGGACGGATCCATTGACAATGATTTTTTTTAATAATCTTGACAATTACATTTTTCAAAAATTTTTAAAAAATCACAAGAAATCTTAAAATTAGAAAAAGTTTACATAAATATTACTTAACTTACAAATTGATTATGTTTCCGATTATATTCGATTTAAGTAACATTTGATAGCTCTTTAAATACCCGTTAAAAAATGTAATAAGGCATCAAACGATATACAAATTGATTGAAACTTGAAATATCATCAATCAATAAGTTAAGTAATGCATCCATAAAAAAAATTTTATTTTTAAGATTTTTTATGAATTTTTATAAATTTTTTAAAGACTTTATTGTCAAAATTGTCAAAATAAACATTGTCAATGATCCCTCCTCTTGTGTATTTGCTTTGTATATTGCTCTAAAAATATAAGATATATATACATATCCGAAAGAGTAAGAGCTAGCGTCCACCATTTTTACTTATCCATCGGTCCACCGTATTTTCATTGAACAGATCGATATCATTTTTGAGTAAACATTTATATGTTTCCGATCAATATATATTATTTTTCAGTGAATAGATACACTATAGTTTCCAGTGAACATTTATGCGACTGTAGTAAGCACATGTGTGCACGTGGTGTGTTAGAACTGTGAGAGGGGTGGATGGGTGACCTACTTTATAGAGGTGGACTCTACATATTTTTCTATCCAAAATTGATAACTGCATGCAGATCTTTGATAGATTGACAAAACTCAGTAATTGGCATCCAATTTGACATGAAAATTGTAGTCACACTCCATTAATGCAATTATATCAAATTGGAAGATTATAGAAAACAGCCTTCAATTTTTGTAATTGAATATTTCTATGCAGCTGTCTGGAATATAGAACTGTACATCGAGGTCATCGGCGATCGATCGATCGATTACCTTTTCTTCTATTGATAAATTGATTAAATTCATATTTTCTCTAGTAGTAGACGTAAAACTACAACGGGTTACAATACTAAATGTGGGAGCAGCATATATCCTATATATTTCCAATCAGAATAGCTATCAGAATAACACACTACTTAAAATCAAATGTACACGCGTATATAAACTACTAGCTTCTCGCTGTCGAAATTGACAGGTTTTACAATAATAACAAAATGTTAGAATTAAAAATAGCGTTGGATTTTCTGACAAATGAAAATATAATCAAATGAGAAAAAAAATGAAAACCGTTTAAGTGTTGGAAACTTGGTGCAATATGAAATGAAACTTTGCAGTACTGCAGATATACTAAGAAGACCAACTAGCTAGCACAGACTTGAAGTCGTTCAGTGGGTGCGTGACAGGTGGAGTGCTATCCTCTAACATATGGTATGTGCCATTCTTCACATGGGCCATTGGATCACCTCAGGATTTGGGCCAGCACGAATCTCGAGGGAGATCCAACGGCCTATGTGAAAAATGGTACATACCAAATGTTAGGAGATGTGAAATCGCGTGGGACAGTTGGGTCGGCACTCGATGGAGAAAAAAGTGATGTAATAGAATCCTGCACTTTTGTGAGTCTGAAGATTGACTTACTTTGTCGTCAACCTGATTGGGACACCGCATTTTATATATATGCTTGTCACACTGAAATATATACATTATATATACAAGTCCGATGGGGGTCCGTGGAGAACACTCTTTACATATTATGTAGTCGTCACTCGTCACTACTGAAGTCTTGAGTCTTCTTGATCGTTGTCCAAAAAATTCTCTTAGTATATAGACGCAATTAAAAGCAGCTTGTAGCTAGGAAGGTTCTGAGTCGTCTCCCCTCAATTCCCTTCATACACATATGCATGTCCTCTTCATATCTCAAAGAATTAATTTCTACATACATATACTCTTTGAATGATTTTACTATTCATTCAATCGAATTGTTATATGCCATTTAATTTTTTTATTAGAAACATGACATCGAATGGTAAATATATGGAAGTCACTTTTTGGTAAGGCTCCTTATTTATTGAGATTGCTTATAGAAAATATAAAAATAGCCTACAAAATCAGGGTGGCCAATTGATTCTATTTTCAAATTTGATTCCTCTAAATAATTATCATACACTGAATTTGTACTACATTTTATACTAAATCTTATGTGAGGATGGATCCGGTAACCATGGGTACTGGTACACATTGTAATTATTTCATTATTTGCACTTAAACTGAAAATCTAAACCGTTGGATATATTATAAATGATCTCAATAATATATGCACAAAAATGATGTAAATTTAAAATTGTTTCGGTAGTCATTAAGAGAGGAGAAAAACCCATAAAACTTGAATATTTAATTTATTCTTAATGCTTGATACATATATAGATAAAATTAAAATAATATATTTTTGTGTACACATAAAACATGATATATACAACATAATCTATCAATTTGTTTTATTATTTAAGAGGTTAAAATGTAACTTCTAAGATTTAGTTTCGTTATCACCAACCGGTCATAAAAAATATGGTTATTTGATCCTTCCTCATCTTGTACATATCCTGAATTTTGGGTGCACAACATTCAAATTGGCATGACTTTTCAGGCCATGTCTCTAGGAAAATGGCCTAAGCTTACTAGGCCATTTCCCCTGTATGAATGCCTGACAATACATTGTATGAACACTCAAATTATGGTGGTGGCCTCATTGAATATTAGAATGTGAAATCTTAGTTGTCCCACTCAGAATCTCAGATGGGTAGATATAAACATCTGGATGTATCGACTATGAATACCCCATCATAAAAAGTATCCACACCCCAACATTTGTTTATCTATAATCTAGATATGAATATACCAAATTTGTTCGGACAGTTATTTACCATAACGCTATCAAGCAAACAGGTAGATTTTGTTATATACTTAAAAAGATTATATGCATCTATATAGTTCACACAAATAAATAAATGTAGTTGAGCACAAATAAAGTGGTATAGTTTGAGGGTGGACAGCGCAAAAGGTGGGTACAGTGGATAGAACATGCTAAATTGAGATTTCCTTAAAAAGGTAGATACGAAATTAAGTTGGCAGATCTCATTAGTTGGATGGTAACTTTTCTTCTATTTTGTACATCTGTTAAAAAATGAACAGTTGTTAATGAGATATGTGCAATCATATGTATATCAACTTTTTTTATTTTTTAGACAAAGGTAAGGGCTAAGTTACTCAAATTTAAATATTTATAAAAGACTCTCAATCCGAAATTCGAACCTGCAACCTCCTACACATCCTACGTAGATAGTGTTACCTTTAGGCATGCTAGACCAATACGCTAAAAGGAATTGATTGTTTGACTTGAGTTGACCTCCAAATTACCTCCTCATAAATGTGTTCACTAACGTGTCTACCAGGATTCTCTTCCATTCCGAAAGTGAGACATTTGTTTATAGGTGAGCATAGGACAATTTCTTAGTGACAAGTTTACGGTAAAATCCAAATATTTCACCTGCATGCGCCATAGAAATTGGAATTAAGCTACTAATCAACAATTCTGTTTCATTCCGATAAATATAGAAAATAGATGAAAACAAAAAAGGATTGTGATGAGAATGAAACTTATTCTGATCCAGAACTAAGTGTTTTCAGCAGTGTTGCTCTTCTGTTGATGATAAGTTGAGATGTAATTAGACAGACTTCTTAACGGTCTAAATAATTTCGCTTTGATGTATATCAAATAAAACTTAATTTGGGTTAAATTTTGAATAAAGTGAATCTATATGTTTAATTAAGTAAATGTTTGTGAAGGACTTTTCTATTTCATGTTATTTTTATTAACTTGGGTTTGTTGATAAGGTTATCAAATTTCATGGATGTCAGATGGCACTGGTTAAGATTTTAACGTAGTAAACCTAGCTATATAATTAACAATAATTAAATTTGTGAAGTGTTTTCTAATTTTATGATTTTTTTTTGTTGATTTGGATATTATTGTTAAGGTTATCAAATTTAATAGTTTTTAATTAAGAGATCTTCCATTGTTTTGTTTTTCTTGAGCTATGCAATATTGGAATTATTTATGAAGATCGTCCCTCTTATTGATGTTAGCTTAATAATTAACTTCTGTTTACTATTTCAAGCACCACCATAAATTTTTGGTACAATCAAGCAAATGAAAGATTGATGGTAGAGGGTTCAAAATCCGGATGAGGGTCATTATAGACATTTAAATATGACTGGCTTGACCCTCATCTTTTATATCAGGACGGAAAAAATAATAAAGCTGTGCTCCAAGTACACAATTCAGCCCATAAATAAAGATTAAAAGGTATGCTAACTGTCCCCTAAGAAAAATTCCCCTTAAATGTCCCACGTCAGTACACCCTCTTTTACGTAAGGTATAGACACCCTAATATAATAGATCTGAACACCCGACAATACATGGTATGACACTCAAGTTAGGGCGTATGGTTATTAATCAGAACGTGAAATCTTGGATCAGTCCTAAAAGAATTATTCATTAGAACATAGAATCTTGGATGGTCAATGCAAAATCTTCGATGCCTATGTATGAACACCAATTACGTCGATTATGAACACATCATCGTGGGACGTATGAACACCCTAACGGATAGATATGAACACCAAATTTGACTATTAAGTGGTGGGACCTAACTTTTAGAGTCAAAATAAATGTGTAATTAGTGAGAATCTGAATTTTGAACTAGAATTTTAATAAAATCTTGGTAGGGACCTTTAAGGGGGACAAAATAAGAGGGACAAGAAGATTTTCTCAAAGATTAAATAATAGTATACTAATATAAAATCTGGAACATATAAAAGGGAGGGATTCATATCCTCTGTAGTGCTGCAAGTTGTAGGTCAAAGAATCTCAGCCCTTCGTTCAAATCAACGAGTGATATTATTTTGCAAGTTTTATCACTTGAGCACCCTTAACAACACTTTTCTGCAGGTCAGGTAGGTACGTAGTCACTCTTTCTTGTATTTCAAAGGATATGGCAACCTTCGCCACTTTCGCCAGTGGTTTATTAACGAAATGCTTTTCCCCACCAGCATTCACCATAAAATTTTTCTACTGCAAGATTGAAGTCTCATGAACCAGTCAAAAATTCACACAATCTCGAGTAATTGCTTGAAATTGCAATGCATACTTACGAGAGTTACCAGCTTTCAGCATATCAATTAATCTGATGTGGGCAGTTTTATAGCAACATATCGATCGCCATTGTTCCATTCAAAAGGTAATTTCTTCTCAGAATTAAATTGCAGTGGCGCAGGTTAATTTCATTACTGCAAGAGGATATTTAGAAACTTTTGATTATCATGTGAAAGTGGAACCCCGGTTAAAGCCAATTGGAAATATTGATTTAAGCTTGGCACGTACACGAATCAAAGTGAAAATGGTCATGCCGAGAATGTGAGGATCAGCCTCCTCCGCAAACTTTTATGATATTAACAAATCTTGTGAATCTTACAATAACTTTTTTAAATGACAAAGATGCTTTGTAGATTTCGATATGTATACACAAAGCACTTTCAAAGAAAAAAAAAGTAAAAATGAGCATATCGTATTCACGTGAGCTCTAATATCCCAAATTAAATAACAATGTTTAATTTCCTAGAAATCTAGCGGCAACCACATATACTTCTACAACATGTGCAATAAGATGGTTCTCATTCAATTCTAGATAGTGTTCACCACCTCTTGCATTGTTGGACGGAGAGAAGGATCGTGGTTCAAGCACTGACATGCAATTTGAATCATTTTGACAATTTCATTGACAACAGGCCTTACTGGAGACTCAACACGAGGGTCGAGGACATCTTCAAGTCTAATTTCTTCTTCACCTGAGATGAGAAGATTGATCATATCTCCAGGGTGCTTTCCCATAAGCAGCTCCAATGCAACGACTCCAAAGCTATATACATCACATTTCGTAGTCATCCTCAATGTGTAAGCTAGTTCTGCATAATAGTATTTTCAACAATTTACATGGAAGTTCATTTTAAAGAAATACATTAGAACACACGTACATTAATAAGGGAGTTAAATTTACATATACCTGGAGCTATGTAACTGCATGTTCCTGCAAGTGTGCTCCAATTAGAAGACTCTGGCTTAAGAAACTTGGCTGTACCAAAATCTGAGACGCTAGCTTTGTACTCAAAATCAAGTAAGATGTTTTTGCATGTAACATCCCGATGGACAATGGGTGGGAAGCAGTCATGATGCATATAAGACAAAGCGCACGCTACATCTTTCATGATGACAATCCTTTTCAGCCAATCCAACTCCCCTACTACTTCATTGTTCAAAATACTGTGTAGATCCTTTCTCTCATAATACTCATAGACAAGAAATTTATTTCCAGGTGAGGAACAATAGCCAAATAGTTTAACAATATTGCGATGCCGAATTTGGGTTAGGGTGCCGATCTCATTGTAGAATGTTTCACTATCTAGTGAGGTGTCACCATCTTCTAAGTTAATTTTCTTCACAGCGACAATGCATTCTTCTGGGATTATAGTTGCTTTGTAAACAATTGCATGACCTCCAATTCCTACGCGGTACTTCTCATCAAAATTACTTGTAGCTCTTATAATATCCTCATATACGTCTCTCCCATCAAAATTCCAAACAGAAAAAATGTCTCTACTACGTGTGGCATTGAGGCTATTTATTATCATTTTTCTTTTTCTTATTGAAAATTTCCAAAAGATACCCAAAAGTACGAACAAGATAAATAAAGCACCGATAGAAGATAGGATTGCTATGAATTTTATCATGTGTGATCCAGCTGAGCCATTCTTATTTATTGTGGTTGTACCACATGGAGGCAAACCTTGCACTATGCCACAAAGATCTAGATTTTGTATAAACCATTGTAATGGAGCGTTTTGAAATACTTTATAGTTAGGTATTGGACCCTCTAGCCGGTTATATGATAGGTCTATTGACAATAAACTCAACATGCCATTCATAGAAGATGGGATTTGACCGGTTAGATTATTATGAGAGAGATTAAGGTTTTGCAACGTGGTCAAGGTGCCAAGTGTTGGTGGTATTTCTCCTATTAAATAATTTGAACTTAAATCCAGGAGATATAGTAAGTGTATTGAGTTTCCAAAAGAAGAAGGAACATTTCCACCCAATCTATTATTGGCAAGGTTTAGCATCTCAAGATTAGCACAATTGCCAAGTTCTTTTGGCACTTCACTCGTCAAATTGTTGTATGACATGTCAAGACTAATTAAAGCAAATAATATCCCCAATTCCTTTGGTATTGTTCCATTAAGACGGTTGTGACTCAAATTTAGGTTGGTCAATTTATTTAATTTACCAAGCTCCATCGGTATCACGCCTCCTATTAAATTTGACGACATATCAAGCCCTTCCAACGTATTTAAATTACCAATTGTTGGTGGAATAACTCCACTAATTCTGTTGTTTGATATACTTAAATATGTTAGGTTGTGACTCAGGAACCAATTAGAAGAAAGCTCTCCTGAAAGTTGGTTGTTGCTCAAATCTATGTAACGTAAATGCTTGTAAATCCCAAAATGGTCAGATATATCTCCATGAAATTGGTTGTTATCTAGTCTGACTCTTATTAAGTTAGTACAATTCTTTATGCTACTAGGAATTAGACCTTCAAATTTGTTATTAATTAAACCAATATATCGGAGTACTCCTCCCGAGCATATATCATCCGGTACAACTCCAGAAAGGTTGTTATCAGATAATTCCAGATATAGTAACTGTTTAAATCTACCAATTCCTAAAGGTATTGACCCATATAGATTATTTTCAGCAAGGTACAAATATTTTATATTAGTTAAGTTTCCAAGAGTGGTAGGAATCTCACCACTCAAAAGGTTATGTGATAGCTCTAGGTTTAATATATTTGCTAGCATGCCGATTTCATTTGGGATTGGTCCGGACAAGTGGTTGCCCCAAAGGAAAAAAATTTCAAGCTTTGTCAAATTTCCAATACTTGTTGGTATCACACCAGAAAGCTGATTCGCAGACAAATCCAATTCAATAAGGCCTGTGAGCCTTCCTAATTCCCCAGGTACAGAACTGAGAGCATGTTCCCGTATGCACTAAGAAGTTTCAACTTGGTAAGATTACCCAAACACACAGGAATGGTCCCACTAATATTATTTATAAAGAGGCCAAGATATACAAGTTTTGAGAGCAAACATACTGACGGAGGAATTACACCACTGATATTATTAACACCAAGATTGAGACTTCTAAGGGATGGAAGATCTGAGAAATTAAAAGCATCCAAATTTCCAAAAAGGCCCATATTGTACAGAAGGATTTGAGTGATCACTTGCCTGTTTTTGTTGGTGGTACGGCATGTGATCCCGGTCCAATTGCATGTGTTGACATGTTGGTTCCAAGATTGAAGTGCATCTTGGGTTTGAAGAGTGGATTTCCATCGGAGGAGAGCTTGTGCTTGAGATGTGAGAGATGAATGGGCCATGGGGATTAGAAGGAAGAGTGAAAAGAGCAAGAGCTGAATGCCCTGCATTGTGTTGCAGAGAGTTGTTAATGTGATTTAATTCTCAAGCGATCGATGTGGATGATTTGCTCTGGAGATAATTAGCGTTACTTAAGGTGGTTTATTTATAGAGGTGCACTTGAACGGTTGTTGCTTAATTGCCATAGTATACATGGATTGAATCTAAAATGAACAAAATTCCACAATTGACTTGCAGTTGGACTGAAAGAAATTAATTACCTCCACTTCGTGATCATCGATCAATAGTTCGATACTAGTTTTTTAATCGAAAACAAGAATATCCTCAAATTTCTTTCTTATCTTTTATTTATAATTGATTATAAATTTTTGAACCATTGGATACATCAATACAATAGTATATTTCTACATATCGAAATCTCATAGAAATCAAAATTTAAAATTTTTAGAGATTGTTAACCATTTTTAACGATTTTTGAAAGATGACAAAAAAATAATATTAATAAAATAATCCATTTGGAATTTAAATTCAGGGTCGTTTTTTCAAAAATCTTTAAAATAGTTAGAAATTAAAAAAAAATTCAAAAATAGAAAAATTTTGGAACTTTTTAGGATGACCTCAAAATAATAATAAATAATGTGTATAACTATGCCATCTTAAAAAATCCAAAACAAATACTTAAAAAACTCAAAAAAAATTAAAAATGTTTGATGTATTTCAACCTTTTATAAATTAAATAGAGACGTTATTAATATTTGAATCATTTTATAATTAAATTTGTTTGTCATCAACTTATTCCAACATGGATATTAATTAGAAGTTCGTTTACAAAATATTTTATATTTCAGAACACATTTCAATCTGGTGTACTACATAATAATTAAAGATTGAGAATGCGTACAAAAATTATTCTTGTTCTAATTCTAATATGTAAAGCAGGAACCAACCCAATTATTCATCAACATCCATTTAGTCCAAAATGGAGAGTCGTCAAAATTGACCACTCGTTTCTAATTTGACAAAAAGAATTAATTTTTTTATGCCAGATGGCACGACCTAGCGCACCGACTGGACTTGACCTGCTTCGACTTCGAGTAGACGTTAATTTAGAGCTGTCAAACGTGCATAACAGGGACGAAAATAGCCATTTCTGTTTACCGTTCTGTTTAAATAACGATAAAGAAAAGATTTGCGTTAACTGTTTCGTTTGTTTAATGAAATAAAATTAATTTCATCGATCGTTTCGTGTAAGTAAACAATCAGAATGATTAGAACGGAAAAAAAAAAAAAAAAAAAAAAACGAAAGATGGGGAGAAAATCGTTAAACGGTGAAGATATACATATACCAAAACCGATACCAGTTATCTATATTTATACTATATTAAAAAGAACGTATGGATTGGACCGTCCATTTTGTTTTTCCAGCCTTTTAACTCCTAACGGACGGTATGTGATGAAAATCGCACATTTAGACGGTCGTGATCTCATCCAGTTCTGCTTATCCTCTCCATTTACTTTTTTTTCCAGCACCGCTCCCGAATAAGTAATAACATTTCGACCCTTTTTTTTCCAACCACACCGCCTCCCCTCTCCTCTCTTCCGTACCCCCTTCGCGTCGGCCCTCCCGGCGTACCTCCTAGATGGTGTTGCCACGGCGTCACCTACGAAGGTGCCGTACCATCATGAACCACTCCCGACGCCGGTGCTATCACCACCCCCGCCGTTAGCTTCTCCGGCGTCAACCCCGACGTCCTCTCCTCTCCTTCCTCTGTCGAAGGACAGCAAAACAACCAAGGCCCTTGTTGATGTAGCGATTCTGCCAGCAGTGTACTAGGTATGTTCTTCAGTGATTCGTGCTACTTCGTAGCTTACTGAGTTGTAATAAGTTGTCAAGAAATCAGGAAAAGTTTTCTATCTTTCTGTTTCTCTAATTTCTGTTTCTTATATTTCTTATCCAGTCTTGTGTCGAGACTCGAATCTGGGTGCCGCGAGTCATTGAGAGGAAGGGAAAAGAAATTCCAGGTGGAAATCAGTGAAAGGATCGGAAGGGAAAAGAAAATTTCAAATAAGTTTAGTGATTACTCTAATTATTAAGTTCTTTGTTCTCTTTATTGCTTCATATCTGTTAAATGCATCTTAATTTCTTCGCTAATGCATCTCTGATCAAGAATATTATGTTATTTAATTTTATATAGAACAAATAAATGTGACGATTGAATCTAACTATCAAGTTCTTAGTTTATTGGCAGTCCCGTGGTGTGAGGAATCAGAAAGTGTGAGGACTCTAGCAGCATGTACCAGGCAGTAGGTACATAACATGATTGCTGGATATTTAAAAGATCTTGCAATACTTTCTGGCAATAGTTTTTTAGGTATTTAAAATATCTTGCCTGTGAACATTTACATTTGCAAATTTGTATAAATGATAATAGGTATATCAATAAATAACAGAATTTTGATATATTTATTAGTTGTTATTTTGTTAATATGTTTACAGTTCACCATCATCGATTGTTTAGTTATTTCTTTCATTGTAGCGATGCTCATTTTTCTGTATTTAAATTTTGATGTCTCTTAAATATGCAGTTTGCAAAATCAAATCCCTGTCTGCAATTAAGCTCGGTGAGAGTGAAGTCGGTAACATGTTGGCGGAGCGGTTGAAGTCGGTAACATCAGTGAACTACAAAGAATAATGGGATCTGATGCTTCCCTTGTGGCCACCGAATGGTTTCTTTGCCTCTTCTCCAAGAGTCTCCCTTCTGAGGTCCAATTGGTTCATTGCTAACCTTTTTCTCAAGCTTTCAATTCTTGTTATAATTGACAATTATGTCCCCAACGTGAACTCATTGCCATAGATTATGTTATTATTAATGTTACTTCACTTAAATTGTTTGATGCAGACAACATTGAGGGTGTGGGATGTACTATTTTACGAGGGAGCCAAAGTTTTGTTCCATGTGGCACTTGCAATCTTTAAGGTAATATTTACTTTTCATTTGTTACACACTTTTTAATGATCCAGAGAAATATATGTATGGTTTTACTTGTACCTTTTCAATTGTTTATTGTCATGTGAAGCATACAACAAAACCGGGTAATAGATATGCTGTAAACAGTAGATTCTGAGACTCATAGAAATTCAAATACTTGGGTTCAATCTCAAGTTTTGCCTAAATTTTCAAGTTCAATTGTCATTCTTGAACACATTAAAGAGAAATACTAGAACTTTGTTAATATTGAGCATTTCGATAAACTAAACTTTTGCCAGATGAAAGAAGAAGATCTGCTAAGAGCGCATCATATTGAAGATGTTTTCTTTTAGCATGTGTGGTATATGGAACTGATTGGATGGTGTGTGAGAATCATGACAGCCAAACGGAATGCCAAGCCAAGTTAGAGCATAGGAATGTAGCATAACTGCGTAAGAGATGGAACAGTGGGTCTCTTGTGAATTCGGTATATTTATTTTTTTTTAGTTCATGCAACGTGTGGCACTCCTGAAGTTCTAAACTTAAGGTAGCATTTAATTGTTTAAACTCTAGAGCAGTGCCACGACCTGCCGCATACAAGGTCTGCTGGACCGGTGGCTCCTCTGACTCAGATATCTTTGACAACATTTCATGCTGTCATTTATGATGGAGTCGATGTGGTCCAGATGTTGAATCTGGTAAGCTGTAACAATTAGTCTTAAATTTCCAGTTAAGTTGGAAAGATGTACCTATATGTTAATTAATTATATTGCATAATGAGATATTCAGTAACATTATTTTGCATTTTTGGATATTAGGTGAGATGGATTCAAATGATGTCATCAATGAAGCCGCCAAACTCATCAAGCAATACAGTGAGTCATCTCAATTCTGCTTCCACGGTATAAAAGGTCCATTTGATTCTGCCATTTTACTGTTATCGTTCTGTTAAGGTCCTTGGATAAAGCACCCTCTGCTTGAAATTGTCATGTCATATGATTGTCACGAGACTCATAGATATAATTTGATGTTCGAACTTTTAATGTGATTAATTGCTATAGTGTCATTGGATGTTGCCATTTAATGTGATTAATTGCTCAATGATTTGTTAGATTTTGTCATTTAATGTACAAATCAAGATATTAATATAATTAATTACCATGCTGCATTTTCAAAATTTGAAATTAAACTTTTTTTTACCTTTTTTTGTAAATGACCTGCACAATTTGTAAGAAAACATGAAATTCTACCATAAAAGTAGCAACTGTTGCTGTAATATTTTAAAAGTGTTATTATTATCATTTAAATAATTAATAATGTCATAAATAGCATTTTATAGACTCACAAATCTTATCAATCAAAGATTGACAATTAATAAATTAATACATTTAATACATTCCAATTGTTTCAGTTTATGTCATTAATGCTTGTGCATGTTTAAAGAAAGAAGCTCAAGGTAATTCTCAAATGGGTGCCAACAAGATATTTTAACGATTAGCCATTAGCCACTGATCAGTCTTTTTTAACGATTTACTCAGTAAATCACTTCTTTTACAAAGCATTACAATGCTCATTTTTTTAGGTAGAGCTTGCAGCAGTTAAAGCTCTTGTAAATTATAAAGGATAATAATTATATTATTATTGATGGTTCAATTAGTGAGAATCTGTTATTTCTTTCCCCCCTTCAGGAGTAAAATCCTGTAGGCAATTACAAAATTCTTCAATTTAACATACATTGTTCATTTCCCGTTCGTTTCAGATTGAGTATGACGATGAGTATAAGTTGAAATTGTAACTAATTATTTGTATTTGTTTGTTCATTTGATTTTTGTTTGGGATTTTATTGCTTCTGATTTGAGGTTTACTTTAGTTTCTGGTACATGGTAACCTCATACTGGTACAATGAAGATATGCTGAGGAGAGCGCAGCTCAATTAGAGGCAATTATTCTCTACTACAATGGCATAAAATAAATCAGAAGAGATAAAAAAAATAAAAATAAATAACATTTGTTTATTTTTTAGCAAAATAAGTAAATTTGAATTGGAATACTATTAACTCTCTGATGCTAATGGGTTATGCGCTTTCTAGGAAAGCTCTGTGATTTTTCCACAAAAGCAATTAACTAGCATTTATTATTTTCTTTGTATGTTATGGTATTTTCTATTGGAAATTTTGGACAGGTTGCTGGCATAATAAAGCAATTGATACCATTTATTTATTTCTTTTTATTTTTATTTTTTCATATTTTGCGCTGAAATAAGGGAAAGACACATGGAATGAGGAATGAAATAGTTTAGTTACCATAAACTTGCCATTAGTCTCTCCCAGCAAAAAACACCTTCCAACTGTAAAAATCTGTAAAATAGTCATTTAATTAAGATCTTCCTCAATTTGACAGAGGTGTTTGCTTCAATATCATTGGATGAGGCAATGACACGTGGACCGAAATCCGGTGCTTTTTCTTTGAGATTGTAGCAGCAACTAATCTCGACCATCCGATCAGGAAAAGCAGAGCCTGCCTTAAAAGCAGCAGATTCAGACGTGACCCAGATTCAGATTCATGTCACGTCGGATAGCCAGATGCAAAAACCGCTAACTGTTGCTTGTGAGTGAGGCTATTGCAACTCACAAGACTTGCCCTGACAAGAACTTGGAATCCATGTATATTCCGCTTTGTTGTTCATCAGTAATTAGCCAAGCTCAAATTCGATTAATTGGTATCTCATTTAATTAGCTGGTTGTTATGAAAATTTTGTACAATTGAAGTGTTCCTTTTGACTTTAATAAGTATGATTTTATCTTAATATTTTTTATTTAATATGACCAGGGTTATTCTTATATATCTTTAATAAATTTTTTGAGTTGTTTTTGGGTATAGTTATACATTACGACCAGTATGATATATATTCTAATTTGGCATCACAAGTCTAATTTTTAATGCTAATAAGCGCATCATAAACAAAGTCAAACTCAAATATAGTTTCATGTGCATCTCATATACCCTATCACCGTAAGAGATAAAAATTCAAAAAGGCCCGCACAACGGGCGGGTTTTTTTTACTAGTAATATAAAATATATCTAAATTGAAACATTAACAAATTATCTTGAAACAATTAACGTATTAACTTGAAACATTGTAGTATTAAGTTGAATAACACAAATCATAAATTAAATCATCTACTTGAATCACTACTAAATCACATAAATATTACCTTAAAGTTGTTGAGAGAACGTATGGGAGCAAAATGAAGTGAAAGAGCAACAAAAGATAAAATTATATCATTTGTGTTTCATTTTAATCTCATTAAGTTTCAGATTAACTTTATAGATGTTTCATTTTGATCGCAACATGTTGCAGATTAACGTTAAGTTAACTTTGTATGGTGGTATCCCCAACGGTATCTTTTACAGTATCCCCATAGCATTTTCCATCGTCAAAATAGGCTAGCAAACCAAATTTTATCATTTTTAGAATTTTTTTGCTATTTTTAGTGATGAGAAGAAAAATCGTTTGTTTTGTATGAATCAGAATCGTTGGATCTAGCCATTTTCTCTCCATCATTAAAAATAACAAAAAAATTCTAAAAATTGTAAAATTTGGTTTCCTAATATATTTTGATACGGAGATCATATTGAGCTGTCCGGACCGACTATTTTGTCGTAGATTGATCTGACTGCCAGGATCTGACTCATGAAGCAATCCGTGAGTCATAAGTCATAACTCATTTTAGCAAAACTCTCTCTATATATATATAGAATCTCAGCCCTTCGTTCAAATTAACGAATGATATTATTTTGCAAATTCTATCACTTGAGGACTACATGTGACATGACTAATCAATCTGATACACGAACGGTAGGAGACGACAAGTGGAAAAGTACGAGAACACGAAAGATTTAGTGAGAATTCACACAGAATTCTAAAAGTTTTATAAACTTGATAAAATAACAATAACTAGTCCTGCCCAAAGAGCTTGAGTTTGCTTATATAATAAAACAGAAAATAACACTCCTAAAGAAAACAAAGAAAGAAACAAAGAAAACAGTCTAAAAAACGCAACATGACCCGTCTGGGGGCGGACCGCCGAATATCTGGGGCGGACCGCCCACAAAACAGTGCCGAAATTATTTGTTCGAAAATGACCATGCTGTATTAATTCGCCATTTCGACTGGGATGCCTTCCGATTCTGAGCAAACTCAAAACATGAAAGTTGTAGCTCTTTTCTTTATCTATCTATAGAATTTTGAATCACCTCATTTAGACCTATATTGAGGATGTTATGGTCGAAATACCACAGCATATCATTTCTGCCCAGTTCTGCATCACAATCTCTTTGAGACTCCCATTTCGTCTCCTCTCCTTCCACCTAATCTATTATCTGCAAGGTTTAGCATCTCAAGGAACACAATTGCCATGTTCTTTTGGCACTTCACTCATCAGATTGTTATATGACATGTCAAGGCTAATTAAAGCAAATAACATCCCCAATTCCTTCGGTATTGTTCCATTGTACATATTCGGCAACCCCTCCTTAGGCCTCCCTAGGCTTCTTTTAGCTTCCTTAGCCTCTTAATTCTTCTGAACACAAGTTCCTTAGCACGGACTAAAAGTTTCTCCTTAAGCCTCCTTTTGACCAAGGCTTAAACCTTGCCCAGATTCCTAAAAAAGCCATACATATGGCTTAAAGCTTAAGCTTTCTTAAGTCATTTTCTTTTCCCGAACGAGTATGACTTAGCAATACTTAAATATTTAAGCCAATAAAACTGCCGAACAAGCTCATAAGACTAGGGGTGTCAAACCGACGAAACGATCACGCAAATAGACTCTTGCGTCTTCCGTTGCATTTAACAGACGCAAATAAAATTTCTTGCGCGTTGCGTTGCGTTAACTAAACGAAAACATAATTTCTTGCGTCTTCTGTTGCGTTATATTAAACGAAACGAAATGCAATTGCGTTCAAAGACGCAAATTTTTGTACTTTTTTTTTTTTTGACAAGCAAACTTGCATATTATTGTATGAAAAATGGAAATAAATACATAAAATCCATAATAACATTCGAGTTGCACTAAATTTTCAAACCTGCATATATTTTTCACACCATATAATATAACATAACACGAATCAAATAGCTAACTAGTCAAGTTATAACTTACCTTACATGTTTCAAGTTTACAACACCATCTCTATCATAAAATTACATAGCCAATAACTTAACATAGCATGAAAAAAATCATAAAAATCACATGTTCAATTTTTGTAAATGTTTTTTGGAAAAATAAAGCTTTACAAATGTTCAATTTTACAAAAAAGAACATATATCTTACCAATTTAAGAGCTTTACAGTTCAAAATAGAGCTTCACTTCAACTAATTAAGATTTCAATTTCTCTACAAATTAAATGTCTCGTTGAATACTTGTAGCTCGAAGATTGAAGAGGGCGGATGCTTGTAGGCTTGTAGCTGTAATCAAGAGACAAGTACAAGAAAAATGAAAATAAACACACTTCAAAGCAAATATATATGATGCATTCAGATTTAGAATAAAAATAGAAAGAAATATTACAGAGGGGATCAACAGTGATTTAGTTTATTTGTTAGAGAACTATGATTTTGTCTTTCAATACATTCGTTCAAGAGCTCTTCTAATGATGCTGGAAGACGCTTCTCAGATCAGATGGAAACCTCTCCCACATGCATGGTAACCAAGTCTCATCTGTGGCCGCCCTCTTATAGCTCTGGGAGATGTAACAAATGTAAAACTGGTTTGAGCCACCAAATGTAGGATACAAATCCAAAAGGGAGAGGCCTTGGTGTGTAAAAGTTCCTTAATTGGGTTTGAGCCACCAAACAGAAAAGGCCCACAATTTAATAAGAACCCGTTCATCTGTAAAATTTATGATGAAATGCTCTGTATACGTGTACCATCTTCTTCCAATCCAGCAGCTGAGATGAGTCTGCCGGTCCAGTAGGTACATAGTCACTCTCTTTTTGGCATTTCAAAGGATTATGGCAACCTTCGCCACTTTCGCCCGTGGTTTATTAACTAAATGCTTTTCCCCACCAGCATTCACCTTAAAGGTTTTCTACTGCAAGATCGAAGTCTCATGAACCAGTCAAAAATGCACATAATTTCGAGTAATTGCTTGAAATTGCAATGCATACTAACAAACGTTACCAGCTTTCAGCACACCAATTCATCTGAGTTGGCAGTTTTATAGCAACATATCAATCGCCATTGTTCCATTCAAATGGTAATTTCTTCTCAAAATTAAGGTCAATCCTCACTAACAATACTCCGTGAGCTTGATGTACGCCAATGGCAATTGCAGTAGCGCAGGTCTAATTTCATTACTGGAAGAGGATATTTAGAAACTTTTGATTATCATGGGAAAGTGGAACTTACCCCAGTTAAAGCCAATTGGAATATATTGATTTAAGCTTGGCACGTACACAAATCAAAGTGAAAATGGTCACACACCAAGAATGTGAGCATCAACCTCCTCCGCAAATTTTTATGATATTAACAAATCTTGTGAATATTCATCTTGGTAATCTTACAATAAATTTTTTACATGACATTTTACAAAGGTGCTTTGTAGATATCAATATGCATACACAAAGCACTTTCAAAGAAAAAAAAGTAAACATGAGCATGTCGTATACACGTACGTAAGCTCGAATAACCCAAATTGAATAACAATGTTTTCTTAGAAATCTAGCAGCAACCACATATACTTCTACAACATGTGCAATAAGATGGTTCTCATTCAATTCTAGATAGTGTTCACCACCTCTTGCATTGTTGGACGGAGAGAAGGATCGTGGTTCAAGCACTGACATGCAATTTGAATCATTTTGACAATTTCATTGACAACAGGCCCTACTGGAGACTCAACACGAGGGTCGAGGACATCTTCAAGTCTAATTTCTTCTTCACCTGAGATGAGAAGATTGATCATATCTCCAGGGTGCTTTCCCATAAGCAGCTCCAATACAACCACTCCAAAGCTATATACGTCACATTTCTCTGTCATCCTCAAGGTGTAAGCTAATTCTGCACATTAACAATTTTTCAAGATTTCACTAGAAGTATTATCAATTAATAAAATTTTTATACAATATTAATACGGGATTTAACATACATATACCTGGAGCTATGTAGCCATATGTGCCTGCAAGTGTGCTCCAATTAGAAGACTCCGGCTTGAGAAACTTGGCTATGCCAAAATCTGAGATGCTGGCTTTGAAGTCAGAATCAAGAAGGATGTTTTTGCATGTAACATCTCGGTGGACAATTGGTGGAAAGCAATCATGATGCATATAAGATAGAGCATATGCTATGTTTTTCACTACCGCCATCCTTTTCAGCCAATCCAATTCTACTACTACTTTGCCATTCAAAATAGTATATAAGTCCCTCCTCTCATGGTACTCGTAGACAAGAAATCTAATTCCAGGTGAGGAATGATAGCCAAATAGTTTTACAATATTCCGGTGCCGAATTTGGGTTAGAGTTCGGATCTCATTGTAAAATGCCTCGCTATCTAGTGAGGTGTCACCATCTTCTGAGTGAATTTTCTTTATGGCAAGAATGATTTTGGGTGCGATAATTGCTTTATAAACTATTGCATGACCCCCGGCTCCAATGCGGTATTTCTCATCAAAATTTTCTGTCACTCTTATAATATCCTCATATGCATCTCCTCCGTCAAAATTCCAAACAGAAAAAATGTCTTCTCTAATGGAATCATCAAGAATATTTCTCGACATCTTTTTCCTCATTAAATGCATCCGGTAGATTACCCAAAATATGTACAACATGAATAAAACACTGAGAGAAGATAGAATTACTATGAGTTTTGCCTGGATTGATCTAAATGTGTGATTCTTGTTTATAGAGATTGTATCACATAGAGGCAAACCTTGCACAACGCCACAAAGGCCTGAATTGTGCACAAACCATTGCAAAGGGGCAATTTCAAAAACTTTTTGATTTGGTATTGGACCTTCTAGTTGGTTGTATGACAAATCTATGGATGATAAGCTCAACATGTTACTCACGGAAGATGGGATTTGTCCAGTTAGATTATTGTGAGAGAAATTAAGATTTTGTAACATGATCAAGCTGCCAAGTGCGGGTGGTATTTCTCCCGTAAAATAATTTGAACTTAAATCTAGGAGATATAGTAAGTGTATTAAATTTCCAAAAGAAGATGGAACATTCCCACCCAATCTATTATCGGCAAGGTTTAGCATCTCAAGATTAGCACAATTGCCAAGTTCTTTTGGCACTTCACTCGTCAAATTGTTGTATGACATGTCAAGGCTAATTACAGCAAATAACATCCCCAATTCCTTCGGTATTGTTCCATTAAGACGGTTGTGACTCAAATTTAGTTTGGTCAATTTGTTTAATTTACCAAGCTCCATCGGTATCACCCCTCCTATTAAATTTGACGACATATCAAGCCCTTCCAACGTAGTTAATTTACCAATTGTTGGTGGAATAACTCCACTAATTCTGTTGTTTGATATACTTAAATATGTTAGGTTGTGACACCGGAACCAATTAGAAGAAAGCTTCCCAGAAAGTTGATTGTTGCTCAAATCTATGTAACGTAGATGCTGATAGATCCCAAATTGGTCTGATATGTCTCCATGAAATCGGTTGTTATCTAGTCTGACTCTTATTAGTGCGGTACAATTTTTCAAGCCATTAGGAATCAGACCTTCAAATTTGTTATAGCTCAAAGCAATATACTGGAGCACTCCTCCTCTGCATATATCAGCTGGTACAACTCCAGAAAGGTTGTTGTAACCCAATTGCAGGACAAACAACTTTTCAAGTCTATTAAAATGATCTGGACGTATTGAACCAGATAGGTGATTTTCATTTAAGTTCAAAATTTTGATATCAGTTAAATTTGCTAGAGCCGCTGGAATTTGGCCACTAATAGAATTTTCGTCTGCTATTAGATATATCAATTTCTTAAGATTACCAATCTGAGAAGGGATCGGACCGGAGAAATTGTTATTACTAAGATACAAAGTATTGATGTTAGTTAAGTTTCCAAGAATGGCAGGAATTTCACCACTCAAAAGGTTATATGATAGTGCTAGATCTGTTATTTTTGTAAGTCTGCCAATTTGAAGAGGGATCGGACCGGAGAGGTTGTTATTATAAAGATACAAAAGGTTGACGTTACTTAAGTTTCCAATAGTAGTTGGAATCTGACCACTCAAACGATTGTTTGATAGTTCTAGGTTTGTTATATTTGCTAGCATGCCGATTTCACGTGGGATTGGTCCGGACAAGTGGTTGCCCCAAAGGTAAAGAATTTCAAGCTTTGTCAAATTTCCAGTACTTGTTGGTATCCCACCAGAAAGCTGATTCTCACTCAAATTCAATCTAACAAGGTTAGTGAGCCTTCCTAATTCCTCTGGTATAGAACCTAAAAGCATGTTTTGGTATGCAAAAAAAGCTTTTAACTTGGTAAGATTACCCAAACATGCAGGGATGGTCCCAGTAAGATCATTTGTATTGAGATCAAGGTATGTAAGTTTTGGGAGCTGACATAATGATGGAGGAATTACACCACTGATATTATTGGCACTAAGATTAAGATTTCTAAGGGATAGCAGATCTGAGAAATCAAAAGCATCCAAATTTCCAAGAAGACCCATATTGTCTAGAGAGATTTTAGTAATCACTTGCCTGCTCTTGTTGGTGGTACGGCATGTGATCCCGGTCCAGTTGCAAGGGTTTACATGTAAGTTCCAGGATGGCAAGACATCCTCATTTTGAAGAGTGGATTTCCAGTGAAGGAGAGCTTGTGCTTGAGATGTGAGGGATGGCTGAGCCAGAGGGATTATAAGGAAGAGTGAAAACAGCAAGAGCTGAATGCCTTGCATTATGTTTCAGAGAGTTGTTAATGTGATTTTATATATTCTCAAGTGAAGTGTGGATGATTTTCTCTGGATATATACTTAGCGTTACCTAAGGTGGCTTATTTATAGAGGTGCTCTTGAACCCTTGTTGCCTGCTATATTATACATGGAGTGAATCTCAGCCTTGTATTCCATATCTCTGAATGTATGATCCACTGGAATTTATGAATAAAATTTCCGCAATTGACTTGGAGTTTGAGCTAGAAATCAATTTATCTCTAAATCATCTTTGTCCCTTAACTTTTTTTTATCTTTAAGTTAAATTGTTTATTATTCTCTCCTTCTCTCTCATACTCTCTCAAAATTAAAGTGATGGTTTTCTTATTCTTTTCACTTTATCTTACAATTATGAGGCTTTTGCAAAATTAAGGACATATATTGTGATCATAAAAAATATTTGTTGCATGTCAAAAAGAATTTTCAACAAAAAATGTATTGAGAATTTGGAATGAATTAACAATGATTTTTAAGGAGGACTATTATCATCTCTCCTCATTATCATCTACCAAAAGCATCTTTCACTTTTTTGTCTGTTTGCAACTGATTTGTTCTTTCAATGCAATAGTTGGAATTCCAGAAGAAGGATTTATGCAGGCTGCCAATATGTCACTGCTTATTACTCTTTCTTCTATTGCTAAATTGAGATTTTTCTGGAGGAAGTTCTCATAGAATACAGTTCTAGATTTCTTTCACAACCAACATCTTCCACATAAGAGCATGCACAGAAAACAGTCCTTTGTGCTCTTCTGATCGCACCCGAAAATACACACTTTTACCTACGAAAACACCTACAGAATTAATCCAAATCATTGGCATTTGCACTCATTTATATGCATTTCCTAGTGTTTTGCGGTTATTGTCGTGTTTCTGATTGTTTCAGGTCAAATGGAGCAAGGAGCGAAGAATATGGAGCATTTGGAGCAGAACTAGACTTGAAGCCCAACTTACGAACCGTAAGGTCTACCCTTCCAAACTGTAAGGGTTGCATCCGGGAGCAGAGCAGATATGGCAAGAACTCTGGAGTTGTCAGCTATAAAACTCCTATCAGAGCCGCCGAATTCAGCATCTTTTACACAATTTACAGCTGCCTTAGAGAGGTTTGAGAGCGTATTCTTGGAGAGGAAGCTGCTCGGAGTTAGTCGGGATGTGATGGGATCTTGCCGGCGAGCCGACGAGCGAGAACACGTGCGTGCAACCTTGGAGCCGAACTTCACACTATTTTTCTCTTTTACTTGTTGTGATAGTTTTGTGTTGCTTGCGTTGTATGATGACTTGTCTTACTTGTTATATACTTGCTTGTTTGTTGTTGTTGTGGCCATGTCTGGCTGAACTCTTACTTTCTAGGATTAGGATGATGTCATAACTTGGTTTTTGATTTTATGTGATTCCTTGGTTATTTTTTTATTTTAGTTCTACGTGTATTGTGTATGAATTGAAACTGCATCTATGTCTAGATTGTGTGCTCGAACAAGTAACCAATAGGTATTGGTCATACCCTAGGTTTTAAGCCTTAATACGCATGTGATTAGGTCTAGTTTATATTCAAGGTGGGTTAGAGATCCGAGAAGGCAACTAGACAAAACGCTAGAGCTGAGTCTTACGCTACCCGAGAGGGAGGTACACTATGGGGCACCAATACCACAACTCAGGTTGGACTTACAAGCAAGAGCTGCGGTTTAGTCCTTGATATTGTTTGATACCAGAACTGAACGAGTTAATACCAATAGAATCCAAAATACCAATTTACTTGTGTTGCGCATCAGTCGTATGCGAGAGCGACAACTGGTACACTTCTATCTGATAGACGCGAGAGTGCGGTTCAGTTGGTTGTGTGGGTTGTACGTGACAGGTACAATTAGCGTATTTCGAGTCCAAGTATCGACTAGTCCGAAGTCCTAGAAACGCTTTTTATCTTATTGAATTTGTCTGTTATTGTTTTGCTTATTGATTAGGAAATTTATAAAAACACCCCCCATATTGAGGACAACCCCTAGTTTTTGAAATAACCAAAGTTCAGTCCGGTTTTGCCAATTGTCTCTGTTGGTTTGAGCCCATACTATACCACAACTTAGTCATACGCTTGCGATTCAATTGCAATCTAGTTGGAAATTAAAAATAGTGCACTTTCGAGTGAACATCGTCCACCACTTCCAGTCATGTGCGGCATATCCCCCATATATGCCGTATCAAAAATATTAACAAGTTATCTTGAAACATTACTATATTGACCTGAAACATTTTAGTGTTAACTTGAATAACACAATTACAAATTAAATCATCTACTTGAATAATTATTGAACCATATTACAAGTTGTTGAGAAAACATGTAGGAGCAAGAAGAAGTAAAAGAGCAACAAAAAAGAAATTAATGTCATTTGTTTTTAATTAACATTAGATTAACTTTATATGAGTACGGCTACGGTGCTATGCATAGCATACTTTGGCCATGCTATGCAGTCCATATCTCTGTTTTCGATGTCCAAATAGTAGATTTGAACCGCTCAACTTAATCTTTATATCAAAATCTACTAGCAAACCAAATTTTAGAATTTTAGAATTTGTTTGCTATTTTTAATGGTGGGGAGAAAATGACTACATCCAAGGGATCTGGTTCATACAAAATGATGACTTTCTCCCCTCATTAAAAATAGCAAAGAAATTCTAAAAATAATAAAATTTGGTTAGCTAGCATATTTTGATGTAAACATTATGTTGATTGTTCACTCGAAAATGCACTACTTTTAATATCCAACTAAACCGCAAATCACTCGCAAGCGTACGACTCAGTTGTAGCGTAGTATGGGGACGAATCCACAGGGACAGTTGGCAAAACCGGACTAGACTTTATTTATCTCTAAAACTACGGGTTGTTCACAATTTTGGGGGTTTTCTAGATTTCCTAAATAAAGCAAACAAGTAATAAATTACGAAGTGCAATAAGATAAAAGGTGTTTCTAAGACGTCGGATTAGTCGTCACTTGGCCTCGGATTACGCTAACCGTACCTGTCACGTACGATCAACACAACTAACCAAACTGCGCTCTCGCGTCTGTCGGAAAGAGGTGTACCGGCCGTCACTCTCACATACGGCCGGTGCGCAATACAAGTAAATTGATATTTATGAATTCTTGATATTAAAACATTTAGTTCTGGTTAAAACAATATCAGGCGCCAAACCTCAGCTCTCGCTTGTTGGCTTAATTCCTAACGCAATTCTAACCACCACAGGTACAAATCGCAGCTCTCGCTTGTAAACCCAACCTATGTCCCGGTATTGGTACCCCAAGGTGTACCTCCCTCTCGGGTAGTGTAAGGCCCCACTCTCGCGTGTTGCCTGATTGCCCTCTCGGATCTCTAACCCACCTCGTCTACTAACTAAACTCAATCACGTGTTTAATATGGCTTAAAACCGAGGGTGTGGCCAACACTTACTGGTTACCAGTTCGGACGCGCAATTGACAATTAGCAAGCAATCAACAATTCATACACAATACCAGAGAACTAAAATAAATGATAACCAAGTAATCTCATAAACACCAAAAGCCAAGTTAAAACATCATCCTAATCCTAGAAACTACGAGTTTAGCCAGACATGGCTTTAACGACAAAAAAACAAACAGATACCATGAGTAAGGCAAGTCATCATGCAACTAAACGATATACAACCAAATCACAAACAAAGAAGTGAAAGAAATAAAACAGTTGTGAAGATCGGCTCGATGGTTGCACGCTCATGATCTCGCTCGTCTTCTCCGCCGGCTCGCTCCCGTTAACTCCTGACGGCTTCCCTCCTTCTTGGCTTGCTTCCTCTCCAAGAAAGCTCTTCCTCTCCTCTCAAAGGCAGATGGGAAGTATTGAGAAGATATCCAAAATCGCTACCCTAGCCTGTGCTTAAATAGCCATCAAATCCAGATTTCTTTCCTTCTTTTGCACTGCTGCCGTATGTGACCCTTACGGACTGTAAAGTGGGGTCCAGGTTGGTTCTTGCTCCAATAGCTCTGTAATCTTTGATTTCTTGCTCCTTTTGTCCTGAAACACCAAATATAGAGCAGTAACGGGAAAAGGAAAGAAAGTGCATGTAATCAGATGCATATGCCAATGATTTGGATTAATTCTGTAGGCGTTTTCTAGGTAAAAGTGTATATTTTTGGGTGCTATCATTGAGCGGTTCGGATCGACTATTTTGATACTAGAAATGGGGACATAGACCACATAGCACGGCCAAAATGTGCTATGCATAATGATCGCACCCAAAAATATGCATTATTACCTAGGAAAACACCTGCAGAATTAATCCAAATCATAGGCGCATATGCATCCGATTACATGCATTTTCTTGTGTTTTCTAGTTACTGCTTTGTTTCTGGTTGTTTCAGGTCAGTGGAGCAAAGATACGAAGAACACGGAGCTTTTGGAGCATTCTCAGACCTGGACCAACCCTTACGGTCCCCTTACGGTCCGTAAGGGTTACATCCGGCAACAGAGCAGATATGGCCAGAACTCTGGATTTGTCAGCTATTTATACACAGGCAGGGCAACAGATTTGGCATCTTTTCAATTCTTTCCATCAGCCTAAGAGAGGTTTCGGGGAGGCTTTCTTGTGGGAGAAGCCAAGCCAAAGAAGAGGAGTTAGTGGAGGCGTGACGGTGACGAACCGGCCAGCCAACGGGCGAGTACACGGGCATGCACACACGGAGCCGTTCTTCATAGCGTTCTTTCTCTTTTACTTGCTTTTTGAGATTGATTCGTGTACTTTTGTGTGTATGATGATTTGTATCGCTTATTGTACTTGCTTGTTTGATTATTCGGCAATGTCTGGCTAAACTTCTAGTTTCTAGGATTAGGACGATGTTATAACTTGGTTTTTGGTTTTTATGAAGTTTCTTGGTTATCCTTTATTTTAGCTCTCTGGTATTGTGTATGAATTGATATTGCATTCTATGCTTGGGTTGGGTGCTCGAACAGGTAACCAGTAGGTATCGGCCGGTACCCTAGGTTTTAAGCCTTAGTACGCATGTGACCGGGCCTAGTTTGTATTCAAGGTGGGTCAAAGATCCGAGAGGGCAACCAGACAAAGCGCTAGAGCTGAGTCTTACGCTACCCGAGAGGGAGGTACACTTTGGGGCACTGGTACCAGGACATAGGTTGGGTTTACAAGCGAGAGCTGCGATCTATACCTTTGGTGGTTAGAACTGTGTTAGGGATTAGGCCAACAAGCGAGAGCTGAGGTTTGGTGCTTGATATTGCTTTAACCAGAACTAAACGTGCTAATACCAAGAATTTATAAATACCAATTTACTTGTGTTGCGCATCGGCCGTATGCGAGAGTGACGACCAGTACACTTCTATCTGACAGACGCGAGAGCGCAGTTTAGTGGTTGTGTGAATTGTACGTGATAAGTACAATTAGCGTGACCCGTGGCCAAGTGATGACTAGTCCAAAGTCCTAGAAACGCCCGTTATCCTACTGTTTTAGTCTTTTTATTATTTGTTTGCTTAATTTAGGAAAATATAAAATCTCCCCCAATTTGCGAATAACCCCGTAGTTTTAGGAATAAATAAAGTCTAGTCCGGTTTTGCCAATTGTCCCTGTGGATTCGACCCCGTACTACGCTACAACTTAGTCATACGCTTGCGACTGATTTGCAGTTTAGTAGGGATAATTAAAAGTAGTGCACTTTCGAGTGAACGAGCTTTTTGGCGCCATTGCCGGGGACAATTGCGTCATTTCTGGACTTTATTTTGTTTATTTCTTGAACTATTTTTTCTTTCTTTTTCATTTTTGCTTGTTTGTTTTCTTTTTTGTTGTTTTCAGGATTCGTACTGGAGAGGAAGGACTACAATTTGAACTGAACGAAAGACCAAAGTGCACGGCCTGACTCCCCACCTGAAAAAGCAGCATCTTTAGCACAGAACGCAGACCTTACGGCCCGTATGGGACCATTATGACCCTTAAGCAGCTGAAGAGCATACGCAGTCAACCTCTTCTTTTACGGCCCGTACACCTTCTTTATGGACTGTAAGCCAGTCAACCGAGACATAAGTGATGGCAACCATGAGTGCTTACCCTCCACCACGCACCCTACGAGACTTTGCCATGCCACAGAACCGACAAGAGATAGCCAACAACAATCGACCGATCTTGTTCAAAAGTGGCAAGTTCATGGAAATGGAGGTTGATGAGGCTATGGGGCTGTTTGACACCTTAGCAGCTCAGCAACAATGGTCCGACCGCGACAATAGCCGTGGATCAGGCGGTCAGTATGAAGCGAATGACATCACTGCCCTATCCGCGAATATCGATGCCTTGCAAAGAGCGCTGGAAGGCAAGGGCACTATCAAAGCAGTCCAGATCGAGACCCCCGAGCTATGCGGGGAGGAAGGACATGCATATCAAGAATGCCCATTTGCACAACCGGACGAAGGGCATGAGCAAGTCCACGCAGCCAATGAGCCCCAGTTTTTCTCGAGACCCCAATTCAACCAGCCTTATTCGCGCAATCAATACGAGCAGCGCAACTGAGGGTGGAGAAACAATAGCCAAGGAGGGCAAGGTAGCCAGTACCAACCAAGAAATCTACAACCCTTCGGCAACCAGGAGAGCAGTACCTTCAACGATTTTGGAGGAGAAAACCGAAACATATTTCACAATGCGGCTTTCCCGAATCAAAACCAGCAACCAGCACAGCCGCAACCTCAGCTAGTACCGCAGCAGCCAACCGAAACTAATCCACTTGCTAATTTCATCGCAGAACAACAGAAAATGAATAAGATGGTCTTCGACCAAATGCAAGCGTTGACCACACAAATTGCCAAGTTGGCCGAGAATAACCAGGCGAAGGAGACTTGAGGGAATGGAGGACAGAATCCTAGCACATAAGCGAAAGCCATTGTCCTCAGAAGCAACAAATCCTACGAGGGACCGTCAATGCTCCCACCAGAACTTCAAATAGATACAATCCTTATGAACCGTATGCCCCTCTTACAGACCGTAAGGTACCCAGAGGAAACTGTGATAGATGAGGGTGTTGAGGTTGAGATGGAGGAACCCCCGCACCTTACGCCCCGTAAGGATCCATTACGGTCCGTAAAGTCTAAAACTAAGAAGGCGGTAGAGAAGGGGAAGAAGTCAGATGCATCAATACCAAAACCTTATCAACCACCAGTGCCAAACATAGAGGAGTGCCACGAAGTGCAAGCGAGTCGTGAATGTAGCATAGGCAAGGTCAAGTTCAAGGTATCCCTCGGTGATCTCGGGCAGGAAACTCATCTGAAGGGCACTCAGCAGCATCAAGGTGGTTTCTCTGATTTGGTGATTACTTCAGACATGGACCGGGGAGTGTGAGAAGCAGTATTCATGGCAAAGCGTGCAGGAACAGACAACCAATATAAGCCTTACGGTACACCACCCTTACGGTCCGTAAGGGTGAAGGCGATCCCGGATCTGATGAGGGACGGCAGGAAAGCCGAAGACCGTTTGGGAAGTAGAGAAGTATCCAGCCGAAAACCTTCTTAAGGTGAAGCCAATGTTGAGCAACTGCGTACAAGGAATGAAACTCAAGCAAGGAGACTTGTGTTGTTCCAAATAATCTTTCTTATTTGACGATTTCCAAAACAATATCAAACTATATTACTAACAATTTCTTTGAGAATGTTGTCCGTGTAAGGAATTATGATGCATCGCATTCATATCTATATTTTACCATACTTGCATCTTGCTTTTGACCTAAAATTCCCAAGTTCATATGCATTTTGGTGTTAATATGCCTAGATTCCAGTTACTTGTTTGCATTTGTCCAAATTTCAGGTGTATTGGGCCTTCGGAGCCATTTGGACGCGATTCGGAGCAGATCAGCGCTGGAACGCACTGTCTGCTGGCAGCAAACTGGATTCTTGCGGGCCGTAGGATTCTCCTGCGGGGTCGCAGGGCGGTGCGGAGCAGTTTCTGTTTTAGCCGCCCTAGGCTATTTAAACTCTTCTTTTGAGTCATTTTAGGCATCTTACCATCTCTCTAAACCCTAGCCACCAAACCCAAGCGCTACAGTACCGCGCCGCTGCCATATCTCCTCATATATATCTTAATCTTACTTCATATCTCTAGGACCCTCTCATGCGGCACAGCCGCCAGGAGACAGGAGAAGAGGAGGATCTTGCTTCTTTCATCATCTTTTGAAGGGGAATTCGAGAGACTTCTCCTCCAAGTCAAAGATCAAGTGGATTTAGTTTCTTCTTCGGTTCCTTCTACCATGAACTCTTTTCTCTTTTGCTTTGCTTTGTTTTCTCTTATCATGGTTGAGTAGTTTAGTTGTTTCTAGGGTTTAGGATGAGACTTGCTTTTATGGATTGATTGTAAACACGTTTTACTTGAGTTGCTTTTAGTTTGCTTGCGTTTTCATTATATCGTGCTTGTGTCTTTGCTTGTTCGTCCGGTAAACCTACGGAATAGGCCAAATCCGGGGTGGTTATCAATATCATTTGACCACGAACTGTCATTTGCACTATTTGGATTGATTGCTTGCCGTCCAAGAGTATCCGAAAGGAGAAATTGCGGTTTGACGAGAGTCGAACCGAGTCCTCGTATAAAAAGTAAACTAAACGTAGGTTTAGAAATAAATCTTTGAATTTCTATTGAATTGGAATTGTGAGAAGTGCCAACATATGAGAATTGAGGAACTTGTACCATGATCTGTTTGAATAGGAATTGGTAACTCGAGTTAGAACACCGAACCAGAACCTTCGCTGCTTTCTGTCAGTTGCCTGCGGACCGCAAGCACTTGTAGAAAGTGAAAGACAGAGGCGCTAACACTGTCTGCTACCCGCGAGATACATTCTGCGGTCAGCGAACAGTGTTAGAAACTCTAAACTACCCCCTGCGGACCGCAGGAGGCCCCCTGCGGACTGCAGGAGGCATCCTGCGGGCCGCAGACAGTTGATCCAGATAGCATTTTGATTCCGAAGACCCTAGGAATGTTTGTTTAGCATTTATTTAACCTCGTTATTTACTGTTTTAATTCTTTTACTGTTTTAGCAACCAACCTTTGACAAACCCCCTCATTTTATACCAAATGACCAAAAATAATTCTCTTAGGACTTAGGATTGCAATTAAAGTAAGTTTAGAATTAACTCCGTCCCTGTGGTTCGACCCCGACTATACTACATGAGATCGTACGCTTGCGATCGAGTGTTTGCATAGGGTTATAAATTTAAAAGCCTATACGTTTTTGGACGATCAAATTATTTGAGCAAATTATCAAGAACTCAATGCATGCAAGCAATGGCGTTAAGAAACAAGATAAGCTAAAGATGATGGAAATATCTCAAGATTTGGATTAGCTTATCATTTATTTTATAAGTTAAATATAATAGTGAATTTAGGTAGATTTACATATTTAAGACATTCACTATTGATGGCATTGAAAAGCTCAAACAATGGAACCAGCCCCAAGTTCCGTTATAACGGAACTTTTTGTTCTGTTATAACGGAATAATCAAACGGTCATATGTCACATCCAAAATACCGTTTGAACAGTCAAAAGTACCGTTAGCAAGGTCAACCATTCCGTTATAATGCAAGGATATAATGCGTTATAACGGAATGCTTCTGACCTTGTTCCAATAGCTCAAATCATTATTCCGTTATAACGGAAACTCGGTTCCGATATAACGGAACAAAGACCTGAGCTGCATGCTGTTAAGTCAAGGGACCACCATATAAATACCTTTCTTCCCAAATTGAAAGGGACAACTTTACCCACTTTCTAAATCTGTTGAAAAGAGAAAAACCCTAGATAAAAACTCCATTGTTGAGTGAGTTTTTCATAGCCAAATCATTGTGATCCAAGCCTGAACTACACCATAGATCTTAGATCTTGTGAGAGGGTTAGCTTGAGAGCTAGTTTTTCTTTTCCGGAGCTTGAGTTTCGCCTCTCCTCCGACCTCGGTGACGACCCGTTTGTTGTGTAAGGGATCACTGAGTTGTGTACTTTATTTCTTTGCGGGTAATAGGAAAGGCGCACCACCAAGTTGGTAGCGTTACCCCGGGGACGTAGGCCGATTTGCCGAACCTCGTTAAAACTGCGTGTCTCCACTCCTTGTTTGCAATTTCTCTTACTCATCTTTATTTACTTTATTGCAAACTTGTTAGCCATTGAATCGAATTGTTTTAAGGTCTTGGCCAAAATTGTTTAAGGCACCATATTTACCCCCCTCTAGGCGCCGTTAGGGACAACAACTTGCTACTATTGCTCGATTCAAAACTCGGGGTGGTTCCACACAAGTTCAAGCCGGAGCGCTCGGGTCCGTTGGTTGTGAGGAAGAACAGATGCCCGTCTGGACAAGGGCGTAATTGGAAGAGCAAGAGGAGCAAGTTCTGGAGGGACCACGGGAGAGATGACTATTGGGTCTCGAAGCTGAAGGAGTCCACAGCAGAAACGTAGCCAAATGGGGTCGAGCTCAGGACCTTAAACAAGCGCTGCTTGCGAGGCAAACCCAAGATAAACAATTTTGTTTTGTTGTTTTTGTTTTACTTTAGATGTTTTGTTAAGTAGTTTAGTTGTTTTCCTTTTGTTTCTGGGGACTAATTAGGCGCCATTTATTTTCAGGTTTGATAGGCATAAGGCAGAATTGATAATCTGGGGAATATGGAAGCTTTACTGTCCGTACACATCGCCTTACGGACCGTAAGCAGGACACCTGCCTAAAAGCCTTTACGAACCGTAAACCCAATCCTTACGGTACGTAAGCGTTACAGAGTTCAAACCGAGAACCGCGCCTAAAACCTCTCCCCTGTATTTCTTTTTCTTTTTTTCTCCTTTCTCTTCCTTCTTCCTCTTCCTTTCCTGTTCTTCTTCTGTCTCTTTGTCCTCTCCGCTCAACTGGGCCGCACCCGCCACCACCGTCGCATCACCGCTGCCGCCTGCGCCACCTCCTTGCCGCCGCACTTACGGCCCGTAAACCGCTGCCAGTCACCGCCCGCAACACGAGGAGCCCATGCCACAACAGCCAGTCGTGCCCAAGCAGCATCCACCACAACCGATCCCGGACTACCGCGCCTCCACCAGCAGTGCACCACCGCCCGCATATGATCCGTGGTCCTTCCAGGGCCTCTACTACAAGCTAGCGAAGATTTAGTAGAACACCCGGGAGATGCCCCAAGACATTCACCAGGGGAGCCAGACGCAGCATGAGCACGGCCTCACACTCACTGCTCTCACCACTTCAGTCGGTCACATCTGAGACCGAGTTGCAGGAGTGGAGGCCGACTTTGGCAAGTATGCAGCTACTCAGGTGGAGTGGAACCCCTACACCTACTTCTTCGACGCACCCCCGGGGGGGGTGCACCTCAGTAGCATCTTCACTTTTCTTGCGGCCACACAACAGTATGATTTTTTACCCTTTCCCCTTTATCTCTTTATTTTTTTGGAACTTAAGCATTGAGGGCAATGCTTGGTTTAGCTTGGGGGGGGGGGGGGGGGGGGGGAAGAGTTTCATGCTTTGGATTGAACTGAGGTTTTTGCCCTAAGAACTGTGTATCTTTTTGGCTGCTTGATACGAATCCACTTAGATCTTTGCATGTTTTCGGGTTGCATTTTTATGAGTTCTTTCTTTTCTGTTTTTCTGCATTTGGTGGACCTTACGGTCTGTAAGGGATGTGACTGACAGCATCTGCACTGCATCTTTTGCATAATTTTTAGGATTTATTTGTTCTTAGTCTTCAATTTGTTTGAACATGAGGAATTCAAAATTGGGAAATCAAAGCAAGGGATTACTTGAGTTGGTACTTTAACGCCTATTTATGGGTTTTTCAGTGGAATTGCGAAAGAAAATTGTGCAAACCTTTTTCAAACTAACCCATGGTACGATGAAAATGGAACCCTTACCTTAGAATGTAATTGTGCGAAAGGGGAGGTATTCTGTAACGATGAGATTTTCGGACCTGTCTGACACCCTAAATAGACCTTCTTGGTATTTAGCGATTCATTTGAAAATGAGTGAAGTGCGGCAGAATGCAGATGCAACTCTCGCATAGTGAGGAAATAAGTGCTTTGCACATTTACGTCAATTGAGAGAATAAGTGCTATGCACATTCGATTCCGACATGGAATCTAAAGCAAAAATCAAAACAAACAAAAATCAAAGTAGATTGAGATTCCGAACCAGGATGTCTGCAGGGCTCACACAAAAACTAAATCAAAATCGTCAAAATTTCGATTGGGTTGACTAGAAACAATAGGGTATATCCAAAGGAGACAGGTCTAGAAATCTCATCCAATCGGGAAACTCTCCTTGACCTACAATTGCAAAGAGGGTTTGGTAATTGTTTAAGAAGTAAGGTACTGTGGAGTGAAAAGGAAAATAAGAGAGAATTACCAAGAAAAATTCTCAAAAACCCGAACTCAAAAGCAAAAATATGTTAGAATTCCCTGAGAGTAGCCCATGTTTAGTAAATTTATTTGTGACCTTTTTGCATTTTGGATTAAGGATTTGTGTAGGTATGGTTAGTCATTTGGAACTAGCCTTTTTCCTAGGATACCATTGCTTGAGGACAAGCAAAGAGATAAGCTTGGGGGAGTTGATCGCATCCAAAAATATGCATTATTACCTAGGAAAACACCTGCAGATAAATCCAAATCATAGGCATATGCATCCGATTACATGCATTTTCTTGTGTTTTCTAGTTACTGCTTTGTTTCTGGTTGTTTCAAGTCAGTGGAGCAAAGATACGAAGAACACGAAGCTTTGGAGCATTCTCAGACCTGGACCAACCCTTACGGTCCCTAAGGTCTACCCTTACGGTCCGTAAGGGTTACATCGGGCAGCAGAGGAGATATGGCAAGAACTCTGAATTTGTCAGCTATTTATACACGGGCAGGGCAACGGATTTGGCATCTTTTCAATTCTTTCCATCAGCCTAAGAGAGGTTTTGGGGAGGCTTTCTTGTGGGAGAAGCCAAGCCAAAGAAGAGGAGTTAGCGGAGGCGTGACGGTGACGAAACGGCGAGCTAACGGGCGAGTACACGCGCATGCACACACGGAGCCGTTCTTCATAGCGTTCTTTCTCTTTTACTTGCTTTTTGAGATTGATTCCTATACTTTTGTGTGTATGATGACTTGTATCGCTTATTGTACTTGCTTGTTTGATTATTCGGCCATGTCTGGCTAAACTTCTAGTTTTTAGGATTAGGACGATGTTATAACTTGGGTTTTGGTTTTTATGAAGTTTCTTGGTTATCCTTTATTTTAGCTCTCTGGTATTGTGTATGAATTGATATTGCATTCTATGCTTGGGTTGGGTGCTCGAACAGGTAACCAGTAGGTATCGGCCGGTACCCTAGGTTTTAAGCCTTAGTACGCATGTGACCGGGCCTAGTTTGTATTCAAGGTGGGTCAGAGATCTGAGAGGGCAACCAGACAAAGCGCTAGAGCTAAGTCATACGCTACCCGAGAGGGAGGTACACTTTGGAGCACTGGTACCGGGACATAGGTTGGGTTTACAAGCGAGAGCTGCGATCTATACCTTTGGTGGTTAGAACTATGTTAGGAATTAGGCCAACAAGCAAGAGCTGAGGTTTGGTGCCTGATATTGCTTTAACCAGAGCTAAACGTGCTAATACCAAGAATTTATAAATACCAATTTACTTGTGTTGCGCATCGGCCGTATGCGAGAGTGACGGCCGATACACTTCTATCTGACAGACGCGAGAGCGCAGTTCAGTGGTTGTGTGAATTGTACGTGATAAGTACAATTAGCGTGACCCGTGGCCAAGTGATGACTAGTCCGAAGTCCTAGAAACGCCCGTTATCCTACTGTTTTAGTCTTTTTATTATTTGTTTGCTTAATTTAGGAAAATATAAAATCTCCCCCAATTTGCGAATAACCCTGTAGTTTTAGGAATAAATAAAGTCTAGTCCGGTTTTGCCAACTGTCTCAGTGGATTCGACCTTGTACTACGTTACAACTTAGTCGTACGCTTGCGACTGATTTGCAGTTTAGTAGGGATAATTGAAAGTAGTGCACTTTCGAGTGGACACATAACACCTTAACCTAATTCAACTTTTTATATAGTGGTATCTATTTTTGTATCAATATATTGTGTTATCTCCCAAACATTTTCCCTACAAAAGATACAATGGGTTATCATTTCTATTCATGTTCATGACTTTATTATTGAACTTAATTTGTATTATTTGTAACTCTTAATTTAGATGCAAAAACAAACTAATAAGCTAAATAGTAAAGTCATTAAAATGAACATTACACTTGAGTCACTGAATATTTTAGTTGGTAATCGGATGGTATGTTTTTGTGATACATTTTATGGTTCAGCTCTCAATTGATAATTATATACAGCATAGCAACAAGGTAAGTCCACCTCGAATGACTTGGATGGTTAATGGTCCAAGAAAAGCTTCTAACTACATACGGTTGAAAATTATGGAGAAAAGTAGACTCTAGGCATACCAATGCCATTACAGAACCTTAAATACATTATACGTAAATCATATTTTTTAATCTCTTTAATGCAGATTTTTTTTAGACCTTACTTGATCATGGTACTTCTGTTTGACGAGGAGTTGACCTGAAATTTACCTCTACCACTCGTGCAATATCCTCTGTCGGAGTGTGGATCCACTGCTGCGCTGCTATTTTTGCAGTGATCAAAAATAGAAATTTTCCTTTATATAAATGGTGTGGTATTTCGTGTGTCAGATTTTAACTCAACCAGACGGGTTCCAACAAGACTAACAGCCTCCTGCCTCTATGTCTATCTATGGCCTGGCCTGATACTTTTGTCTTAATTTTTTCACAGTTATTACCACATATCATTTAAATTCTTGGCTTACACCTGTTAATATGGTATATTATAGCTTTTAATTGTACATAAATTCTTCTAAGGTTTCTATAAATACTTTTTAAAGTTGTATGAACACCCTTCACTTGTACACAAGCATTTCTTAGACCTATATAAATATTATTCAACATTTGGATATAGAACTGCAAAATTTTAATATAGCTTAATATTTTGGCATACAGCATCCTAATTTTGGGTAAGCAAATGAATAGAATAACAACCTTAATACAGTATTTCCGTCCTTACTACCTAGAATATATAGAAATTTAGAAAGCCATTAATACCTTGCTAGAATCTTGTTAAGACCTTGCTCTGATACCAGGTTGAGAGAGGATCACTCCAAACTTCAAAACTTTGGTTACTAATAACACGAGTTTTTAGAAGTGGAAAGCGGAAATTTTATTTCACACAGATATAATACAAGAGAGAAGAGTAAGACTTCAGATGATTTTTGCGTGTCTTGCTACTTCTAAAACACACATATTTATAAGGGGGGGAAGGTATCTCAATAATTTGAGCCGGGTGCGCTTATGGGCCCCATCGTCACTCAGAATTAATGGATTACCACAGTCTCTACTAACTAAAGGTACAATAATGCACCTAAAGGTGCCACACTATTAACTAAAGTATTCTCCACTAACCCTAGTGGGAATCTTAAAAAGAGAAAGAGGCCAAAACATGTAGGCCAAAGTTCAAAGAGAACCATACAGCTGGGCAAAAGTGAAGATGCCCTGCATTATTTTGCACACTACTCCTCAATAATAGAGGATGACTCACACAAAGAAACAAAAATAAACAAAGCCAGTGGTTATCCATCCTCTCTGGCTGAATTATTAAAGCAAACTTAGTGAGACAGCTGATATTCCACTATCATCTGTCTCTAATAATTTGGATTTATGGGTCCACCACTTTCTAAGGCCCTCTAGATGAACCAAATGCGATCTGCTTTTGCAATTGGCTCTATTATTGCCTCTGCCTGCATTACCTTTTCCAACTGATTAGTAAAATTGGCTCAGCATCACCAGCCATTGAGTCATGGCCTCTGTAAGGGAAAGCCAACTTATATTCTGCCTTTAACATAAACCTTAAGTTACTGATTTCTTTGAAGGCTCGCATGAGCTGCTTTTTCTTAAGCCACTCCCTTTCTTTTGCATTCCACTGGAAGTCATCCCAGCTCTGAGGTTTTTCATACTCATAGAGCAACTTTTCCCATTCCAAGAATGTGCTTCCACGGAGAACATACTCATCATCACTTGATTCAGTTGCTGGATCTGAGGGTTGTTGCTCTGCAATTATTCCTTCAGTGCTTCTTCCCACAGCACTAGATTCTCCTGCTGCTCTTGCGTCAGACATCCTGAAAAGCACAAATTAGTTAATCGTGAAAGAGAATCTGCTATGACATTAAGTTTCCCATCTATATGCTCAAAATTAATTTGGACTCCTGTCCCTGTGATAAAATCACAAAAATTTATCCATCTGACCCTTGATGGTTTATTTTGAGCTGATTTATTGTAGAAACTTATGATTGCTTGACAATCAGTCCTTAGCGTAATTTCCTCCCTATCCAGGTAATGGATGTTTAGTGCCTTGAGAGTTTCCATGCATGCAAAAATTTCTGCATCAATGGTTGATTTGATGACCGGGAATTTTTCCACTTGCATAGGCACAGATCTTTTCGGAACTTCTGGGATCATTTTTGAAAGGTTTCCACTTGCATATTCCACCCCATCCTTCCATGCATCCATCAGTCTCCAAGATGATGTACGATCCCTGAGGTGCAATCTCCAGATTTGGCAAATTTTGCACCTTCTCCTTGATTTTTCTGATTAATTCATAATCAGAGGGTTTGAGTCTCTTGTCTCCATGTGGGCTGGTTTTCGAATAGAGGGGGCCTAGCAGTGTGCCCAGATTAGGGATGTAAGATCGCGCATAGTTGAGTATGCCTAACCAGGAGTGAAGCCCTAATTTTTCCTTCAGTTTCTCCTCACTGAATGAGATGATCTTTTTAATGATGTGAGGCTGGAGTTTGATCTTGCGGTTGCCAATAATTGCACCAAGAAATTCAATTTCTTTGACTGCAATTTTCATTTTGGATGGACTAAGGACAAGTCCATTGGCCTCACAGATTTGAAGCATCACCCCCAAGTGCCTGGCATGTTGCTCTTCAGTTTCAGAGAATACCAGGATATCATCAATGTAAACAGCGATGAAATCACTGGTGCTGGCAAAGCAGTTATCCATTTTTCTTTGGAATACTGCTGGAGCATTCTTCAATCCGAACGGCATCACCAGCCATTCGTACAACCCGTTCGGGACAACAAAAGCTGTCCGCTCTATGGACTGTGGGTCCATAGCCACCTGGTGGAATCCACTCTTCAAGTCGAATTTTGAGTAGATTTTTGAGTTGCCCACCTTCATGAGTATTATATTGATACCGGGTAAAGAGTACTGGTCTTTGTGGGTATTATCATTAAGGGTACGGTAATTAAAGATCATTCTCTCTTTTCCTTTCACCTCTTTTCCGGTAATAGGGTCAATTGAGGTACCGGAATTTACCATCATTGCCATGGTCCTGTGTCTGCTCTTACTTGGCCTGATCACGCCTATCTCCAATAAGGCTTTGGTGTGCCTTTCAAATTGTTCCTTTTGAGCAGGAGTGACATGCTTTAGTGGTTTATCTTGAATGGTTAGGTCTGGGTTGATGATCTCCAGTTTGCACGTCACTTGGTTTTTGGACCAATATTTTACCGGGTCATTCCCGATAAATCCTTGTTCTTCTAATCGCTTCAGGAGTTGATCAAAACGGCTTTTGAAAAACTTGTTTTCTTCACCAAAATTATAGAACACCGCCTCTTGAATTTCTATATACTCCTGTTCATCGAGCTCTAGTTCAGGAATTGAGATTTTGTTGGCAACCTCAATGTCGGCTTGTGTCTCAATAGAAGTCACTCCCTTGTAAAACGTGACCGTGTTGCCTTCTATGCGTAAGCCTCCTTGAACAGCTCTGATGAAGTTACAACCAATCAGCATTTGGATACCATCTCCAGTACCTATATCAAAGTTGAATGTGAAGAGGATTCTGAAGCTGTTATCCCCTATTCTCATGAGATCATTTCTTAGTCTGAGTTTTGCCTCCTGCCTTGAATTAACACCATTTATGATGACTGGGAAGGCACTGAGCTCTAAGGCCTCCAGAGGTACGGCTCGTTGATTGACACAGCAGGTTGAGGAGCCTGTGTCAAGGATTGCCCTTAATTCAAAACTCTTTACACCAGGAATTTCCATGACTGCAATAAAATTATACAGCCTGTTGACTACTCACCTTGATTCTTTGTATTTTGGAATATTAGTTGCAGCGGTTGTGTGGATTTCAACTTCTTCAAACACCACATTTGCAAATTCTTCATCAACCTTGGCCTTTCCTTTCAGCTTGTCGCGAATGAGCAGATTTTTGAAATCTTCCTCCAGACTTTCCATAGTCAGCTCATCCAACTGTTTCTTCAGTCGATCATTTTTTCTGCTTGCAAATAGTCGATATATTGCAGTAGCTCTTTGATTAGGGAATCCTTCCCTGAGAACACCTTGGGACTACTCTGAACTGGTTTGATCTTCTCCTTGACATAGTGTTTTGCACACATAGGACATGCTGTAATTTCACAATTCCCACAGAAAATTCTCATGTTTCTGGCTGTGAGGAATTTGCAAAAAGTACAACGTTCCTTGCCTTTAGGAACTTCATCATTGTGTTGCCATAGATGATTGCAGTTCTTCTGGGCATCAGTCAGCTCCACATGTGGTCTCCAACTGCTAACTGTTAGCATGAAAGCATCTTCATAGGGATATGACTCAATAATTGTTTGTGCCTTTAATGAAGATACACCGGTTTCGCCTTTAGACATACTGCAGATTGCGTCTGAATCGGGCTCATCTTGATCTACTGAGACAACATCCCAATCATCTGGAATGTCCAAATTTTTGAGAACTGCGGCTCTGGTGATGTTCCCGCGGTTTTTCTTGCACTCTTTGGCAAAGTGCCCTTCTTCTCCACAGATAAAACACTTACACTTTCTCACTTTGTCTGCATGCTTTCTTTTAAATACTCGAACGTGAGAATCATATGGTTTGCCCTTGTAAGTTTTGGACTTACGAAGCCCGTACTTCTTTGAAGGGTTTTTGCTATAATACCCTGGTATGGGAATCTTTGAGCAGAAAGTTAAATCCTTCAAACTTCGTTGTAGGGTTGCTTGTTGGCACATTTCTTGCAAGTACTTCTGACAGAATAGATCCTTGGTACAAGACCTATTACACCCTCTTCATTTTGGCCTGGATACTTCTTGTTAAAGGCCTCCATTAGGATATTGCCAATTGGGTCTGGCATCTTCATGAATAGTTTGTTGTTGAGGTCCAGGTCCATGTACGCTCTGCCAGATCGGGCTGCCAGTACCAAATAATCATTTAGGTACTGCATGATGTTGGCCATGCCCGGGCATGTGAGACGCTCCAAGTCTCTGATCGCTTTGTTTTGCTCTTCTGTTGACCCCTGAGCAGGGTCCTCGAATAGGAACATCCTCCTGATTTGGGAAATAACATTTTGAGGATCTTCAGCTATATTAACCAGCTGTTCATAATCCTCTGGGTATGCTGCTCGCCATTGCATGAACAGCATCTTCTCAACTTCTCCCAAAAGGTTTTCGATAAACATGACTTTGGATTTGTTGTCATTCCAGATTCTCTCATTCACAATGTTTAGTGTAATGGACTCCCATCTGGATATGACATCTGGGTAAAGTGAGATGTCTTCTGGTAGAACCAATATCGCCCCTTCATTTTGTTGTGCTGAGGGGAGATCATACATCTCGTTATGCTGCTTTCTGTAGCCACCTTTGAAGCGGCTACCCCCAGTAAATCCTTCAGGCCGAGTTGAGGACTCTCCTCGCTCATAACGGCCAGGTGGGTAATTTGCTTGGAACATAATTGGCTCCCTTGGTATACCTGATACCCCACTCGTAGCGGTTGAGTACGCCTTTTCAACTGGCATCTGCTTTTGAGCTTCTGCCTTCTCCAGTAATTTTTGCAACTTAGGGTACTCCATTTCGGCTGAAAACGCGAAAGAATTGGGTATACTCCCACCAACTTCTGCAAATGGATTTACGAATCCATTTTCATCATTATCATCTGACATATCCCATGCAGGGCAATAGTCAGGTTGGGACACAACTTCCCTAGGTAGGGCCGCCAATGTTTGGATAACATCCAGGAAATCATCCTGATCATCATCCTCTGAGTCATCTTCTGGCTCATCGTCTGTAAATTCTCCTTCTAGGAGATTTACAAACTCTTCTTCATCACTGAGGATATCTTCCCCAGCTTTGCCTTTCTTTGCCTCCGTTTGTGGTTTGGTTGGGGCATAATCTCCGAACTGTACTTGAACTGAACCATCCGTTCTTGCTTGGAAGTGTGCACTTTGTGGGTTTTGGATTTGTGCCACTTCGGGTGGTCGTATCGTCCATTGCCTTCCTCTCAGTTCAGCAGTGCTTTGGTTCCTTCCAGATATTGCTTGCACACCATGGCTTGCTAAGTGATCAGCAACATTTTGTATGTTGTAATTGAACCTGGTGAAACTATCGTTTGACAGTCTTCCAATCAGAGATCTAGAGATAAGCAAGTTGCTTTCTCCAGCTTGCCAGTTATCGTATCCGTGAGTTTGCACCACCAGTTGTATATGATTAAAGAAATCATGGATACTCATCATCAGATCAGGTGCCGTGTATGCCAGTTGGGCACCTCCTGTGAGATCAATCTCCATTGTTGATATGATAGATCGATCATCAGACCACCTTGTATCTCGAAATACCACCAACGCATTCACACCTGCATTCCTCCTATGCAGCGTGCTTAGCCTCACCATAATCATGCCAATGTGTAGGTGCTGGAAACCGGATTGCCTGAGCCGTTCATACGACTCATTTGTGATAAATGGTAGCTCTAACTGCTGGCTACCAACCACCAGAATTCTTTCATCAGAGTTATGTTGGTAAACTCTGTTTCGAGACTGATTCCATCTGACTTGATAGAGAACTTCAGCCGGAACATTCTGAGCCTATCTGAAATTTGACAAACTTAGCTCGGTATTTGGGTTCATCTCTGACTCCAGTGTTCGTCTGAAGCCATTGTTTCGCCTGGGCAACATCCTTTGGGCTTGATGACGGAGTCTGTGACCCAGTCTGTAGCCACGTATCTGGTCCTGGACTGAGGGGGTTCTTTCATTTTGAGCCTCATGGTTAGAGATTGAGGGTCTGGGCTCAACAACAGTTTGAGTCCTGGTTGAACTCATTTTGACCCCTTCTTCTTTTCTTTTGCAAGGATTTTGAGGGAATCCTTAAATACGTAAATTGGACCTTTAGGACGAGGTTTTGGCTTGGATGGCTCACCCAGAGACAATTTTCTCAAATTTGCCTCAAGGTTTGAGATTGCTTCTGTAATTTGAGGCTCCGGCTCTTTCTATGCTGCTAGTTTTCGCTGAATTTCGTTGATTGTGGTTTTACAATCGTCAAGATCTTGTTTGGTTTGGACCAGAAGTTGAATGAGGAGGTTGTTTTGTTTTATGATTGTTTTTACGGCTTCGTTTCTGTCTGTCACGTCTTCAAGCTTAGCAAAACCGACTGCAGGAGCTCCAAGAGTGGTTGTTGCAGTAAGAGCTTCCTTGTAATCATACTGCCAGAGGTTAGACGCCAGTCTGACATGAACTGTCTGTGAGAAGTTTTGATTGTAAGGGATAGTATCCCTTGGAGAGGTTTTCGTAAAATTGCAGATTTTACAGGGTTTTTATGCAAAAGCAAGGAAATTTTTGTATTAAAACAGGGTACAAAGACTTCTTAATTCAAATATTCTAGGTTCATAATTCATGAATTACCATACTAATATTGTATACTCTGTTCAAATCCTTACAACATAATTAGGACATAGCTCATTACACCAAAGTTGCATAGTCTAGTGTCATATTAGATCTAAATATTTTCCTAATTATTTCCAAATATGGTCACTGCACAATTAGCAGCGCGTTAGGTGATCCCTTCTCCCTCTGTCGTGTCTAAAGAAAATCGAGAAAAAATAGTTACCCTATTGTGAGGGTTCTCTTCCATTTCGAAAATGAGATTTTGTTCATTGGTGAGCACACGACAATATTTGAATGATAAGTTGAAAGTAAGATCCAAATATTTCACGCGCGCCATTTTGAAATTAAGCTACACTAATCAACAATTATATCTCATTCCGGTATAGACTAGAAATAGATGAAAACAAAAAATGATTATGATGCGATATTAAACTTATCATATATGATCAGCCTCATCACTTTTTGTGGCTGATAATTAATTAAGTTGATAAGTAATATATAGAACTTTCAATGTTCTATTTTTTGAGATAAAGATGAGAATCAAACCACTTAAATTTAAATGTCTTATAAAATATCCTCCATTAGGATTTCGAATTCGCGACCTCTCATACAGAAAGCGTTATCCTTAGCCACTAGACCAAAGGCTGGTTCTTTCAATGTTCTATTTTGTTTGGATTGATGATATCGAACGGAACAATTGGATTAAATTTTCAACACAATCAATATTCAATACTATATGTTTAAGAAAGTGTTAATTTGTGAAATATCTTTCTATTTTTTCGGTTTTTTTTTTTTTTAGATTTGTTGTTAAGATTTTCAACTTCAATTGTTTTTTGTTTAATTCTTAATCTTTGTAATATTGGATTTATTTATCTATTTATGAGTGTTATAACTCTTATTGATGCTAGCTAATTAATATTTAATAGTAAACATTTCTTTGCTGTTTCAAACACCCTTAAGACAAGCAAATGAAAGATTTATGGCCCAACTACATACAAAGCCCAATTCACAGCTCATTATACTATTTGTTGTTAAATTAATGAGGCTGGAATTAAGGCCTTCAGAAACTTAAACGTTATTATAGTTGTGTTAAACAACAAGCACTTTCATAGGGTAGCCTGCTTACGTCTTGAATCAGCTTTACATTTTACAAATTATCAGTGCTTTTTTTTTTTTTTCCTTTTTTTTTATATTTAGGAAGAACCGTAGCTGACTTCATTACTTAATAGTTAAAAATCAAGAAAATGAAAATAAAAATCTTTTGGCAATTAAAAGAAACTGAAAATAGATACGGTAAGAATCTAGAGTTTTTTTTTTTTTTTTTGAAATCCAAGAATCTAGAGATGTTATACAGAAATATTTTAAAAACTTATTTCACTACATATGCACAAATAATATAACGGTCTCCTTGCAGTACTGGCCTACCCAAAATCACCAACCATAGTTGCTTAAAGTGAAGCCCATCAACTCTCGCATTTCAGACTGTACTGACACAACACGGTCCTACTTGCAGTAACTGCACATTTTTTGCCAGGTCCAGACTATGCCGAATTCATATCTCCTGTTATCCAAATTAGGATAACAGGACCCTGTTTGTCCAATTTGGTCCGTTGGATCAAAATCAACGGATGAGATTAATTATAAAAAGTCTCCTATAATCTTAAGTGGGCCGATCGGGCCCGTCCGTTTTGATCCAATGGTCCAAATTGGACAAACAGGGTCCTGTTATTCTCAAAGAATAACAGCAGATACGGACTCATGGTATGCCCTACATTATCTCTATTTTTTTTTTTTGAGAATACATTATCTCTATTCAAAAGTGCCTTTTATTAGGCACAGTTTTGGCGTTTTACCATTTACTCACTCCTCGTGAAAAGAAACTTCTCAACTCAAAACGAAGAAGAAACCATCTTCATCTTCATATATTGTTCTTTATTTCGCTTGTCATTCCATCGGTTCTTCTTTTATCCGGGGAGTGAGAGTCACAGATAATAAATAAATTTAGAAAAGAAGACAGAGCAATTGAATAGAAACAGAGACAGACACAGAGGAAGAGGAGAATGAGTAAAGCACCAATCTTTCCCATTGCGGAGCCGCACCATTTCAGCGACTATGGCTTCGACCCCCAACTCAGCTATTTTCAGGTGCCTTTTCCTCCCATCTCTCCCCTTCTCATTTCTTCATACCAAATTATGATAACTTACAAGTTACAAACATATCTCCCATGTAAAATTCCAGAGATTTTTGGCATTTTGTGCTGATTTTTCACCCTTAAACTGATATTTTCTTATTGAAATTTAAGTTAATATTTTCTTGAAGAAATTTGAAATGTCTGACAGACCAATTTTCAGATAAATTTCCTTTTCTGTTCTATTCTTGATTCTTTCATTTTATTCGTAACAGATTTTGGAGGAAGCAAAAAGATACGCAAAACGGAGCTTGGACTGCAAACCGTGCCTAGACTCAATGCACCTCAAACTCCAAAAGCCTTCCATCTCAAGAGACTCAAGCTCCTGCTCCAATTCCACACTCCTCAACCTTAAGCACCGTCGAACCTCAACCAAAAAGTGGCTCCGCTCCGCGGGGTCCGCGCTGGTCTTCTGGAAGCGAACCAAGAAGGAACAGCGCAGTCATACTCGCTCTTATTCCCGTACCGCCTATTCCGCGTCATATCCCTCGTGCTATTCCAGTTCTTATTCCGCGTCGGGTCCTCCGTACATGACAGAGTACGTTTCTCAAACGGTGGCAGTAACATGCAAGGCAAAGTCGGGCCCAGTTGCAGTGGGAGGCACTGGTCCGTATTTTAATCTGAGAGTACTTAATCAGACGGCTCAGAGTGGCAGCGCCATTACTAGTGCTATGCCCGTGTACCTCGTGACGTGAAGTCTTACGGCACTGTTTTTTTATCGTCTTCATTATGCTTGGGACGGAGAATGCACATGTGTTGTTTACTTGTTTTATTTTTTCTGTTATGTTTCAAATGGAGACTATTTTGGTGTTTCATTAGCGATGGGGGATTTAGATTTTAGATTACTGTTTTGTTTTTCTCTTCTTGGTTTGATTTATATATTTAGATCCCGCTTTTGTTTCTTTATTTCCTTTTTTGGGCTTTATTTTAAGAGAAAATTGTTTATTTGCCACCTAAAACTTTAAATTTAGGAAATTCTACCCAAAACCTTAAATTAGTCATTTGTCACCCTATAAACTAATTATTGGGAATTAAGGACAAAAATCGGGCTCCAACAGAAGCTCCAAACTCTTTCCAATTTTTGCGCTATCCCCAAATCGAAGCCAATATTAGCTATTTTTAAGTACTCCCTCCGCACTCCCAATAATCCTCCCCTTCCCTCTTCGCCGTTTGATTGGCCAGGCCCAATGACGTGGCCCATTTTAAATTTATTGGGATCCATCTTTAGGAAACTCTTAGAGTTTAAGGTATAATTTGGATTCCAAAAATTTGGAGCAGCTCCCAATATAATCATATTGGGAATAAATTATTAGGGATCTCTTGGAGATGCTCCCGTGCATTGCAACGGGAACAACATTAATCAAACCACAAAATACAAAATATTAATTCAACTAAATACATGAATAAAAAATGATCTAAAATTAATTATAATAAAAAATCGTAGTTGAAAAAATTATAAATGAGATGATTAATTTTGTGAATTTGTTGGAAGAAAATATCAAAATATATACCCCAATTTCTCAATAATTATGATTTTGTACCTTTACCTAAAAAAAATTCAATTTTTTTTGTTTTTATATCATTTTGATTAATTTTATTTACTTGCCCATTATGATCAAAGATACTATAAAGAATTATATCAAACACTAACATTGTTACATTGTGTTTGATTCCAAAAAATCAAAAACAGAAAGACTTCCTTTTCCTTGCCAATTATCATTCTTATTAAACATAGTAATTAAATGAATTAATTTTAAAATTGATTACAAACAATCATTTATTAAATGCACAAATGCTATGTTTCCTTACAGGTTTATGTGGCTCTATGTGTAGCAGCCACAAAAGAACTAATTGAAGACTTATACACAAAACATTATCACAGAAAATCTAACTGCTGATCCAATGGTGCATGTTTGATCCAAAATTTCAAGATTAAATCCTGACCGTTACAGGATCAGGACACTCAACATGCATTATAAGGAGCAGAGATTTGGCACCATTTTTTTTAAATATGGTATATGCAAACAATATTTTCGTATTTCCCAAATTGCCCTTCAATACTATTTTAATGTTGAAATTTTTAGATGATCTCTCAATTTATACCACACTGGCCTCTTTCGGGGTCAACAAATTATTTTTCTTTAAAAAGAAAGATCAATAAATGTATAATGGGCTAATTCAGACGCCAAGTATATTGCTCAACAGAGTCACAAATCGCAGTTGTTGCGTTTTAACAGCATTGAGTTTGCTATTTTAGCCACATATATTGCGCTGTAAAAAAAATTTTAGAAAAACAATTCAAAATATATGCCATGGTAGGTTGATTACAAAGTGATTTGTAAGCTCATATTGTTAATTATAATTATTTATCGAAGAATGAAGTCTATTAATTTTTTAAAAAAACTGTCAATTGAAATTGATATAGTTAATTTAAAGCCACAATTATCCAGCCTAGGTATTCTAAACTACACCATCGAACAAAATAACAAATTAATGTGGTGATCTTAATTCAACCAGGCAACGGGTATTTTAGTCATTATATAAAGTTATAGTATTTTCAGAAAAAAAAAATAACCAAGTAATTGAATAATTGTACAATGATAACAAATGACTAATTATAATAGTTTAGGGTGGTAAATAATTAATTAAAGAATGTTGTTTAGAATGTTGTTTTAAATAACTAATTTATCATGCTTTGGGGGTGATAAATAAAAAAGTCTTCCTTTTTTAAACCTTGTACTCGGTGTGACGGCTTTTTGCAGTGTTGTGCCTCTAATTATGGCTACAAGCATGCTAACAAGTAAACCAGATCAGATCAAGAATGTTGTTTTCCTTTGTTATTTCTTCAGAAAAACATTCATAATTGCTTGTTGCTTACCATGACATCTGATTCTGAAGCTTTCAATGATGGCTGATGTTGTTGCCATGCAATCTCATGATTTTGTTGAAGTTGTAAAGTACATGTTCCATTGTTCCTTTTTCCTTGTAACAATGATGTGAAGAAAGTGTAACAAATGGAAATGAGGAATAAATAAACACAAGTACATAACAATTGATTGATTTGCTTTATGAGTTGTGTAGTTATAAGCTCCAAATTGTAGGTTTATGTTTTCAATATTTTTTTACTTTGGCTTTATTATATATATGGCACATAGTGACAATGATGGTTTACTTTATATAATTATATCTGACAGAAATAAAGTTCAAGACCAAGCTAGATTAAAAAAAAAAATTGCATATGCTTTATTTCATTCAATTACTTGTACAGAGAATGAATGAACAAATCAACTTATATTGCAAAACTATTCTCCAAATAAATTAACTATGCTAATTCATCTATTCCTATTTACATTCTTTTCTATTCAAATAAAATATAATCCAGTAATACCCTATGGATGTGTGGCTGCCCATATGTACATTCTAAGAGAGTAATTAATTCTGTGTACTGCACATCTGCATATATGACTGCACCTAATAAAAAACCGGGGCAGCATAATATTCGGATTGAGCGAAGTACGGTCTCAGATCCTCTTGCGACATGAATTCCAAGGGAAAACAAACAATGTGACCCTTGATTGAATTTAGTCTCTTCATTGGGTCGTTCGAACCGGTAATTTCACCGTTCCTGGTGGCCTCTATCTTTTCAGGGGCGATGCCTAAGTCGATTGTGTTGTGACCAATTTTCTCCTTCAACTGGCTTATGCTCTGCCGAAACTCAGATCTGCATTTTGTTTCTCATAATTTTAATACATTTTTAAGGAGATAGAAAATGAAATTCGGGTGACATGAGAGTTTGAAATACCTCGAATGTATGAGGTCATTAGGGACACAAGAGAATATATCCTGATAAATCAAAGCATTTGTCTGAAAAATGAATAAGAAAAAAGCATTAATGTTTGACAGGTACAACATATAGAAAAAAAAAATAAAATTTGCAACACCCTTTTATTTTTTCCAAAAGCTGTATGATAATGGACATATTTAAAAGTGAATACACAACTTAATATAAACGAATAATTTACCTTGGCAGTCGCCATCCAAATGTTTCTGTAAGTTGTCTCATCTACTGGATCTATTATTTGGCTCAACTGCGATCACAAAGAATTTATTAATTATCATAATAGGCATCTAACTGAGGTTATGCAACAAAATTATATGAACATTTATCACGAAAATCTAAAGAGAAGGACGGACAAGTAAAATTGCAGTAGAAAATCTAACTGAGATAAACAAAAAGGTTAGAAAATGGTTTCTGATACGGTGGGTATAACAAGAAGAGATCTGTAAATAAAAAAGGAAAAGAAAAATCAAGCAATAATAACCTCGTCAGCATGGAGACCAAGGTGCTCAGACCAAAGGGAGAGGCGTAAACTGAGTGTGAACTTGCCAGCTTTCCATAGTTTCCCATCCATTTGAGAATCAATAAACTCTTTATCTTCTATAAGCACACCGATCTGCACATCAGATGGAAGCAAAAAATAAAAAAATGGAAAGAACATCATCACGAGCTAGGAAACAGGAAATTAGAAAATTAGATAATATAGCTATACACAGAAAAAAAAAAAAAAAATGGAACCTACAGATTATTACAACAGCAATAGACAAGTTGAAAAGGTTAAATGGTAATTATAGTAATTATTATCTTTATACAATTACCTCAGAATCCCTTGATCCAAGTAAGCTTCTATCATTAATATTTGCCGAACCTATCAATGCTATTCGGTCATCCACGAGCATCAATTTGCTGTGAACATATATCTGTAGACAAACAAAAAAAATAAATAAATAAAGAACTTTAGCAGAACTTATAATAAACAAAATAATTTTCTTTCATATGTACAACTATCAGAAGGAAAATCGAATACACAAATAAAAATGACTAGCAAGTAAATAATAAGAGCGGTGTCTAACTTGATTAGTTACTAGCGGGCCCCCATCAGAAAGGCAGCCGTAAGTTCTAAGCCCATAGAAGGAAATGTAGTCGTCAGCTTTATCCCCCATTTTGTCATAGAGATTTTGCAAAATTGAACTTGAACCTCGACAAATAGTTCTATATTGCCAGTGCATTATAGCTCTTACTGATGCTGCACCAGTATCATCAATTCCTCCCTGCATTTAAAAGCAATGTTAATAGTATAAACTATAAAAGATTATAAAATTTTAAAAGAAGATAAAGGCATTATATTACACCCTCCTGTTTTTTGAATACATAATATCATTTATAAGAATATTTACAATCTATTTGGCTGATTCAACTCTATCCTCATATTCAGGTCAATTTTTACACAATTTTGCCCTTACTAAACCAGACCGGGTATTTACATGTGACTTTCTTGACTGCGCAAAATCCTACATTATCCTATATTTGTGCAGACATACATCAAGAGATATCACGGAATATTACTTCGCAAACATGACAAATCCAGGTTAACAGATGCAATTTCCAATAAAACTTGTCAATACCTGAAAACCTGGTAAGAGCGGTAAAACTATGATGACCCTGAAACGCCTTCCCTCGTTATAAGCCCGCATTATACGTTTATACAAAGCTTCTAGAACACGATTTTTTATGGTCTCGTCCCCATCGAGTCCAGATATGAAAAACTGGTTCTGGAAAAGGTAACAAAAAAAGAAAAAAAATTAAAAAATCGGTTAACTTGGCAAATTATATGCTAATTTGTATAGCTCTCTCATTTGATAGTTTAAACAGTATAATTCATCTGTGACTACCCTAATTCTGAACTCTCGTGCCTTGAGGTTGAATGTAGGTGTAAAAATACAATAGATATTGTCAAATAGAAACAATAATTAAAAGTTTCTGTGAAATACTGATAACTAAGAATTTTACATCTAAGTTCAAACAAAAGAAATTTACAAACCTCAATGTACACAAAGTGCTCTGACTTCCCAATCAGTGAAATATAAGCATTGTGAATGCTTTCTTCTGTTTCGCTCGTGCCAGCTGACCAATTCCCCGCACTCCTCAAAACCTAAGAAAGAAACATTCTCAATATCAGGAAAAGGAAAATGCTACGGTGATACCAAGAATCGATCCGGTCATTGATACTAACATCATTTTGCGTGCATATTATTCGATTATCCTTTTTATGCAAGATGATTTGCTTATTATGTAAGCTAAACAGATGCGCAAATGAAGCATTGGTTCATGACCCCGGTTCAGAAAATATTCAACTGGTTTTTGACCTCTTCGTCCGTTTATGACTCCATCTCTGCCTTGCTATTATTATGCAAGCTAAATACATAATTATGCAAATTAATGATTTTATTATGCAACTCGATCATTTGTACAGTGCTTCTGTTATGCAAACTAATTTCAATATTATACATGCTAAATTGCTAATTATGCAGATCATGTGCACTTTGTATGCAAACTATTTTGTTGTATTTGCATATAACTTTTCTTAGTCTGCAAACTAAAAGGTCGACATGTTTGTATCAATGACTGGAGAAATTGTGGGATCGGTATATCAGGACTATGGTAAAATTTAAGCATGAACATACCGCAACCATTTAAGCCGAACCTGTTCAATTATACTAACTGAAAACTATATTATACTGAAAATAGTTATCAAGGGTAAAAGGAAGTACCTGACAATAGGATGTGGTCCTGGGGCCCATCTGACCCAACTCAATTTCTGAAGCCACCAGATCGCCCCGCTCTTGTTCCTGCCACCATTCCTCCCCATTCCGCAACTCACTCCCTAGCTGTATGCCCGTGTTAAGTAACACTTCTTTGTCGTTTTCAGGTGACCCCGATTCAGCCACAAAGGATTTCATTGGCAAACCTGGAGCATGAGCAGACTGCTCAGCTTTCTTCTTGTTAAGGGGTAAAGGGACTTGTCGTGGCTTTCGTTTGGTCCCAGCACCCTTAATAGTGTTGTCAGGTGCAGGCCCCACCGGCTCCTTTGGTAATAGCAGCGGGATGTCTTGGCATGAGGCGCTTGAAGGAAAGGAATCTACTTTTTTTAAATCCTTGACATTTGGAGGATTGTTGTGGTTTTCTTGTGGCACGGGTTTTTCTATGTTGCAATCGGGCTTTGATTCGTTTGATCTTCTCAAGTAATGAGGGATTACCATGTGATACTGTGGCATTAGAAGCGGGATTTCCTGTTCATGTAGTGCTTTGTTTCTCTGGCCAAGAGAAATAAAGTTAAAATATGAAAACTTTGTAGAAATTTGTTAAGAGAAAAAGGTTCCTGCTTGTTAGAAAAAAAAAAATCTCTTCTACCTGGTTGCTGTCAGTTGGTACTGCACTAAGGCCTAAGGGTAGTCAGCCAGTGCAGCCACTGGTATTATTTAAGTGATAATACCCTCTAAATGTTATCAGGTATTATGTTTACTAGAGCTGTGAATCGGGCTTCGCCCCGAAAAAATAATATTACATAATTTAATAGATATTGAAAATAAATATACATTTTTTATAAATATATTTTATTAGATAAATATTGGACTTAATATATTTTCTATATAATATATTTTTAGCTACATCTCAATTTATGTAAAAGAATATAAAGAGTTGCAAATATTTTGAGTCTTAAATTGTTCTTTAGGTACATCATATTATCTCTTTAATGAAAAAAAATTGAGCCATTTGATTAAGATAAATGAAGAGAGAGAAACAAAATCAATGGTTGAGATTAATGATGATGTGGCATGGCTAAAAAGCTTAGAAGCTTAACCCTCTTTCTAGGGTATGAATTGAGGCCAGTGCAAGATGTCTTTCAACTACGGAATTAAATATTTATTGGAGGGTACAGCAGATGGAGGGATGTAAAAATTGATTTCAATTACAGGCAATGGGATGTATATCAAATCTCTTCATGGGTTGTGCTAATATCTAAATGCTATTAACTCAATTTTTAACATCCTTCTGTTAAAAACTAAAAATTATTATAAACCCCACAATGTGTGCTGGCCAGATAACCAATACGAAATAACTCAGGTACAGACTAAACATTAGAAAGGGCTTGATATTGATCGCCTAGCAAAAATCTAAAACATGAATTAAAAAAAGAACTACCTTAGCGAAATTCCAGCGCTGCACAAAGTGCCGGGCCACATCACGGCAAGGTGGTCCCCACAAGGCACATTGCACATCGTGCCATGGCATGCGTGGATACTTCGACCGGTCGAGTTCATCTCGCATCGTATCCTCCCATGAATTTGGTTCAGACTCCCTACAAGTTTCCGTATTTCTTAGAACACAAGCATCCCCGAGTAATTTTTGAATTATCGGTGGCAAGTCCAGACTTATACCTTGGATTGTAGTAGTCCTTTCCTGGCCAAATAAGAGCTGGCGAGTCGCTTATTTTGTGCTCAGGGCTGTCATAGCGGCCAAAGCACAGATCCAAGCCACCAATGTAGCACACTTGATTGTCAACTATTACTATTTTCTCATGATGTGACCTTCAAAAAAATATAGTAATAAAACATAATTGATCAAGCTAGAACTTTATACATATTTCTTCTCTAGGGTCGATGATAGTATACTAATACTGTTTTTCTGTTGGAGGTTCCTGCCAATCGATTACATTGGAAAAACGAAAGAAACGAAAGGAAAGCAGGCTCCAGTATGCGATATAGAGAAATTGATAACTCATCGTACCAATAATAAACTCCAGTCGGAAAATGATCTGGGTATCTTAGTACTTTCACATTTTCGTGTATATCCAATAGCTTTCTCTTGCTGTACATGCTATTGATTTTCAATGCCCATGCAACCTCTTTGTATAGGAGAACATAAATCTGGGTCCACAGAAAAGGTTAGTTGACAAATCGAAGTAAAAATAATAACAACTCATAAAAGATATAGAAAAACAAACCTGTACACCTTGCTTCGCTCGTGCCTCAAGAAGAGCATCAAGCCTTGAAGCTGCATTTAAGTGGAAGGGTCGACGCATATACAATTCAGGACAGAACCACCAGTCGGTTATAAATATCTACATTCCAACATTTTAAATTAATATATATTACAGTGTCACTTAACTTTTATTGGGTTCTGATAAATCCGTATAGGTTATCTGTCACTCAACGACAACTTTTATTGTAAAATGAGAAGACAAAGATCAAAGGCTTCAATACCTACCTCCGATTTGGCCTCTTCGATGGAACTGGCTATTGCATCAAATGCAGCCTCTCCATCAATGAACCATTGTACAAAGGACCCATCATCAGTGAGGCCGCGAGGGGGTGCGAAGGAGCCAAAGCGGTGAGGATTGCACCATCCCTCTGGCGGCCGTAGGGCTGCATCGTTTATCGCATCAACCCAATTCTTGACCTTGCTGCTGCTTCTCACTCTCATCCTTATAGAACGGTTCCCGCAAGAAACCTTTTCAAGTAGAGATTATGAAACTACAGTTAGCTGTTCTTTTTTCATATTTCTCTTGATATAGGTTAAAGGTGTCTTTAAATGTTTGAAACAATTGATAATGCAAGGATGCTTTTTAAGATATACATTTTTGGGAGGTTCAAGTTCTGGTATTTACATAAATATAAAGAAAAATGTTTTGTTCTTTCAATTTTTTTCCCCTTCTGCTACGCTATCAATATGTCCCTAATGTAAGATGCGCAACAAAGTTCTCACAAGCTGAATACCCATTGCCTACTATGTATAAACAGTAGGGAATCTCGGAAATAAAAATGAAACTGTTATAAAAAAGTTCAGTTTCCATTGAATTTGTACCTGGAACCCAAACAGCAAAGTGTAGTGCTCCTTGATCTCTGTGGCTAACGCAACCCGACTTTGATCATTCCCGTCAGAAGTCGGCAACATGTCAAAAACGACAATGTCCAAAAGCTCTGTATCAAATGGATCTTTTAAAAAGGCCAAGAATCCAGGCTTCAGTACTGCCCATACCTATAGTACACAACAAGGGGCAAAACGGGCTTATAAATTGCAATAACAAAATATATACACACACAAACCTTTTGACATGTTAAAAAGTGAAAATAAGCTTCCAATTCTGAGTAATTTTAGGATGAAGATTTGTCTAAGCTGAAACAATTTAAATTATGCATCTTACAAAACAAATATGAGTTAGAAACTTTTACCTTCTGCCAATTACTCTTGGAACAACAGCTGAAGAGATTACACATGCAAGTCCTTGAATTTTTATCCATGCCGAATCTGGGCAAGTGTCTCACACTTACATAACCCTCCTTCAACTTGGGTCCATATTCTGGCAAAAAGGACAATCGTGATACCTCCAAGAAATGGCAAACCTGCATTTTAACAAACAACACCCTGTACATATGTCACCAAAAAAAAAAAATACATGCTACTTGTTGCATAATTTTCAGTCCACTTATTGATCTGTGGGTAGTCATTTGTGTTTATATTTGATATTGCCAAAAATTATTACGGAGGAAAAAAAATATATAACAGTTGCAATGTTGATGCGGCCCAGGCACTAAGCAGTCAAATACCAGTACACAATATGAAACTGTAGAAACTATCAAATGATAAATCATTATTAAGAAACCCAAATTATAACCCAAATTATAACTATTATTTTTCCTTTTCGATAATTTATTGCACAGTTTATTAGCATTGCTGTAGAAGGTTACCTCACGAGAATTGACAATATCCAGGTTGCTGAAAAAAAGGTTCAGGTAGCCTTGCATTGCTACTTTAGCCCTGTCGGATACCGACTGTTGCCTGCCCAGCGCAGGTTTTATCACTGACAGAGCAGCCCTTGATGGTACATTCCTTAAAAGGTTGAAGGAAATGATAGTAAATACTAAATAATGCGTTCACTGTTCAAATAATACCATGCCACAAAATTGCATTGTATAAACCGAATAAACCACCTGATACAAACCAGAATCAGACCCGTGCGGCACCAAAAACATGTGGCACTATGAAATTCTTGACAGAGGCAGTTCATGTACCAATATTTGACAGGACAGAAATAGAGTTTACTGTACCGGTTCCTGACGGAGTTTTCGTTATGGTGGAATGCTTCTGCCAAATCATCACCTTCATCATCATCGTGCATGACTGGTGGATGATCCGCAAGTCCTAGGTTTTGTATCCATTCTTTTACCTTCAACAAGCATAGTATCAGTAAACATAATACTTTAACCGGGAACTCATTCAAGGATGTCGTATTCAATTTCTCAGACTATGTAAACATAAAATCGACCAAATTGAACTGCTAATTAGTTAATTAATTTAGACAATGCTTTTTTTTTCAAGAATAAGGCTTAGCATAAAAGTTCAGCCTTATACCCTTGTTTCAATAACACAATTTTGGACTGCACAATCTGCCACTGGCACGACACATTTATTTATGACTTCAACCAAAATAATCCCATAAGACTTTATAGTGTCAAATCCTGTGTTATAATGCAAACAAAGTAACTCAACAAGTTGCCAGCATCAAGTACCTGCTCTTGTTTTTCATGAATTTCCTCGACAAAAGCCCGCCTTTTCAGTGCAAAATGTAAGTAAAGGACCTGAGAAGCTCTCTTCGTCAAACGCCACTTGAACTGAATACCAAGTAATTAAGCATTATTATAGAAAATTAAATGAATTTACCCCCCCCAAAAAAAAAAGATAAAGCAACTTTTTAAGTAAACAAAAAACCGATTCGAAACAAGCATATCATTCAGTGATTGATTTGGACCCACTTGTCAGAAGAACTGTCACATTTCACAGTACAAGTACCATCTCACATTAATTGTAAGCCAGAAGTAATACAAATACCCAAGAAAATTAAGTACCAATCAATTAATAAGAGAGAGCCAGGAGCAAACAATGGTCCCAATTAACCAAATTTGAAAATCTTAATTAAAAACACTTTCAAATTGTTCAAAGTTCAAACACTCAAACACCCAATTTGGTAACAGACCCATATTTCGAAGGGAAGAACATGAAATGCAAATGCAAGCAAAGTTGACCACTTTTAGATTTCTCACAACAATAATAATCAAAAACAAGTTAATTAAAAGCAATGGAGAACAAGAACCTCTTTGTAATGGAATTGAATGGTGTAGGAGAGGAGCATTGGCGTGATGTCCCCGACATGGTCGGGTCGGGACACGGCGACGATCTCGGCCGTGGGCAGCTCGTCGAAAATGGAAACCTCGTGCTCACTGAACCGGAAGGAGTGCGAGGAGCAGCGCACCGGTGGGGGTGGTTCCGACGGCAGCTTGAGGTAGTACATGGAACTGTCGGAAATCGACATGGCAGAGGAAACCCAACTCCAATCAAATCACACTCAATTTGCTTGTTGGTCGGATCAGATGGAATTGAACAATTGATTGTGTTGTTGTGCTTGTACTACATACATGAAATTGTCATAGATGGACATGGGAGAAGAAACCCAACTCCAATCAAATCAAACTCAATTTGTGTTGTTGGTCTGATGGTATTGATTGGTTGGTTGATTGGAGTTGAAAGGTTGGAGCTTGGGTTGTGATTGTGTTGTTGGAGTTGTAAATTGTAATGCATACATACATACATACATGTGGTGTTGGTTGGTTGAATTTTAAATGAGGAGGGGATGAGGAGGGTGTTCTGTACTTGTGTTCTGTTATGGGAATATCCGAGTGAGTCTGTGCGGATCTATTGCTGTGATGCAGAGAGGAGTGACTCGATACGGAAAGGAAGGAGAGGAGAGGAGACGCTCCACTAAAAAAAAAAAAAAAAAAAAAAAAAAAGGAGAGGAGACACTCTGGATCGGTATCAGCTGTTCTAAAAAGAAAAACAGACCTGCTTTTCTCAAATCTGACGGTTGAGAAACATCAAAATACTTTGAGATCCGTGCAATAAAAATTGAAGTACTTTAAAATTAGTACAGCAACTGATCCCGACCATCCGATTGGAAAAGCAGAGTCTGCTTTTCTTCTTAGAAAAGCAGCCGTACCGATCAGAGGGGAGGATGAAAGTGAGAGGTCGTTGGTATCTGAGGGGTTTTGCTAATGTCTCCCTTGTCAAACATGAAATTGTGGTCATGTACGGTTCCATAAATCCTTATCCTTACTTGCTCCTAATAAAAGAAAATTAGCTTTTTTGACATTAAAGTTTTATCTTTCTCAGAAAAGAAACCTCAGCTGTCGATTATTTATTTAGATTGATCACCACTGTTGACGTACATTAATATCCCAACCCATTAAAATTTAAGACCCATATTAGTTTTTTCACAATGGATAAGCTTTCTGCCCCTTATTATAAGATATACTAATTTTAGCTCAAAGCAAAGCATTTTACTAGTAAATTAATTAAAAGTAGGAGTTTGTTTAGTATTTTCACTATTTTGGTTGTCCAGTTCTTTCTTTGAGATAAATATGAGGGTCAAGCCACTTATATTTAAATGTCTATAAAAGTTTTCCATCCGGGCGTGACCTCCTACACGAAGAGTCGCCCTTAACCACTAGACCAAATGTCGGTTCTTGGTTGTTCAGTTCTTTCACTAAGCAATAAGAGAAGTGATTTTGATTTTTTTTAAAAAATAAAAATTGGATTTATATTACCCAGCATGTACTATTTTTATGATAAATGAGGAGGGATCCATTTACACAAAAAATTTTGAACACAAAAATTATATCGAGCCTTATAAGTTCGTAAAAAATCTTAAAAATGAAAAAAAAAATTGAGAACATCAAGACCAGTAGGCAGCCTTCATTCATTTAGAAGGGTTGCATTCACAAGAAAAATAAAATAAAATTGTTTCTCAATCTAGATCCAAATGATACAAAATATATATCAACCAAAACTTTCTACAATATAACCAATTTATCTCAATAAACTACATCTAGCAAAAATTCATTTTCGAGCGATTCTTGATAATCTATTATATGGTTTGTTTGTATTACTCTCCATTTTACTTCCATTTATACTAAATATAATTCAGTAACTAATTTTTGTATTAATTAGTATAAATGAAAGTACTTGGAACGGACAACATTGATCAAACTTGTAAATTTAGAGACCAATTTTAACCAAAAAATAATTCAAATACCAATTTGAACCAAATATAATAGTTCTGGCGGACTAGTACGTACATGTACGCAAAATACATTGATTTTGCACTTGAAAAAAAGTAAATTTATATAGGGTTTGCGTGCAAATAGCTACGGATTTTGAAATGAATCCTAATCATATTTCATATATGCGGCGGTTCGGTGAATGGGCACATATATAGCCACATAGGACAGATATATGACAGATCGTTTTAAAGATAAATGAGAGTTTGAATCAAAAATGAAAAAAAATTTAAGCTGGACATGCATGGAATGCTGTGTTTTCTTTTTTTTTCTTTTAATTCACAAAAAAAAAAAAAACCCTTCAATATAAAGTTGATATCTTTGTAAAATGTGGAATACCATTGTTAATTTTCAAAAAAAAAAAAAAAAAATTGGTACAATACCATTGTTACATTTTATACGACAGGTTTTTTTTTTTTTTTAAAAAAAGTTGGTAACAGCTACCAACAAAATATTTCATAATTCATACGACAGGTCAATTTCCCATTTTCTTTTGAGCAGTGAGACTCTGAAAAAAGAGATTTGATATACTTACTTGTACCACTAATGATAGGAAAATCTCATATCCTCATATTATACATCATACAAATTAATGTATGATGGAAGCACAAGCAATCATCAACGAAATTTGTATGTTGAAAAGAAATAAAAGAGAATTACTTGCAAGCATGAACTTCCTGCCGTGGAGTTTAAGACAAGAAAATTGTAGATTTAGACATCTGCATGTATATGTAAAACTTGTAATATTAGTAATATATATATTTTCTTGGTAATAAATTCACGGATGTGATTTCTAATGTTAAGATTTTTAAATTGACATTGAATTACTCTTTGTACACTGAGTTATAGTGTTGGATTAATTTGATGTACTAATAAAACTATATCCTTACTCCTAATAAAAGGATATTATATTTTTTGACATGAAAGTTCTATCTTCTTCAAGAAATAAATATCACCATTGTTAACATACGTTAATGCTCGTTAACGTTCTCAGCTCATTAAAATTAAAATCCTATATAAATTATCGCAATTTAAAGCCTATTACATATTATCTTAAAAGTTTATTATAAAAAATAATAATTTCAGCTCAAAGTAAGGCGCGAGTCTTTTACTAGTATATAATAAATATATATCAGGTGGAATATATGTGATCAAAAATAAATTTGTTTTTTTTTTCCTCTGAAAGACTGAAAACATTGTTAGTATATAGGAGGAATGCTATTTCAAAATTCTTTGAACATAGAAAACTGAAGTTTATTATTATTCCCTGGTCACATGTCTTCCATGTGAAATTTCCAGCATTTCTGATTTCTTAAACTTTTATGCTTTGTTTGATTTTTGTCAGATTTTCTAGGATATTCAGTGTCTAAGACTATGTATAGTGAATTGCCAAAGTTCAAAGATAGGCAATAGGATGAAAATTGAAATGTGGGACATCTTTTATAAACAAACAACTGTACAAGGTCAAAATTAACAAGAGTTGAGCATGATACTTAAAAATTTACAGATATAAATTTCTATTAAAAGTAATATAAAGTCTCTAATTCTAATCTATTTTACAAAAAATAAAAATTCTTATTAACATGTTGCTTGTTTTTGGCCATGTATCTTCTTCAAATAAATTTTGATTTTGACTGCATCAAATTCTAAAAAGAAAAAGAAAAAGTAGACCTCACGTTTCACGTACTTCTATTTGACGGATCGGGATCAGACCATGCTTTTCTTGATTCGACGGTTGAGAAACACCGGAGTACTTTGAGATCGGTGCAACAACCGATCCTGACAATCCGATCGGAAAAGCAGCAGACTTTTATCCCTATTTAACATACGTTTTTTTTAATACTATGAGTCTAAGACCGCACCACAACATAATATTCCGAGGAAAAGTTATTTTATTTTATACTTGACCGCGCGAACGGGTATAGGCTTTTAAACCTAAAGTATGCACTCGATCGCAAGCGTACGATCTCGTGTAGTACTTGAGGGTCGAATCCTCAGGGACGGGATTAACACCAGACTTTACTTAAACCTACTTCTAAATTCTAAGAGAGTTTGGATTAAAGGGTCAATTGTTGGGGGTTTTAACAGGAGTAGTGACAAGAAACAAGAAAACAAGACTGAAATAAGTAAATAACTGGAAAGACAATTAATTAAAAGTGTTCTCGGGGTAATCAGAATCAGATTGGTCTCGGATTAACTGCCCTGCGTTCCGCAAGATTTCTCTTGCGGACCGCAGGAGGTGGTTAATTTAGTAGTTATGAACTGCCTACGGATCTCGGATGTCTCATTTTGATCAACAGACAAAACCTAACTGCTGTCTTGCACTCTCTGTAACTTCTTGCGGACCGCAAGATCTCTCTTGCGGACCGCAAGATGTGTAACTGAGAGCAGTTATTGTTCTAGTTAGTGTTTCGACTACCGTTATCGATTCCTATCAGTACAGATCTGGTACAAAGTCCCTCGGTTTTCACATTCCGGTCCTAAATAACATTTCTAAACTGAATCAAAACCCGTAGGTAGGTTATACTCTACGATCATGTCGCTATGGTACTATGGTCCGGTTTAACGGTTAGAAAAACCGCGATTCACCTTCCGGTACTTCTCGGATAAAAATCTACCAATGTAATGCAAGCAAACAAATCTGGTCAAAGAATACTATATGAACCAACTAGGTCTGGCCACAACCTAAAGGTTTATCCAATGAATCAAACAAGATGCAAGCACGTTAATAATAAAATCACAAGCGAATCATGAAAACAACGATAATCAAAACAAACAGTTAATCCATTGACACAATCTTCATCATTCAAACCCTAAGAACATAAAACGACTACTCACTCATCGCACAAACAGAAAAGCAAAACAAAGAAGAAGAATTCATTGAGTAAAAGAAACTGAAGAGGAAATCGGGGATGACACGATCTTCACGTCGAAGGCGATCTCTCGATTCTCCTCCGTCTGAGCGATGAATCGCGCCAATGGATGTCTCCTCTGTCTCTCTACTCTCTGAACCAAAAGGGTGTGAAGGGAGAAGTGAAATGAATGAATGAAAAACGCCCTCCACCGTCCAGGGCGCTGGTCCCTTTAAATAACCGCCAGTTTGTAACTCCTTGCGGTCCACAGGTATTCCCTTGCGGTCCGCAAGACATCCAAAATTGGCGGTTCTTCTGCTCTGGCAGTTGCTGGCGCCCTTTGGATGGTTTTAGATGTTTGGAACATGCCCTAACCGACGTCTGCTGGCCGCAAGAAGTGATCTGCGGTCCGCAGGAAGCCGTCTCCAGTCCTGCCTTGCCATCAAATGCTCCAATTCGCGTCCAATTCGCTCCAAAAGCGGAATAATCCTGAAATATGGACAAAGATAGACAAGTAACTGGAATCGAGACATATTCCTATCTAAATGCATGCAAACTCGGGATTTTCGGTCTAAAATACTAATGTAGGTCTGGTAAAATATATATATAAATGCATGCTTTTTTACTATTTTATTTTATTTTATTTTTTGTTTTTGTTCTTTCCAACTGCCTGACTTGGACACTGTAATTTCAAAACTGTGCAAATTTTAGGGATATCAATATTAAGTAATATTTTGGGAAACTAGAATGATACGTTTCTTAATTGGGTGATATAAAGGTTGTTATTTTTCGTATTTTAGACATGATGATAAAATCCATTGTATACTTAAGAAAACCTGCAAATTAGTTAATAAGTAAATTTCATTTTCAAAGGGTCTGATTTGCTTTTAATATCTAGGAAATATTAATTATGTTTGTACTTCGAAGCTAAACAATAGTTTTCATTATCATTGTTTTAGATTCGACAAATGTTTCGAGTTTTCTAAGCAAAGCCAACTCAACATTAAGAAGCATTATTTAAAAAAAAAATAATGGTCAATGCAGCACTAGTTTCTTCATCATTTATATATTGTTTCGTGTAAAGAAATAAAAGATACCAAGAATATATTTATATTTAGAGGAGGATTTATTGACAATGCTTATCTTAACATTAATCTTGACAATGAATATTTAAAAATTAAAAAAAACATTAATATTTTTCAAAATTAGAAAAATATTTAAGAAGTATTTGTTTAATTGGTAAAAAATACAAAAAATTCTGATAAGCCATCAAACAATATTAAAATTGATTCAAATTTGAAACACTATCAATCCATAATCTATAAGTTAAATAATACATTACACATCCATAAACATTTTTCATTTTTCGAATTTTTTTATTTAATTTCGTCAATGATCCCTCTATTTTTCCAGTTTCACAATACGAGAGTGCGATACCACCTTCTTTTCTTTACTGACAAAAAAAATGTAATAATTTAAAAGATGTCTCTTATTACTTTATTAGTGAGCCTTAAATCTTAATTTGAGGATTCCTAATTTCCTAATGTCAATTTTAATAGTCAATTGATTCAGTAGTACATACCTTTAATCATTATGCTGTCCAAGTGAAGAGGAGGAAAAAGGGCTGATGTCACTCAAAACTTTGCCTTATTCAATATGCATCTGAGGAATTATACTTCCTCAAAAAACAAAAGATATATCCGAGAATATCCCCTTTTTGGTGCTGAAGTAAGATCCAAATATCCAATCCAATATTCTTTCTTATATTCCAATTCCATAATCATTTGACCAGAACAGTCACCATCATCTCCATTTGTAATACAATCTGGATGATTGATGAACCATATTATTATTATTATTATTATTATTAGCCTGGTCAACAAGTGTGCTTTTGTTGGATTGGTGATGTATCATGTATGTGAGGTGTTCATGTCAGAATGTCAAAATCATAGGCTCATAGCCAACGCTTTTAGTTTTATCTTATCTTAACACAAGTAGGAGTATGAGACGCATGATCCTTATACTTAATTGATTATTGATTCCACATCTGGAATGATAACCATCATACAACATTAATACTAAGAGTGAAACAAAACACAATATGTATATGTAATTTGCTCACCGGAGCTTGGCTCAATTAGTAGTGGCATTGACTCCCATTGTGGAGATCTGGGATCGAATCCTGCTTGGGGTGAATTAAGGTGGGGTGTATGGTTGTGTGCACGCCTATCGGCCTACAGGCTATAATAAAAAAAAAAATGTATATGTAATTATTGATTAAACCAAATTAATGACGTCCCTCCTCCTTCCTTCTTTTTGGCAATTAACTTCACCTTCTCTCCTGCCATCAATAAAAAATTCTTAATGCAATTTAGTTAAACTATGATTAACTCTGGTTAGAAAAGTCTTCGTTTCAGTTGCAAAGTATGAAGCTTTAGTAATTAGTATTGAACATATCACATTGTAAATATTTAGGTTAACTATTTTTAAATGGATGAATTTGAGATAAAAATGTGAATCAAAGCCATTTAATCTTGACGTTCACAAAGAAAGAAAGAAATGTTGGGGCCCAAACCTATACAAGAGCTGTAGTTCAATTAAGGCTTGATTTAAAATGAGAATCAATTACAAAATGTTGGGCTTCTCTTCAATCTTTTGAATTAACAGAAGGAAAATGCTATGGGTTACCGCAAAAGATACCGTCAGGGATACCATTAAACATTGACTGCCAATAAAAAATGTGATAAGTTGAATATTTAGGAGGTTAAGGTGAATATTTAGGAGGTTAAGGTGAATATTTAGGAGGATAAGCTGAATAGTTAGGAAGTGTAATATTGCAAGTTAAATTAAGAGTAGTTTTTATTGGCTGTTAAGCAAAATGTGTTAAGTGTAATGCTGCAATTAGGTTTTTATTATGTGGAGTTTTTATTGGTTGTCAAACAAAATGTGTTAAGTTGAATATTTAGGAGGTTAAGGTGAATATTTAGGAGGTTAAGCGAATATTTAGGTTTAGTTTAATTGGTCAAAGATTATGGTATCCCCGACAGTTTCCCTAGTGGTATCCAAATATCTAGACTATTAACAGAAAATTCAAATACAAAGCCCAAATCCAAAAATGTAAAGCAGTATCTTGAATCTTTTGAATTTAAAAAAACTTCAAATATAAAGCCCAAATCAGTAAAAGCTAATGAAAAGCCCAAACATTGTAATTGTGAAGCAAATACACAGCCCAATTTCATTTCTTACTTCTCCCTTTCTCAGTAGATACACAAACACCGAGTTTCAAGAAAACAAAGAAAAAGAAAGAAAGACGAGCAAACACTGAAAGTTACCCACTTTTTCAAGTTTCAATCCTTCCCCAAGTTGCAATCGCAGGTTAATTTGTCTTTCTTTAACTTTCAAATAGCACTTTTTATGAAATTTGTTTAGTCTAATGAAGTATTGAACTCCAATTTTCAAGACCAAGTTTAGTGAAATGTTCCCAAATTGAAGAAACCTGTGCTTGTTTGTTACACCATGGTGCAAATTGGTTAGTATTCTGATAAATATTTTGTGGGTTGTTGTTTGTTTTACGCTTCAGATTTTCAGATGGCTGCCTCTGCAATCAAGCCCGGTGTTCCGATAATGCTGCGAGAACTGGAACCCTCTTCTCCCTTTTTCAGGCACGGTCAATCCCTTCGGGTTACTGGAAAGTGAGTTGCAATCTTTCTCCTTTTTATTTCTTCACTTCATTTACTTTTTTGAGCAATGCCCAGTTGGTTTAGTAGTTTGTCGCTTTAAGAACCGACAACCCAATTTGTACCAGTACTGGTACTGGTAATGTACCAGTCTGTACTGACAACCCAAAATGTACCAGTATGAATCACCATTATGCATTGATTGGTATGGTTTAGCTCCTTCTCTACCCTTGAACTATGTTTGTAGTAGGTAGTTTAACTGTACCTGCCGGTCCCAGGTGCTGTGACATTGGTCATTGGTGTATCAGTAGTAGCATTTAGCATAGTAAGGTAAAAGTATGAAGAGTTATTTATATATTCTTTTTGTTAGGCTTGAGGCTTACCAATCTGAGAGTGGAATTGCTGAGATCAGTGATGGAGATGCCAAACTCAGAATCGACACCCAGCAATTGTCCAATCTTATTTTCGATTCTGGGCGTCTGTACCAGTTTATTGGTGAACTGACTATTGACAACAGTACTAATGATGTAAGTACCTTTTCTCAATTTATTCTTTGAATTAACTCGAGTAGTTTTGTCTCAGTGGCATAGTAAAAGTCTTAAGTAGGTTACTGATTATTAATTTGGATAGTTGACATGTAATAAAATCATCATGCATGTAGGATGAAATTGAGTTCAGCAAGAACCGGTATAGCATCATATTTTTTATGCACTAACTATTAACCGGTTTTAAACATTCTGGTAGGTGTTGTTGCAAGCTCGTGTCGGGAGGGTTGTAGACGGGCTGGATCTGAACCTGTACCAGCAAGCTCTCCAACTCAGTAGGAAATTGGAATCCCATATATCAAGTGCTGGAAGACTTAAAAGACCGACCACATAAATAGGGCAATTTTAGAAAAACAAAAAGTGATAGTCCAGCAACTAAATGTACGAAATGAAACTGTCTAACGAGCTTTTTTGTGTTCATGTGATTCCTTTTTTTTTTTTTTTTTTTTTTTTTTGGTGTGTGTGTGTGTCTGGATAGCTGTCTGTGAATTCAAATTATGATTATTCTGCCCGATATGTTGCTGTGCCAGAACTGTTAACGGTTAACCCGTGCAAGATGTTAGATGCGTACCTGGCATTTCAAGTTTAGTCCAAATTCCTGTCCAAGTGTAGAGTCGTGTTCTGCTTAATCTGTCATTTTCTCTATAGATTCGCATTTAATGCGATAAAAAAGTAGTAATACATCAAGCTTTGATTATTTTGGCTGCAAGTCTGAGGTACCAATTCTGATTTCTAGTTTAGTTAAGAGTGTCATTTTCTCATTCATTGTCAACTATTCCTTGCAATTTGTTACGTGTATGATTGAACTAATGTTGCTATCATTGAAAAGAGATGTTGGTAGTTATAACAATGTTCCTTTTTTACTGGTACAAGGACACTGGAAATTTTTTGGTATGTTTGGTACGCATGTTGGGTTATGATCCATTGATTATATTTGAGATAAAATGAGGATCAAGCCACTCAAATTTAAATGTCTATAAAAGATACCCATCCGGGTTTCGAACATGCAATCTACTATACGGAGAGTGTTGCCCTTAGCCACTAAACTAAAGGCTGATTCTTGATCCATTGATTATATTTAATTTGGACACCTATGTTGTCCTAAAAATCAAGTATCAAATAGTCTCTATAGTGGTGCTATATGTGATACATGTATTATTAAAATGTAAAATTGGTGAATTTTGTGACTGTTTAATTATGCATCAAACAATTTGGACGTTCAAAACACTGTAAATTAGTGATCCTCTATTTTTAAAATGATATTCAAATTACATGATTCTGTACAATCACCAACTAGTTTATTTCTCTTTTTATTGAGAAGTTTATTCTAGTTTGTATATCATTTTAATTTTTAAATATCAAAAACAAGATATTAAAATGCTCATAAATTGCCAAAACAAGATATTAAAATGCACATATATTGATTGCCAAAACAAGATGTCAAAAACAAAAGTTTAAGGAATCTTAGAGTTGTCATGCAGAAATTAAAATGCACATAAATTGCCAAAACAAGATATTTTTTCTTTATTTGGTCAAGAAATGTTGTAATGCAATGCCAAAAAACATGGCATCTTACCACCTAGTTTTAGATTTTTCTGAGGATTCTTCCTTTCCTTGACTTGATCCTTTGTTCTTACCAACATGTGAGATTAGTTAGTTATACACGTTGAGATATTTAATTTCACATCTTTCATTTTCATCTTTTGGCCGACCGTTTTGAATTGATAATTGATTAGGAAAATAATGTTGAGTCACCTTATAAATTTATAAGTCACCCAACCACCCCTCTCACAATCTGACGCACCCGCATGTACCTATGTGCTTGTCACAGTTGCATAAATGTTTACTGGAATCTATAATGTATTTGTTTACTAAAAAATTATATATATGTTGATCGGAAAGGTATAAATGTTCACTAAAAATGATACTTGTTCATTAAAAATATGGTGGACTGGTGGAAAGATAAAAGAGTGGTCAGTAGCTATTACTTGATTAGTTATTCACTTGATCACTTTAAATGTACACATGTACGACTTGGAGCGTGCACCGTCCCTTTCTTTTTTCCTTTCTACTTCCAACTAAAGATCCAAGTCATCTCCATGTGGAATTTTGGATCCATTGGATTGGGGTCTTAGAAATCCATATCCTTTTTTTTTTTCTCTCATTTTTGTTGTTACTTTTGCAACATTCTAGCTAGTTGCACTTTTATGCTGATGCACGTTTTATTTTATTTTATTTTTTTGGAATTTGCTTTTCTAAATCAACGTAGCATCCAAAACTATGATATGATATTATGTGTACCACTCATTGTTGGGTATGAAACTATTAATAGTATAAAGTCGCTCGTACTATGGTTTTATATTATCATTTTTGAAGTTCAATTGATCGATCTAAACCATTCAATGTGCAATCTCCATATATAATGTCATTGTAGACAAAATTTCAAATTTTTTTGTACTGTTTTTTAATATTTTTTTAGATAATCAGAAAATGACTTATATAAATATTATAAGCCATTAAAAAATGTAGATCATGAAAACTACAAACCTAAGATTTAACCATATAGATGATCAGAATTGTGAAAATAAAAAATGTCAAGTAATTACCCTCATTAATAAACCTTTTAGGTCATCTGTTCAAATGGATTGTTGACACTATTATAAATGTAAAAAAAACTAACTACAAATGACAAAATTGATAATGTTGGTAAATATCATGTTCCCCTTAGTAAAAGTATTGCCTTATTTTTTTTTACAAAAAATGGTTCAATCCAACAAATTAAGGAATGTGCCAAGTACACTGAATTCTCTACTAAAATCAATATATATACACTTAATCAATAATTAGTTAGAAACTTAAATGAATAGGGAAAAAGGTTAAAACAACTTAAAGTGGAGCTGGAATTAAACAAAGCTATGGCTTGGCACATAGTTAGGGTTCATTGTTCCTGCTGACTCATGGATTCATGGTGGTTTATATATTTTGCAGCAGAATCTGACGTAGAAAGTTAAAATGTGTTGTTGGCATGTCAATGTATGTATCATAGCAAGTTGTGTATGCATGATGTGGATTTATCTTCTTTTTTAGGACTCATCAATGGTGCCTACATTTGTTGTGGGATCAGATCAGGTGGAATCCCCAGCACATCCATACATACATTCTGATCACTTTATTCAGGAGCTCATCATTTTCTATTTGGAGCCTACATATATATATATACACACACCAATTCATATCCCCTAACGCACTATATTGTGCAGTTCACGACGTAAGCCGTTGGATTGTGATGCAGACAGACGGCGGTCTGCCCCAGAGTTCCGGCGACTCGCCCCAGAAACACGCAGAATCCAGTTTTAGGTTCTGGATTCTCGGCAGTCCGCCCCTCGGGCCCGGCGGTCCGCCCCCTCTGAAGGATTTCGGCACTGTTTTATGGGCGGTCCGCCCTGGATGCTAGGCGATCTGCTCCAGACGGTTCTGGATTGCGTTTCTGAGTTTTTTATTTGCGTTTTTTAGAGATCTTATGGTAGTTGTTGTTTTATGTTATTTTTAGGGTTCAGTTTTTGTTTTTTATATAAGTAGACTCATGCCCTTTAGGCAGAACAAGTTTTAGTTTTGAAATTATCTTTTGTATCAAGATTGCTTGTTGTATCAAGTTATCAAGAAAATGAATTCTGTGTGAATTCACCAAATCTCTCGTGTTCTTGTGTTCTGCCATTGCTCTCTCCCCCTATCGTCCCTGCATCAGTTGGTATCAGAGCAACCAAGTTGATGGCGGATGCGAACCGTGGTCGTGGTAGAAGTTGGGGCCGTAGTCGGGGTCGTGGAGTCGATCTTGAAGACATAGAGCTGCCTAACCGCCATCGAGACCAGTGGGATCTAGAGATTGCATCAATGGCGAGACGGATCCGAGAGTTAGAGCGCCAACTCGCAGAGGCAAGGATGGGCTCTACCAACGGCGAAGAAGAGGAGTCAGATTCCTTTGATTCTTCTGCAACGGAAGATGGTGATGAGGAATTCAGCCCGTGGGGAATTCCGAATCAGAGGCGAAATCATAGGCTTCATCATGAGCCTAATGAGTCCTTTCAAAACCTTGGGATGAAGATTGAACTTCCGGAGTTTGACGGTAAATCTCATCCTGATGAGTTTATTGATGAAGGTATAAATTTTGATTCTCCACCAATTTTTGATGACTATCCCGAAGAGAATGGGGATGTCCAAATCTTTGTTGACGAGTCTCAAACAGAATTTAAACCTTTTGAAAATTGTCCAACCTTTAGTAAAGACCTTGTTTATGATGTACCGCTGTCCGAAAATTGCATGGCGATTTCTACAAGTATCATAAACTTGGATGGCATATTTCGTGTCAACCAAAGAAATTTGCAAAGAGTTAAACAATGAGAATCCCATTGAGATCAAATTCTCAAAAAATGGTTACAAAGATCCTTTCCTGAAACCGAGAAAGGAATCAACAATTTTCAAGAGTTTGTTTGATCCAACCTTGGCGGAAGCCATATTCTTTGTTGATTTGTTTAGAAGAATGATGAACGAGAAAGTTATTTATTTCATGAACATCATTGGACCTCTTCACAATGTTTTGGTGTTTGTGCTCATGTTGTACAACTTACAAGAGGTCTACAAAGACAAAACGAACTTGATCCAAACTCGAGGACGAGTTCTTTTTTTAGAGGGGGAGAATGATGCAGACAGATGGCGGTCCGCCCCAGAGTTCCGGCGACCCGCCCCAGAAACACGCAGAATCCAGTTTTAGGTTATGGATTCTCAGCGGTCCGCCCCCTCTGAAGGATTTCGGCACTGTTTTATGGGCGGTCCGCCCTGGATGCTAGGCGATCCGCTCCAGACGAATCTGGATTGCGTTTCTGAGTTTTTTATTTGTGTTTTTTAGAGATCTTATGGTAGTTGTTGTTTTATGTTATTTTTAGGGTTCAGTTTTTTGTTTCTATATAAGTAGACTCATGCCCTTTAGGCAGAACAAGTTTTAGTTTTGAAATTATCTTTTGTATCAAGATTGCTTGTTGTATCAAGTTATCAAGAAAATGAATTCTGTGTGAATTCCCAAAATCTCTCGTGTTTCTTCCAATTGCTCTCCCCCCCTACCGTCCCTGCATCAGATTGTCTCGACGTTCATGCCAGTGCGGATCTTGAGATGATCCAACGGCTGACGTTGTAAACTGCACAATGCAGTAAGTCAAGGGATGAGCATGCACTCTGCATACATTCACATCAACTTGCAAACACACACATCTATTTGTTCAACTTAATTCAACCCCTCTTGATTTATGCAAAATAAACTTTGATCGATGTCATTCATATATCCATTTCAAGATTACTGTTACATACATATGATATATATATGAGGAGGGATCCATTGACAATGCTTATCTTGACAATCTTGACAATGGAGATTTTGAAAAATTTATAAAAATAGTTAAAAATTCTAAAAAATAGAAAAAAGTTTATAGAGATATTATTTAACTTATAGATTGATTATGTTTCAAATTATATTCAATTTAAGTGGCGTTTGATAGCTCTTTAAAGCTCGTTAAATTTCAACCGTTAAAAAATGTACAAAATTTTGATAAACCATCAAACGATGTTCAAATTAATTGAAATTTGAAACACTATTAATCTATAAGTTAAAGAATGCATCCATAAAAGTTTTTTCATTTTTAAGATTTTTTATGAATTATTATAAATTTTTTAAAATTTTCATTGTCAAAATTGTCATTATAAGTATTGTCAATGGATCCCTCCTCTATATATATATACATGCCCTTAATTTTATGTAGAGGTGGCAAATCGGGCGGGCGGGTCAGGTTCGGGTTCGGGTCGGGCGGGTCGGGTCAGTTTGACCTTCTAGAATATCTCGGGTCAGGTCGGGTCGGGTCGAGTCAATTTTAATATTTACTTTTTTTGGATCGTATGTTGATTTGAGTTGGATTGGATGCTACTTAATCTCGGGTCGGGTCGCGTCGCGTCGGGTCAGTTTGACTATCTGAAAAATTTCAGGTCAGGTCGGGTTCGAGTCGGGTCGGGTCGGGCAGGTTTCTCGGGTCGGGTCGGGTTCTGCCACCTCTAATTTCATGATAACATATTTCATATTTATGTAGTATTTCCCTGAGACAGATGTATATATATATATATATATATATACACTAGAGTAATGGCCTCGCGTTGCTTCGACTGTGTTGAACGGGATAAGTTAGGATAAATTTTTGATGATATTTATTATTGATGACTTTATATTGTATTTTTTTTATTCAATTATATATATATTTTGGAATTATTGTTAAATTTATAAAATTTGTAAAGTTTTCCATCCGCATTAGGAAATTGGATCAGGATATTTTAGATTATCTATACGCTTCAATTATATAGCTCTAATATTACCTTATTATGGTTTTTGTACTTTGTTTGCACGTTAATTAAAATACATTGTTATAATAAATTTACTATTGAAAAGTCATAAATTTGGTATAGTGACCCAAACCAGTATAATATATTCAAATTAAATTAATTTTATTAAATTCTTAGTTAATATGACTAAATTTATCTTTTCAAATATTTAAATGAAAGTAATTTTATTAAATTATTAATAAATATGACTAAATTTATCTTTTCAAATGATATTTTGGTGAGAAATGGGTAACATGAATTTAATTTTCAATAGCTTGCATTCAGGAACTTATGACGGAAAGATTAACCAAACTTATAAAAAAATAAATAGAAGCATTTAAAATTCATCACATACAATTGAATTTATTAGTGATATTATCTTAAATTTTTTTCTTGTTTAAGCCTCATGTTGGATTAAAATAAATTATAAAATATGTGATTCCATATCATAAATAATTATTAATTATAGAAGCTTCATGTCATTCACAAATTTTGGCATCTCATATAATAATGATTTTTATTGTTTTTTTGCTAATTGGTACGAATAATACTAAATTCATGTATCTGAATACCGTCATTTAGTTTTGTGCGAACTGGATCACTGGAAGATCAGATATCAAATGATGTTTGTCTTAAAAAAAAAAAAGTGTAGCACCGTTCCTTACACTGTAGCTCTACAGTGTAAGGAACAGTACCGAAACCCATCCAAAATTAATATATACAAAAATGATTTCCATGGCAGATTCCCGGGTTGGGTCGGGTTGGGTATCGGGTTGACGGCTGCCGGCATTTTTTCCGGTCGGGTAACAGGTTGATGTCTGCCGGCATTTTTTCGGGTCGGGTCGGGCGGGTTTTTCATTTTTGGTCAGATTTTGCACCTCTATTCCCGGGTTGGGTTCGGATCAGTTTGATTTTCTCTGAAACTCGGGTCGGACGGGTTTTTCAGGTCGGGTCAGATTTTGCCACCTCTAAAGGATCTTACAAAAAAAAAAAAAAAAACACTGTTCACGGTACTGTTCTTTCTATTGTTTATTCTACTGTAGCAACACATCCAAAATTATATATACTGTAATAGGATATACTAGCTAGCAGCTCAGCCGCACGTGCACCGACCATGCGTGACAATTCCAAATTTCCAATCCAATTAATTCCAATTCTCTCTTTTGTTCATATCGCTGGTCCATTAATTCATTCCAGTGTGCAATAATTCTTGTTTTGTTGCCTTTCATCTGTCTTTTTCTCTCCGGAATAGTACATATGAGTACATATTGTACATCTCCAACCTGGAATTATCTTGATTTGTCTGGGCAAATTAATCCAATATAAGACTATGATGTAATTCTCTCCGGTTCATTAATTAATTATTTACCCCAGTGATGTAACTAGATTATTTATTTAACACCATGTTTTTATTGAATTAATTAGGTATTGAAATTTCGCTTTGAGCCATTATTATTTATTGAATTAAATATTGAATATTATTAATTAATTTAACAGCATTACTATTTAATCATTATTATTATTATTTAATCATTATTATTTCACAACCTCTCTTCTCTAGTCTTGTCCCCAATGGAATACATATGATTATTATTGAATTAATTACTGGAAATGGACACACATATTTTGTTCAAAGTGGGCACCGTCTCTCCTTTATAATTTTGTTTCTGACAAAAAAAAAAAAAAAGATCCAAGTCATCCCATGTGGAATTGTGGATGAAACTCATCTCCTTTTTATCCTTTATTTTGTTGTTACTCTTGTCATAGATCTGTTTTTTTATTTGTGTACCTTAAAGAGTTAAATTAGTCAAAACATTCTTCAATAGATGCAATGCACTGAATGACTAAATCTAGTTAGATTTCATGCTAGATATTAAACCTGCATGGCTCCTTTTTGGCAAGTGTGGAGTGTCATTCTGTATAGCAATATATCAACAAATTGGATCCGGGAATACAATTCAATTTAGGATTTTTATGAAACTTTGTTTTTAAAATTATAGTTTCATTGATCATAGTATATATCGTAGCATCAGGTACATGTCAACCGACTGCGTTTGATATTTGTAATTATGATGTTTCTAAATTTTTTGGGCAATTTTATCTCTTCCAGCAATGTATTTTTTCATGAATATATACATAACTATAGAAATTAAATATATAATAATTTAATAATACATTACGGTGTTTTTTTCCCGCATATATAGTTTTCTTTTCGAATGTATTCTCATCCTCTCATAGACACCACCTACGCAGAAAAGGATGAGGTTCCAAGTTTCTATTTACTAAAATATTTAGTAGCTAGTATCTATATTAGAACTTAGTTTCCATTTTTTCAATAGGGCTTAAAAAAGTGATTTCATGAATGGACTATATAAATAAGAAAATTGTATAGAGATAACAAAAGTGATATCAAAATCGGTACCGACTGTATTAGTATTCATATTAAAGAGGAATGTATATGAATTAATAGTTTTGCTGTGCAACTTACTTCATATAGTATACTGAGATATTTTATACAAATAAGTTGTATATTTTAATGAGTTAGTTTCAATATCGATATCTTTTTAATATCTATATATCGGTTCCCTATTTAATATGTGTGGTTACGCATCGCCATAGCAATACAACCACAAATAATTAGCATATGAATGTTGCATCATTATACATATATGTAACAAAATTAGACGGCTGAGAGAACATTATTGTCCATCAAAATTAACATCAAGCAATGTGAGGCTCAATTTTGAAGTAAATGAAGAATGAATAAGGCAGATCTCACTAAACTACTGTTCATTCTACTGTAGTTCGGGAGCTTCGGGATTTATAAAAATTAAAAATTAGTTACTGGAGGCACATAGTTTCAACTCATGGTGGTTTCGTTGAGGCACAGTTTATCTGACATGGAAAGTGAAAATGCATAATTGGTGGTATCTGATGGTGCAAAGAATATTATTATGAATGGATTCATAATCTCATATCCGTTTCTTTTCTGGGATTGGTGGATATATATATGTCCTATATGTATGGTGGAGTTTGGTTCAAACCCCACTACAAGGTAAAAGTAGATCCATTAATATTCCTCCCCAATTGTATGAAGTGGATGTGGATCACTTAATAATTTGGTACCGGCCGGATTCTCTTCAGATTCATTCTGATATTGTATTTGTTCTTACATGTTTGTTTCATAGGTTGGATTTAGTTTAGTAAGCAAATCTACGGTGCTCTTATGAGCACAGAGGCATCCTGTACTTCTAAATCAAAAATCATACTTAACCATCTCTAAATTTTGATTTATGGTTTTCATTAAATTCTTTATATCAAATTAAATGTTTTAGAATACAAAAATTTTCCCTTTTTTGAGTTTTTTACGTATTTATTTTGATTTTTTTTAAAGATGACATAGTTTCATACATTATTTTATTATTATTTTGATATCATCCTAAAAAATTTAAAAACATATACTTAAAAAACTAAAAAAAAATGGAAAATTTTAGTATCAGAGGTTTTGATATAAAGAATTAATTAGAACCATAAAATAAATTTGAGATGGTTAAATATGATTTTTGAGTTAGGAGTACGGGAGAGACCTTTGTGCTTTTAGGAGCACCTAGATTTACTCTAGTTTAGTTCCACAATCTAATTAAAACAAAACTTTTCATATAAAAATTGAGGGATTCACACTTTTGTAATTTTTGAAGTATTTGTTTTGACTTTTTAAAAATCGGCCAATACCAAAAAAACCAGCAATTAGTGGACAATTAGTCCATACTAACAAAACTAATATTAGCAATTTCAGAAAATTCCAAGAGAGCGAATTTTTTACTATATATATGGTCCATCCATCATTAATACAAAAAAAAAAAATTATGACACTTTAAGGTAGGCTAACAATGTCAGATAACGAAATATAATCACACTTAGCATAACAGTGTCCCCACTAATTAAGAGAATAATCAATTTGGGGTCTTCATCGTAGACAAATTAAGAACTAAAAATAACCCCATACCACCCAAAAATAGAGAAAAGCAAATAATGACCATGGAATATGCATTAATTGACTAATTGGACCCAAATGGGGGCATGAGTCACAGTGACGGAGATGTCACTCTAGGTAATTGGCACCACTAATAAATTAGATCCACATGTATATATGACATTGGAATATATTTTCTCCCTTGAGAAAATTTGGTATGGTTGTTATTAGATGCCGAATTCAATTCCGCTGTTATCTTAATTAGGATAATAGGGCCCTGTTATCCGAATCTGGGCCGTCGGATCAAAATTAACGGATGAGATTAATTATGAAAAAGCCCCCCTATAATCTTAATCAGGCCGATCGGGCCGTCCGTTTTGATCTAACGGTCTATATTGGACAAACAGGGCCCTGTTATTCTCAAAGAATAACAGCAGATTCGGACTCATTAGATGCCGGCCTTCTATTATCGTCCACAAGATAATTACCCCAACTTCTGGTTATTATTATGATGTCTTTATTGTTTATATCTGTAGTAATTTTGTGAGGGGTGATGGACCTACCCCTCGATCTCTCCACATGGTTACTGTGTTTTCGTAAGCATTTCGGATCGAAACACTTACAGTCCAAAAATTCGATGTCCAAAATTTTAATCTAAATAGCTCATAATAATCTTGACATAATTAAGTTGGATTATTCCAATTTTTACTATTTTTGAAATTTTATTTCTATATAATTTTAATGATTTTTTGAAATGTGACTCTTAAAATAATTAAAAATAAATCAAGTTTTTTTATGTCAACCTTTATAATATCATTAAAAACAACTAAAATTTTCTAAAAATGAAAAATATTGGGATTCTACAAATCTATTATATATGTCAAGATTATTATGAGCTATTTGGATAACGGATTTTTGATTTGGAGCATAAGCATTTTGATCTGAAATTCTTACAGAAGCACCGTAGCCGGACTATATAATAATATATATGGTTATTTTTTTTTTTTCACGATTCATTTTTTTTTTCAACGTAGAACTCTGACCTTAGTCGAAGGGTTTGATTTTTGAAGTTGAACAACTTTATTGAAAATGACATCTGCACTCACATATATTATGTAACAACCCTAAAAAAAATTTGTTCCCTCAAGAAGATCGAATAATAATTATATTTTACCCCTGAAAAATATATATTTATAATACAAATGTACAATACGGAAAAATTATTGCACCATGCGTGGACCATATATATTTTCCTATAGAGCTATAGCTACATATATAGTTTGGATCAATTGCCACATCAAAAACATGTTGTTAAAGTACGAGCAGAACCAATTAATAATACAGGTGGGCATGTGAACCCCTCTGAAAATTTTTTATCAAAAATATACCCTAAGAATTATATTTTTTTAAGAAAAAAATAAAAAATTATGCTTGGATTTTAAGAAACTTATGAAAAAGGCCCTACCCTCAAAAGTTTTTACAAAAATATGCCTCTATATTTATACAAAATTCACCCTATTGTTCCATATTATTATTATGTACTAAAAAGTTTTAGACTAATATGAATATCAAATTCAAGCTGTTATGGCACTCAGTTTGCTCAAAATTATCAAAATTGCTCAAACCGTAATATCAAGAGGTTGTTTTGAGTTTTCCTAAATTTTTATATTCGTATATTTTCTGAATATATCCAAAACACTCACTTGTCCTATATTATGTGCTATAGAGTTTCGATCAATTACCACTTCAAATCCATACTGTTACAGCACTAATTTTGATAATAATTAACAAAATTGCTCAAAAACGTTGTCTATAAAAGTTTTTTTCTTAAATTTTTGTGCTCATTACAACTAATAGAAATGGATCAAAAACTCACCCAATTGTTCCATATTATGTAATCATAAAGATTATGAAGAGATTCTTCGTATTTAGAATGAGGGATGCTAACTGTCCCCCACAAAAAATCCCCCTTAAATGTCCCCCGCTCGCATACTCTCGTCCACGTCAACTATGAATACCGAAGACCATTGGATATGAACACCCGCCAATAAGCAGTATGAACATCCGAGCGCGCTCCGATTTTCACCACGTGCTGAAATTGAATTAAGCACGTGATTAATTTATTTTTGCACGTGGAAAATATGCCAACTCCCGTCCACGTCAACTATGAACACCAAAGACCATTTGATATGTACACCCGCAAATAAGCAGTATGAACACCCGCGCGCGCTCCAATTTTCAGCACGTGCTGAAATTGAATTAAGCACGTGCTTAATTTATTTTTGCACATGGAAAATATGCCAAAAAAAATTTTCTCCCAATTTGCATTGTTCATAGAGCTCTCAGAGGGTGTTCATACTGAATGTATCGTGGTGTTCATACCACTTGCCAACTGGTATTCATACCAGTTCCAACAGAAATGGATGGGGGACATTTAAGGGGGACAAATGATGGGGGACAAAGAGATTATCTCATTTAGAATTAGAAGAACCAGAATTGTTAAGTTTTTATCAAATGATTTAGGTGCTAATGTGGTATATCTAAAAATCTTGGAAGTCTACCGCTCTTTTTAGAGTATCGATCGATCGATGTAAATGAAACCAAAGCCAAGAGGAATGAGAATTATACATCGATAAATTACTTTTATATAAACCTTGAATATGAGGAGGAAACACACATTTTTTTCCCTTTTCGAAAGGGAAGAACTTCGCCAAAACAAAAATATATAACATCGACTTAAATAAAAGAAAGTAAAATTTAAAAGTATGTTAATTAATTAATGGAGACAATATATATATATATTATATAGAAGCTAAAGTGCTCAACTTCACATGTGAGAAAATCAAATTAATTAATTAGTTCTGGCTAATTAACCTATAATTAATTAATGTACGGAGAAACTTGCTGCTAATTCCATGGTTGAAATTTCTGTTAGAAAAGTTCACACAAAATAATTTTATATTCAACGACCATAATTATTAAAGTAATATTAATTGATGATAACATGCTATGGTCTCTGAAATTAACATATAATTTATCCCCCTACCTGTTTTATATATATATATATAGAGTGAGGCTATTGCGCTTCGTAAAGCGCGGTGAGGCAGTGCGTTTCGGCTCCGTATCGCAAAACCGTAGCTCAAATGGTCAATCTAAGTTGCTCAACACAATCTACATATTGAAATCTTGTAGATTACCAAAATTTTCCATTTTTAGAGTTTTCTAACTATTTTTTTGGATTTTTAAAAATTGTATAGAAAATGTACAAAATTTTGTACATAAAATGGGTCATTTTTCAAAAATTCATAAAAATAGTTAGAAAACTCTAAAAATAGAAAATTTTGGTATGCAACTAGGTTTCAATATCAAGATCACGGTGAGCAACTTGGATTGGTCATTCGAGCTATGGTTGATGAGATATGAGGCCGAAACGCACTAACCACTGCGCTTTATGAAGCACAATAGCCTCACTATATATATATATGAGGAGAGATCCATTGACAATGGATAATTTGACAATCTTGATAATGCATTTTTTAAAAAAATTATAAAAAATCATAAAAAATCTTAAAAATGAAAAATGATTTGTAGATGTATTATTTGACTTATAGATTGATAGTGTTTCAAATTTCAATCAATTTGAATATCGTTTAATGACTTATCAAATTTTTGTGCACTTTTCAACGGTTATAATTTAACGGATCTTTAAAGAGCTATTAAACGTTGTTTAAATTGAATATAATCGGATACATAATCAATCTATAAGTTAAACAATACTTCCGTAAACTCTTTTCTATTTTTAAGATTTTTTATGATTTTTTATAAATTTTTAAAAAGTGGGATTGTCAAGTTATCTATTGTCAATGGATCCCTCCTCTCTCTCTCTCTCTCTCTCTCTCTCTATATATATATATATATATATATATATATTTACTAATAATAAAAGCATATTGGAAAAAATAACATGAAAGGGCTATCCTCACATCTGAGTCGTTGATCATTTTCTTCGATAGATCAGAACCGTTGATGTACGTTAATATCCGTTGATCTTTTCAACCCAATAAAATTAAAGGCCCATATAAATTATCTCAATTTAAGGCCCATTACATATTATCTTAAAAGTTTATTATAAGAAATAACAATTTCAGCCCAAAGCAAGGCGTGGGCTTCTCACTAGTATATATATATGTATGTAGAATTTTGTTACGGTTAGTCATGACTCACGGGCTGCTCCATGAGTCACCATCCAAAAACATATCAAATCACCTCCAAATTTCGAACTCTATGGCCCAATAAATTCTTCATATCAAGATCTTATAGCACGAAAAAAAATTTCATTTTTGGAGATTTTTAAGTATTTGTTCTAAATTTTTTAAAATGATACATAAAATATTGATTATTTTATTAATATTGTATAGTCACTTTTAAAAAATCTCAAACAAACTTAAAAATCTCCAAAAATGAAAATATTTTGCGTGCTATAAGATTTTGATATGAAGAATTTTATTGAGCCATATAAATCGAAATTTGGAGGTGAGGCGATATGTTTTTGGATCCTGACTCGTGAAGCAGCTCGTGAGTCATGACTCATGATTCATTTTAGCGAAACTCTCTCTATATATATACATATATTTTAATAGTTTGGACTTTGGAACATGTCAAATTTTACAACTAGAACATCAGAATGAAAAACACATGTTCTAACTAACTGGAGAAGTTCACAACACGTTATAAAAAGGTTAATTATGTTCTAAACCCCTTTTAAAATTTCAACTAAATATTTTTAATGATTTTTTTTTCATATTTCTCAGAACATAGATAAAGTTGCAAAAAAGGCGAGGAGATTAAGTAAAGGATGACATAAAAAATGAAAATACATTAACACTACACAAAATCTGAGCTCTACTTCTCGTGAAGTTGTCAATCCCAAATTATAACATGTTAGATTATTATTATTTTTTCCTTGTGAGTTTTAATGTAAAAATGTCACTTTCTCCTCCTATATTAAATTCTAATCTATATATGAAAATCGCATCCCTCGCTGGTCGTTATGGGCAAGTCTATGGGACGATTGAGAGTCTGAAACATCATTTCAAGCCTTTATAGAATAGTTGTCCATACGTTATATGTAGACGTACAAATTTTATAACAGTTACATCAATTTTGTAAATTGTGCGTACGTATTAATTTAACTATAGCTAGAATAGCTATCCTGTATTATTTGACTACTTCGGTGGGGGAATAGATCGATCGTATTAATTTAACATATTTATTCAATTTATTATTATCTTCTAGACTTCTAACTATTTAATAAAATTGTGGGCTTTGAGATAAGATGGTACGTTAAAAAAAATAAATAAAATAATGGTAGTCAAGGGATGACGACACGTGGAAATTTCATACTGCCAATTGTGGCGTATAATACAATTATAAGACCTTTTTATTGTTGTTAGCTAGCTGGTACTGATTAGCACTAATTAAACTATACTTTATTTAGCAGTTGATCAAAGATAAGTTAGTAAATACATACATACATATATATATAGTAGACATTTGACCATACATCATGATGGGTATATAAAATATAGTATATATATAAGTATAACCTTACTAGATAACTATTGATCATGTACAACTACTTGGCATGTGGGGTGCGTGTAACATGTAATATAACTCTAGTCAACTTCAAAAATAATCATGCTTTAAATGAGCTCTACCTAGTTTAACACATATTTTACCAATCATATAAGAGAAATATCTAGCGTTCATATAAAAACTATCCATAGCGTTTATATATAGATTCCATTTATGAATATATCTGTTACATTTCGGAATGCATCTGTTACATTCCGTACACGTCTATAGATTTATGGACCGTTTTTCAATGGACGCAAGACATTTCTCATCATATAAGAGATATTGGATATATTTTGAATGGCAAGGGGGCCAAAACCCACTTTTTTTATAACCCGCTCTAACTAATTTATTTTTTTTTAAAAAAAAACGATAACTAATACCAACATATGGAATAATTTTAATTTTTTTAATATTTTTGTTCAATTATTAACGCAATTCAAGCATGGCGATGCTTGGTCCTTTGGTATTAATTTGTAGCATTTTTACGTAGAAGTCGCATGGTAAACTTTTTTTTTGTAAAAAAAAGGTCATGAAAAGTACAACTTACTAAAGAAATCTCTCTTATAAAAAAGATGGATTGATATTTTTACGAGTATAATTATGATAGTCTAAAATTAGAGTAAAGATACCTCCAAATTTTGATTTCTATGGCTCAATAAGTTCTTCATATCAAAATCTTACCAGATAAAGAATTTCATTTTTGAAAATTTGTAAGTATTGATTCAAAATTTTTTGAAAGTAATATATAAAACATTGATTATTTTATTAATATTGTATAGTCCATTTATAAAAATCTCAAACAAATACTTACAAATTTTCAAAAATAGAAAATTTTTGTGTCCCATAAGATTTTGATATAAAGACTTTATTGAACCATATAAATTGAAATTTGGAGGTGCACTCATATGCATAAAGGTTTTATGACCTATGCTCACGGTATCTTTACTCCAAAAATTATTAATTATGGTAAAGATTTGACAACTGACAATTTTATTTAAGTGAAACTAAAACTTCAGTTGTCATTTCCTTATAAAATATAACTTCAGTTGTCATTGCTCTATATTTTAATAGAACTTCAGTTTTATTAAATTAAAATATATAAGGGACATGATAATAATCGAAAATATAAATTAAAGTACATAATTGTCAACATTTGCAGTTGTTGTAGAGCAAAATTATTTATTGTGTACTCTTTCATTATTCCGTCGCCGTGTACGTACATGTCCCTACTTAAACAGACTTGACATCTATTTCATCACTTTGCATAATTCTGCAAAAAAAAAAATAAATAAATAAAAAAATAACTGAAGCACATAATTGATTGAAATTATATTTTGCCGTGGTACATATTTACTAGAAAATTGAAATTATATTGTTTTATTGGGCCCCATAATTAAAAACATCAATCATATAATATCACATCCAAATGAATAAATTTAAATCAAGAGAACAGAAGATGTGGCAAATGAATAATTTTAAATCAAATAATATCACATCCAAATTAATGAATAAATAAATAAATAAGTGAAGCACATAAATAATTGAAATTATATTTGGCATGGTATATATACCTCAGGGATATTTATTCTTCTCTTAATTTGACCCAGTGAATCCACTATCTCCATTCAAGTAAAAAAAAAAAAAAAAATTTTCACTATCTCCATCCAAGTCAAAAAAAAAAAAAAAAAGAAATCCATTATCTCCAGTACTAACCATTACTGACTGTCTGACACTAAGAACAAAGCTACCTTTTTTTAAATCAAGAGAACTTGAATAAAAAAAAAAAAAAAATCAAGAGAACAAAACATGTGGCAAAAGATGAACCTTAATTTTGCTCCATTTGTTTGTGTGCATTAGATTTCCCCTATAATAATGTCATTACATCTCAAACAGTTCATATTAGTTAACCCTAATTTTAGCATATCAACACAACACTAAACACCACCTAAAACAATTCTTGGACCAACACGTGTACGGGAAGCAATCCATTTCACTGTTCTCGAAATCTTTTTACCTCATGACTCATGAACTCACTCGCATTATAATTTCTTTCTTTCCTTTTGAGCAAAACCTAATTACTGTAATTTTCTACTTGTCATTTTGTCTAGCTCACAGTTTTTAAAGCTTGGAAATACAATGTTGAAACACGAATACATGATGATTCGATTCGGTTTAGTTTGGAAAAAGATCTTTAAGTTTGAGTTTAATTATTTTAATCTAGCTAGTTTGTTTTTTTTTTTTCTTTTTTAATAAAATGAGGGTCGGCGCACCCAAATTTAAATGTTTATAAAAGACCTCTCATTCAGGTTTTGAACCCGCGACCTCCTCCCATACGAAAAATGTTATCCTTAGCTACTAGATCAAAGGCTGGTTCTTCGTTCTAACTAGTTTGTTACTTTGTTAATATTTTTTTTTTTTCTGATGTTTTTGGGCATATGGATTCTCTTTCTCAATTCTACTAAATACAAGCATTTCAAAATCATACAGAAGATTTGTCAGTTTTTTGAATTAAAAGTATTTTAGAATAGAAACACATGATCACAAGAAAAATAAGACATCAAATAAATTTGGACAACATATTTCTCTATCGAAGTCAACCCACATAAGACTTTCAATATACTTTTGACAAAAATAAGCGCCTTTTGAGACGGCAAGATAAATTTTATTGAAGAGAAATATCTTGTGTCTATCTAATGAACTTCCATCACACTCACAAAGAGTCACGTGATGGGGTCCATCACATCACACTTTGTGAGTGTAATGGACCGTCCATAGATGGACGGTAGGTCACACTCTTTATTGAATGGGGCGTAATTCGAAATTAGTTTTCCTTTAAATAATATAAATAAAAGAAAATTAAAAATACTAATTCGAAAATCAAATGAAAACTAAGTGAAATATTACATTATGCATTAAAAAGTTCAGTCGTTAATAATATGCCCTATAGGAGGAGGGATCCGTTGACACTGATTATCTTGACAAATGAGTGAATGACAATGAGATTTTTGAAATTTGAAACACCATCGATCTATAAATTTAAAGAATGCATCTATAAACATTTTTTTTACTAGTAGAGAGTCCACGCCTTGCTTTGAGCTGAAATTGTTATTTCTAATAATAAATTTTTAAGTTAATATATAATGGGTCTTAAATTGAGAAAATTGATATGGCCTTAAGTTTTAATGGGCTGCGGCATTAAAGTATGTTAACGATAGTGATCAATCTAAGTAAATAATCAATGGCTGAGATTTATTCATTGGGGAAGATAGAACTTTCATATCAAAAAATCCAATCTCCTTTTATTAATTAGGAGTAAGAATTTTTTAAGATACTATATGAACTTTTGAATATCAAAAAATTTATGGTTAATTAAGATGGTTGAGATAACAATGGGGGTAGCATTTTACATGAGTACAAATTAACGCGGATTTATTCTCTTTGAAACTTTGAAAAAAGAAACCAATACATATACATGAATGAGTGAGGCTATGATACTATTAATAGTACAAATTAGCCGTACTACGGCTCTTATATTACCATATTTAAAGTTTACATGGTCAATCCAAACCGCTCAACATGATCTTCATATATAAATATCATTTTAGACAAAATTTTATATTTTTTGGTACATTTTTACTATTTTTTTAGATAATTAGAAAATTACTTGATTTAAACATTATGAGCCATTAAAAAAATGTAGTTTTCTATCTATCTAAAAAAATAGTTTAAAAAGTCTAAAAAATATAAAATTTGGTGTATAACAATATTAACATATGAAGATCACATTTAACGGTTCGGATCAACCGTTTGAACTTTAAAAATAATAATATGGAGCTGTATTATGGAATACTCCGTACTATTAATAGTACCGTAGCTCACTCTACATGAATTATTGGTAAGTTGCGAATACTGTCACCACAGTACTGACACTATGAGCGATAAAAATATCCCCACCCAAACAGAACGCGATACGTGTCAACCAACGGTGAGAAATAGTCCAACGAAGGTGGAGGATCTCTCCACCGTCAGATGTGAACAAGATTTCACTCTGAAAAAAAAAATGGCGAGCTATCACTGGAAGTGACAAATCGGATGGGCGGGTTGGGTTCAGGTTCGGGTTCTGGTTAGGGTCGGGCAGGTTGGGTCAGTTTGACCTTCAGGAAAATCTCGGGTAGGGTCTGATCAGGTGACGGGAGGGTCGGGTTGGGTCAATTTTAATATCGGTTTTTTTTTTTTTTTTAATGGTGTGTTGATTTGAGTTGGATTGCATGCTGTTTGAGCTTGAGTCGGATCGGGTTTGGATGAGTCCATATCCTCTGGAATGGTCAGTCACTCTATAACATGGAGTGGTCAGATATTACCCATAAAAAAAAATACGGGCAACCTCGATTTATGCGCCAAGGAGATTTATAGGGGGGTTTTTTGTCTTTGGGCCGTACTTCACCCTGTGGAGTATTCCATGGGATGTCAATTCGGTTTGGATCGGGTCGGTTTGACTTCCTGAAAATGTCGTATTGGATGGGGTTTGGGTCGGGTTTTGCCACCTCTAACTATAACCCTGTCATGTCACTAGAGACACCATTAGAATATTTGATGGGGAAATATCTTGGGTCCATTGAAAATACCAATGAAATTACCATCATAGACACAAATGTCACATGGTGGGTCTCACCTGTCACACTCTAGGATGGAATTACCATCATAGATACAAATGTCACATGGTGGGTCCCACCTGTCACACTCTATAATAGAAATTCTATTGGTATTTTTTCAATGGACGGTAGGTTGCTTCCTATTTGATGCAACTCCATTCTCCACTCTCCAGTCCCACTCCAATGTTCATGCAAATTGACACATCCATAAACCTCTACCACAATTTATACCACAAATAACTTTATTGGATTGAGATTTGACGCATTTAGATTTGAAAACTGATGGATGTACATACTACATACATGTGAACAATCAACAAATCCTCCGGTATTGAAATTGAAATTTCAGCATTTTATGACAGAGAGGGAGGGAGGGGCATTTATTATTGGTTTGGAAGAAGAATGGAGAATTAGATCTTTTTTAATTTAAAATTAATTACCCAACAATCATTGTGTGATCAACACGTGGAAGCCAGGCAATCAGCAACACTGTTTTTGGGTCATAATTGTCGTCAATATCTACAAGATCCAGTCACCTCATGTATCATGAGCTAACTTAACTACTTAAGTATCTTCTGGACTTCTGGGGAAGCCCTTAAACGAAAATTAAAATTAAATATAAATTTTTTAAAGTAGTGTTCAACCAAAAAAAAAAAAAGAAAAACCAAATTTCATTTTATTATTCAAAATCTGTCATATAATGATTAAGAAACAAACACATTATTGAGTTCGGAAAAACTTCCGTAGTTCCATGTATACTACAACCTTGTCCATGAATAAATAAATTTTTTGGAAAAATAAAAAAAATTAATGGAAAAGTAAAATTATTTTTATGTCCTCAATTTGTAATCATTACATAATAATTGTTCCAATTAAATAATATAGATAAAAGGGTAATCATAACATTGGAGAAACAAGTGGATTCAAATAATTTTACTAGACAACTAAGAGACGAATAGAAAAATATTATTGAATTGGTAAAGTTCATTTAAAGGGTATAAGTTTTATTTAATTGTGGACAGAGGTTGTACTTGTTATTATGTTTTGAGAAACATATGGTGGCAATCGAAAAACCGTCCATACATTCGTAGATATGTACAGTAACAAATACATTCCAAAATATAACATATGTATGCTAGAGACAGTGGGTATTACTCTTATATTTTCTTGTGTGATGGACTCAACATTTTTGCATTCATTCCATCCAGTGCTTGTGAATCTTGTGAATCATGAATCATGACTGTTCAAGAAATCTACAAAATCTCTGTTTTTTAAAGTTGAGCTCAAACACACAACCTAACTATTAAATTTCCAACCAATCTTAATATCTATATGCATGTATGTATTTACTATAAGCAGATAACCAACCAGCTGTCCTCATAAATAACATGCATATGCCAGATATTTCTGTCACGTGGGTATGTTACATGTTAGATAATATGGAAATTTTTTTTTTTGTCTAATCCTAAAAACAAAACAAATCTTAATAGTATCTTTCTTTTCGAACAAATCTCAGAACTATCCCTACATGATCAGCGGTCACGGCCACAAGTCAAACTGACCGCGGCATTTAGTTTTTTGTACTTATAAAAAACTTATTCAATCACCATCATCTACGCCCTGTGACCGCTGTAGCTAGCCGCTGCGGTCAGACTAACCGCAGCGGCCAGTTTGACCTATGGTCGCAGCAGTTAGACGTAGCGGCTAGCTGCAGTAGTCACAGGCTGATAAATCTTCGAATTTATCCAAGGTATTGTCTCTGACCACAGTGGTCAGTTTGACTTGTGACCGTGACCGCTGATCAAATAGGGATACTTTTGAAATTTGTTTCAATGATAATATTAAGATTTTTTTTTTTTTGTAGGGATATACAAAGTTTTTTTCGATAACATGTGAGGCCAAGAAACAAGATTATGAAATCTGGAGTGGCCTTACTGAAAATTAAACAAGCAGATATTTTTATTATTTCTGTGGGGTTTCAACACCAACGGTAAGCCAAGAATTAACAAGCAGCAAGCAAGCAAACAGCAGCAGGCAGATATAGACTTGGCACCACAAGCAACAGTCATCATCATCATCACTCCAAATTACATACATAAACAGAGACAGAGACAGGACACATTCACAGGAGACTCAGTTAAAACAGAGAGAGAAGGGGAGAAGAGAAAGAGAGCTCTCTATTCATTTCTCTAACACCAAGAGACCCATGACTCCATGTCTCACGGGGTAGAGATTGAAATTGAATTATCATCATCATCACCATCATCCTCCTCCTTTCTTTGTATAAAGAAAGAGGAACAGGGAGCTCTTGGTTCATATTCTTCAAAATTACCCACAACACAATTCTTGGTTTAAATTTAAATCCAGTGATGCACCTCTGTTGTGCTTGAAGATTCAACACCTGACCCAAAAAAAGCTGAGATCTTTTCTGATTCTGAGCTTGAATTTGGGTCATCTTTGTTAATTACCAGATCATGAGGCAGATTTCGAGCCTGTTTAATGGGTTAGTGAGGTCCAAGAAGGACAAGAAGGGGCAGCAGGATGCAAGGAAAGAGATTGTATTGAAATCTTCAGGATGGATTGATGGTACCGGTACCGGTACTGGGTCGAACTGTTTTGTCTCGGTTTATACTCAAACAGGGCAGAAAGGGGTCAATCAAGATCGCTCCATTGTTTGGGAGGTACTTCTTTCTTTCTTTTTTCCTGCCTCTAACTCTAAGCATGTCATTTGTTGTTTTGTTTCTGAAGCACAGATTTTAATTGTGTGGATGTTTTTTTTTTGGTAAATGATTTTGTAATATTCAAGGTTTAAAATGAAAAAAATATTGCAGTTCAATCAGTAAGTTTCCTGGATATCATATTTTATTATTTTAACAATAAAAGGGACTCTGAATTTTTCTTTTTTTTGGTATCCTATGGAGAGTAGAGTTCTAAAAATAGCCACGGCGTGGCCAATTCCGGCACGGCACGACACGGGTACGGATGGAAACGTCACGGGTAAGGCACGGGAACGGATACGGCACGGGTCATTAACCGTGCCGTGTCTTAACCGTGCCGTGTCTGAGTTTTGACAATTTTGGAACGGCACGGAACGGCACGAAAAAACGGCACGGCACGGAACGGTTGTCAGACACGACACGGTGACGGCACGGAAAACGATAGACACGGCAAAAATAATATAGGTGGCACGGATAGGAACGGATAGGACACGGGTGGGCACGGATAGGTTGCGGGTAAAAAACATGTATAACTACGTCTATGTTTCAAACATAGCAGGTCCCAAAGCCAGAAAAAGGTGGAGAGATAATTTATAAAACATTATGTAATTATTAATTAAGACAATATTCATTTACTATGGTACTTTTTAATACTTTTATATGTTTTCTAAATTTTTTATTATGAATTTGGACAAAAAAATAATTTAATAATTTTTTGGGTTAAATTTTAATTTATTAGAACTTTTTATTTTTTTGGATTTTTTTCAATTTTTTATGTTAAGAACGAGTGGGCACGTTTAGCACGGTTAAAACATGTGGATACGACACGGTAGGTCACGTATCCGATTGGACACGGCACGAATAGAGCACGACACGAATAAGTCACGGCACGATAGACACGGTGTATCTTATCCGTGCCGTGCCTCCTCCTTGTAATTTTTGGCACGGCACGGCACGGCACGGAAAAAATATTATTAAAAAAAAGGCACGGCACGACACGGCACGAAAGCACGACGTGTCTGGACACGGCACGGCACGGAACGGCACGATTTTAGAACTCTAATGGAGAGAAGGAAAGAACAAACAAAGAAAAAAAAAAAAAAACAGTAGCTCCATCTTGATTCTTGACTTTTCTGATGGCATAATTTCATATTTTTTCTTTAAACTGCTATATATATTTTTAAATGTAAAGAGGTGTTTACTATTTACAATTAATTGTACAATATTTGATAAATAAATTCTGTAAAATATAATACAGCACAGAAAAAATCTCCTTCACACATATATATATTTTGACAATGAAAGGAGAAATGTGTGGTGGGTTTGGTACTCAGTACATTGTTGTTAGTGTAGGTTGCAACTACATTGGGGATTTTCAATTAATGATTTGTGTTTGCTAACCGGCTATGTAAGGCAAATGATAATTTATTAATTTTATCCACAATTTATAATATGATAATCCTTGTTTAATTAAGTGTTTATGTTTATTAATTATAATGAGGCAGTTTTAATTGATCTCATAATTTAGAATCTATGACATAAGCATAGGCTGTTTCCTCAAGAAAAGATAATGTATTCTACCAAGAATTATTTCAGAATAATCTAATTAGGCAGGAACAATATTTCCAAAGATGATTGGATACAAAATTACATAAACATCAATGATTTTTCAAGATTCCAATTATATCTTATATATGTGTTGGGAACTTAGAATTCTATACTTTGTCAAAATTTGTGTTGATTTATAAGTAGAAAAACTGTATTTTTTTTTATTATATTATTTAGCAAAGTCTGTTAAATGAGGCAGGGTCCATGCCTGCTGCAATTTACATTATTTTAAGATTGTACAACTAGTTATTAGTGAGAAGAAAATGACAGAACTAATAAACAATGGAGAGATTCAGACTTTTTCCCGTTAGAGAATTTTCTCAGTGATTTCTTCTTTGTATTTTTTCTTATTGTAGATATTTTCTTTTAAATGAAGGAGAGTCTAAGCCTGCTGCCATTTTATTTATTTATTTATTCTAAAGGGTTTCTCCTTTTCTTTTAATTTATTATACTAGACCAGTTATAGAACACTTGTAAAATAATAGATTTCATATTTAATATTCTTTCAAGAAACCATAAACATATTAAGAAATAAACTCATAATAATTAAAAAAAATTAATAAAAGAAAGCTCTTTTCGCTTTTTTTTTTTTTTTTTTCTCTTTTTGTGTGTAACAGATTTGCTAAGATAGTCGTGCATTGCACAGAGTTGGCCCTTTTTATAATCTATTTGATTTTCCCTTTTGGAAAGAGGCATGTAACATGTTTTTTTTTTTATAATCTACTTCATTATATAAATTCTCAAATGCTATTGAAAAATTGGAAATTGAAGAGGTGCTGAATCCTTCTGCAATGTTGAAAATTTGTGATGCCTCTTAAATGAAAAAATTACATCAATGCCCCTGAGAATTCATATATTTGCAATCTGAATTCGTACATAAATCGAATAAAATTTTAATGAATACACTGCATTGTGTAGGGATTTGGGTGCCAAGATGGCACGATATTTTGCGGGGTGTTCGATGGCCATGGCGAATGGGGCCACTATGTGGCCAAGCGTGTAAGGGAAGCAATCCCGGCCTCTCTCCTCTGTCACTGGCAGGAGGCAGTTGCGAAGGAGTCATCCCTCGTCGTCGCCTCTCCTACAGAAAAGGAAAAGATCAACCAGTTCAACGTATGGAGACAGTCGTGTCTCACAGCTTGTAAGACTATGGATAAAGAGCTCGAGAGGTCCCGTAGCATCGATACCTATTATAGCGGTACCACTGCACTGACCATGATCAAGCATGTACAGTTTTTCTTTTTCCTTGTAGTACTATTTATAATACCGACCATTTTGGTTTTTTTGTTATGTTTGAGTGCCATTTTGTATGTTACCGTCAACAATGTATGGCATGAAATGCTAGTACTATCTAATTTTGCATTTTCCATCTACCTGTACCGCCAAATTAAATTTCACAGTTCCATTACTGATTAAATTTTGTGTTTCTTCAATAGGGTGATCTAATGGTAATATCAAACGTGGGTGACTCTCGAGCAGTACTGGCGACCACCTCTGAGAACGGAAGCTTGGTGCCTGTACAGCTGACCGTCGATTTCAAACCTAATTTACCTCGTATGTTATAGTTGTGATATTCTCTATTTCTCTTTTATATATAAAAAAGTACATCTTATGTCAGTCCTTTTAAGCATATATGTGCCATGATTGGTCAAGATACCCGTTCTGTATTGCGGTTGTTGATCTGATCTCACAGCCACCAAACCAATATTCATAGTTTTGTTTCCAATTTTTCATATACAATTAAATACTCTAAATGTGATTTATGATGTGTCAATCATACAGAGGAAGTGGAGAGAATTAAGGAGTGCAACGGGCGGGTGTATTGCCTGGATGAAGAACCGGGTGTACACAGACTCTGGCTGCCCGACGATGAATCTCCCGGGTTAGCCATGTCGAGGGCCTTTGGAGACTTCTGCTTGAAAGGCCATGGGCTCATTTCAGAGCCAGATGTTATACAAAGAACAGTAACAAGTCGAGATCGCTTCGTGATTCTGGCAACCGATGGGGTATAAGCAACTTTCTCGTTCTCTTTTTTCTTCAATTGACACATTTTGAAATATAACTATTACAAATCTTCTAATTCTTTCTTTGTTTTTTTTTTTTTTTTTTCTCTTTTCATTAGGTGTGGGACGTGATTTCGAATGAAGAAGCAATAGAAATCGTGTCGTCGACACCGGAGAGGCACAAGTCGGCAAAACGGTTGGTGGAGTGTGCGGTCCATGCGTGGAAGCGCAAAAGGAGAGGGTTCGCGGTCGACGACTGCTCAGCCATTTGCCTTTTCTTTCATTCATGTGCACAATGATGTCAGTCAATTTCCTGTGGTCTGATCTGATGTATGGATGCTGGTGGAAATAAGATTTATCAATTCTAAGGAAAATTTTGTCCTGTTGATTAGTGGCAATGATTCAAATTTTAAATCTTGTGTGCATGATTGAAAAATTTTGCTCCATTTTCTCCCTTTAATATCCTGTTGGATGATAAATTGGGTACTAATATAATTGCCCCTTAATAAAAGTAAGGGTATCAAGTATATATTTTATTTTCCTTTGCCAAATTTGTTCACAAAACTTGCTCTAGGAGTTTAAGGTGCTTAATAGATTTGTTAATGGCCCAGTGCTTAAAAGAAGAAGGCATCTAATTGGGCTGTAAGTGAAATGGGTTATCAAGAAGGGGAAACATGAATAAAAGATGCTGCTGAGCAATTTGTATTTGTAGTTACTAGTTACTGTTGTACCATGTTTGCCATTTTTTTTTTTAAATTTTGATGGAATTGAAGAATTAGATAAATGTAGTAAATGTATATATAGGATAATGAGAGGAACATTTTGAGTATTTATCTACTGATATGCAGCAGTGTTACTACCATGTCATCAAAAACTGATGAGCTACAAGTCCAGAGCCTCCTATAACCTGTTTATACTGACCAGTAAAGAGTACGCCTTTTTTGGGCTGAAATTGTTATTTCTTATAATAAGTTTTAAAGATAATATGTAATGGACCTTAAATTGAGAAAAATTGATATGGGTATTAAGTTTTAATGGATTGAGACATTAAAGTACGTCAACGATGGTGATTAATCTAAGTAAACAATCAACGCTGAGATTTATTCCTTGGGGAAGATAAAATTTTCATGTCAAAAAATCTAATCTCCTTTTATTAGGAGTAAGGATATGCAGCAGTGTAGTTTCAGAGCTTCTGTCAGCTCTCAGAATGACCAAACCACCTTTTGATCCCAGTGCTGTTAAGATCAAACAAAGCAAGCAGCTTACAGACAACAAATTAGTTGATGCCAGCACAGAACTGGGCGGGCGCCGGGCAGTGATCACTGATTGTTTATAATGTCGACTCTTGCTATTACCAGAAACAATTAACTACCATGTACTAAAACATATTACAGCACTAAAACTTGCTGTAACTCCTAAATTATCACCCTGAGATTATTATCTAGCCAACTACTTATAACTCACCGAAAACATAACAGCAAATTAATCTAAAAATAACAATTGTATTTAAAAGCTGCTTCCTAAAATAACTGAATTAAGGGCATTTTTGGAATTCTTAATTCAGACTTGGAAATAATTTTACAGAATGGACCCTGGTAATCAGACTGGTAGCCATAACAACACCTGTATCATAATTCATATATGCTGCCAGCACTTGAGCCGAATGCACCCCTCCCCTAAAAATTCTCCAATTCCGTCCTTCCCGCAAAGCCTAACAAGCAGACCAGAGAGTTGCTGTCTTACTTGGCACGATTTTTCACATAAACTTACCAGCATAGTTAGTTGTCAGTTGCTCGTACAGTACTACATTGTTCTGCTTCTGTATCATCTTGTGAGTTGTCATAGGATTTAACTGCCATGAAAATCAGACAATTTTACATGCAAATAAACTAGGTTTGTTGAAAGTTATTTTACAGTCCAAACAAATTAATTTACAAAGTCAATATCACCTCATTATTTACCCTTGCCATGATTGACACGGTTAACAGTCCAAACAAATTAATTTACAAATTTTGGATCTAAAGAACATTTATCACTGCAAAACATGAGAATTGGAGGCATCAGAACAGCCTAAACCAAACAATACCATTCCTTACATAACTAAATATAAATAAATAGAAAATGCCAAACCAAAATCTAAAAAATCTCTTGATTTGGCCTATACTGACATGCTTAATATATAACAATTTAAATTCTAGATCCAGCGGTATCCTGTTCTTCTTCGCTATCATCTTTGGAGCTGCCCATGGGATTGAACTGCCAAAGGAAAAAATAATCATGACATTCTGGTAAGGAATTTTCGTTCTATATTGCTGGAAGTCAGTATGATACAAGCTGTTTGTCCTTATCCGTAATAAATATAGTGACCAAACAATTTCTAGCATTGGAAATCAGCTTTCTATTCCTTGTTCTTTATTTTTATTTAATCAAGGCTTAAACATGTAAATTAGAAAGCATGCTAAGATAGTAAGATGTTGGTACTAGTCTACTCTTCTAAACAATCTATACACAGATATAATTTTGATCTTATACCTCAACCTCATTGTAAGTGATGCTGTTTCCACGGGACCAGTTCTTCATGAGAGGACAACCAGTGATGGTAATGTGATGAGGTCGGAACTGGCTTTCTGTAGCAGGAGAGATGCAGATGTTTCTGCAGTTCAGTAACTCCATGGTCTTCAGATTCATCAGGCCATCGAAACCTTCCAAAATAGTCAGAAGAGGGCAGTCCCTTATTGCGAGAACCTTAAGAAAGCTTGGCTGATTTTCAACTGATAGCAAAGGCAAGGGACTCAGCTTGTCACAAGACTCCAGTTCCAGGAACTTGAGCGATAGTGGTAGCCTCTTATCCTTCCAATCACATAACTGTCGGCAATGTGATATGCTCAAGCGCTTCAGATTGTTGAGGTTATCCAGCCCTGTAATTGATATGACCATTCTGCACCTAGAAATGTCCAGTATCACCAACGAAGCCAGATTTAGCATTATACATTGACAGCTCACCCCAATTGGTGGTGTACATGGGGATGATTTGCCTTCTACAGAATCTTCTTGTGAGAAGAATAGGCTCAAGGGATCTTCTAGAAGTGCAATTGTCGAATTGACTGATGCATGTGACAGACGGATTACATCATTCCCCACCAAATTTAACTCTTTAATAGCTGTATCTCTCTGTTCCATGAGAAAAATAAGTTAGCAACTTAGCACAATGAGAGAAAGTACAGCAATGAGTAAACCAGAGTAGTGCAATTAGAAAAAGAAAAAAAAAAAAAGAAAAGAAAAAAGCACAAGAAAAAAATTGTGATAAGATGCTCATCACGTGGTGATCATTTACCTGATAGACGTATCTTTTGCCCAAATTTGTACTGGGACAGTCATAAATTTCGGCACTCTGAGTCATGGAGTGAAACACACTATTTGAAGGAAACTGAAGCATGGGGCAGTACGATATTTGCAATCTTTTCAGCCTTTCCTGTAATTCAGGACTGTCCTTGGATAGGAGTTCTGTTTGAAACAATGTTTCTCTTTTTACCCAACGAATTGAGGTAAGCACTGAACAGTGAGAGACATCAACCATTTCCATACTAAATTGTAATGGAAGATTAATTTCCTGAATACCGCAATAAGCTATTTTCAGTTTCTTGAATCCTGTTGGGATAGTCAGGATACTCAATTTGGGGCAGTATTCAAAAGTGACTTCCTCAATTGAATTCAAGTGTTCATCTCTCCAAGTTACTGAGTTTAGCTCCTGACAGTCTGATATTGTTAAGTACTCCGATCTTGACCGGAAAATTAGTTCACGAAACCCACACTTGTGTATATCCAGCATCCTGATTCCTGCTAGAATTTCAAGGACTTCCAATTTTGGACAATATCTAAAAGTGACTGATCCTGTAGAATTTATGCACCCATCCCTCCAATGAATTGAGTTGAGCTCTAGACAGTTTGAGATTGTCAGGTTCTCAGATACCGAGGGGACCATGATTTCATGAAAACCGCACTCGTGTATCTTCAGTTTCAAGGTTCCAACTGGAATGGTTACCAGTTCCAATTTTGGGCAGTATTCAAAACTAACTTCTCTGATAGAACTTAAACTTGCATTACTCCAATTAATTGAGCTCAGCTCAAGACACTTTGAGATGGATATGTTCTCAGATACTGACTCAAACATGATTTCACGAAAACCACAATTGTGTATCTTCACTTTTCTTAATACTAATGGAAATGTCTGCCTTTTCAGTTTTGGGCAGTACTCAATAGCAATTTCCTTAATAGAATCAGAGAGCCTGTCCTTCCAATTAAAATTAAGCAAGGTTAAGTCCTGACAGTTGGAGATGGATATGTTCTCAGATACTGACTCAAACATGATTTCATGAAAACCACAGTAGTGTATCTTTACTTTTCTTATTACTGATGGAAATGTCTGCCTTTTCAGTTTTGGGCAGTACTCAATAGCAATTTCCTGAACAGAATCAGAGAGCCTGTCCTTCCAATTAACCAACGTTAAGTCCTGACAGTTTGAGATGGTCAGGTACATACATATTACTGGGAGCATGATTTCATTGAAGCCACATTCATGTATCTTGAGTTTAATAATTCCTGCAGGAATTTTAAGGATCTTCAATTGTGGGCAGCATTGAATGGTAAGTTCCCCAATGGAATTACGGCCTCCATCGCTCCATTTGATAGAAATAACTCTAGACAGTTTGAGACGATTTGAACCATAGATCTTGTGGGTAACAGTAATTCGCGAAAGCCACAGTTTTGAATCTTCAGCATCTCAAGGCCTTCAGGAATGGCAGGGAACAAAAACAGATCAGGACAGCAATCAAGTGAAATATTCTTAAGAGCAGGGAATTTGTAAATCCTTGTGAATTCGCGTAATCTAGGGCAATTATGAACTGAAATCTTCACAAGATCTGGTAAGCTACCATCGGAGAAATGAACTGTGATCAGATTTTGACAATTAGAGATTAAAACATTTTTAATCTTAGGTTCAGATAAAAATTGAAGTTCATGACAACTGCAATCCGTTATCAGCATCACTCTAACTTCCTTTGGGATTGTTACAACTTTAAATAATTTTGGGCAGTTATCAATAATGAGCTTCTTAAGTCTGGGAAAATCACCATCAAATGCTTGCCACTCCACCAAATTGAGCAAGTTCCTCAATGAGAGCACTTCAAGTGATGGGTAACTAACTTCCGGGGGCAATTTGGAAGAACCATATTCTGTCAACAGTGAATATGTGCTGAGCTCATCTAGCAGGTTTCTAGTACTAGTACTACCTGATATTTTAAGAAATCTAAGATGTCTGAGCTGACAAAATGGTGGCAAGAAGTTAGGTTCAGCACATAAGTCAAGGGTTATGACTGTCAGTTTGGGTAGCAATGAACTAAGCAACCAAGAAGGAAAATTTCTCCCTCCATAATTTAATATTTCTAAATTTGTAAGGTTACCATGCGGTTGAAGGGTCTCAAGTACAATTTTCTGCACCTTTTCATCATTCTTATTATTCGCATTGTTACTTGGACGGACAGCTAAATGGAGTCCTCCTTTTGTACTATACTGGGATTCCTGAAAGTTTAAAATTAATTTTTGAAGATTTGGCTTTGATGCAAGATTAGCATTCCTGGAGCTTTCCACATCATTAATGTATTTGAGCCCTGATATGTGCAGCAACCCACAAAGTTTTTTCATATCCTTAAGCTCTCCCAGGCCCCCAATCATCCCATGATCCATGACACTAAACTTCCCACTTAAGGGTTTAAGAGCTGTTAATTTACCAATCCCAAATGGCATGCTGATAACATTCAAGGGTAAATCCAGAATGCGCAGCCTAGTCAACTGCTCTATGCCCCTTGGAAGCATTTTGAGTTTTGTACAGTGCCTTAATAACAATGTACGGAGGTTACGAAGAAGGAAGACAGATTGGGGTAACTGCTGGATTTCGTCACTTCTCATCTGAAAAAACCGAAGGTTAACAAGGTTTTTTATGGTTTCAGGCAACTTCTTAAGATAAATGCATTGCAGGTCCAAAGTTTGGAGGTTGTAGAGAAGACAGATAGTTTCAGGAAGACTATTCATCTGACTGTCTGCAATAGAAAGGTAACGCAAGTGCTTCAACATGCCCAGTGTACTTGGTAACCAGGTATAGCTCAACTGAAGAACTCTCACATAAGAAATCTCGTGGAAAATGGCTTGGTCAAAGTTTCGACTTCTTGGGTATTCCTTTACTAATGTTCTGATAGATGAGAAATTGCTGGGTGGTATAAGAGAACTTAAAAATTCATCTTGTTTGGTTACGTACAGATGGTATACTTTGTAGAGACCACCCCATTGTTGGTTATATTCTAAAACAGGCCGATATGCTTCTTTAGAAATGGATCTTGCTACATCATGTATTAAATCATGCAAGACAAACATGGTTAAATGTTTGCGATCAATAAGTGATCTCCCTTGCAATTCATCAAAGTAATCGTGTCCGAGCTCTTCCAATGTTTTCAAATGTGTTGTATTGCCATTAATATAGCCTTGAGCCATCCATAGCCTAACCACCATGTCTTTTTCAAATGCAGTACCTTTTGGAAACATGGATAAATAAAGGAAACATGGCTTAAGATGTAGCGGTAATTTCTGGTAACTTAACCATAATTCTGGCATAATCTGTCCAGTTTCATCTATCTCAGATATGTCATTCTCCAGAATTTCTCTCCATTTCTCTTCCTTAGTTTCATAACGGAGAATGCCCCCGAGTGCCTTTATGGCCAGAGGTGACCCTCTGCATTTTTTGACAATACCATGACCAATGTTGTGCAGATTTACATTTTCACTCATTGTTCTATTGCCAAAAGCAAAATTCTTAAACAGAGACCAACAGTTCATATCAGGTAAGGAACCTAATTGAAAAGGTGATGTTGTCTGCATGATCTTAGCAGCTGAGGCGTGGCGGGTGGTGGTCAAAATTCTAACAGTTTTGGCACCAAGAAGACCAAGTCGAAATTGTTCCCACAAGTTTCTTTTGTCATTCCATACATCATCTAGAACGAGAAACAAGCAATGAGCTCTTAGTTTTTCCTTGAGAACATCTCGGAGTTTGCTCAGTTCAGAAAATTCACAGGGGCTGTCACTCACTGATTCAACAATAGCTTTAGTTAGCCGCATTAGATCAAAATCTTCTGATGCATATACCCAACATCTCTTGTTAAACTGCATACGAATTCTAGAGTCATTGTAAACAAGTTGGGCAAGAGTGGTTTTGCCGACCCCACCCATTCCAATAATGGGAAGAACCATAAAGTCAGGACCACTTGAAGGGTCTATGAGGCTAATGATCTTTCGCTTCTCTTCGTTTCTACCAAAAATAGCTCTCTTATCTACATGAGAGCTGGTTGGTGGTCGGATTTCCGGACGAGTAACCAGCCGGGTCCCTTCCTCTTCTCTCAAATGTAGATCCCTGTGAGCTCTAGAAATCTCTTCAAAACTTTCTGTTATATCCTTGATCTTCTCCGCCATAGCATCTGGAATTGACACTCTAGTAATCTCTTCAAAACTTTCAGAATATTTTCTCTTAAACCCTACATTATTGTATATCAACAATTTCTCTTAGTCTCTGACAAACGTTTTAAGGGGTCGAGAAAAATTGGCCCAATGGTTATTACCACAAGGAATTATGGGTTTTCTTTCTTGTTCTTTGTTTAGGTCCATATGGAGTGCATAGCTATTAAAGTATTAGATCTACAATGAGGCATGTAATGGGGAAAAAATATGTGAAATTTGAGCTATATCTTATCTTCCTTTCGAAGTAAAAAGCTTTTCATATACACTTTTAATTAATCAAACAAGAGTTCACAATTGAAAGAGGTATATAACCGTTATACAGATATAAGGATACAAGGACTTTCATACTGATCATTAAAAGCAAATAAATTCTAAAATTACTAAATATCAGTACAGAACCATATCTATAATCTTTACGACTTAGAAGCGATAGGGAATAAATATGTGAGATTTCGATCAGCTATATCTTATCTTTCTCTCGAAGTAAAATGCTTTTCATACAAAATTTTATTTAATAAGATTGAAAGATACAAGGAAAGAGGTACGTAACCGTTAAAGAGATAAAGATACAAGGAACTTCGATATTCATTAAAAGCAAATAAGATTCTAAAATTACTAAATGTCAGTGTATCTCAATGGAATGATAATTATAGACATTCAACTTTTTAATAAATATCAGTGTACACCAATGATATAGTAACAAGACAATTCATCAAATAGTTTTTCTTTGCAATGATTGAAGTACCAAAAATACATTTGAAAGAGGACAGAATATACCATTCAACGATAATATGAATTATTTATATTTTGCAGATTAATTTAGGACTTCAGGTATTAGTTCAGCTAGTGCCAAATTTGAGTTTCATACCGAGTTAATCTCTATGACTCACAAAAAGTTCAGGCTGGTTGGGCTGAGGTTTGAAATGATTGTCAAATATGCAACCAAATTAATGGAAGGGTACTATAATTTAATGATCTGTGATACTGACATTGCTGAGAAGAAGAAGATCAGGCCAATGAAGGAAAATAAAAGAATGATAGAAAAGGGACCATAATATTTATAAGGAGAATCCAACTTTTTAAAAAGCTTACTTTTAACTCGGTTTAAACCATTAAACCGTTTTTTACTCTCTCACGTTAAGTATTTGTGAAAAAATCATTATTTATGTAAAAACCGTTTTTAACAAAGTTAAAACCGTTAAAATTCATGCTTTAGAGGCGTTTAAATATGTTGACACATTATATTGATGATCTAGAAGTTTGCAATGATGTTTATTCTTCGCATATTAACAACAAAAAAATTTTAAACTCTTTGGCTCTGCTTGTTTCCGGGATAAAAGTGGGGATAAGAGAGATAACTCTTATCACCACACTCACAAGGTGATAATGTTAGAGTCCGGCAACGGTAATATGCATATCACGGTTTTACCGTGCTATGCGGTCCGTGTCTCAGTTTTTAGTACCAAATAGTCGATGTGAACCGCTCGATGTGATCTCTATATCAAAATCTACTAGGAAACCAAATTTTACAATTTTTAGCATTTTTTTGTTATTTGTAGTGATGAGGAGAAAATCGTTGTTTTGTATTAATCAGAATCCTTAGATCTAGCCATTTTCTCACCATCATTAAAAATAGCAAAAAAATTTTAAAAATCGTAAAATTTGGTTTCCTAGTATTTTGATATAGAGATCACATTGGGCGGTTCGGCTCGACTATTTGGACTCTAAAATTGGAGATATAGACCGCATTGCACGGTAAAATCGTGATATGCATATCACCGTAGCCTAATTCGATGAAGTTATCCCTCTTATCTTCGGTTTTATCTCGGTACCAAACAAGGCCTTTATTACTATTGTCTTATATTTTTCCATTTTAATTTTTTTGATGTTACAATGTTCGTTACTTAAGATTTTCAAATTTTTTATGTACTCAATTAGTTTTGTAATTTCTATTTGTACTTAATTATTAAGTACGATTCTACGAGTGTATTGTCTAGCCTTTTAAATATAAAAAAATATAAAAAATGAGTACCCGTTTTTTTATTTAACAGCCATGTAATTCCGTTTTAACGTGAAACCATTGAATGGTCACCTCACCGCTAAGAACCGTGAAATGTTCTTTTAAAAGCTTGGGAGAATCTTGATTAATTTTTAGAATAATGAACACATGTAAGTTATTGCATTCTTGTATAAAAAAAAATGAGAAATAATACCATTTGCTCGATGATAGCTCTCAATTGCAGCATCTCCACTCTCTACAATGGATCTGAGCACCTCATAGTGGAACTCATCAAGCACATCCTCCATTTGGTAAGCCACACCTCGCAGTTCCGCCAGCCAAAGCCGCACAGACCTGTCATGGATCTCCCTCTCTTCAGCGTCCAGTAGAACGGCCTGGATCCTTGCAAGCATCCGGCTCAGCTTCTCCAGATCCTCTCTAACACTCTGGTTGGCAGCAGAAGATGCCAGATCCTGTGGCTGCGAGGTGGTTCCTCGGACAGCCTCGAGGACCTTGGTAGACAGTGATTGGATGGAAGAAAACACCCAAGACGCCATTTGAACTCTTGTCTGTGGATTGATCACTCTGGTTAATTACTAGCTACACCTGTCACTTCTGTACTTCTGTCGAAATTGGTTTTGGCTTCTAATTTCTTCAGCGGAGTTAGTAACTGTAACTAGCAACCAACCGTCAGCATTTGAATAGAAACTTCTCCACATTGATGCACCTCATATATATAGCTAACCATGCTGCAGGTTGAAAATGGATGCAATTTTTATCTTTCCATACCCACCACATGATGGTACCAAACTCACAAAGCACACTGTCCACCATATGGCCTAATTATTAAATTGCAAATTGAGCTATTTGCTGAACTGACACCAAAAGAAAACAATAACAAGTTAACGAGTGTTGGTGGAATACAGCACTTTTCCATGGAAATTTGGCAAAAACAAATGCTAGCTAAACATTGACCAGCTGCACCCTGATTTTATCATAATCTGATTAATTTATTGTGTAACCTTACGGTGCATCATGAAGCAAAGTCTATTTTTTTTTACTGTCTTCAAAATATCATAGATCATATTTAAATTTTGTTTATATTTCAAAGATGACCCAAAAGTAATAATAACATAATACCAATTGGATATTTACCTGATGTCAGCCAAACAAACACATATTTATCTAGGAAATTAATTACCTTCAAAACCAATTCAAAATCATGAGAATTGCTTGTCATTTATTGTAGTTTTGCATCTTCTTTTCTTCTAGTCTTTCTCTCTTATTCCAGGTGTTTGATGAAGATTTTGCTGATTGGATTAGATCCGAGCTAAAAAAGATGAAGAGAACGAACATTGGAATATTAAAAAATCTGTATGGGTACGTTATGATGTGATTCTTACTCCTTTGTTATTGTTTTACTAGTCATGCTAGCCTAGGTTTTTAATTCTAAAGGTTATGATGAAACTGTAAAACTTGGTTACGTTATGATGTGATTCTTAGTACTTGTTATCTTAGTTTTCTAATGTGTTGTGTATGATATTATTGTAACTGTTCTTGAACTGCATACCACGAGGGTGACCAGTAGGAACCGGTTATACCTTAGGTCTTAAGCTCGAGTTCCATGTGCAGTTAGGTTTATCTGTATACAAGATGGGTTAGAGAATCGAAAGGTCAATCAGACAACAAGTGAGGGATGAGCTAGTCTTACACTACCCTCTCACGTGAGCAAGGTACACCTATGAGCACCAACACTGGAACCTAGGTTTAGACTACAAGCGACGACTGATGCCTAATATCTTTACCTGACTTGAATTGTGTTAGAATTAGACTTATAAACGAGAGTTGCGGCTTGGTCCCTAATTCACGTTTAAGTCAGAACAAAGCATTTTTATAGTGATAAAGTCCATTATAAGGTTTTGTTGTATATTTAATTGCATCAATAACCTCTAGTTTGTTTGACAATTTGCAAAATATCTTGCATTTAACAAGTTGTGTTTGGATTTAAAAAAAATAAAATAAAACAAGTTGCGTTTAAGATAATGAGACGTAAGAACACTTCCAAGTAAATATGTTCATATTATTACGAAATTTGACAAGTTGCAATATGTAGTGTCCTTAATAATTGTGTCCACGTGCCCACATTATTAATTATGAAATTTGAGGTATAAGTTATAAAATTTGAGATACGAGTTAAAAAGTGAGGATACTGAGCTAGACTAATATGAAAACGTTTGCATTTCGCTCCGAAATGCTAACGGTTCAAATTATACTTTGTCACATTCAAAATTTCGATTTATGGTTCCCATTAAATTAATCATATGAAAATACTTGGGGATACAAGAATTTTCCATTTTTTAAATATTGTAAGTATTTGTTTTGGATTTTTCAAAATGACTCTACAATATTATAAAATAGTATTTGTTTGTACATGGATTTTAAAAAAATCTGTATTAAATACTTAAATAGCTCAAAAAATGGAAAATTTTTGTATCCCTTAGTATTTTTATATAATGAATTTAATGAAAACCATAAATCAAAATTTTGAACGTGACAAAATATAATTTGAATCGTTAGACATTTCGGAGCGAAATGCAAATATTTTCACAATAGTTCAACTCGAGGATACTTGATAATTTTGTTTGATATATTATGATGACATGCACTAAATTATACGAAAATGCATGGTTTCTTTCATATATAGAGTGAGACTCCGAAGTGATCCGTGAGTACATCTCCAAAAAATTTTTTATCTTTTTAAAATTTTGTAGAACGTTTTGTATTAAGAATAGTTCTGAAAAACTTTGAACGATAAACATACCAATTGTTCAAATCAGAGATCATGGAACGAATTCTATATATCTTCCTCCTGTAACGTCATAAAGAAAAAAAAGAATCTATTGCATCTACCCCACTGACGAATCTCCTTGCCAACACATGATACATGCATAAAATCCACCCAGAAGAACGATACAAACACTTGATCATAATTGAGTCTCCTCGCGCAGGCCGTCATATCCAATTTCTTATATCATTTCCTTCTCATTTAATATAGGCCGTGATGTTCATCACGCCGGCCCAAAAATCAGGCCGGGGCAGAGACAAGTCGCATAACATAAGATTCCATCGTAGCATCTCCAAGAGGCTCCCTAAAAATAGATTCCAATATACATATATTAGGTGTTATCCTAAATTTTTTGGGAGCAAATTTCACCTCAATCTCCAATAGATTCCCAAAATATGGATCCCAATACATTTAAACTGGCCCAAAATATGGATCCCAATACATTTGAACAGTTTAGATTTGGCTCTGATTTTGAGAAGTTGGATTGGGAGTACCCAAAAACGCTACCAAAATAGCTAAATTTGGTTCTGATTTTGGGAGTCCCAAAAATAGAGATAGCTCTTTGGGAATCTGTTAGAGACTGTTTTCTCTCCTTAATTTCTAATTTTTGGTTTTAAGAGTGTTTTAGGGAGTATACTCTCACAAACTTATTCCCACCCGTAACATAGACATTATCCCCGACGCGGCAACATAACATTAACATATTTCTCACCAATAATCATCAACACTCAACAAACTCCAATCATCAAACAATAAACACAGCCATCCACCGTTACAACGTCATCCAGAAGTAACATACTGCATTTCATGATGCAAGTCGTTGGATCGTCTCGAGATCTGCGCCACACGGATCTCGAGACAATCCAACGACTGAATTGCCTTCGTTCCTTCTCTCAAATCCTAATTCACGAATTAATTAATTAATTAATCATTGATGAACGAAGAAAAAGGACAAAAAAAAGGACTTTTTTTTTTTCTTTTCTTTACGTCTCTTTTTTTCTTCTCTCTCTTTCTTCTTCCTGGAATCCGACGCAAGAAAGAAAGCTCCATTAATGGCGGAAGAACTCACCAAAATTCCCAACCAATAACACAACAGGGGTTGTTCTTTGTGGGATCAGATCAATTAATTATGGGGACTGCTACGGTGGCCACGGCCGCGGGGATGGCGGTGGTGCTGTACTTCGTGTTTACTCGGCGGCTGCTGGACTCGGACTCGGCGGAGAAGGTGGCGTCGGCGGGAGGAGGGTGGCGGAGGAGGAAAGCGGTCAGAAGACCCACGCAGCCTCCGGCGAACTGGCGAGAGGCCGCGGCGACCCTGGCCGAGACGCTGAGGTTCACCTACAGCGAGACGCTGGGGAAGTGGCCGATCGGGGATCTCGCGTTCGGGATCAAGTATCTGATGCGGCGGCAGGTCTGAATTGTATCCTGGCTGAATTTTGTAGAGATTTTGATTTGGATCTGATTGATTGATTGATTGAATTGATTGATGGTACCAGATTTGGGGGTATTTTTGGATTGAGGGTTTGAGCAAATTGGGAACAATCTCTTTGTTCTTGTTTTTAATGTCTTAATGGAAATTGAAGAAGAAAAAGGGGTGATCTTTTTGTACCAGAACAGCTAAGTGTTTACCTCTTCTTCAATTTCTTCATCAATTGATGTAAGGAGGGGGTATAGCATATATTATATATGTTCATTGAAGTACAAGTTCAAGGAGGATTTCGTCGTCCTGTCTTGTCTAGGCACCGGTTATTGTTCTAGAATTTGGGTATAGTATAGTTGATGATTGGAACCACTCCAAATATATCTACATGATTGGTACTATATATACTGCATGCTCCTGAATAAGGGATGAAATGAGATTTTGAGTTGTATATGCCTTGCTTTTGTTCATGCCTTGCTTTTGTTCATGCCTTGTAGGACATAAAGTATCTCAACATAATAGAGCTTAGACTGTTTATCCTAGTCCTGACACAGATCTAGTCACAGTACTATGTATGAATGAAACAAGAATTTTATCATCTATACCCAAACGATTACTAAAGATGCCAAAGGCTTATGTGTATGATTGTATCTGTCAATAAATAAAGAAAGAGTGAAGAGAGAGTAGTGTGGGAATCTTCTTCAAGATGATGTGGTCTGTGTGTGCAATTAACAATTCTAGATGAGATTTTTCCTCTTGATATAATCTTTTATTTTCATCTTTTAAGGAAAATATGCACGTTGCAAGCATATACGCGGGAAGCAATTGCAAAGAACTCCAAGGTCATGATATAATGGTGGAATTAATCGAGTTGCGGAGATTAATAGACCTTTGTTACCTCTTCTCCAAGAAACCGTTTCCACTTTTTCTGGAGTTGGGAGGGTATGCTAAAGAGGATGCACTTCTTCAAGAGCCTAAGGCGGGGGTGCGTAAGTGTAGTTTTAAATTTTCTATATATTAATATGGTTTTTGTATCTTAGTGGTGTTCTTACTTTTTGGAACATTACACCCCAAATAGGTATTTAAAAAAATGCATCCAAAAAAAAATCTTGGTTGGAAACTAGGATCCACTTTCATTTAATAATTGGCAAAGATTTCTTTGGTGACTGGAAAATGAATGACTTCTAGATACTTAATTTTGAACCCATATTATGATGGTTTCTAAGTTTGAAAAAAGAGAAGACAAGCAATCTGTTGCTAAATTAGTATCTTGCAGTAAACCTATGAGCATATATAAATTTAACTTAAATTCTTGAATCAAAGTTTTGTCTCATATTTAATTACGGTTCACACATCATCAGATTAAAAAATGTTATGGTCTGACACAATCTTGAACTTGGCTGTGCGAACTACAAACCATGTGAAATAAATGCTAAGTTAGAAAAATAGTGCAATATTTTGTACTTGACCTACTTTTTTCTCTTTCATTTATTTAGATACTGAAACCAGCTTTTGCAATATTAAGGGATGAGACCTCAAAATGCCTCCTGCTCCTGGTGCGCGGAACTCATAGTATAAAGGACACACTGACAGCGGCAACTGGTGCTGTAGTCCCTTTTCACCATTCCCTTGTGGACCAGGGCGGTGTCACCAAGCTTGTCCTGGGATATGCACACTGTGGCATGGTTGCTGGGGCCCGTTGGATTGCAAAATGTACAATCCCCTGTCTAAGGAATGCATTGTCCCAGAACCCTGATTACAGAATAAAGGTGCTTCAAATTTCTACTTTCTACCATTTTCTTATTATACTTAAAATGGTAATACTCGCTTCTTGGGTACTATTGATGATTGTGAAGAAGCATGAACAGGCCTATTTCCGTCCATGATATGTATAAGTTTACGATATGATCCATTTTGAAAATCTAAAAACCTTTTTGTATGATATGCATTTAATTGTCCTTGCAAGTGTTGATAATATCAATGGTACCAAATTTTCAGATTGTGGGGCATTCATTAGGTGGTGGTACAGCTGCATTGCTGACGTACATTTTGCGAGAACACGAGGTATTTTCATCAACCACCTGTGTTGCATTTGCACCTGGTATGTTACTTCTCTTCTCAAGATGATCAAATTGTTTCATTACTTACCCTTGAAATTTGATGGAGTTCATTAGATTGTGACTTTTACAGCTGCATGCATGACCTGGGATCTCGCTGAATCTGGCAAACAATTCATCACTTCAATTGTGAATGGTGCTGACATTGTACCAACTTTCTCTACTGCATCTGTTGATGACCTCCGCTCTGAGGTATCTTATAGTTAGTCATTCTAAGAAAGACCCCTCTATTTTTCGGTGTTAGCAGATTACTTTCTGCATTACTGAACGTTTGCACTTTCTAAACCTGCTGGCTATATATTAATTTTAGGTTAGTACATGAGGTTTGCAGTTTATCTTCTGTTATTTCTTTTAAAAGGAAATAATGCTTCCATCTCATGAAACTCAGGTGACAGCATCTTCTTGGATAAATGATCTGAGAGATCAGGTTCAACAAACTCCACTCTTAAATGTAGTTTATAGATCTGCTTCGGCACTTGGGTCTCGGCTACCTTCAATATCCACTGCTCGAGAACGAGTAGCTGGGGCTAGATTGCTCTTGCGACCTGTCTCCACCAAAACTCAGGTAATTAAAAAAGGTTCTATACCCGGCATCAACATCTTAGTAGTTTGCATTAGGAGAGCAGTAGAGTTTGGTATCTTTCATGCTGTTATGTATTGCACTTCTTATATCAACACCACTGTCTCTGCCACTGCCACTGCCCAGTTTTCAATGAAGACCACCTTTATTTTGAAATAGAGTTCCACACCTACTTTCGTCCATTAGTTCTGATTTATATTTTTTGTGGGTTGTGTCATATATCTGTTTGGTTTTATTTTGATTCTCAAAGTATATGATAACCAATACGAGAATGGTACCATTAACTGGTGATTTTGAAATCCTGCTAATTGTTTTCAAGATTCAGCACTGATCCTAGCTGACCCTGTTCTGGTTTAGTGAGATTTGAATTAATCTGTTCATCGGTATAACAGTTCAAAGTTCAAACTGATGCCATATCATTTTTCTTAAATTCTATAATTTTTAGGGTGTGATGAAAGGAGCTCAGAATGTGGCGCAAGCTATGGCCAAGACTACGGCATTATCGTCATGGTCATGTATGGGTAGACGGCGACGTCCAGTTGGCACGTGTTCACCAATGACAGATCCTAGTGACAATCAAAATACTATAACTCAACTAACAGTAACTTCTGATACAATCATAATCAAAGAGGAGAATTTTAGCATTTCTCCAGTCGTACAAACAATAGCCATTGAGGATGAATTAGAATCTGATAACGCAAAGGTATCTGATGAAGAACAGGACGGGACGGAAGAAGATGCTCTCTTGCCAGAAAGTAAAGAAGCCGGAGTTTCCTCGGCTGGTGAAATAACTGAAGGGGAGCTCTGGTACGAGCTGGAGAAGGAATTCCATTCCGAAGGGTCTGAAAAGAGAGCCCGTGAGGCTGAAGCTGCTGTTGCAAAGGAAATAATTGAAGAGGAAAATGAGGTCCGGAAGGAAGCAGCAGATGAAGGGACGCAGACGTCAGATCAGACCCAGGTGCAGACCCTTCCAGAAGGACAGCAGAGGTTCTACCCTCCCGGGAGGATCATGCACATGGTCGTGTTGCCGCCTTGTACAAGTGAAGGTGCAGGGGACGAGGTTGATGCAAGTGTGATTACGGAGGAATTGAGTGTGGGGATTTATGAGACGCCACGAGAATTGTACAGCAGAATTAGGTTGTCAAAAAGCATGATTAACGACCACTATATGCCCATGCATAAGAAAATGATGGAGATGTTGATTGAGAAGTTTGCCAAAGAAGAAGAGCTTGGTTGTACAGATATACACTAATGTGAAATTTGATTGATTTATACAGTTGACATCTCAGGGATAATTATAAGATTGATTGGTTTTCATTTTTTTTTATATCCATGGCTTCTTGTAAAGAAGAATTATTGTGATGAAGATCAAACAGCATTATAGGGGCTTAACTTTGCATCCAACATAAAAACACTTCAAATGCAAAGAAAATTTTGAATAAAAAATAATGTACCAGTTTCTGGAGAATAAATTGGTTTCTACTAATTGTAATCACAACTAGATACTTACATTTACAGATAGCTTACAATATAGTTACTGAATGATTTGCTAAGTACTAATATAATAAAAATCAGTATGTATTAAAAAGCACAAGTTGATAAATAAGTATCATAATGCAATAAAGATGAACATCGACATTATTGTGTAAATATTAATTACTGACATATTTTTAGCACCTAATCCAGTGTAGATTATTTTTTTTTGAAATGCATGAATGATGCTTTCAGTTTCATACATGTTGCCTGATTAACATCTAAAAGTGTACAATGCCTGTAGGAAAATGATCTTATTCTTGTATTTTGTAAGAGGCTAATAAGTCCATAAATGCACTACTATGATACCTGCTCCATGATACCTTCCTTGCATACAATCACTATACCCAAATTTTATTCAATTTAACAATGTTCTAACTTCTAAGAATCAGCCTCCATAACGAGACCTGAGTGATTCGGGTGGCTCTTCTTCCATGATACCTGCTCCAGTAGTTGCCAGGTATTGCCGGATCGTTGTTTTACGATCACTTAAATAGGTGTGGTCCAAGAAATTACTGTATGCTGCCTCACCCAAATTTTTTGCTGCTAGAACACTACAAACAGTATTTCAAGAGCATTTTATAAGCAAAACAGAAAGAGAATCACAAAACTATAAAAAACAAAATATAATGCGATAATCATTATAGAATAGACCCCTCATGCAGTGAGATCTTTAACACAATTTTTTTCAATATGATACATCAATTTACTAATCCAATTACATATGTAAATTGGAGTTTTTTCTCACTTGTCTTGGCTGAGTTCTTGTGTAATACTGCCAACATTATTGTAGACTATAAAGTAACAAAGTTTAGATATGAATTTGATTATTGAAAGTTGGGATGATTCTGCAAAACAAAGAATAATGAGAGTACTTTTTCTCAATTCCATGATAACACTGGGGTTATACATTAGAATGTAATGGTTTCTGAGAGCTTAATGGATGGAGAAATGTACCAGTGTCTCAAATATATACGACAAGGTAAAATGTCATCTCTCCATATCTTATGGATATTGTATCGGCCATATCTCTCATGATAAATTTCTTTACTACCTGTTTATCGAATTATCGAATCATCATTAGTACCCTTTTTGAGAGCAAATAAAAGATTATTAAAAACAGAAGCTTAGACCAGACATACATTATTCAGAGATCAGCAATTGTTACCTTGGCATCTTACTTGAAAATACTCCTCGTCACTATAACGAGCACATAAAACCTTACAAGAAAATATCATGAAATATGATCAAAATGCCTTTTGCAAATGAAACAATTTTACATGAACACAATAATAAAAGCACGTACTGCTCGACTCGGAAAAGGTACCCCGTCCAATCCTTCAGGAAATACCTGTATATTTGAAGAATCAATCAACAACAAATAACACAATGATGAAAAGTGAAAGAAAAGTAAGAGGAGAGAATCTTACAGCTAAAAATCTGAATTCCTCTTCCCTCTTGAGGAAAGAAGGAACCTACAGAATATAAAACATATAAATGAAATGCCTTTTAGTAGTAACTCTTCAGTTTCAACCAAAGTGCTCAATTTAGAATCAAATGCCATTTGTTGAAGAAACAACTACGTGGTCGTTACCTCTTCTATCTTGATCTCGAAAACAGTTACAATTAGGAATTCCCCTTCACATGGTTCCACACTCAAACTTGAGATCTCCTGAACAACAGAAGAATTCCAAGAAGAAAGGCATTGGAAATCTCAGTAAACTAGAATTCGATTATAGGCACCTATTGAAAAAAAAAATGACTAAAAATAGGAAGAATAAGTAAATTACCCGAGTTTCAGCATTTGCGATCCCACGCTCAAAAAAGATAGGTGCAACATGCGCAAAGACCCGCCGGAATCCATGCAGTTGCGCAACCCTGAAGTTCTTCAGATCAGGAAATGTACTCCTGGCACTTCTTTCTGACAAGATCACAGTCCACCAACAACATTATCAGAATCCAAATGAAGTACCAATAAGTACTAGACTAAGTCTGGCATAAACAGTCTGTTCTTCTATAGACAACCGTTCATCTTTAATCAAGCGATTCAAATTTCACAGCTCAATCATCTGTTTTTACTTCTTCTATGGACAACCGTTCATTTTTAATCAAGCGATTCAAATTTCACAGATCAAGCATCTGTTTTTACTTCTTCTATGGACAACCGTTCATTTTTAATCAAGCGATTCAAATTTCACATTTCACCAATCAAACATATCTTTTTACTTGTGCCCGAAAAATATATCTTAACTGTCCGATCAAGACGAATTAACGGTTCACATTTCTTCCAATCCAATCCATAAAAAGAATTCACCATAAAATTAACATGGCTAATTCTGCTATAGATCAGATGAAATATGGGCCGTTCATTTTTCATAATCAGATAATCATAATATGTTTTTTAAATACATTTAACCGGAGATGTTTAATAAGAACTGCGTGATTCAAAAGAAAAGTCAAAAGGAAAGGTTGCTTAGCTGATTCAGAACCACTCACATGGAGTGGATTGTGTTAGTCAGTGTGAGAGCATCCAATCATAACCTATTCAACATGCAATAAAAGAGAAGAAAAGAAAAGGGGGGGCAAGAAGAAGAGGTGGTGGAGATGGGAATCGAACCGGAGAGGAGGGACCCGAAGCCGCAGATGGAGACGGATCCATCGGGCGACGCGACGCTCTCGAAGTCCTCTACGCCGTTCAGCTCGGCGAGGGTCGGGTCACCGTCGGAAGCTGCAGCGAGAGACATCGCGATGGATCTGCGGGCGCTGGGGCGGAGGGGGACGGAAGGGGGTGAGCTTACCGGGCGGAGGAGGGGAGCGGAGGAGTGGGAGTGGGAGGGGGAAGGAGGGAGAAGCGTTGGATCTTGATCGGACGGGTGTGGATGGCTTGGAGTGTAAAGTGGGACTGAAGCTGGAGATGCGAATAGACTGCTGCATTGGATTGCTGTGGTCAGATATGGGATGCGATGGAATGGGAAAGTTTTGAGATGTCATGTGACTTCACTCCCTTTCAGCGCAATGATTCACTGGGACAATAAATTTGGAAGAGAAATTGAGGAGTTTAATATAGTTGTAATTATGTAAGCTAGATTAGATATATAACTATAATGAATTTTGTGTAATATAATTAATTATATAAGACGCGCTTAATATCATTAATAATATTGTCAGACCAATTGTCAGACAATTTTTCACAATTTTATTATTAATAATATTGTCATAAACTTTTTAGTTCGTATATTATAAGATATGACAATTTTAATTTTTGACATTAATCTTTTATTTATTTTCGTGGAAAATGCATGTACTTTGATTTACATCTCTGGTGAGAATATCGAAAATCAACGGTCCAGATTCACAACTTGAAAGCCAATTTTACAAGATAAATTAAAAAGAGTGAGGCTATTATAAATAGTATAGATTGCTCTGTACTATTGACTAATTTCTCTAATTTCAAAATATTAATTGTCGATCCAAACCATTCATTATGGTCTTCATATACAATTATACTTATAAATCAAATTTTATATTTTTTGGAATTTGTTTAGTATTTTTTTTAGATATTTTAAAATGTCACTATTTAAATGGCTCATAATGTTTTAATCAAGTGACTTTTGAAAATATCTTAAAAATAGTAAAAAGTTACAAAAAATTTTAAAATATGGTTTACAAGGCAAATTGGATATAAAGATTATATTGAACGGTTCGAATCGACTACTAATATTTTGAAATTGGAGATACGGCCAATAGTACGAGGCAATTTATACTATTAAAGTAGCTTCACTCAATTAAAAATCAACTTCGTAACATATAATTTGCGCCAAAACTTGAGATACTAAAATCAGCATTTGCATTTCACTGATATACATGTATAACTCCTTAATAATATGCTCAAAACAAATTAAACAATTGCGAAATAGCAGAGCTGGAGTTGGAGACTGGTGCCCTTTAAACTACGCGGTTTCTAACTTTTTATAATGTTTGCTGAACGACCCTCCAATCATACATGTAGTTGGGCATAGCTATCACTGCTGGGACTTTTGCAGCTGGATTTCACATTACTATTGAACATATCATTTGTAGTACATAATTAATCACAGACCTCACTTCAGAGCTTTTACTCCAAAAAAAAAGAAAGAAATCCACTTAATAAAAGGAGAAACAGCAATCAACTGAACTATATATATTCCAATTCAAAATTTCAAGGAGAGACCGACTCCGATAGATGGCGTCGTGGGTGTTTTCTTCCATCCAATCACTGTCTAGCAAGGTGTTGGACGCCGTCCGGGGAGCTCCTTCCGGTGCGGATCAGAACGGGGGCGTTATTAGGGAGGACCTGGAGAAGCTGAGCCGGCTGCTTGCGAGGATCCAGGCCGTTCTGCAGGACGCCGAGGAGCGGGAGATCAACGACAGGTCCGTTCGGCTCTGGTTGGCGGAGTTGAGAGGTGTGGCCTACCGAGCAGAGGATGTGCTTGATGAGTTCCACTATGAGCTGCTCAGATCCGTTGTCGAGGGCGGCGATGCGGCTATTGAGAGTTATCATAAAGGTATAATTTCAGACTTTCAGTTGTGTTGATCACTTGTCATATTCAGGATTGCAATTTAGTTAGTTTATCTCTTCTTCCATATCTAAAATCTAACGCTAGTTAGGACTAATTGGAACAATTCCAGATCCTTTGCACTCAGATATGCAAAAAAAATGGAAAAAAAAAATTGGTTTTGTTTTACAAGGAAACCTTTATAATAAAAACTTTGAGAACTATCGCCAACCACGAAGGCTCAGCTCAATGACCCATGTGGCATACCGTCTTTGCGTCCCGGAAAATGGTTACCGGCTTGACTGTTTTACGTCATGTATGCTAGTTTAAGTGGTAACTGTCATTTGAGATAGAGTTTGAGTGTCATCTGTTTCACATTTTATCAACGAGACGAGAACTTCAGTAAGAAAAAGGGCAAAAGAATGCTGCCAGTCAATGTCAGTTTTCACAGTTCATGGTATTTACTTAAATGTTTAGAAATATTCATTATGTTTTATAGTGTTTTACGTTTCCACAGGCAAAAACAAAGAAGTCACGGGGAAGTACACATCGTTATCCACCGGTTCATGCTCATCTAATAACACCCGGACCTCGATTCCGGATGGCATGGCTGAGAAGATAAAGATTATCATAGAGAATTTTGAAGAGATCACGAAAGATCGTGAAGCTCTTCGTTTGAGGGAAGAAGATGGGGTGCGACTGGTCACCGATGGTTCTCAAATCCGGCCACCAACGAGCTCCCAAGTCGACGAGAGATCTATTTTTGGGAGAGAGGATGAGAAAAAAAGGATCATCGATGTCTTGAACCCTTTCGATGGTCCCGATTTTATGGTTCTTCCTGTTGTTGGAATGGGGGGCTTGGGCAAGACAACGCTTGCTCAGCTTGTTTACAATCACTCCATGGTTGGTCGGTTCTTCCAAAAAAAGGCTTGGGTATCAATCTCTGAAAATTTCGATCTAGTGCGCCTAACCAGAGCAATTGTTGAATCAGTGACCGATAGTCCTTGCGGTTTCTCTGAGCTAAGCAAACTCCGAGATGTTCTTACCGAAAACATTAGTGGCACTAGTTTGTTTCTTGTATTAGACGATGTTTGGAATGCGACAGAAAGCGTGTGGGACCAATGCAGAGCTGGTTTTATTGGTGCTAAAACTGTAAGAATATTAATAACAACCAGAAATACCAAAGTAGCTGAAATCATGCAAACCACATCACCTTTAATGTTGGATATATTACCCAAGGAAAAATGTTGGTTGTTGTTCAAGCATTTTGCTTTTCATAATAGGAAGGCAAGTGAAAATGCAACTCTACTCAAGATTGGTGATGGTATTGTGGATAAGTGCAAAGGCTCCCCTTTGGCAATCAAGGTATTAGGAGGCTTGCTCCGACATGACACAGACGAAGAGAAATGGAGAGGAGTTTTGGAAAGTGACTTATTAGAAATAGATGAGAGTGGTGAGATCTTCCCAATATTACATTTGAGTTATCGTAAATTGCCACTCCATCTCAGACCATGTTTCCTTTATTTATCTATATTTCCAAAAGGTACAAAATTTGAAAAAACCACAGTGATAAGGCTCTGGATGGCACAGGGTTATATCAGTGGCAATTCAAGAACTAACAAAACACTGGAAGAGATTGGAACCTCGTACTTCGACGAATTACATGGCAGATCTCTTATTGATTCTCGTGATACTAGCTATCGCTTGCATGATCTAATGCATGATCTCGCAAGATTCATTTCTCAGACAAGAAACGGACCTATTTTAAAGAGTGATCAACAGCAGAATACAATGTACACAGTACACCACATTTATTTCACCGAGAAAGATGAATTATCACACTATCTAGCACCTCGTAACTATAGAGCTGTCCGAACATATATGCAAGAAGGTCCAATAAGTAGCATATCTGATTATGCTCTCTTCTCTAACATTATTTCACTGCGAGTTCTTGATTTGAGGTGTTCTGTGTTTCCAGACACAGTCGGCACATTCAAGCATTTGCGGTACCTTTATGTTTCTAATTTTGAGATGGTAAGGCTTCCTGAATCTATATGCCTTCTTTACAACCTTCAAACCTTAAATCTGAATTGTGTATATCTTCGGGAGTTACCTGAAAACATGAAAAACCTTGTTAACCTTAGATATTTGTACCTCTCTAGTTTTGAAATTCAAAAATTACCTGAATCAGTGTACCTTCTTCAAAAGCTGCACACATTATCAGTAGGGAATAGTCCAAGCTTCAATGAGTTACCAAGAGGCATAGCGCAATTAACTGGGCTGCGTGTCTTAGTGCTACCTAAAATGACAGAAAGGGGCCCACGCACCTTTGATCTTCCATATGGAATTGGAAACTTAACGAAAATGGGATATTTAAGTGGGAATTTTAATTTGATGGGTGATCGCATTATCGGAGGAATGGGAGAGCTTAAGGATATAAATAAGCTGCATGGATTGTTGTGCATCTCGGGGCTTAAAAACATCAGTGACAGTGAATACTGTAGGGTGGCCAATCTTGCATCAAAGACCAGTCTAAAAAGAATAATTTTGAACTTTAAAGATGCTGATTGGGTTTCTCCCATGAGGGGTCCTGAGGATATCCACTTAGTTGTCCGTTCAAGTAAATTTGCAAAGAACAAGATTGATAGAAAGATGCAGGAAGGTGTACTGGAGAGCCTCCAACCTAATGGTAACCTACAAGAACTTGACATATTATTTTATCAAGGGAGGAGATATCCTTCTTGGTTGCTTAGTTCTTTACTGCCCAAATTGGAAAATCTCAGAGTACGTTCTAATGATGTTCACTATTTACCACCACTTGCCCTTCCAAATCTCAGATCTCTCGATATAAAAGGGTATACTCACAATGAAAAACAGGTGCTTTCGTGTAAACCAGACTCATTCATTGGAGGGGTTTCTATGAGGAACATGCCTAAGTTAGTGGAGTGGGCACATGACAGTAGTTTCCCCCACATTAAGGTACTCGAAATTTGGGATTGCCCTCATCTACGGAAGCTACCACCAATCTGGGCGGGAATTGGGTATCTGTTGATCAAGGGATGTGGTTGTCAAGAAATTAAGTTCTCTCCACAATCTAAAATTGAACGCATTTGTATTTCTGATTGTGCAAATCTTGTCTCAATTTGTTACACGAATCGGGACTTGCCTACTATTGTGAGTATTTCACTTTTTAATTGTCCGAGGTTAGAGGCATTCTCTGCCAACCTGGACGAAAATGAGCAGTTGGATGAAAAATATTATTGTTCTCAGGAAAATAAAATTGAATCCAAATGCACAACTCAGCATGCTTCTCTCTCTGACAATAGAGATCTCATCTCAGTTAATTATACATATGGGTCCTTCCCAGTTCTCAAGACAGTTTTTATGTCCAAATGCCCCAAATTAAGGATTTTCTCAGTATGCCCAGAAAAACTTTTTACCCTTAAGATTAAGGAATGTGGTTTTCGTGAAATCATGCTCCCTTCAAAATATCAGAAGCTAGAAGTCGATGGATGCCCAGAGTTATATTTGCTTAGTTGGAGAGATGAGGGATTAGACTCTTTTGAGAAGTTTGCAAAAGTTCGGTTTATTAATTGTCCGGAATTAAGACTCATATCAATCCCAGGAGAAGTCTACGATGTGATGGTACATTCCTGTAATATCCATCACATCATTCTTCCAGGAAAATGTAAGATGAAATCTATTAGCATCTCTGATTGTCCGGAGCTGCTTTCAGTTCATTGGATGGGTGAAAACATTAAGTCTCTTAGGGAACTCAAGTTAGTGAAATGTCCTAAACTAATGTCGGACCATTTTCTGGAAAGTAACAGTCCAATAAGAAAAGTTTCAATCATATCTTGCCCGCAATATGATAAGGCTTTACTTATTCCATATCAACTGGAAGAATTGGAGATAACTAACTGCAGTTTTCCTCAGATCTGCCTCTTACCACAATCCAAGCTCCGCAAATTAATCATTGCTGGATGCTCAAAGCTCATGTCAGTTGAAGGGTTGAATTGGCAGTTCAATTTGAAAAATTTGCGCATATCACGCTGTCCAATTCTCGAGCTTTCTCTGAATGATGTGATACAGCACATCAGGGAGGTGCTTAAAATTTACAACTGCCCAAGAATAGATACAGGATAATGGGATAAAGCTTCTTCTAGCAGGTAAGGATACCCTTCTAATAATTATTAAGTTTTACATTCACTGATATCTATCAAATTACTTTACATTCACTGTGAGAGATTTAATATAATTAACGATTGATGTTGGAAACTGGGACCCGCTTTTGTTTGATAATTGGCAAAGATTTCTTTTGGTGACTGGAAAATGAATGGCCTATAGATCCTTCATTTTGCACCCATAATTATGATGGTTTCTAATTGGAAAAAAGGAGAAGACAAGCGATGTGTCGCTAAATTAGTATGTAACAGATCTATCAGAATTTGTAGATTTAACTTAAATTCTTGATTCAAAGCTTTTTTTCATATTAAAATATGGTTCGCACATCTGATAAAAAAATGTTATGGCTTGCACATAATCCTGAAAATCTTCTGTGCGAACTAGAAATCATGAGAATGAATGCCAGGTTAGAAAAATAATGCAATATTGTACTTGACCTTTTTTTTTTTTTTTTTTTCCTCTTTCATTTATTTAGATACTGAAACCGGCTTTTGCAATATTAAGGGATGAGACCTCAAAATGCCTCCTGCTCCTGGTGCATGGAACGCACAGTATAAAGGACACACAGACAGCAGCAACTGGTGCTGTAGTCCCTTTTCACCATTCCCTTGTGGACCAGGGTGGTGTCACCAAGCTTGTCCTGGGATATGCACACTGTGGCATGGTTGCTGGGGCCCGTTGGATTGCAAAGTGTACAATCCCCTGTCTGAGTGCATTGTCCCAGAACCCTGATTACAGAATAAAGGTGCTTCAAATTTCTACTTTCTACCATTTTCTTATTATACTTAAAATGGTAATGCTTGCTTTTTGGGTACTATTGATGATTGTGAAGAAGCATGAACAGGCCTATTTCTGTCCATGATTTGTACTAGTTTATGATACGATCCATTTAGAAAATCTGAAGCTCTTTTTTCTTATATGATATGCATTTAATTGTCCTTGCAAGTCTTGATAATGTCAATGGTACCAATCATCAGATTGTGGGGCATTCATTAGGAGGTGGTACTGCTGCATTGCTGACGTACATTTTGCGAGAACATGAGGAATTTTCATCAACCACCTGTGTTGCATTTGCACCTGGTATGTTACTTCTCTTCTCAAGATGATCAAATTGTTTCATTACTTACCCTTGAAATTTGATGGAGTTCATTAGATTGTGATTTTTACAGCTGCATGCATGACCTGGGATCTCGCTGAATCTGGCAAACAATTTATCACTTCAATTGTGAATGGTGCTGACATTGTACCAACATTCTCTACTGCCTCTGTTGATGACCTCCGCTCTGAGGTATCTTATAGTCAGTCATTCTAAGAAAGACCCCTCTATTTTTCGGTCATTACTGAACTTTTGCACTTTCTAAAACTGCTGGCTATATTAATTTTAGGTTAGTACATGAGGTTTGCAGTTCTATCTTCTGTTATTTCTGTTAAAAGGAAATAATGCTTCCATCTCATGAAACTCAGGTGACAGCATCTTCTTGGATAAATGATCTGAGAGATCAGGTTCAACAGACTCCACTCTTAAATGTAGTTTATAGATCTGCTTCGGCACTTGGGTCTCGGCTACCTTCAATCTCCACTGCTCGAGAACGAGTAGCTGGGGCTAGGTTGCTCTTGCGACCTGTCTCCACCAAAACCCAGGTAATTATAAAAGGTCCTATACCTGGCATCAACATCTTAATTGTTTGCATTAGGAGAGCAGTAGATTTTGGTATCTTTCATGTTGTATTGTCTTGCACTTCTTATATCAACACCACTGCCACTGCCCAGTTTTCAATGAAGACCACTTCTATTTAGAAATAGTAGTTCCACACGGACCACACCTACTTTCGTCCATTAGTTCTGATTTACATTTTTTGTGGGTGGTGTCATATATCTGTTTAGTGTTATTTTGATTCTCGAAGTACATGATAACCAATACGAGAATGGAACCACTAACTGGTGATTTTGAAATTCTGCTAATTGTTTTCAAGACTCAGCACTGATCCTAGCTGACCCTGTTCTGATTTAGTGAGATTTGCATTAATCTGTTTATCGGTATAACAGTTCAAACTGATGCCATATCATTTTTTTTAATTCTATAATTTTTAGGGTGTGATGAAAGGAGCTCAGAATGTGGCGCAAGCTATGGCCAAGACTACGGCATTATCATCATGGTCATGTATTGGTAGACGGCGACGTCCAGTTGGCACGTGTTCACCAATGACAGATCCTAGTGACAATCAAAATACTATAACTCAACTAACAGTAACTTCTGATACAATCATAATCAAAGAAGAGAATTTTAGCGTTTCTCCAGTCGTACAAACAATAGCCATTGAGGGTGAATTAGAATCTGATAACGCAAAGGTGTCTGATCAAGAACAGGACGGGACGGAAGAAGATGCTCTCTTGCCAGAGAGTAAAGAAGCTGGAGTTTCCTCGGCTGGTGAAATAACTGAAGGGGAGCTCTGGTACGAGCTGGAGAAGGAATTCCATTCCGAAGGGTCTGAAAAGAGAGCCCGTGAGGCTGAAGCTGCTGTTGCAAAGGAAATAATTGAAGAGGAAAATGAGGTCCGGAAGGAAGCAGCAGATGAAGGGGCTCACACGTCAGATCAGACCCAGGTGCAGACCCTTCCAGAAGGACAGCAGAGGTTCTACCCTCCGGGGAGGATTATGCACATGGTTGTGTTGCCGCCTTGTACAAGTGAAAGTGCAGGGGATGAGGTTGATGCAAGTGTGATTGCCGAGGAATTGAGTGTGGGGATCTATGAGACGCCGCGAGAATTGTATAGCAGAATTAGGTTGTCGAAAAGCATGATTAACGACCACTATATGCCCATGCATAAGAAGATGATGGAGATGTTGATTGAGAAGTTTGCCAAAGAAGAAGAGCTTGGTTGTACAGATATACACTAATGTGAAATTTGATTGATTTATATTTTATACAGTTGACATCTCAGGGATAATTATAAGATTGATTGGTTTTCAATTTTTTTATATCCAAGGCTTCTTGTAAAGAAGAAATATTGTGATGAAGATCAAGCAGCATTATAGGGGCTTAACTTTGCATCCAATATAAAAACACTTCAAATGCAAATAAAATTTTGGAAAAAAAAAAATGTACCAGTTTCTGGAAAATAAAATGGTTTCTTCTACTAATTGTAATCACAACTAGATACTTACATTTACATATAGCTTACAACATAGTTACCGAATGATTTGCTAAGTACTAATATGTAAAAATCAGTATGTATTAAAAAGCACAAGTTGATAAATAAATATCATAATCATGCAATAAATATAGACATCGATATTACTGTGTAAATATTTTTATAATTACTTGTAAAGTGTAATTACTGGCATATTTTTAGCACCTAATACAGTGTAGATTATTTTTCTACAAATGCATGAATGATGCTTTCAGGCTTTCAGCTTCATACATGTTGCCTGATTAACATCTATAAAAGAGTACATGCTTGTAGGAAAAGATCTTATTCTTGTATTTTGTAAGAGGCCAATAAACCCACAAGTGCAGTACTATGATACCTGCTCCACGGTACCTTCCTTGCATACAATCACTATACCCAAATTTTATTCAATGTAACAATGTTCTAACTTCTAAGAATTAGCCTCCATAACGAGACCTGAGTGATTCGGGTGGCTCTTCTTCCATGATACCTGCTCCAGTAGTTGCCAGGTATTGCCGGATCGTTGTTTTACGATCACTTAAATAGGTATGGTCCAAGAAATTACTGTATACTGCCTCACCCAAATTTTTTGCTGCTAGAACACTACAAACAGTATTTCAAGAGCATTTTATAAACAAAATAGAAAGAGAATCACAAAATATAATGTGATTATCATTATAGAATAGACCCCCCTCATGCAGTGAGATCTTTAACACAATTTTTTTGTAATATGATACATCAATTTACTAATCCAATCACATATGTAAATTGAAGTTTTTTCTCACTTGTCATGACTGAGTTCTTGTGTAATACTGCCAACATTATTGTAGACTATAATGTAACAAAGTTTAGATATGAATTTGATCATTGAAAAGTTGGGACGGCTCGGCAAAACAAAGAATAATGAGAGTACTGTTTTCTCAGTTCCATGATAGCACTGGGGTTATACATTAGAATGTAATGGTTTCTGAGAGCTTTATGGATGGAGAAACGTACCAGTGTCTCAAATATAAACGACAAGGTAAAATGTCATCTCTCCATATCTTATGGATATTGTATCGACCATATCTCTCATGATAAATTTCTTTACTACCTGTTCATCAAATTATCGAATCATCATTAGTACCCTTTTTGAGAGAAAATAAGAGATTATTAAAAACAAAAGCTTAGACCAGACATACATTATTCAGAGATCAGCAATTGTTACCTTGGCATCTTACTTGAAAATACTCCTCATCACTATAACGAGCACATAAAACCTTACAAGAAAATCTCATGAAATATGATCAAAATGACTTTTGTAAATGAAAAAATTTCCATGAACACAACAATAAAAGCACGTACTGCTCGACTCGGGAAAGGTACCCCGTCCAATCCTTCAGGAAACACCTGTACATTCGAAGAATCAATCAACAACAAATAACACAATAATGAAAAGTGAAAGAAAAGTAAGAGAAGAGAATCTTACAGCTAAAAATCTGAATTCCTCTTCCCTCTTGAGGAAAGAAGGAACCTACAGAATATATAAAACATATAATGCCTTTTAGTAGTAACTCTTCAGTTTCAACCAAAGTGCTTAATTTATAATCAAATGCCATTTGTTGAAGTAACAAATATATATATATATATATGTGGTCATTACCTCTTCTATCTTGATCTCGAAAACAGTTACAATTAGGAATTCCCCTTCACATGGTTCCACACTCAAACTTGAGATCTCCTGAACAACAGAAGAATTCCAAGAAGAAAGGCATTGGAAATCTCAGTAAACCAGAATTCGATTATAGGCACCTATTGAAAAAAAAATGACTAAAAATAGGAAGAATAAATAAACTACCCCAGTTTCAGCATTTGCAATCCCCCGCTCAAAAAATATAGGCGCAACATGGGCAAAAACCCGCCGGAATCCACTCAGTTGCGCAACCCTGAAGTTCTTCAGCTCAGGAAAGGTACTCCTGGCACTTCTCTCTAACAAGATCACAGTCCACCAATTACATTAACAGAAGAATCTAAATGAAGTACCAGTAAGTACCAAACTAAGTCTGGCATAAACAGTCTGTTCTTCTATAGACAACCGTTCATCTTTAATCAAGCGATTCAAATTTCACAGATCAATCATCTGTTTTTACTTGTTCTTCTATGGACAACCGTTCATTTTTAATCAAGCGATTCAAATTTCACAGATCAAACATCCTTTTACTTCTTCTATGGACAACCGTTCATTTTCAATCAAGCGATTCAAATTTCACAGATCAAGCATATCTTTTTTACTTGTGCCCCAAGAATACATCGTAACCGTCCGATCAAGACGAATTAACAGTTCACATTTCTTCCAATCCAATCCATAAAAAGAATTCACCATAAAATTAACATGGCTAATTCTGCTACGGATTAGATGAAATATGGGCCATTCATTTTTCATAATCAGATAACCATTTATGTTTTTAAATATATTTAACGAAAGATGTTTAATAAGAACCGTGCGATTCAAAAGGAAAGGTTGCTTAGCCGATTCAAAACCACTCACATGGAGTGGATTGTGTTAGTCAGTGTGAGAGCATCCAATCATAACCTATTCAACATGCAATAAAAGAGAAGAAAAGAAAAGGGGGGCAAGAAGAAGAGGTGGTGGAGATGGGAACCGAACCGGAGAGGAGGGACCCGAAGCCGCAGATGGAGACGGATCCATCGGGCGACGCGACGCTCTCGAAGTCCTCTACGCCGTTCAGCTCGGCGAGGGTCGGGTCACCGTCCGAAGCTGCTGCATTAGCGGCAGCGAGAGACATCGTGATGGATCTGCGGGCGCTGGGGTGGAGGGGGACGGAAGGGGGTGAGATTACCGGGCGGAGGAGGGGAGCGGAGGAGTGGGAGTGGGAGGGGGAGGGGAAGGAGGGAGAGGCGTTGGATCTTGATCGGACGGGTGTGGATGGCTTGGAGTGTAAAGTGGGACTGAAGCTGGAGATGCGAATAGACTGCTGCATTGGATTGCTGTGGTCAGATATGGGATGCAATGGAATGGGAAAGTTTTGAGATGTCATGTCACTTCACTCCCTTTCAGCGCAATGATTCACTGGTACAATAAATTTGGAAGAGAAATTGAGGAGTTCAATATAGTTGTAATTATGTAAGCTAGATTAGATATATAACTATAATGAATTTTGTGTAATATAATTAATTATATAAGACGCGCTTAATATCATTAATAATATTGTCAGACCAATTGTCAGACAATTTTTCACAATTTTATTATTAATAATATTGTCATAAACTTTTTAGTTCGTATATTATAAGATATGACAATTTTAATTTTTGGCATTAATCTTTTATTTATTTTCGTGGAAAATGCATGTACTTTGATTTACATCTCTGGTGAGAATATCGAAAATCAACGGTCCAGATTCACAACTTGAAAGCCAATTTTACAAGATAAATTAATAGGAGTGAGGCTATTATAAATAGTATATATTGCTCTGTACTATTGACTCATTTCTCTAATTTCAAAATATTAATTGTCGATCCAAACCATTCATTATGGTCTTCATATACAATTATACTTATAAATCAAATTTTATATTTTTTGGAATTTGTTTAGTATATTTTTTAGATATTTTAAAATGTCACTATTTAAATGGCTCATAATGTTTTAATCAAGTGACTTTTGAAAATATCTTAAAAATAGTAAAAAGTTACAAAAAATTTTAAAATCTGGTTTACAAGTTAAATTGGATATAAAGATTATATTGAACGGTTCGGATCGACTACTAATATTTTGAAATTGGAGAGACGGCCAATAGTACGGGGCAATTTATACGATTAAAGTAGCTTCACTCAATTAAAAATCAATTTCGTAACATATAATTTGCGCCAAAACTTGAGATACTAAAATCAGCATTTGCATTTCACTGATATGCATGTAACTCCTTAATAATGCTCAAAACAAATTAAACAATTGCGAAGTAGCAGAGCTGGAGTTGGAGATTGGTGCCCTTTCAACTACGCGGTTTCTAACTTTTGATGATGTTTACTGAACGACCCTCCAATCATACATGTAGTTGAGGGTTTCCCATCTGCCGCCATAAAAAACTATGGCACAACCGTACCATAGTCAAAATAGACCGTTGGATGGATTTAAACGGTCCAGATTTTAAAAATAGGGAGATGTTTTTTATTGTGGGTCCCATATGCATAGATGGAAAAAAACTATGGCACAATCCTGCCATAGAAAACTATGGCAGCGGATGTGAATTCTGTAGTTGGGCATAGCTATCACTGCTGGGACTTTTGCAGCTGGATTTCACATTACTGTTGAACATATCATTTGTAGTACATAATTAATCACAGACCTCACTTCAGAGCTTTTACTCCAAAAAAAAAGAAAGAAATCCACTTAATAAAAAGAGAAACAGCAATCAACTGAACTATATATATTCCAATTCAAAATTTCAAGGAGAGACCGACGCCAACAAATGGCGTCGTGGGTGTTTTCTTCCATCCAATCACTGTCTAGCAAGGTGTTGGATGCCGTCCGGGGAGCCCCTTCCAGTGCGGATCGGAACGGGGGCATTAGGGAGGACCTGGAGAAGCTGAGCCGGCTGCTTGCGAGGATCCAGGCGGTTCTGCAGGACGCCGAGGAGCGGGAGATCAACGACAGGTCCGTTCGGCTCTGGTTGGCGGAGTTGAGAGGTGTGGCCTACCGAGCAGAGGATGTGCTTGATGAGTTCCACTATGAGCTGCTCAGATCCGTTGTCGAGGGCGGCGATGCGGCTATTGAGAGTTATCATAAAGGTATAATTTCAGACTTTCAGTTGTGTTGATCACTTGTCATATTCAGGATTGCAATTTAGTTAGTTTATCTCTTCTTCCATATCTAAAATCTAACACTAGTTAGGACTAAATTGGAACAATTCCAGATCCTTTGCACTCAGATATGCAAAAAAAATGGAAAAAAAAATTTGGTTTTGTTTTAAAAGGAAACCTTTATAATAAAAACTTTGAGAACTATCGCCAATTACAAGTGCAAATATTTCACCTTTCTCGCGAACCACGAAGGCTCAGCTCAATGACCCATGTCGCATACCGTCTTTGCGTCCCCCAAAATGGTTACCGGCTTGACTGTTTTACGTCATGTATGCTAGTTTAAGTGGTAACTGTCATTTGAGATAGAGTTTGAGTGTCATCTGTTTCACATTTTATCAACGAGACAAGAACTTACAGTAAGAGCAAAAGGGCAAAAGAACGCTGCCAGTCAATGTCAGTTTTCACAGTTCATGGTATTTACTTAAAAGTTTAGATATATTCATTATGTTTTATAGTGTTTTACATTTCCACAGGCAAAAACAAAGAAGTTGCAGAGAAGTGCACATCGTCATCCCCCGGTTCATGCTCATCTAACAATACCCGGACCTCGATTCCGGATGGCATGGCTGAGAAGATAAAGATTATCATAGAGAATTTTGAAGAGATCACCAAAGATCGTGAAGCTCTTCGTTTGAGGGAAGAAGACGGGGCTCGACTGATCACCGATGGTTCTCAAATCCGGCCACCAACGAGCTCCCAAGTCGACGAGAGATCTATTTTTGGGCGAGAGGATGAGAAAAAAAGGATCATCGATGTCTTGAATCCTTTAGATGGTCCCGATTTTATGGTTCTTCCTGTTGTTGGAATGGGGGGCTTGGGCAAGACCACACTTGCGCAGCTTGTTTACAATGACTCCATGTTTGGTCGGTTCTTCCAGAAAAAGGCATGGGTATCGGTCTCTGAAGATTTCGATCTAGTGCACCTAACTAGAGCAATTGTTGAATCAGTGACTGGTAGTCCTTGCGGTTTCTCTGAGCTAAGCAAACTCCGAGATGTTCTTACCGAAAACATTAGTGGCACTAGTTTGTTTCTTGTATTAGACGATGTTTGGAATGCGACAGAAAGCATGTGGGACCAATGTAGAGCTGGTTTTATCGGTGCTAAAACTGTAAGAATACTGATGACAACAAGAAATACCATTGTAGCTGAAATCATGCAAACCACATCACCTTTAATGTTGGATATTTTGCCAAAGGAAAAATGTTGGTTGCTGTTCAAATATTTTGCTTTTCATAATAGGAAGGCAAGTGAAAATGCAACTCTACTCAAGATTGGCGACGGTATTGTGGATAAGTGCAAAGGCTCACCTTTGGCAATCAAGGTATTAGGAGGCATGCTGCGATATGACATGGATGAAGAGAAATGGAGAGAGGTTTTGGAAAGTGATCTATTAGAAATAGATGAGAGTGGTGAGATTTTCCCAATATTATATTTAAGCTACCGTAAGTTGCCGCTCCATCTCAGACCTTGTTTCCTTTTTTTATCCATGTTTCCGAAAGAGACGCGATTTATAAAAGAAACGGTGATCAGGCTCTGGATGGCACAGGGTTATATCAGTGGCAATTCAAGAACTAACAAAACACTGGAAGAAATAGGAACCTCGTACTTCGACGAATTACATGGCAGATCTCTTATTGATTATCATGATACTAGCTATCGCTTGCACGATCTAATGCATGATCTGGCAAGATTCATTTCTCAGACTAGAAACCGACATGCTTCAGAGAATGACCAACCATGGAATAAAACATGCAAAGTCAGCCACCTGTATTTCGCTGAGAAAAATGAATTATCAGACCTTTTAGAACCTTGTTACTACAGAGCTATTCGAACATTCTTACTGGAAGACGCAACGAGTACTGGCATATTTGATTCTTGCCTCTTCTTTAAGCTTCTTTCAGTGCGAGCTCTTGAGCTGGGGTATTCTTTTTTGCCAGACACAATCGGCACCTTGAAGCATTTGCGCTACCTCCATGTTTCTTTCGATCAGACTGTTGTAAGGCTATCTGAATCTTTATGCCTTCTTTACAATCTTCAAACCTTGCATCTGAGTTGTACTAATCTTCTGGAGTTACCCGAAAACATAAAAAACCTTGTTAACCTTAGGTATATGTACCTGCATAGTTCAAAGATCAGAACATTACCTGAATCGATCTACCTTCTTCAAAATCTGCAAACATTATCAGTAGAAAACTGTCCAAGTCTCAATAAGTTACCACGAGGCATAGCGCAATTAACCGGGCTGCGTGTTTTAATGCTACCGAAAATGGCAGAAAGGGGTACGCGTACTTTTGATCTGCCATATGGAATTAGAGAGTTAACTGCATTAGAAACCTTAAGTGGGTACTTTAATTTGATGGATGATTGCCATGATTTCCTTATCGGAGGACTGAGAGAACTCGAGGATATAAATAAGATACGTGGATTGCTTTGCATCTCGGGGCTTAAAAACATCCGTGAGAGTGAACGCTCTAGGATGGCAAATCTTGCATCGAAGACAAATCTAAAAAAGATAATCTTGAACTTTAAAGAAGCCGATCATGATGGTCCGATATGTGCTCACGAGGATTTTCACTTAGCTGTCTACCCGAGTAAAGTTGCAAAGACTGAGATTGATATAGAGATTCAGGAAGGTATATTGGAGAATCTCCAACCTAACAGTAACCTCATACAGCTTCAAGTATTATGTTATCAAGGGAGGAGATCCCCTTCTTGGTTGCTTAGTTCTTTACTACCCAAATTGGAAGTTCTCGTGCTAGAATGCTGTAACGAGTTTCACCTTATACCACCATTTGGCCCCGTTCCGAATCTCAAAGTTTTCAGAATAACCGGGTCTACTCATGATAAAGAAACGGGAAGTCCGTACAATTCATGCCTTGCCATGGGTGAGGTCTTCTTGGGGAACATGCCGAAATTGGTGCAGTGGCCGCTACATGACAGCGGCTTCCCCCTCATAAAGGAACTCGGAATTCACAATTGCCCATATTTGAGGAAGCTACCACCTATTTGGGGGGAAGTTAAGGTGCTGACAATCGATAAATGTGGTTGTGAAGAAATTAAGTTCTCTTCACAATCTAAAATTCAAAGAATTTCCATCTCTAATTGTAGAAACCTTGTCACAATTTATAATACAAACATCTTGGCTTCTGTTGAGCATATTTCACTTTCTGATCGTCCCGAGTCATTTAACTTGGTCAATTACGCATATGAGTTCTTCCCATTTCTTGAGACAATTTCTATATCTAATTGCCTCAAATTAAGGAACTTATCAGTGAAGCCAGCAAATCTTTCCACACTTAAGATATACAATTGCGGTTTTTGTGAAATAATGCTCCCTCCAATATGCCAGTCACTAGAAATCAATGGATGCCGGGAGCTATATTCACTTCATTGGTGGGGTAGTGCCATATACTCTTTTGAGAAGAGTGCAACGGTTAGATTCACTGATTGCCCAGTATTAAGACTCGTAGAATTTCCCAAAGAAGTTGAGAAATTGACGATACTATCATGCAATATCCATCATATTATCCTTCCACAACAATCGAGGATGAAAACTATGATCATCTCTGATTGTTTAGAGCTTATTTCAGTTCATGGGATGGGTGGGAATGTAAGTTATCTGAGTGAACTTACGTTATCGAATTGCCCGAACCTGATCATGTCGCTCCATTTTTTAGAAAGCCACAAGTCGATTAGAAATTTTTCGGTTCGATCTTGTCCACAGTTTGATAAGGTTTTAATTGTTCCATGTCAATTGGAAGAATTGACAGTAACGGACTGCAGTTTTCCTCAAATCTGCCTCTTACCACAATCGAAACTCCACAAACTAATAATTTCTGCATGTTCTAATCTCGTGTCAGTTGAAGGGTTGAACTCACGGTTTTCCTGGACGGAATTGTGGATATCAGACTGTCCAGTTCTCGAGTTTTCTCCGGATGTGTTAACATTACAATACATAATGGAGGTGCTTGAAATTTGCAATTGCCCTAGAATAGATTTGGGATAAAGCTTCTTCTATCAGGTAATGGACATACGTTTAGAGTAAAAATATAGTGCTCCTTGGAGCAAGGTGATCTCATGTGTTCATAACTAAAAAATATACTTAATCACCTCCAAATCAGTTACATTGCAAGATGAACTCAATTTATGTATCAGGTACAAATTAAGGCTTATTCAATGTTTTTCTTACTGTTTCTGATGACATCTATAGGCTTGGGTGCACAATATGACAATATCAGGGGATAAAATGACCTAAATTTACATATGAGTGAGTTCCTATCAAATTTGGATGCTTGACAAAAGATAACTCTTAATTTTTCTCATAAACATCTCTCAAGTGAGCTTGAAGATTCAGCGATGTACCAGTATTGTGTAGTTTAGGTATTGTTCTATCAGAAAAGTACCAGTATTGATTTTAGTGTTATTCTTGTCAGGGATGTTTTGTTATTCATTTTTTTTCACAATTTTTTTTCCACATTTAGAGGAGGAGAAGTTTCTTTTTTTCTTTTTATGACAATAAAAGAGGAAGAGGTATCTCAATGGTGGGGCATTTCGGTCACATCTGATATTTGATACACAAGGATCTGCCCATCTAATGTAGGGTACTTTGGTTGCTCATAATTTGTGTATCAACTCAATGTTTTTGAGATACAATTATACACCTTGTTCTGTGTACATATAACAGTACCATGTTTGACTAGCTTCTGGCCTTCTGGCTCACTTCAATCTAAATTTCTTAATGTAGGTTTGATCTTGGTGGGAAACAAAGAGTACATGAGAGCTAGTGTGGCTATTCGGGTCACATAGGTAATAAAATTTGAACTGTATTGCAATATTTTTTCTAAGGAAGTCCATGTAACTGCTGCATGGTACTCAGCGGCATTCTCGCTTTTCCAGAGTTTAACCACACCCACAGTACATGGCTTTTGACAGAAAGACTATTCTTTGCATTTCTGCACATAAACATAGGTGTGTTTTGGTCATTTTCAGACTATCTTGGTCTCGATGGACTGATATTGGTCTTTCTGTTCTTCACTGTTTGCCAGTACCGCACTGATTGATGATCAGCTGGAATTAGCACCCTTCTTCGCTCTGAACTGCTGTTGCATTTGGTGGTGCTTTGATCATTTTTGAAAAAGGTTAATTAAACCATCTTTTTAAATTATATTTATCTAGTTTGATTGTACGTTTATCTGTATGCACTTTAATTCTTCTGTAACGATGTTCTGATTGATGGGTATAATTGGCATTTCTCTCTTTAACAACATTCGGTATAATTTTAGTGTAACAATAAAATTGCACGCATGTGTTCAGTCTCACTTACAACAATTCATACTGATTCCAATTTGTAGTATTGATATTAGTACAAACAGGACCCAAATGCATATAACATGCTCTTACAAAATTGTTACAGACGATTTTTTGAAGTCATATACTTGCGTCTAATACAGTATTAGCTAAACTGGCATATAGGGAGTCCCGGAGTTAAATTGAAGCATCATTTAGGTGTCTCCCATATTAGTATTCACATTATTATATATTGATATGTATTCAAATTGATAGTTTCACTGTGCAACTAATTCGTATAGTGTACTAGATATATTATATAAATAAGTTAGAATACTTAACTCGTTAAGTTAAATATCAACACATATATAAATAGCTAACACATCGATTTTGGAGCTAGACTATTATGCAAATGTTAACATTTCAGATCAAAATGCTAACGCCTCAAAATTTATGCTATCATGTCTGAAATCACGATTTATGGTGCTCAATAAAATTTTCATATAAAAGTGATGGGGAATACAAAAATTTTCTATTTTTAGAGTTTTTTAAGTATTTGTTTTGAATTTTAGAAAAAAGCTCATAAATATTAATAAAATATTGATGTTTATATATGTTATTTTTGAAAATACAAAAAAAATTACTTAAAAAATTCTAAAAATAGAAAATTTTTGTATTCCCCAATATTTTTATATGAAAAATCTATTGAAAACCGTAAATCAAAATTTCGGATATGATAACATAAACTTTGAAGCGTTAGCATTTCGATCCAAAATACTAACGTTTGCATAATAGTCTAACTCTCGATTTTGATATCATTTTTTTTGTATCTATCCATCATTTTCCAAAAAACAAATCATAACCATGGTATCTTCAGGGAAAATGAAAATGAAAAATAATAAATACAAATTTTGTATTTACTTTTCAAAAAAAAAGAGAGAAATTCGTAACAGTTGTATGATCAAAACATCACAACGCTTAACAAGTACTAGTTCGTTATAAATGCATTTCTGACTACTTGGGCCATTCGGCCATTGGGCCATCCATCCACCAATTGTCCATTCAAGTTCACCCAAAAGGTCCAAGACAGGTACTACGTCAATACTAAATACAAGTTAATTAATCCAAAATAGAAAATATTGGCCTAGAAAGTTGAAGAAGGGAAATATCAAAATATTAATAGAGTCAGAAATCGTATATCGATGAAATATAGAAACAGGGCTATTCGTGTATAATTTGGATATATTTTAGTTTATACAATATAAAATATATTAAAATGCTAATTTTCAAAGCAAAATAAAACATACAAAATTTCGTTTTATATAAGAAAGTATTATGTGTCCACATTCAATAATTGTTGTATGTCCACCTTGTGTACATTCTCTTAATTGTTAATTTTAATTGTCTATTTTAATTGGGAAGACAATTTGTATACGGATGACAAAACCGTAGATTTTTTTAGTTGCCAGTTGGAAATTTGCAGTTAGAAGATTGACAATTGCATCTAACGTACAAGAAATTGACAATTAAAATGCTATTTGTTACTCAAATAAAGCTACTATGAGCTTATCTTCACAAATTCGATAAATTATTTATTTCAAAATTTTATGGGATAAAAAATATTTCCTTGGTTGAACATAATCGTGTATAAAATATTAAGTTCATGAATAATACGTTTCATTCGAGAATTATTTGTGCATAGAACACATAATATATTATTATACACGCATTTGTTCAGCGGAAAATGTATTATTCACGATTATTCGGAAATCTTGTGACCAACTTAGGATGAATATTATATTTGGCACTTAGGGCTAGTAGCAGGGCTGTCAACGCAACGAAACGATCACGAAAATGGCTTGTTTCGTTTCGTTTAACGAAACCGTAAATCGTTCCGTTTATCGTTCTGTTTGGACAAAACGCAACGGAGGACTAAAAATAATCTTTTCGTAGTGGTATAATTATATGAAAATGGAAAACGAAATGAAATATATTGTTTCCTTTTTCATTTCGTTTCGTTTAACGAAACCGCAAATCGTTGTGTTAATCGTTTTCGTTTCGTCAAATAACACAAAATTTTGTTGCATTGGGGGCCCTAGCCTATATCTCTTCATATCTCCTGCTGTACTGCATTTTGCAGTTCATGACGTGAGCCGTTAGATTGTCTTGAGATTCGTGCCAGCTCGGATCTCTACGACTCTCGAGACGATCCAATGGTTCACATCATGAACTGCATTTGCAAATTGCAGAAGTTAGGGGATAACTATCCTAGCCTATATACCAACTCCCGTTGTTTAATCTGCTTACTTCTGTGTCGTACCAACTTCACTCCACTAAGCCATCCCGAATCAGAAGTCAAGCTAGCAAGAAGCAACTAACAACCAGCGTGAGCGTCAATGGCGTCCGGAATACTTTCTTCCATCCAGTGCCTCTCCTCCAAGCTCCTTGAGTCCATCCGAGGAACCCCTGCTTCCAATAATCAGGACGAAAGCGTTAGAAAAGATCTGGAGAAGCTGAGTCGGATGGTCGCACGGATCCAAGCCGTTCAACAGGATGCCGAAGAAAGGGAGATCCATGATAGGTCTGTGGGGCTCTGGCTGCTGGAGTTGAGAGGTGTGGCCTACGAAGCAGAGGATGTGCTTGACGAGTTCCACTATGAGGTGCTCAGATCCATTGTCGAGAGCGGAGATGCCGCCGCCATGGAGAAGTACCACAGGGACATGGGTATGAGTGCTGATTTTTGCTTTTTACCAACTATAAACTTTAGTATTTAGATAATATTGAGCAAGGTTCTAAATCGCGATTATAGCGTCATCGCGGCGGGTCTTCGGAAAAGCTATCGCCGCTATAGCGTGCTATAGCGAAAGCTATCGTACGTAGCGTGTCCATTAATTTTATGAATTGTATTATATTTTTGTATTAAATTTCAACATTACTAAGAATTCTATAAGAATTCTGTAGAGCAAATAATCAAAACAAAATAATTAACAAACTAATGTTTTTGCATTAAACTAGTACAAAGTCCGAGTTGCTATTCAAAATATCTGATATAGGATTGTTTTCTATACAAAATGATCTAAACTGTCACAAGTTGTGTCATTTTCTACATAAAAAATGTCATTTCCTGGATTCCTGTGCAAAAGAGTCATTAATCCTAAGTCATTTCCCGCAACAAAAGTCACTAATCATATTATCAACCCTATACAAAATATCATATATATCAGGTTTTACTCTAATTTCAAGTCAAACTATATATTATTCTATAGATTCTTCAGACACTTCATTATCTGTTGGCTCAGTATCAGACTTAACTGGCGGCTCATTATCCTCATCTTCTGAAAAAATATGTTATGTAGCATAGCGCGCTATTTTGACGCTATCACGCTATGCGCTATAGCGCACGCTATTTACGCTATAGCGGAAATAGCGCAACTTGCGCAGTGTTGGCCAATAGCATCGCGTTTTGGGTCCAGAAAACGCTATAGCGCGCTATAGCGACGCTATAGCGCGCTATTTAGAACATTGATATTGAGTGAGGCTAACGCTTTGCACAGCGTAGTTGCTGGTGTGCTTCGGCTTCATATCTCCTCAATCGTAGCTCGAATGATCAATCCAAGTTGCTCACCATAATATTAATATTGAAACCTAGTTACGTACCAAAATTTTCTAACTAAGTTTTTAAATTTTTGAAAAATGACCTATTTTATATACAATTTTTTTACATTTTCTATACAATTTCAAAAATCCAAAAAAATAGTTAGAAAAATCTAAAAATAAAAATTTTCGGTAATCTACAAGATTTCAATATGTATATTGTATTGAACAACTTAGATTCGTCATTCGAGCTACGATTTTGAGATATCGGGTCAAAGCACATTACCTCACTGTGCTCTGCAAAGCGCAATAGCTTCACTCGATAATATTTCACAATCTCTACTTAGAAACTTAAATGTTAGTTTGTACCTCAGGTAAAAGATGGGAACTTCTGTGGCATGGCCAGAATTGAAAATTGGATTATGATTTAAGAAACCTCTATCTGGCAAGTTTAAAATTTTGTGATCAGATCAATCTTTTGACAAAAAATTTTGGAACCTCAAAAAATCCTGAGATCCTTAAATTGACAGGTACTTGATTTCTGATTCTAAAATAGGCATAGTGCGTTGCATTTGCACACAATATTTTTGGTGACATATCTGATTTACTGTTTCATAAGTATGTCATGAAGCTTGTAGCTGAATCTAATACAATTAATTATGTGTCAGTTGGCTCCTATTTTGGTTTGGTAACTTTTCTGAGTTGATATGTTTTACATTTAAGAACCAGCTTTTGGCCTAGTGACTAAGGGCAACGCTCCGTTTGAGAGGTCGTGGGTTCGAAAACCCGGATGGAGGGTCTTTTATAGACATTTAAATTTGAGTGGCTTAAATCTCATATTTATCTCAAAAAAAAAAAGAAAAAAAAGATATGTTTTACATTATACTCAAGGGAGAATTTTATGTATACCCCTCTAACTTCAAAACTACGTATTTCCTCTTCAAAAGTTAGTAATATCATATTTACCCTTTTCAAAACTTGAAAATTAGATATTTCCCCTCAAAAGATAATAATATCACATTTACTCCTACTAAAGCTTCATAATTACATATTTCCCCAAAAAACACTAAAGTTGTGCTGCAGATTAATTATTACGGACGTCTGACTTCAATATTTCTGCATTTGTTTTCAAAATAGAAAAAAAAAAGACCAAGATAATCTTATGGTGTTTTTGTGTTGTCTTTTTTTTTAAGTGGTTGATAAAACCATACCAAAATTTTCATTAGTAATTAAATAAAAAGTATTTGCATATACCAAAAAAATAATAATAAGACAAGAAACAAAATGAAGCAGCGGAACAACGTAGGGTGAGTCGAGATGACTCAGGTGAGGGGTAGCGAGTGAGGTGAGTCAAGGCGAGCTGCAGTGAGGTGAGATGAGTGAGTCGAGCTGAGACGAGTTTGACGGCTGTGGTGGCTGTGGTGGCTGTGGTGGCTGTGGCAAGCTGCGGTATGTGGCTGTGCAAGTTGAGATATACAGGGAGGAAGGTGGGGATGGCAGGGGAGGCCGGCAGTCGTAAGGTTTTCATTTTGGTTTTTGTTTTCGCTGTCCAGTAGCCTTAGATTCCGCTCGAGAGTCCTGTCGTTGTTCTATATAATGAGCTTTTCTGATTGTTTACTTGTGGCATTTGCTAAAACACTAAAAGGATATTTTTCATGTCTTCTACAGGGACCAAGAGAAAATTTGCTGAAATGTACACATCCTCCACTTCTTCATCTACTATTACAACTTCAATCCCAGATTGGATGGGTGCGAAAATCACGAACATAATTGAGAGGTTTGAAGAAATCTCCAATGCTCGTAGAGATCTTCATTTGAAGGAGAAGGACGGGACCCGTCTGGTTCTCGGTCCACAAATTCGACCACCAACCAGCTCTTATGTAGATGAGAGAGGTGTTTTTGGTAGGGAAGAGGAGAAGAAGGAGATCATTCGTCTCCTTAGCCCCTCAAATGGTCCCGATTTTATGGTTCTTCCTATTGTTGGAATGGGGGGCTTGGGCAAGACCACATTAGCCCAGCTTGTTTACAATGATTCCATGTTTGGTCATTTTTTTAAAAATAAGGCATGGGTATCAGTGTCTGAGGAATTTGATATAGTGCGCATAACCAAAGCCGTCCTCGAATCAGTGAGTGACTGTTCTTATCACTTCTCTGAACTAAGCAAACTTCAAGATGTCCTCAATAAAAAAATAAGAGGTTCTAGTGTATTTCTTGTGTTGGATGACATATGGAATGAAAAAAGGACCCTATGGGAACACTTTCGAGTTGCTTTTCATGGTGTTAAAATTGTACGAATATTGGCAACAACTCGGAATAAATCGGTTGCTGAAGTAATGCAAACGATCTCATATTTTTCATTAGGTTGCTTACCAGAGGAACGATGTTGGTTATTGTTCAAGCATTTTGCTTTTGACAATAGAGAGGCAACTGAAAATCCAAATTTGCTCAAGATTGGTCGTGACATTGTCAAGAAATGCAACGGCTTACCTTTGGCTAACAAGGTGCTAGGAGGCATGCTCCGTTATGAAACAGATGAAGAGAAATGGAAAGAGGTCTTAGAAAGTAATATATCGGAGATAGATGAGACTGGCGAGATTATGCCAGCATTGTGGTTAAGTTACAGAAAATTGCCTCTACCTCTCAGGCCATGTTTACAGTTTTTATCCATGTTTCCGAAAGGTAAACAATTTGAGAAGGACAAGGTAATTAGGCTCTGGATGGCACAGGGTTACATAATTGGCTCTGCAAGATCTAAGAAAACATTGGAAGATATAGGAAATGAGTACTTTGATGAATTGCAGGGCAGATCACTTGTTGACTGTCGGTATCACAATCAGTACTGCTTGCATGATTTAATACATGATCTAGCAAGATCTGCTTCTGAAGGCGCAAGCCGACTTAATATAGATGATAACCAACTATGGACTAATTCGTGCAAAGTACACCATATGTATTTAACAGAACAAGATGAGTTATCAGATTGCTTAGAAGCTAGCAACTACAGAGCTATCAGAACATTTGTGAAGGAATGCCCCAGAAGTTACATCATTGATTCTGCCACCTTCAGTAATATTTGCCGTGTGCGAGCTCTTGAGTTAAGTGCATTCCCAAACACACTTGGAATGCTGAGATATTCTGTATTGCCAGACACCTTTGGCATGTTCAAGCACTTGCGGTACCTTTCTATTGGAGGTGATCGGATGAAAAAGCTTCCCGAATCTTTATGTCTTCTTTATAATCTTCAAAGTTTGCATTTGCATTGCCCTTATATTCAGGTATTACCTAATAAAATAAAAAACCTAGTTAACCTCCGATATTTCAGGCTATTTAGTCACAAAATACAGTTAATACCTGAGTCTGTATGCCTGCTATTCAACCTGAACACTTTAATCTTAGAACGCTGTGGCAGATTTAAAAAGTTACCAGGGAACATTCAGCAGTTAACCAACTTGCACAATATTAACTTGAATCACTGTCCCAGCATCAGCATCCCATTTGGAACAGGAAAATTGCCAAAGCTTAGAACTTTGAGTGGACATTTTGATGTCATCTGAGATGATGTGATCGGAGGATTGCGAGAACTAAGGGATATGAATCAGTTAGATGGGTTACTATGCATCTCAGGGCTCAAAAACATTGCTGATGTAGAATACTCAAGGAAGGCCAATCTTATATCAAAACCAAATCTGTGCAAGTTAATTTTGAACTTCGAAGAAATTGAAGGTTCTAGCAATAGCTTTCTAAAAGGTGATCATTACAAATATAATGCTCTCTATGTAGCTGTCAATTCAAGTTCCATTGCGAAGAATGAGATCAATGAAGTAATACAGGAATGTGTACTTGAGAGCCTCCAACCTCATGGTAACCTCATGGAGCTTGAGATATTACATTATGGAGGGAGAAGATTTCCTCCTTGGTTGCTTGATCCATCACTAGTGTCCAAGCTAAGAAGTCTTACCCTACACTTCCGTACGGAGATTACTTTTGTACCACCATCACTTGGCCAATTTCTACATCTCAAATATCTTGAAATACATGGGAGTGGTGATACTATTAGAAAAGTGGGAGATGAACATCTTGCAGAGTTTCTATTTGCAGATGTTACCTCCAAACAGCCTGCTGAAGTTATTTTTCCGTCACTTGTAGAACTTTCGTTCAAAAACATGCTCAATTTGGTGGAGTGGCACACAGGTAATGACCATTTCCGCTATCTTTGGAAACTCATCATACATCATTGCCCTAAGGCATGGAAATTAAATGTTCCACAAAAGGTTCAGTTGCTGGAAGTATGTGCTTCTGGTTGTCAAAAAATTGTGATCGCTTCACAATCTAAACTCAAAGAAATTTCAATCTCTGATTGTAGAGAGCTTATCACAATTGATTGGAAAAAAGGAGACTTGCATATCCTTGAGAGAATTTCACTCAAAGGTTGCCCTAATTTATTACTTCCCTCAATCATACCACAAAATCTTGAGCAAATTTTGATAGATGATTGTGGCTTTCAAGAGATTGATTTCTCATCACTTTTGAAACTTCAAAAGCTTTCCATCTCTGACTGTAGAGAGCTCATCACTATTCATTACAAAAGTGAGGACCTCCCTATTCTTAGGAGTATTTTACTTTCCAATTGCCCCAATCTACGGATGCCCCTTTTCATCCCCCAAGAACTTGAGCAAATTAAAATACGCGAATGCAACTTTGAAGAAATCAACTTCTCATCGCATCGTAAACTTCAAGAAGTTTCAATCTCCAATTGTAGAGAGCTTGTCTCTATTTATTACAAAACTGGGGGCTTCCCTGTTCTTATGAATGTTACACTTACTAATTGCCCTCGATTGTTGATATTTTCTGCCATCATTGAAGATTTGGAGCAGTTGGATGTAAGGGATTGTGGTTTTCAAGAAATTAAATTATCATCTAAATCGAAGATCGAAAGCACCTCGATCTCGGATTATAGAGAGCACCCAATATATGAACTACATATCAGTGCGGAGGTTCAAATAGCTAATTGCCCTAAATTAAAAATTTACTCAGCCATCACAGTACTACCTTATGTTGTGCAGATACGTAACTGTGGCTTTCGCAAAGTCATGATCCCAGAGAGATGTAGGATACTTAATATTTGTGATTGTCAAGAGATAATTTCAATGTGTTGGAGCGGTGGGGGCTTAAATTCTCTAATTCGGAAAGTTGAAGTTGTTAATTGCCCGCAATTAGAACTTGCTAGAGTTCCAAAAGAAGTTGAGGAACTGAACATAGTTTCTTGTGGTATCCATGAAATCATCTTTCCATCAGAATCGAAGATTGCTTCTATAAGCATTTCTCACTGTCCTGAGCTCATCTCACATGATTTTCTAAATGGAAACCTTTCTTTACTTCAGAAATTTTCAATTAGATATTGTCCCCAGCTTTGTCATCTAACCATTCCAAATCAATTGAAAGAATTGGATATAAGTGATTGCCGTGTTTCTGAAATCTGCCTCTTCCCAAACTCCAAGCTCCATAAATTGACCATTAGTAGCTGCACAGAACTTACTGCAATTGAAGGTTTGCAGGCACAATGCTTGTTGAGGAGCTTGCAGATATGCCAATGCCCCATCCTTCAGTTTTCTATGGATGGTGTAATATACCCAATGATGGAGATGATGCAAATCTATGACTGTCCCAGATTGGATCTTGGCAACCAGGAAAAATTATGCTTCTATCAGGTAAATGCTCCTCATATCAAAAAACATACAAACACATGCGCGCGCGCACACACACACAAAAAAAAACACACAAGAACACACATATCATGCACTTGATTGACCTCATACTGTGCTTCATATTGCTACAGAATGATGCTATGGTTAAAAGGATGATTGCATTGGGTGATGAAAGTATTTGTTTTCCTGAGAGTTCTGTTAATAGGAGCATTCCACTTTTGGAGAATTCCAAGTTTTTCTTTATGAACGGGATCAAAGCAATAGAACACCCGTCCTCGGGTCTGATAAGCTGCCAGCACATATGGCTGTATCTACCATCATTGCTGGAACTACAGATACATGATTGCAGAAAGGTCATATCAGTCACTGGACTAAATAATCTCAATAATCTCCAGTACCTGGTTATATCAGATTGTCCTGAATTAAGCGAATGGAAGGATAAAGCACTTCCATCAGCATTGCAGCTTTTGAAACTGGTTTCTTGCTGCAAGTTGAGTCGTGCACCATTGCAATCAGTTGACAAACATCTAGGAACCCTTGAGATTATAATCCGTAATTGTCCTCTCATGAAAGAGTAGTGCCAGGAAACATGATAAGTATCTACAAGGTATGTTCTCTGACTTTGTTTTATCAGATATCAGAGACCTGTACAAAGCCCCGACATTACTGGGAATATGTTTTTTCATTGTGCTTTACATATCTAACCCAATGTACTAAGAGATATAATATATTTTTGTTTGAAATTAGAATTTCAAGGCCCACCTCATGCATGAATAAAGTGCCAGTCAATTTCATAATCAACATGCTGGAATAGACAAGGCTTCAGATTAAAAGGTGATGTCAAATGCCTCTTAATTTATTTTCATTTCAGATGAACTTTCTGTCGGTCTATGGATGGTTGTACTACATGCAAATGTGCACGGCATGGATTATATTTGTAAGGTTACAGGAATACCAGCTGAATGAAACCAAAATAATATTTCACGTTGTAAATCTAAATTTCAAAACTAATTTCAGACTAAGTCACATCATAGTCAAAGATATTGCTGGCACAGATAGGTACTAATTGAACTCTGCAGACAGACTCATGCAGGATTGAAAATTTTGTATTTGAATGACTTGCTTTGCTTGCACTAAAATGTTTTATTTATATTTCAGGAAATTTATGAAGTTGATATAATTTACAACGCATCTGCTGCTGACTTGATTGCTGGAGAAGAAGCAAAGGCCACCTTGTTGAAAACACATCAATGAACATATATGGATAAATGACAACAGATGTCCAGAACTTGTTTTAACATTTTTGAATATCATGTCCATAATTAATTAAATCATGAAGAGTTAGACAGTACAGTACGCCTATTAGTGATTAAATGAAAAAACTATATGTTTGATAGGATTATTCTATTGTGTGTAATAAATCAAACTGTCAAGACATTAAAGAACTATTCAGACAATCATTATTTATATATATTTTTTTGAGCAAATATACCGTGAGCTTAAACTCAAAATCAAATCAAATCACTTTCAAATTTGGATTTATATATGGCTCATTATATTCTTTATATCAAAATCTTGTGGAATACAAAAATTTTCCATTTTTGAAGATTTTTAAGTATTTGTTTTGAATTTTGTAAAAGTAATGCATAAACTTTGAATATTTTATTAATATTGTATAGTCACTTTTACAAAACTCAAAACAAATACTTAAAAATCTCTAAAAATAGAAAACTTTTGTATTCCATAATATTTTGACGTAAAGAATATAGTGAGTCATATAAATCTAAATTTAAAAGTGATTTGATATGATTTTGAACTTAAACTCACAGTATATTTGCTCATATTTTTTACTACCTCTGTCCCATTTTAAATGGATTTTTTGTAGTTCAAATGAACTACAAAAAATCCATCTATTTTGGGACAGAGGTAGTACGCGATTACTTCTTGTCATATACAAATACAGGAAAGAAATAGTTTGTTACACACACGCATCATGACTACTTGGGCCATTGGGCCATCTCTCCACCAATTGCCCATTCAAGTTCAACACCAAGAGGCCCAACTCATATTTTGGGCCCATAACTCATCAATGCAAGTCAATCCACTTCCCCGGCCCACGTCGTCTCTCCAGCGACAGTCTCCGTCCGACAGTCCCTCTAGAACAGCTCTTCGTATTTCATTGGACCAAATTGCCCCCAAGATCTGTCACTCTACTCCATAGTGTATAAGGACAGTTTGGTCCAATAATTTAAAAACTAAGCTGCGGCCTGCCCAAAGCAGCACCGTCGCTGCAGGCAGGGTTAGGGTTTTGGTCCGTCGAGTCGAGCTTCACTCACTCACTCGCGCACGCACCGAGCGGCGATGGCGAACCGGACGGACCCGTTGGCGCGGAACGTGCACGGGACGAACCCGCAGAACCTGGTGGAGAAGATCGTGCGCTCCAAGATCTACCAGAACACCTACTGGAAGGAGCAGTGCTTCGGCCTCACCGCCGAGACCCTCGTCGACAAGGCCATGGAGCTCGACCACCTCGGCGGCACCTTCGGCGGCGCCAGGAAGCCCACGCCCTTCCTCTGCCTCGTCCTCAAGATGCTCCAGATCCAGCCCGACAAAGAAATCGTCGTGGAATTCATCAAGAACGAGGATTACAAGTACGTTAGGGTTTTGGGGGCGTTCTACCTGCGGCTCACCGGCACCTTCGCGGATGTGTACCAGTACTTAGAGCCGCTGTATAATGATTACAGGAAGCTGAGGAGGAAACTGAACGACGGCTCGTTCGTGCTCACGCATGTCGACGAGTTCATTGATGAGATCCTGACGAGGGATTCGTCCTGCGACATCGCTCTCCCTCGCGTTCAGAAGAGGTTTCTGATGTGTTTTCCCCTTAGTTTTCCTCATTATTATGTAGAAATGGAGAGTGGTTCTGCTATGGATCAGCTAAGCAACATTTCGTTTTGAATTGAGCGGTTCTTATCAAATATGTCTCTTTAATTGTATCTAAAATATCTAAAAGATATATCACGACCATCCGATTATATAAAATGAACGGCTCATATTTCATCCGATCCATAGCAGAATAAGCCATAATTGGATATTGATAGTATTTTTGTGTTTGTATGGTAGAATTAAAGATTGTACCAGATTTTGACATGTACTAGTTATATTTGTTGTTTCTGGTATGAATTGAGTTCTAATATACGTCAATGTTTAGGTGGAATCTAGAAGCAACAGGGGTACTGGAGCCGAGGCGGAGTGCCCTGGAAGATGACTTTGAAGAAGAGGAAGAGGAGAAAGAGGAGGATGATGATGATGATGCTCAGCCTATGGATACTGATAGTCGTCATAAGGTGCAAAATCACACTTTATTTATTTCAATTGATGGCTGCTTCTTGGTTACTCAGGATTAACAGCAACCAAGGGATAATTTCAGTATAACAAGCAAATTGTGATTTGTTGTTTAGGTCATGTTAGAACTGTTGCATACCGGAACTCATTTTCAAATTTGATTTATTGCGGAAGGTGATGTACTGATGATGCGGTGTTGCTAATTTTGCTAAGTTTGAGTTTGCTTGTTTGTTTCTGTTAATCTTTGTAGGAATATTATCGAGGGAGGAGTCCTGCAAAGGAGAGAGACCGGGACAGAGATCGAGATCGAGATAGAGATAGGGATAGAGATAGAGACAGAGACCGGGACCGAGACAGGGATAGGGACAGGGACCGAGAAAGAGAAAGAAAGCATGACAGCTACAAATACAGGTACAATGTTACTTTGTACATACTCAATTTGCACTCAAATGGATTGCTGTCCATGTTGAAGTTTAATAGATTACCTCACTTTATTGAAAACTAGCATCGAAAACTTGGCTTGTGTGTTTTTTTTTTATAGTTTCTAATTGGAAATTGTCATGCATCAAAAGTTCTGCATATGTTTCTAAATTGTAACAATATCTTCCTGGAAGCTTTTCCTTTGAGACTAAAACAAATTAAGTGATGAAAAGGTAACAAAGGATTTACTGCCAGGGCATGTTAATTATAAGAGCCGGGGTAGTTTAATTAGCTTCCTACATTAACAACTTCTGTATGAATGACCTCCCCAGGTTTCTCTGTACTGACAGTGTGCAGATGAAAAGTATGATGGATCATACATTCTGAATTTTTTTTCTGTTGCTTTCTATTTAACTGAAACAATTTAAGTACTAAAGAAACTACTATGTTAGTAGCCTCTATACAGTTTAGCTGCTACTATATAATTTTCAGTGCCTTCTGGCATGTGTTCATAGTTGAACTTGTGATAGCACTACATGAGGTTGCTTGGCAGGCTGTAAAATTAACAGTACCTTTTCACAGGGACCGTGATTATGATAGAGACTATGATAGAGGTCGTGATAGAGACCGAGACAGAGAAAGAGATCGAGACCGAGATAGGGACAGGGGTAGAGACAGAGAACGGGATCGGGACAGGGATAGGGATAGGGACAGAGAAAGGGAAGGTAGAGACCGAGACAGGAAAGACAGAGACCGTGGTCGGGACAGGAGCAGGTCCCGATCTAGGAGCAGAGACCGCTATGATCGGGACAAAGACAGGGATAGGAAGAGGGTGCGTGATAGTCCAAGTCCACAGAGGGAGGAGGGCAAGAAGAAGGAAAAGAAAGAGAAGAAGAAGGAGAAGGTAACTGACGGGACGGACCACCCTGATCCAGAGATTGCCGAGGCCAATAGGCTTAGAGCCTCTCTTGGTCTGAAGCCACTTAGAGTTTGAGTTGGTTAGCATTCTCATTTTGACCTCTGGAGGCAGTGTATTGATACGTGTGGAGATTGCTTGTTAGATTTTGACCAATTGTATGAAGACAGGTATCATCCTTGCATTGTAATATGTTATTTTTTTTTCTGAGGATTTTTACTTCTGTACAATTTTGAATTTGATTCACAATTCCCCTACCTTTTTTATAGCACTTTATCAACACAACTTGTTAAGATCTTACTCTCCTGAGATAATTAACATTGCAACTACTAACTTGTGAATTTCATGATTCCTCAGTCCTGCAATAATTTAAAAAACAAACTGCCACACAAATCTTCAGTCTTTTTACTAGAACAACTAGTGCGGCTTGCGCTTTTGTGCGCGGCTCTGAATAATCATTTTTGGAAGTAATATATTTTTTAAAAGAATTTTGATAAACAAGAAACAAAAAAAAAAAAAACAAAAGAAAAGAAAGTGCTTACCGAATAAAAGTCATGTTCATTATTTTATCATTTTTGCATGTGTTTGACGTGGGTCAGTGGAAAATAACCACTTATCCACAATTTGGATTAGTTGTTGAATCAACTATGCATTGGTTTAATATAATAGCTACCAACTCGTTTATTTTGAAAAAAAAAAAAAAAACAATTTACACATCCAAAACACACACACACTCAAATATTGTTCTTTTAGATAGTTCACAATGTTTCAAATTTCGACGAAGTGATAATTTAAATGGAAAATGTTTTGGAGATAACATAACACAATTGATACCAAAATAGATACCACCATATTAAATTAATCTAACATTAATATGAAACATGTTGTGATCAAAATGAAATACATATAAAGTTAATCTGAAACTTAATAAAATTAAAATAAAACACAAATTATATTAATTTCTTTTTTGTTGCTTTTCACTTCATCTTGCTCTTATATGTTCTCTCGGCAACTTTAAGGTAATATTTATGTGATTTAATAGCGAATCAAGTAGATGATTTAATTTTATGATTTGTTATTCAACTTAACACTAAAAAGTTTCAAGCTATCATATTAATTGTTTCAAGATAACTTGTTAATGTTTCAATTTGAATATATTTTACATTATAACTTGGTATCTATTTTGGTATCAACTTTGATATTGGTATCTATTTTGGTATCAACTTTGATATCTGTATATCTAAACCCATTTTAAATTATCTAAAAATAGTAAAACAATTCCTATTTCCAGAATCCCAGCTTCCTACTAAACTAAACCACAATCAGACCGGTTGTGTCGGAAAGGTACGTAACAACCCAACCGTAAAAAGACTCAAACAAATTCCTTTCCTCGAGATGGTGATCACAACGCGACCGCAGTCGCGGCAGCACAACTGGGCCTCACTGTCGGGCGACATCGCGGCGCTCATCACCGATTTCCTGCTCGCCGACGATCTCACCCACTTCGTGCTCTTCCGCGGTGTCTGCCGCAATTGGCACGACTACACCACCTTCCTCCTCAAGACCCGCGCCGGCCTCTTCCTTCCCCGCGACTGGATCCCCCTCCCCTCCTCCCCCCCGGAGGCCTCCTCACGCGGATTAGCTCGAATTCTTCAATACCGCCTCCGGGAAACGCTTCTCGACCGAGGTTTCCCTTCTCAATTCCGATTCCGGGTACATTCTGTACAGGTCCGTGAATTGTTTTTTGGTGTTGATGGAGAGCATATTTGATGGTCTGTATGTTCTGTACAATCCATTCACTCGGTCGCACACCCGAATGCCTCCTATGGTGTTGTCTAGATATGGGAAACTTCCCATCGTCTTTTCGATGTTACTCGTAGGAGGGTATGTTACTGCTACTGCTGGTTTTTTCTTGATGTACTACTAGGCTAACACTAAGCTGGTGTGGAAGAATCATGGAGACGAGGCGTGGTTCTATTCTGATACAAATTTTTCTTGTTACAGCTACTGTTTTGACGACGGCTTCTTGTATGGGATGGATTTTGATCGGGGTTTGGTTCGGATTAATCTTGTTTTGGCAAATAAAAACATGGTAGATCCAGTTGTTGAAATCTTAGCTCCATGTCCCATGTCATACGAATATATCGAGGAAATTGCTTTTCTCTTTAATTGTGGTGGGAAGATTGTTCTTATTCTTTGTTTAAATGATGAGAGTGGTAACGACCCCTACGATGTCTTCCAACCAGACCGTAAGGATAATGTCTTTGTTATGACCAAAAACATCATCGAACATGCTATTTTTCTCTCTCTAGATAAAAAACTTTTTAGTATCATCTAAGAAATTGGCTACTGTACTTGCAAATTCTATGTTCTTGTGCGGATTGACGGGTAACAAAGTGACACGGTATGATGTGTGTTCGGAGATCTCCGAACCATATTCTTTTGAGTATGATACTTGTATCGGCCACCTTATCCGATATTGTTTTGATGGTGAGTTAGTTTCTCCAAATTATTGTTCTAATTAATTCTATTTGGTTAGTTTTATGTAATATGCATGTTTTTATGTTCTCAAATTTGATCTAGCTAATGAAGTGATTTTAACAGGTGTTGAATGAATAAGATGTGTTGCTCTCTTGTCGAGAAGGTACTACTCTTATCTTGCAACAACTTTTATCATCTAGTTTGTGTATCAAAAATTTATGTTTCTAGTCTCTTGGGAACTTACATCAAAAGGAAGTCGTGCTGAAAGCTCCCCGTTACTGTTCAATTGACACATAATTCACTTATTTGTTTTTTATCTTAAAGCACAAAGGAGCACTTCTTTAAGAAAAGCTCGAAATTTCTCTAACTTGAGTATGTGTATGGTTTAAATATGAGTATAATTTAGAAATGTTTTGTTTACTATGTATACTTGTATATATTTTGGTCTGGCAAGTGTAACAAATAAATTGTCAACTGAAGTGAAAACCGTGCCAATGTAACATTCTGATGGATCCATTGAACTTGTATTGTTCCTTCTAACTGATCATAAGCCAATGTTTTATATTGGTTTTTCTCTGCATCACGTATACATTTGAATGATAGCTCCATTTTTCTCAACATGATTGCAACAGACAGATTATTAGTTTATGATTGCCTTGCTGTATTCTCTTTCTAATTACTTGAATCTTTTATCTGTTGTTCGTTTGATGGGAGCTATACACTCGTCTGATTTTTAATAGCCCATTTACCTTCTAAACTGATTTGCCAGAAAACTTGAGACCCCGTTTAGAAGAAAAATACGAGATTATTCGAATTCATATCCCCTGCTGTACTGCATTGGTTCGTTTGACGGAAGCTATACATCCTTGTTTTGATAAAAAAGTAATTAGTCGAATTCATATCCCCTGTTGTACTACATTGTGCAGTTCACAACATCAGCCAATGGATCGTCTTGAGATTCGTGCCAGAGCGGATCTAGAAATGATCCAACGGCTGAAGATATGAACTGTACAATGCAGTAAGTCAGGGGATGAGCACCCGTAATTAGTCTTCATCGGAAGCTGCTTGGGCAGCGTTCTATTCACTTCCGAACAGCATTTTTGTTTGACCTCAACAGCGTTCAATTTACATTTTACTTCCGAACAGCGTTCAATTTGGCAGTAGTTTGGTGCTTTTTTTGTTTGAAGCCAAGTACGCACCACAACATTATACTCACCAGCTATTGTGCGAGTTCTACCACGCCTAATTAAATATTTTTCTCTGTTATCGATCCACTGATATCCAAGTGTTAAAAATGTTCCTGAAAGTTTTAGAATACATAATCTTAATAAATCGGAAAAAATCACAATTTCAAAAAAAATGTTCCTTTGTTCAACATAATAATTGCATTTCTGCAATTTATGTATTGTGCATTGAAAAATGAAAATCATATTGCAGGTATCTTCCTAGTGTGCTTATTGGAACCTAAATTTGAAAACAAAAGATAAATAAGATAAGATTTTGGTGCGCATGCTAATTTTTTTGACACAAATGTATATTCTTCATTTTATCCCGCGACTTATATAATCTTAGATGTATTACAATTTATTTTTCTTAAAAATAGATGAAAATCTTAACTAAGATAATTATAGTTATCGTACTAATAGATAGCTTAACTAAGATTATTGTAGTTACCATACTTATTGGTCATAGAAAGAGGATTTTGCTCCTCTAATAGAGTATGGAATCATTAGAGGGACCAATATAGATGTTAGATTTCAACAAAAATTACCACTTATGTCCTCTTTGTCATTTTATCAATCTGAGTATACAAAAGAATAATTTACTAAACAATATGTTCAGCTTCTTATCTTCACGATCATTTTTTTTTTCCAAACCATCAAGCTTGTTTAAAATTCCTTTTCTACCAAAAAAATTAAAAAAAAAAAGCTATTGTTGATCTTGATAAGCTACTTTTTTTATTATATAGTGGAAAAAAATATGTGATTATGATTCTTGTATCTACATTAATTAATTAATATTTTTGTGAATTATAATTTTAAGTGTTATAAACCTTTTTATAAAATCAATATGTATAAGATTTTGTAAAAATAATCTATCTCTAAAAATAAATCTAAATCAATTGTTTTATCTAGTATTAATTATTCAATTTCATATATAGGGTCCACGAAAACTGTTGGGGACTTGAGGTACAATTTGGGGAATGACTTAAGATATTTCTTCGTTTTCTCTGAACTCGCATTTGAGAAGTCCATTTTGATCCTTGGAATATTTGTCTACGGGTAGTGTAGTGGACCAAGGTTAATTGAAGATATGTGGCATTCACTCGGATTACAGCGCACTGGGTGCACACCATGATGCACATAAATCCCAAAAAACACCTGCAGTTAATTGGATCAATGGAACGCAAATCAGCCAAACAAAAATAAGTTTTAAGTAAAACTGGAACATTCTTAAATTCAATAATTTTAAGCGAAACAAAATAAGGGATCAAAGCAATTATAAAAATTCTCTTGACCTTGGTGCTTCACCAGTATTTACAATCAATATATAAAGTTGCTAGCTTGTGGTAAGCACGCAAAGACCAATAAAACTTGAGACAATGAAATCCGTTTTTTTAATATAAAGTAGTGGGATAACGACACCTACGATATCTTCCAACTAGACCGTAAGGATAGTGTGTTTGTTATGAGCAAAAACATCAACGAACATGCTATTTTTCTCTCTCTAGATAAAAAACTTTTTATTATCATCTAAGAAATTGGCTACCGTACCTGAGAATTCTATGTTCCTGTGCGGATTGATGACGGGTGACAAAGTGACACGGTATGATGTGTGTTGGGAGATCTCCGAACCATATTCTTTTGAGTATGATACTTGTATCGGCCACCTTATCTGTTATTGTTTTGATGGTGAGTTTGTTTCTCCAAATTATTGTTCTAATTAATTCTATATGGTTAGTTTTATGTAATATGCATGCGTTTTATTTTATGTTCTCGAATTTGATCTAATTAATATTTTAACAGGTGTTGAATGAATAGGATGTGTTGCTCTCTTGTTTGCAACAATATGTAGTACATTTTGCAACAACATTTTGTTATAAAAATGAAAAAAAAATAGATATCACATATAATATTTTTTTTGTTATAATAACAAATATAATATTTTTTAACATGTTTACTTTTGAGGAATATGGTAAAGTTTTTATATTCGGGTTATTTTTGGGTATTCTCCAACATCTTATTTTTAACAGTAATTTGAGGAGCAACATTTTATAAACAAAACTATTATTTTACCTTAACGACATTTTCGATATGTACATTTTATTTTTGTTAAAAATAAATTATCAAGAATAAAAGGAAAAGTTCATCCTTGATGGAGACTTTTATAATGAGAAAACACCAACTGCATGAAATTTCATGAGAAGTGCATTTCCAGTAACAAACATCAATAAAATTATAACTTGAAATCATACTATACATGAAAGTTAACCTTCTGCTGTGCATTGTGGTTATCCCCGTTCTTATTTATCTTGACATGTTGATAATGTTTTCACCTCCTTCTTCTTCTTCCAAAAAAAAAGAAAAAAGATAATGTTTTCGCATCCGAATATGTCTTGAAATTAAAAAATGAATTAGATATATGGATAGTCTAACAATAAAAAATAGTTTGTGTCATTTGGTAAACTATATATATAAACACCAAATCCGCAGACGTGATTAAGATGGACGTTATATATGCAGTATGTAGATAATATATCCCTACTGTTGGACTATAATTTTAAATCTTATTTTCGAAACTATTAGATCAACTAACTATCAAGTAATTCCTTATCATTCATATATCCTTACTACTAATAAAAGGAGATTAGATTTTTTTGATATGAAAGTTCTATCTTCCTCAAAGAAAGAACCTCAACCAATTTTTTTTTTTTTTTGATTAAAGTGAGCCAAAAAGCTCACCATCTCCCATTTCTTTTAAGGAGAAAAACCGAGTTCTTACAAACCTAATAGAGTCAGAATCCAACCATAGGAAACTGATATAAGTACCAAGTCTACTACAGAAATTTTCAACACATAATTCTACACAAAAAAACAGCAATTCAAACTTTCACAAAACATAGCCAAGGACTATGAATTTGATATCCTGCTGCAGCTAAGCTATGTTAACATCCATAGGAGCTGCTTCAGCACCTCCAGCCCCTGATTATTCAATAACCAGAGCTTCATCACTTTGAAGCAAGTTCTCCAAACCACTACTTTCCCCTATCCATTCATTAAAAAAAGTTAGAATTTTAAAAACCAGGGAATTAAAGTTTGGCAAAACCTTATTATCAAAGATTGCCTTGTTTCTAATATTCCAAATTACCCAAAAAGCAATACAGATTATGCATTGTATATAGTTCCTACAAGAATCATTCATTGGCAAGGTACTATCCCACATATCAGAAACTGAAGTCAGTTTCGACTGGACTCCTTTCAGATTATTCAGATTAAAAGCTTCCCAAAATTTCAACATAATTGGGTAATTTGATCAGCACCATTGACATGCGTTAATGTCTCTGCCCATTAAAATTTAAAACCCATATCAGTTTTCTTATAAAAAATAATAATTTCAGCCCAAAGCAAGGCATGTACTTTTTACTAGTTTGAAATAAAAGATGTCAAACATTCACCCTCCAGCAAGTTATATTATATTAAATTTGTATATGTACATGTATTATTAATAAAATAACCCCCATTTGGCAAGTGTAGTAAGTTAAAGCGGAGTAAAACGTTAAATCACCTTAAATTAGTGGTGTTTGGTGGTAGTGAAGTAAATAGATGAAGTAAGTTGATGTTATGCGTAAAAGACGTAAAATGTTGATGATTTAGTTTACTACACTTGTATAGCTGCGTTAACTTACTACACCTTAAATAACTTCCGTTTGGTGACTTAAAATTGATTTAAGAGCTTAAATCAATTTTACTACGTCTACCAAACGCAGGGTAAACATCGTATTCTTGTTAATGGATCACTCTTGCAAATTGCAGTCATTATTAATTCATCATTCAACCTAGATGAGTACTATTCCTATTCGTCCATAACCTTTACTGAGTGTAACCTATTCATCCACAACAGATCCCCAAATAAATATAAATAAAATTGAAAATTTTGTATAAATATGTTGTAAAACTATTAATTGTGTTTCAAATTCCATCCAATTAGAAAGCCATTTAATACTATATCAAAACTCATAATATTTTAAACCATTAGAAATATTAAGAAATTTTGATCAACCTCAATAAACTTTACCAAATATAACAATTTTGTTATTCGGTGCAATATATTCTATGAACGTAAATAAAAGGCTTAATTTTTCCTATATCCCTAAACTCTTCTTCAATTTCTTATTTACCCCTCTACTCTTTCAAATATCTTATTTATCACTCAACTCTTACTAATCTTTCTTATTTACCCTTCCGGTCATTTGTACAAACTTAAATTTAATTATCCTTTTAAAATTTCATAATTAATTCTTGATTAACACTGTGAGGACAAAAATACCCTCTTGCTTTGATATTTTATCTTCCCGCCTCCAACTGTTAAAAGATATATGAAAACCCAACTCTTATATACTTTCTTGACATGATTGTTGAGAATCATTACATTCTCTCTTATCTCCCTTGCCATTCTATTTTGTGTCCTCAAATGTTATTACGGGAATGATGATTGTGATTCATTCTCATGTGTGTAATGCGAACATGTTCTCAGTATAAACGAATCGCTCATATGATTCTGATCTGTCAAGCCTTGACCACTATGAATTTGACTAAACCATTAAAATTCAAGTTTGTATCAGAAATTAAAAGGATAATAAAGAGCGTCTCACAAAAAGAAAGGGTCAATAGAAAAAAAGAATGGCAAATGCCTTAAACTATTTCAATTAATCGAGTAACTCTGCAATTTACTTGTCCATCGGTTCATAAAACAAATTTTTTTCAACTAGCACATTGCAAAGTACAACAACTGTGTCTTGTTGTATGGAACAACCAGTAGTGTTATCGTGTATTTGAATGGTACTGGTATTGGTGGTATGCAGACTGGTATTGATGTCTGCTCCGGTTGTCATATATATGTGGTGATATGTGATATTTGCTTAATTTGGTACTTGGTGTGTTACAATCTCTAAATTTTGGAGTAAGAAATTACGACATTATTTTTATGATTAGCATTCCTAAATAGTTAGTCTTGTAGAAAAGACAAAACGACTTTCCAATTAAATTAATTCTGATGCGAAAGCATGACAGAGAGGAGAACATGAGGATACAGCCAAAAAGAGGTTAACTAGACAAGCTACATATCTAAGAGAAGGGTATTTTTGTCCTCGTAGTGCTAATTACGAACTTTTAATAGGATAATCAGATTTAAATTTGTACTAATGATCAAAAGGATAAATAAGAAAGATTAACAAGAGTTGAGTGGTAAATAAGATATTTAAAAGAGTAGAGGGATATATAAGAAAATGATGAAGAGTTGAAAGGTATACAAGAAATTAAGCCTAAATAAAAAATCCAAAAAATTTATTACATAATAATTGTATTAACTTGCTTATTAATTTGAATACATCTCAATCTCGGGCTCGGTCAGGGTTCACTTCGGGCAGGGGCAGTCCCACTCCCATAGTATCTCCGATTCAATCCTCCCCGTTCAATTTCACCGCCATGCTCAGCATCAGCCGCTAGATTGTCTCGAGATAATCCAACGGCTCTCGAACTGCACAATGCAGTAAGTCAGGGGATGAGTACTCTGCTGCCCGCACCACTGCCCGTATCTCCCACAGAGAAACAAACAAACGAAGCTCCGAGCAGCGGATCCTTTCTTCACACTTCCCTCCATTTCCAAACCCTAACCCTAACCCCTCCTCCCCTCCTCCAGCCATGCCGAAGGTCTACGGCACCGGCGTCTACGACTTCCGGCGCCACCGCGTGGCCGAGTACCCCATTGACCAGCCTCCTGCCGCTCCCCCACCCCCTATCCACTCCGGCGAACCCCAACCCCAACCCGCTCCCGAGAAGCCACTTCCGATCGGGTCTCTAGCGCAGCCGATTACTCTGTTGGAGATCCAGCGGGACCGGCTCACCCGTATAGCCGCCGCCAACTGGGGTTTTGGCTCCGCCGCGGGTGGTGCCGAGGGAGGGGATTTCAAGCCGGAGCTTGTGAAGGAGATTTACGAGACTGAGCTGTTGGTCACGGGTAGAGGCCGGAAGACGGTGCCGCTGCACCGGGTTATGATTCTGGAGGTGAGCCAGTACTTGGAGAACTATCTCTGGCCGAATTTCGACCCGGGGAGCGCGAGCTTCGAGCATGTCATGTCCATGGTCCTCATGGTCAATGAGAAGTTCCGGGAGAACGTCGCCGCTTGGGTCTGTTTTCATGATCGGAAGGAGGCTTTTAAGGGGTTTCTTTGGAGAGTTCTTCAGCTCAAGGAGGAGGTTGGGTTTGTTATTTATTCCTCTCCTTGGCATGTATAATGAGGCTAATTCTGCTGTGGATTGGATGAAATATGTGGACCGTTCATTTTTCATAATCAGATGGTCCCGATATGTTTTTTAGATAGAGTAATACCTAGCGTCCATAGAAAAACCGTCCATTCCATAGGTTACATTTCGGAATGTATATGTTACATTTCGTACATGGCTATGGACACATGGACGGTATTTCAATGGACGCAAGATGTTTCTCTTTTAGATACAATTAAAGATACATGTTTGATAAGAACCACTCGATTCAGAATGAAAGGTTGCTTAGCCGATTCATAGCAGAACCACTCGTATTACACAATTATATGGATTGTTTGAATATTTTGTTCTCATTATACGATTTTGCTGACTTGGCTCTGGTTCCGAATTGTTGTTCTTGTTGGTTGCAGCAAAGGGCACTGAGCATGGCGGAGAAGACAAATTACCTTTTGTTTATGATAAATGCTTTTCAGAGTCTGGAGGATGAGATTGTCAGTGAAACCGTGCTGCAGTTAGTAAGCCTCCGCTTGTGGCATTCCCTCTCTTCTGGTAGATTTCAGGTACTTTCTGGATAAAACCTTAATTTCCTTTCTATATGCCGGTAGTGACTCTGGTTCGGTATGTACTTTATGCTTGTCCTGGTCACAATTTGTTGAGTCCCATAATAATAATTTGGAAATAAATGATGTCATGCACATAGAAAGTTGACCACTTTTACTATCTTATGGTGAAACTCCCACCACATATGTTTTTTCTGTAAAAGTAAGTTGTGTAATGTTTACACTTTACAACCTCAACTTGCAATGTATATACCAGTAGGTCAAAGTTGGTTGGTTTTAGCTGCAATTTGCCCCAAGAGAGGGTCTATCAGTTATGAGTAGTCAAATATTCATATTGCTGATTATACACAATTTAGGTTCACATATGTTTTGTGTTAGAAAGGAAACATATGAATGGTAGATCTTTCTTCTTTAATGCTTTAGTTTAAGCTAGGCAGATAATTCTTGCTATTAAATTCATCTCACACCCTTTCTGAACCTAAACAGATGGAGATGTGCCTCAACCCCCATTTGATAAAGAAATGGAAAAGGTTAACAAAAAAAGAAGCAAAAGGTGCTAAGAAAGGAGGTGAGGCTTTTGATCCCACCAATGTGCTTGAAGTGAAATTCCTTCGGAATCTAATTGAAGAATTTCTAGAGGTAAACTGTCCAAAAACCTCATCTTATCAACTGATGTTCGGTTCTCTTCCTCATTGAAGTTTCAGGCACTGATTTAGGACATTACACTGCAATTTTAGTGTTCCTTGAAGTAGTCTTCTAAATGTGCAGTTTGTCTGTTATATGATTTTATATTAATCAGCCTTGATTCCTTGTTGCCTGTATATTAGCTGGACCATGCATCCATATAAATTGAATTGTGCAAACCAGAATATCAGTTTGAAATTTGAATCAACATTTTTATCAACCGTGCAACTTAATCTGATACTGTTTGCATATGGTTTTTAAATCCTTATATGAAATTTTATTGCAATATGTTGGCAGATTCTGGATTCCAAGGTAATGTTATCAGAGCCAGCTGAGGATTTTATGGAGGACCAAGTTGACGAATCATGTGTCTTGTATTGCGAGAGGTTTATGGAGTTTCTGATTGATCTTTTGAGCCAACTCCCAACTAGAAGGTGAATTGAAATGCCTAATTTACAGAATCTTACTTTCCTATTCTCATGTTGAATGCTTAATTTTACATTTCTTTCATAATGGAATATGTGTACTATCATTGATTCTTGTCCAACAGTGCATAACTGATATGTTATACATAATATTGTCCACCTATGATTTCTGGTACCATGGATTTTAGTTTACGTTTCTCAAATTTGTCACACTTTCATTTGGTGCAAATGCGGATAACCAAACAAATTAGTAAATTAGTATGTCGAGTTTTGGTTGTTTACATTGTAGTTTTTCATTTTTTTTTTTTTCTTTTGTCTTTTTTTTTTTTTTTTTTTGAAATAAAGGTTTTGTTGTGTTGTTGTTGTTTCCGACTAATTAAAAATTATTTGTTGCTTGTTGCAAATACAAAAATGTTCCTGTTGTTGCAGTTTCAAATTACAAAATGCTTTTTAGGTCTTATCTTTCAATTATGCTGTCCTTCTTTTTAACATCTGAGTTGCAACATGTGTTCATGAGTAAAAACATGCTAAAATACTATCAGGTTTCTGAGGCCACTGGTTGCTGATGTGGCTGTGGTTGCAAAATGCCACCTGAGTGCTCTGTACACACATGAAAAGGGGCGTCTTTTTGCACAATTGGTTGACCTGTTACAGTTCTATGAGGGATTTGAGATTGATGACCATTTTGGCACACAGCTGTCAGATGATGATGTGCTGCTTGCACATTACTCCCGGGTTCAGGCTTTTCAGCTCCTGGCCTTCAAGCAAGTGCCTAAGGTATACTATTGCTTGTATTTGTTACAATTTTTTTTTTTCCTTATTCAGTGGTTTTCTGTGTGTAATATTAATTTTCATTTTATGGTATGCACAACATTGACCTGCAGTTAAAATTTTAAACCAAACTTTTTGCTAGACTTGATTCAGTTAGACAAACTGGGAGAACTGTATCAAGTTATAGCTTATCCTTAAATGGCATGCATGCCATGGGAAACAAAATTGATGGAGAGAGATTGTAAATGGTCAGCCTGTTACTTCCACATGCTATTAATGATCTACACTCTAAAGAAACCTACCTAATCCCCAATCTAGACCTATAATCGTATCAGGTATTGTTTGGCCCCATTAGGTTGTTTTGCAGCTGTAAATCAGCATTTTTATCGCAACTTATGCACCAGAACAAATGAGAATGTAAGGATTATTATTGGCCAAGGAAATGCCTTGTTCAATAATATAAAGTGCAATTTAATGATCTAAATCAGTCTTGGTCTTGTGTAATGTAATCACATGCCGATGATGCTTAGTGCATCCACTGACATATGCCCAATTTTTCTATTTTGGATTTTGTAATTGAATTTTGTCAACTCTACAGTTGCGGGACTTCTCAATGTACAACATTGGTGCAATTGACAAGCGTGCTGATCTGACTAAGAAGCTTTTGGTCTTGTCTGATGAAGAGCTGCGCGAGCTGGTTTGCCAAAAGGTTCTATAAATTATTTTGAAAATTTGAATTGTTAGGGTAACAGATAATCTACATAGTATAAATTGTACCTCACAGACACTCTACTAACTGCCAGACTGCTTTTACTGGTCTTATGGGATGGTTTTGTCATTGTAGAACCCAGAATATTATAAATGCCTGCAAATTAATAGGCATGAGTAGAATATATCTATTATTATTACTTTTATTTGCATTATCATCTAACAAACTCTTCTGCTCAACAGCTCAAGTTAATTTCAGAAGATGATCCTTCCAGTCCTAGACGTGATTTCCTTATGGAAGTCATGGTCTCCTTTTTCGAAAAGCGACAATCTCAAAAGGAGGCTATCAATGCAATGCCACTTTATCCAAATGAGCAAATAATGTGGGATGAGAGTTTGGTACCCAGCATTAACTACTCTGGCGAGGGTTGCTTGGCCTTGCCTAAACTGAATCTTCAGTTTTTGACCCTTCATGACTACTTACTACGCAACTTTAACTTGTTTCGTCTTGAGTCGACTTATGAAATTCGTGAAGATATCCAAGAGGCTGTTCCACATCTCCTTGCATATATAAACAATGAAGGTGAAACTGCATTTCGTGGTTGGTCACGCATGGCTGTTCCATTCAAGCAGTTCAAAATCACTGATGTGAAGCAACCTAATATTGGGGAGGTCAAGCCAGCAGCCGTGACAGCTGAGGTGACGTATAGTGTTTCGAGCTATCGTTCTCATATTCGGTCAGAGTGGGATTCACTAAAAGAGCATGATGTATTGTTCCTCCTTTCACTTAGGCCTACTTTTGAGCCTCTCAGCACTGATGAGGCTGATAAATCCACTGTGCCAGAACGACTTGGACTACAGTATGTACGTGGATGTGAGGTGATTGAGATACGGGATGAAGAGGGAAATCTCATGAATGACTTCACTGGGAGGGTAAAAAGGGAAGAGTGGAAGCCACCTAAAGGTGATATGCGTACCATAAAAGTTGCTCTTGATGCAGCACAATACCACCTTGACACAACTGAGAACCCATCTGAGGATATATATAGTTCTTTTAATGTACTGATGAGACGGAAGCCAAAGGAGAATAACTTCAAAGCCATTTTGGAGTCAATAAGGGACCTCATGAATGAAACATGCATAGTGCCGGAATGGTTGCACAACATATTTCTAGGATATGGAAACCCTTCAGCCGCACAGTGGGCAAATATGCCAGATCTGCTTGGTGAAATTGATTTTAAGGATACTTTTCTTGATGCTGAGCATTTGAGGGAGAGTTTCCCCAACTATGAGGTAAGAGTGTAATAATTGCAGTTATTATTTTATTTATTATATCATAGAAGTGTTCTTTTGGTTTTTCATGATGGTCTTCTGTGTTGTCTTCAATGCATGCAATCCTTTTCAGTTTGAATGCTGTTTTTATCTTATTTTATTATATTTTTATTTTGTCTTGTTTAGTGTGTTTGGGATAAGAGGGTGGTTTTGTTTGTGTGTGTGTGTGTGTTTTGGGTGGGGGATTCTGCAAGTCCTGTTTAATATCATATTTATGGTGGGGATTTATTGACACACACATCTTTTGCAATTCTTTTTAGGTTTCCTTTGTCACGTCAGATGGCACAGAGATCTCTAAACCGACTGCGCCTTTTCGTATCAGGCTACCAGATTCATTAAAGAAAGAAACCAGCGCACTACTCGGCAGCGCAAAGCCACCAACTGAAGAAAATGCCTCAAAGGAAAAACTAGTTGTGGAGGCTTACATTCCAGCTGACCCAGGGCCCTATCCTCAGGATAAGCCAAAACAAAACACTGTTAGGTTTACACCAACGCAGGTATGTTCATTTATCAAGTATTTTTTTTTTATTGTAATAATAGTCTCATTACTGAATTGCAGAACATGCCCACTTTGCTTGTGCTCCTAAACTGGTTGGTTGCAGCATAGTTCACACTCGTCTAGTATTTGAAGGGTTCTGGTGCATTCTAAAACAGCACCATAACATTTTGGTCTCTGCATTTAGTTGGAAGCTATTATATTAGTTTCTGTAGTTGGGTTCCAGTCTTTGAGATGTAGTGCTGTAGTTCTGTAGATCATTCAGGCTAATTAATCTGAGTCAAAGTGAGGCATAATTTTGTCCGAGGTCAACATTTATTAAAGATTTTATTGGGACTAATTAGGGGTGTCCCTCATATCACCTAATACCAAATTCTTTGTTCGATTGGCTGACTAATATGAAGTCTTATTTTCTACAGATAGGTGCCATCATTTCAGGGACTCAACCTGGTTTAACCATGGTTGTGGGGCCACCAGGTACTGGTAAGACAGACACTGCAGTGCAGATTTTAAATGTTCTATACCATAATTGCCCTTCTCAGAGGACACTGATCATCACCCACTCAAATCAAGCTTTGAATGATCTGTTTGAGAAGATCATGCAGGTATTAATCTTTCTTGAGATTTCAGTTGCCAAGCTGCTGTATGAACTTGTACAATATGAACTGCATCTCATTATCTCATATATCTAATTCTTTTCATTTAATATATTTTAGAGGGATGTGCCTGCGAGATATCTGCTCAGGCTGGGTCAAGGAGAACAAGAGCTTGCAACTGACCTTGACTTTAGTCGTCAGGGTCGTGTTAATGCCATGCTTGTGCGCCGCCTTGAGCTTTTGAGCGAGGTTGAGCGGTTAGCCGTGTCCTTGCGCCTGCCACCTGACTCTGCACACACTTGTGAGGCTGCCAGCTACTTTTGGCTCCTCCATGTTTACTCGCGGTGGGAGCGGTTCCTTGCTGATGCAGCCTCCAATGCAGATAAGGCAGGCTTTGTCAAGGATCACTTCCCATTCTCTGCATTCTTTGAAAATGCTCCCGAGCCAGTTTTTACAGGGGAGTCATTTGAGAGGGACATGCGTGCTGCCAAAGGTTGCTTTCGGCATCTGTCTACCATGTTCCAGGAGTTGGAAGAGTGCAGGTACCTCTTTGTTCCTGTTTCTCTTGCTCATGTAACCCTGATACTTGTGCCCCTATGGACCTATATGTGCCAATGGTTAATTTCTGTACATCTTTTTTTTGAGCTTGACTAGTTGGTTTAAATTGATTGAACTTAAGTGTGATTACCTAATTAAGGCTTAATACAGGAAATGCACACATGAGAGTACTTGTCTATATTTGGGCTTAAACTTGGACAATAATGGTTTAAACACTTTTAGTGGGCCAATATTGCACTGGGTGGCAAATGATACACAAAAACTTAGTATACCCAAGTCTGCACAGACTCTATTTCAATAATTAAATATGTACTTAAGTTCATGGATCTGTTGCACAGGGCATTTGAGCTTCTTAAATCAACTGCTGACCGGGCGAATTACCTAATGACAAAGCAAGCCAAGATTGTGGCCATGACATGCACCCATGCAGCCTTAAAAAGAAAAGATTTTCTCCAACTGGGGTTCAAATATGACAACCTACTGATGGAAGAAAGTGCACAAATTCTTGAAATTGAGACTTTTATACCCATGCTGCTCCAGCGACAAGAGGATGGCCATGCACGCCTGAAACGATGCATTCTGATTGGGGACCATCACCAGCTACCTCCAGTTGTGAAGAACATGGCATTCCAAAAGTACAGCCACATGGACCAATCCTTATTCACCCGCTTCGTTAGGCTCGGTGTACCATATATCGAGCTGAATGCACAAGGTAGGGCTCGGCCAAGCATTGCAAAATTATATAATTGGAGGTACAGGGAGCTGGGTGACTTACCTTATGTGCGTGAAGAACCGATATTCCACAAGGCCAATGCAGGATTCTCTTATGAGTATCAGCTGGTGGATGTGCCTGATTACATGGGAAAAGGTGAGACGGCACCATCTCCATGGTTCTATCAGAATGTAGGTGAAGCAGAGTACATAGTCAGTGTTTACATATATATGCGCTCAATTGGGTACCCTGCGGGAAAGATTTCTATTTTGACAACTTATAATGGACAAAAGCTGCTCATTCGTGATGTTATCAGCAGAAGGTGCAAAGCTTATGGAATTGAACCCCCTAGCAAGGTACAGCAAATGCATTGCTTTTATTTCTTACCTCATTTGTCTTATTAAGTTCTACAAATAATTATTATGGTCATTGACTGGCACTGGATCTTTACTCATTTGGGGATGGCTTTCCTAGTATTGAGAATGGGCTATTTAGTTTATTAGAGATACAGTAAGTTTGCTAGTTACTGTTACAGTGAATGGAGAGATTTGTTTCTTCTATCTTTCTTGCATTTAAGTTAGGACGGGCCTACCTGATGCTGAAGTTTGGTCTCATTTTGGTGCATCTTATATTTGTTTTTCTTCTATTTGCTTTTGTAGCTGTAATTTCATATCTCAATGTTACATGCTAATAAATAAGTGGACTAACCTTAAGTTAGCCATACTGCAGTAGTGTAAGCAAAATAGGGTTCGGGATCTTAGCTGTCTTAATGAGAATCAATAAAGCCTTATGTTGTTTTTTTTTTCTCAATTCATATCTTGTATGCCAACATATGCAATGTTTGCTTCTATAATTCGTGACACTGCAAAAATTGTCAATAACCCTGCAATAATTTTGACACCAGGTGACCACTGTAGATAAGTTCCAGGGACAGCAGAATGACTTCATCCTGCTTTCTTTGGTGCGTACCCGTTTTGTGGGACACTTGCGTGACGTCCGCCGATTGATCGTGGCCATGTCTCGTGCACGACTGGGGCTTTATGTCTTCTGTCGGAGGGCCCTTTTCGAGCAGTGCTTTGAGTTGCAGCCGACCTTCAGGCTCCTATTACAGAGGCCAGACAAGCTTGCTCTAAACTTGCAGGAGACCACACCTTTCACAGATCGGCCGGTTGGAGTAACAGGCAATGTAAAGTTTGTGGAGGGGGTTGAGGAAATGGACCAGCTTGTCAGTTTCAGGATGCATGAGCTCTATCAGGTACTTTTGTTATGCTTTAGTCATGTTTTTATTGAAATCAACATCCGTAAAATCTGATAGCAAATATATATGTTTTTCAATCAATTGATGGGAAGTGTTACAGATAGCCTGAAACATTAGGGTATGACATGGTGGGTCCCTTGAAAATTTGGTGAATGACATTATCACCTTTAGTTGCCATGTATAACATACCATTCAAGTGACTATGAGCCTTATCTTTTTCGTCATATTTTTTTTTAATTTTTATTTTATTATTTTTTCCTTTCAGATGCAAATGATGAACCAATACAGACCAGTTGAGGAGTTGCCTCAGAACCAGAATGGTACTGAACAAGCAGATCCGAAGGAGAACGGGGCTCAAGATATAGAAATGCCCCTTGCTTCTAGTGATGAACCTGAACCTGATTCAGATGGTGCTGTACAAGGAGATGGTGCTTCTGCAGATGATAACAAAATGGAAGAATGAATGCCGTACCTATCTTAATTATTCTCCTGAAAGCCGAACAAAAAAGAGATGCGGCCATAGGTGTTGGGGCTCTACGGCAATAGATGGATAGATGTCTAACACAAAAGTTGAAATGTGATTGGGACAAAGGCTGAAAGATTTGTACTTGTAATCAGCTTTAGTTGCGAGGTTTTTAGTCTCACTCTTCTTATATTATCGTGTAGCTTGTTAGTTGTAATGTTATGCTTTTCTGAGCTGCCGTGCACAAATATTTAGCATTTTTTGTAGCGTATAAATAGATACTACTTTTAATTAACAATTGATTTTTTAAGTATACAGTTGCGGATTAAAACCATCAATGTGGAGAAAGCGAAAGCAAAAAATTTATCCAAGGAATGCAACTTGATTTTCTGTTTTCTAATTAATAACTCATTCTATCTATTTATGCAAGAACTGCGATTATCAAGTGGGGAAATTGTTAATATGTGCTTTCCATAAAGTTGATACAGCAAGGAAGGCAATAGCATGTGAATAACTACATTCCCTTGTGCTTGTCTTGTTCAATCTTTTAGGCTGTGATATGTTTTCAACCGATTGAAAAATTGTTCTTGCATCTGCAAATGTGGACAAATAATTAACATGTATCTTGAATAAATTTTTATTGCGCCTAATTTACTTATTTCGCCAAACAATTCTTTTTTTTTATTTTCTTAAAGAAGGTCATAAGCAACGCAAATAATGTGATATGTGGAGCATAGAATTCATATCGGCTGTCATATAGAATATGTCCCTGTTATTCTAATTTGGGTCGTTGGATCAAAATCAATGGATAAAATCTATTTAAAAAAGATCCAAAAATCTAAAATGGATCAGATGTGTCCATTTCGATCTAATGGTCCAAATTAAAATAATAGGGCCATGTTTTTCTTTGAGAATAACAACAGATACGGACTGGGAGTGGAGTATACAACGGAGGAGAAAACAAGGCGATAATAAAGTTAATTAGGATGGCTAATTAGGATGACTTCTAAGAGGTCATGGGTTCAATCCTCCATGGACACAAAATAAGAAATTTCAATAAAACTGGTGGAGTATTCCACTTTCTTCAAAAAAATAAAAATAAAAAATAATCTTATTAATATGGGTAAATTTTCTGGGACGTTACTGAACTTTACCTCAAATCCATGATTGGTCACTGAACTTCCATTTATCCGTTTTTTGTCACTAAACTTTGATATTTATCAAAATTTGGTCACTCCGTTAGTTTTTCCATCCAACTTAACGGAATAGTTGACATAATTGAGCGGCGACGCGTGATACTGCTGATTTGTTCAAAATGAAAGGTTGTTTGGCTGATTTATGGAAGAATAACTCTTTAATTTCTTATTATTGATACATCGTCGTGAGCTGGTAGACTTTTTTTTTTTTTTTGAGAAGAGTGAGCTGGTAGACTTCGATCTGACTGAGGTTCTGAGCCGTCTGACGGTGCTCCAGATTTTCGGCCCCCAAACATTTATTATCACCATTCACCTGAAGTCATAGTTCAGTATTTTTTTTCTTCCATAAATAGTACTTATATATTGCAATCAAGATTAATTGATGATTACGCAAGTATATTGTGGTTGCCGAAAGCTAACGATGATAGGTAACTCCGATTTGGGTATATGCTCTATCAATGGAAAGCTAACGATGAGACCTACATAATGCTATTAATAAAAATTCTAAAATATCTTACCGCTGTGGTCAGACACCGCATTCAGTTGCGAGTTATTACATGTTTCTACTTTTTTGACCGTTGCGATCAGAATGAACTGTGGCTGTAGCCGTTGGTCAAGTAAGCATAATTGTGAGATTTAAATATTTTATTTTTTTTTTAGGTCCAGACAAAAAAAATTTCCGACATTATTGGATGAACCTTCTGGTATGTTAACATGTCAGGTATACATAGTCAGCGCTCACCGACATTTTGCAGCTCCCATGCTCCGTTCTTCGAGTGCTCATCCCCTAACTTACTGCATTGTGCAGTTAACAAAATCATCCGTTGGATCGTCTGGAGATCCACGCTGGCATGAATCTCAAGACCATCTAACGGCTGACATTGTGAACTATACAATGCAGTATAGCAGGGGATATGAATTCCCGTTTTTCTTAGACACCGTCATTTTTTTTTTTTTTTGAGGAAATAGACACCGTCATTCACATGGAGTCCCTTCTTTGGCCTTTTCTGCTTGATTGATTGAATAATTATAATCAGTCAAATATTTACATTGGAAAGGAAAAAGTTATTTTTGAAAGCCACTTTATAAATCAATGCACCAATCAGCAAGAAAGCCAAAATATGTATGTATGACAGTATGAGACACCCACCACCTACAAATTCCAACCATGATTGCAAAAGCATATGCCTATGCCGCGCTGAAATCGGCTGAGATCCGAATCGGATCTCAGGATCTTGAGATCCCGATCCGACGGTTCTCAGGACCTGTATCTGCTGAGTCCTAATTTCGGAGTTCCTAAGAACCGTCGGATCAGAATCTCAGGACCCTGAGATCCGATTTGGATCTCAGCCGATACCGACGCTGCCTATGCCTATGCCAATGCCGTATTTGTTCCGATCGAAGCTTCTTATTAAAGGTTACGATCATTTGAATGTTGAGTATCTAAAATCAAAATAAGATTTAGTACGAATTTCAGTACGAAAATCGGGATAAGATAATTTGATTCATCTAAGCAATGAATTTTGGGTACTACACATTTAAACGGCCATAATTATCTTGCACTGAATTTTTATTAGTTCTAATATTATTTGTAATATTTAATATTAATAAATATTATTTGTTAATAATATTTTATAATTTTAATTATCTTATTCTGAATTTCATACTGAATTTTATACCGAATCTCAGCCTGAACTTTGGGTACTCAACATTCAAATAGCCATAACTTTGATAGGAAACTCCGATCGAAGCAAACTTCACGGCTACATAAGGCTAACAATGAGGGCTACATGGAAATTTTAGGCCGCTTTTTAGGGAAGCGGCCTAGTAGAATCAGGCCGCTTTCTAGCCTGGTAAAATCTGGCCGTTTTTTGGGGAAGCAGCCCAGATCGCTTTCTGAGGAAGCGTTTTTAATAGTTGTGAAATAAATTATTTTTATTTTTATTTATTTATATAATTAAGATTTTTTATTTTTTATTTTTAAAAATAGGCGGCCTATGCCTGTGTGCTTCTATAATTGTATTTCGAACTCCAGAAGTGCATCCATCCAAAAAAAGAACACACCCCAGCTCACCAAACTCCCCATGGCCATGTGCTGCTGCAGCGTGAAATTTTGAAATATATTTATATTCTTCCTTTTTGAGTTCTTTTTAACTCATTAATTTAGTTGCTGGAGTATCACTTGGCCAATATGAAAATCACCGGATTCACACTTATATGTATTAATTAATATATACACGTTCTTGTCGTGTGTGGTATCGTTATAAACTTATAATTCATGGTTTTCTAATTTTAATTTCTAATGAATATCATAATAAAAGATTTGGTCTTTATCTTTGAAAGCTAATATTGCTAGTAATTTTCCATTTTTTCTGATTTTAAAAATCGATTTCATTTATGTAGAATGTAGATATATAGACATACATATTACATAGATATCTTTCTTTTCTTGCACTTCTCTGAATGTAGGCACTAATTAAAAGGATTGTCAATTTTTTCAAAGTTATTCTCTAATTATATTTAAAAAATGTGGAAATAATATTGAGCCTTTTTCAAGTTGTTATATAATATATGTTATAGACAAATTGCAATCCTGCCGACGTTTTCAAATTTGAATTTGGGGTTTATTATTAGAGGAGGGATCAAATAACCGTGTTTTTTGTGACCGATTGGTGACCATGAAATTAAATTTTAAGTAACTACATTTTAAATTCTTAAATAACAAAACTAATTGATAGAATATGTTGTATATATCATATTTTATGTGTATACCAAAAATTATATCATTTTGATTTTATTTACATGTGCATTAAGCATTAACAAAAATCAATGGTTCAAGTTTTATGATTTTTTCTCCTCTCTGGTGACTATCGAAACAATGTTAAAACTTTACCATTTTTTATGTATATGTTATTAAGATAATATAAAATACATCTAACGGTTTAGATTTTCCAATATATGCATAAATAAAAAAATGGTCACCATGGGCATTGGTGCCCATGGTTATTGGATTGATAAGTCCAATTTAATTGCATATTAGGATAGGGAGTTACTTGGAAAATTATCAATTACATGTGAATTAACTTGTGTATCGTAGGACTTTGGTACTTTAACTTTTGTTTTATTGTTTTTGGCATTTCAGGAGATTCTAGAACAAATTGGAGCATATCGAAGATGATTGTGGACGAGCAGAAGCGACGGAGTGCAAGACAGACTAAAATGCACCTTTGCCACGTCTTATGCCACCCCCTCTGTGGCCTCAGCAAGGGTGGCAGAGGCCCCCAACCACCCACGCATTGGCCCAATCCCGTGCACCGCTCCACCTCTCCACCTTTGATCCAATGCCACCCCCGCTGAGGGTGCAGCCAACCACGCAGAGACCCATTATGGCCCGCTGCCACACCCCCTGAGGGCGCACCGCAGGCCTCAGCACCCGAAAATAGCACTCTGCCACGGCCTCTGAGGACGCAGAAAGGGTGGCAGAGTGTCAGATTTGGAAGTTTTAGTCTATTTTTGTCGTTCCGCTTTTGGTGTGGTAATTTATGGGACTCCAATCAATTTTAGATATCATGTATTGCGTTTAGGACAAAATTAGACATAGTTTTAGGTTATAAAAGGGTACCAAATCTTGATGCTTGACATCAAGAAGAAGAAAGTGCTTGGAATTAGAAGAGCTAGCATAGGTCGAGTCGATTGTGAAGCGTGTAAAAGGGCGGTAACTCTTATCTCTCTTTTAATGCTTTATTTCTTTATGTTTCTAGGCTAGACTCTCCCTTCCTAGGGATGACCTTGTACCCTTGATTTATGATGTTTGTTTATTTTGTTGCATCCTTTGCGTTGTTGATTTGCTTTGTGTGATTTAATTGCTACATCTTAGTCTTTGCTTTCATTAATTGATTATGTCATAATTGATTAGATAGTTGCGAATGTCTCTTTAATTATGTTTGGGATATAATTGAATTGCTTAGATAGAAAATCATAAAGTAAATCTAGATTTTGCATGAAGTAGCGAGAGTGAAAGTGTAAACTCTAATGGGGAAACCATAATCGAAGCTAGGTAATTAGGTGAAGTAGCGAGAGTGAAAGTCTAATTAGTTAGTTAGGTTAATGCTAAATCATAGAACTTAAAGCAACAAGATCAATAGGATAGGTGACGAGAGTTGGTATCCGATTTGATTTAAGTTAGGGTAGATGAAGTAGCAAGAGTGGAAGTCTACTATAAAAGGATTTAGAAACCCTCAACAATGGTTTGGACTTTTAGTTTAAATTGTAACAAGATAATAAATTGATTAATCAAGTGGTCAAGTGAACCCCTAGGACCTAATTCCTCGAACCTAAATACATCTTCTTGCTTTTAATTAGTTTTAATTAGGATTAGTTTACTCAAAATTACTTGTTTCTTTTAATTAGTTTATTAGAATTAAATCTACTAATTATCCGTCCCTGTGGTTCGACATCCTACACTAAACTATAATTGTTGTGCGCTTGCAACACGATTTTAGCATATTTTAGGGCTATTAAAAGCTATACAAAAATATACATCATGGATCCCTCCTCTTATTTTATTACTAGAGCTGTAACTCGGGCTTCGCCGCGAAAAGTGGTATCAAATAAATAACTAAAAATTTTATAAAATTTTAAATATTTATATCGAACAAAACTTGAACAAAATTTTTAAATTCTTAATGTAATTAAATAATAATAATAATAATGCAATAATTTATAAATAATAATATATATGAATGTTGGATCATTTTAAGAGTTAAAATTTGTTTTAGACATATCACATTCATCTTATTTAATGAGGAGAGAAAAAAATATCAGCCATTGGATCAAAGTAGATGAAAAGCTTCAAACAAAATCAATAATTAATAAGAGTGATGATATAGCATAGTTGAGATGCTTGGAAATTTACCCCTCTTTATGGAGTATAAATTATATATGTAAATAATAAATTTATTATATATCCTCTCGAGCCACGATATACACTTGAAATATATATATTAAAAAAAAAAAGAATGGTGGCACATGATTGGTGCAGCACAGAACCATACAAGATAAATAAAGTATGAAATCCGAGACATAGGCACTATTGAAGAAGTATTGCTCACCACTAATTTCTAGGGTACCCACGTCGGCTGTCCCCCATTCACTTTTACCATCTTTAATATATGTAATTTATTATTATTTACATAAAAGATTCTTTATATTTTCAAAAGTAAAATAAAAGTACATAAAAAGAAATAATAAAAGTTTCCAGAAGAATCCCTTGTGGCTGTGGATGCACAGCTGCACACCGCGGTGAGAGCACATTTTTTTTAAATAATTTCTTCCCATAATTACACTTTTGATCTCTTGGACAGTTGTAACAATGAGAGATTTAGACATTTAGTTAATGTTTAATGATACAAAGTATAATAATGTCAATAGTGAAACCTAAAAAAATTAATGTGCTGATGAATATTAATGGCAAAAACACTTACTAATTTCTCTAATAGTGAATACGTAATATTGAAAATTTTAATAATATAAATGTAGCAAAATGTGTTAATAATCAATAGTATTTTCTTCAAGAACCAAAATTAAAAAGTGAATCCTATTCATATATAAGCAGAATAAAGGTATATAAGCCAGATTTTCGTCTGAGAAATCAGAATAAAGGTATATAAATATAAGCAGACCATGACTTAATGAGAAAGGAAAGGGTAAAAGAGGGAAAGATTCTCCTGTGTTGTTGTGGGTGAGTCAGGGTGACTGCGTGCACTGTTTCAATGCTTCAGTGCTTCGCACTTCTCAGTCAGTCAACTTTGCACGCTGATCCAGAAACATTTCTTATATCTTATTATTACATTGATCCCACCCTAGCATAGTATATATAATCTTGGATGGGTTGCCACAGTAGAAGGAACAATAGAAATAACAGTACCGTGAACAGTTTTTTTTTTTTTTTTTTTTTGTAAGATCCTTTAGAGGTGGAAAAGTCTGACCCAACCTGAAAAACCCGTCCGACCCGAGTTTCTGAGAAAATCAAACTGATCCGAACCCAACCCGAGAATAGAGGTGCAAAATTTGACAAAAAATGAAAAACTCGCCCGAACTGACCCAATCTGAAAAAATGCCCGCAGACGTCAACCTGTTACCCGACCCGAAAAAAATGCCGACAGCCGTCAACCCGATACCCGACGCGACCCGGGAATCTGCCATGGAAATCCTTTTTATAGATATTGATTTTGGATGGGTTTTGGTACTGTTCCTTACACTGTAGCTACAATGTAAGGAACAGTGATACAATTTTTTTTTTTATTTAAGACCAACATCATTTGATATCTGATCTTCCAGTGATCCAGTTCGCACAAAACTAAATGACGGTATTCAGATACATGAATCTAGTACTATTCGTACCAATTAGTAAAAAAACAATAAAAATCGTTATTATATGAGATGCCAAAATGTGTGAATGACATGAAGCTTCTATAATTGATAATTATTTATGATATGAAATCACATATTTAATCATTTATTTTAATCCGACATGAGGCTTAAACAAGAAAAAAATTTAAGATAATATCACTAATAAATTCAATTGTATGTGATGAATTTTAAATGCTTCCATTTATTTTTTTATAAGTTTTGTTAATCTTTCCGTCATAAGTTCCTGAATGCAAGATATTGAAAACTAAATTCATGTTACCCCTTTCTCACTAAATATCATTTGAAAAGATAAATTTAGTCATATTTATTAATAATTTAATAAAATTACTTTCATTTAAATATTTGAAAAGATAAATTTAGTCATATTAACTAAGAATTTAATAAAATTAATTTAATTTGAATATATTATACGTTACGATGGTTTGGATCACTACACCAATAAATTTTTTATGACTTTTCATAGTATATTTATTATAACAATGTATTTTAATTAACGTCCAAACAAAGTACAAAAACCATAATAAGGTAATATTAGATCTATATAATTGAAGCGTATAGATAATCTAAAATATCCTGATCCAATTTCCTAATGCAGATGAAAAACTTTACAAATTTTGTAAATTTAACAATAATTCCAATATATATATATAATTGAATAAAAAATACAATATAAAGTCATCAATAATAAATATTATCAAAAGTTTATCATAACTTATCCCGATCAACACGGCCGAAGCAACGCGAGGCCATTACTCTAGTACATCATTATACATGCCGGCATTCCAGATCTGACTCAAAACTTTCTTCAACTTAAAAAAAAAAAAAAAAAAACTCAAAACTCTCTGTTACTCTGTACATCGATCTCACTCAGTAACTCAACAAGTACAATCTTTTTACGTTATAACCCGAGAGAAATGCAAAATCACAAAACCAAATATGAAACCAAGCATGTATACATACATACATAAAGCTTCCCTTTCTCTTCCTCATTCTATCACTTCTATGAAGAACAATTTATCACTGACAAAATAATGTATAAAACAATAATGTAGTCCATTTAATTTAATTAATTATTCAGTTGCGCACCGAAATAAAATGGCAGTCATAATAATTATTATTATTTGTCACACTAATTCACTATTGCACAATATTTTCTAAATTCCCCCAAAAAAAGAAAGAAATTACAAACAAAAATACAGTGAAAAATTATAGAACGTGATCAGACTAGATTCCATTATTCCCGCCAACTTTACATTTTCAACCCTGATACTTTCAGTAATAACACAACGAAAAAAGAATAATCAATCATCATACGATCACCTCTGAATTTCCTCCGGACAGATCGATCTCGGCATTGCTCACAAGAAGGTGAGGAGAGCTCCAAGGAGCAGCGCGAGGAGGGAGGCGAAGAGCGGCGGCGAGAGATTGGGCGCAGATCGGGAGTAGTCTCTGTGCGGAGGCGGGGGGCTGTAGTAGTAGAACGGGAAGTAAGGTAGGAAGGGGTTCGGCGGCGGCGGGGTGGCGCCGGAGGGGTTGTAGGAGTTGGTAGGAGGGGAGAAGTAGGAGTTGGCGGGAGGCGGCGGGGAGGAGTAAGAGTAGGAGTTGGCGGGAGGCGGCGGGGAGAAGTAGGGGACGGAGGTGGTGGGAGGCGGCGGGCATTGGGCGGTGGTGGTGGGGGAAGGTGGGGGAGGGGTTGGAGGAGGCTGGCAGGGGTTGTCGCAGGAGGCGCACATGGTGCAGGGGACGCCGTCCCGGATTAGGGTTTGGAGCGCCGATGATGTGTAGATGGATGTAAAGAGGAAAGAAAGGAGGAGGAGAAGGAGGAGATTTCTCATTGAGAATGTGGCTTTGGTTCTGGTTTTTTAGTTTCTCTGTAGTTTGTTTGTAGGAGTGTGTGAGAAGTGAGAAGAGAAGAGAGGAGTGTGAAAGTTGAAAGAGAGAGTGAGAGAATGAAGAGGAATGGGAGCAGATGTTCATATCACTATGCCGAGTGCTTATCCTCTGTAGCGCTGCATTGTGTAGAGCAGGAGGTAAACCGTTGGATCATCTTGAGATTCGGTCCAGCATAGATCTTGAGATGATCTAACGGTTCACATCCTGCGCTATGCTACAGAGGATATGAAATCCACTATGCTACAGGCTTTGCCCCACAATCCTATGATGAAGTACCATGGGGTCATAGAGTTATTTTTATAAAATTTTGAGTGTCATTTGCATAAATATTTTTTCAAAGGAGGGGTAATTTTATAAATTTTCTTAAAAATTGAGTATATTTATGTAAATTTTTCTATAAAAGAGAATATTTTTGTAAATTTTCTACTATCGCATTATATGGTGTGGGGGCAATGGCGGGGAAATATATTTTTCCATGAATAATATATGATGGTACAATAATAACACAGCAGTGTGTAAATGTTATGGGGTGGCCGGTTTGTTTAACATCTTTCTTTATGTGAGGGATTTTCTTTCTTTCTTTCTTTCTTTCTTTCTATTTTGTATTTTGTATTGTTTTGAAATTTTGCTGTGATGGTGAAGCATGTGCACAAATTAAGTGCATGGCTACTTAAGAATATTTTATTTTGACAGTAGAGTATGCATTGTGTTCACTGTTCAGTGTTCGGCACGTGATGTAGTATATGTTGTAATTGTTGATACGCGTAAAAGTAGAAAGAAATCATGTTGATTAATTGGTAATTTGGGGTTTATTTGTTATCCTAATTAAGATTCTTTTTATTTCTTTCCCAATGTATTTACGTGTTAAAGTTCAATTTAATTCATTAAATAAATTCTCTTTACAAGGAAAAAAAATAAACTAGATTATAAGTTTATAATCAAGTAGTGTACATATTTGATATTCTGAATTCTCTTCTTAAGAAAAAAAGGAAAAGAAAATATGAGCTGTATCTTGGGATGCGATGATGCAGATGGATCCAGAGTGGAAGGAAGCGGCGACCACATGTTGGGTTAATTAAGTTGGCCACTGACATGTAGGGCCCACATGTCAGTGGATGGGGCCATTGCAGATGGTCGGTCATTCCTTTTATTAATATAACTAGAGCTGTAACTCGAGCTTCGCTCCGAAATATGATAACAAAAAAATAATAAAGCTTATAATCTAAAAATATTTATTTTAAAAAAATTAAATATAATTTTAAAATTTTTGATGTGAATAATGATGATGATGTATGATTTATAAATAATAGCATATAAATGTTAGACCTTTTTAAGGATTAAATTTTATCTTAGACATATCATATCATCTTATTAAATGGGGGGAGAGAATAAATATAAACCATTGGATCAAAGTAGATGAAGAGATTTGAACAAAATCAATGGTCAATAATATTGATGATGTGGTATAGTTGAAGTGCTTGAAGAGTTACCTCTCTTTCTAGTTTATAAATTTTCCGCCTAGTAATTCCTCAAGATGCATGAATTCATATATCCTCTGCTGCTATACTGCATTGTGTAGTTCACAACGCCAGGCAGTCGTTGGATTGTCTCAAGTATGTGCTAGCACGGATCTCGAGATGATCCAACGACTGACATCATGAATTGCACAATGCTGTGAGTCAAGGTATTAATGAGTACTCAAAGATGCACAGCTGCACCATACTGAGTCACAGAGATCAGTCTCCTCTTCAGATTAATTAATGAGGTTTATCATTTGTCATTTTTCTTTCTTTCTTTCTTTATGTGTTTCTAATCTCATTGGTGCGTAAATATGAATGAGCAAATTAATTTAACAAAAAGTTGATTACTATCTCTTCTTTTAAAGAAAAGCAGAAGAAATTGGAGCTCTCTAAAGACTGCTACGTCATTTTCACACACCGCTTCATTTTATCTATTGTAAAGCATCCCTTCGTCTGCTTTATTAACAGAAGCATCTCTTTGTCTGCTTTATTAACAGAGGCATCCGTTTGCCTGCTTTATTAACAGACTTATGCGTCTCTTACTCCTTCCTCACCAGTCTTTACACCAGCCTTTCACCAGAAAATCAAGAAAAAACTACTCTTTTGGTGCCCTCTGAACAACTGACCATGTCTCTACCTTCTTAAAATAACAGGTTTGTTTCTGCCTTCTTCTTCTCCGTAATTTCATCTTCAATGCTACAAGTTCTCATTCCTGTCCTACATTCAATATCTTATTGGATGAGAACCATTTTTCTTGTTTTTTTTTTCTTACACATGTTTCCTTTCTCTTCATTCAATTCTCCATTAATGGTTTTTCATTTATTGCAATTTTCAATTCTCCTTTAAATTGCCATTAATTTGTTTCTGATTACACTCCTATTCAGTTTTTTTTTTCCTTTCCATTACCCCATATCAATTATGTTGTTAATTTCTAGGTTTTCTTTCCCTAACAATTATGTACTTACTAATTCATTTCGTCCATTTTGTAAATTGCACACAATTTTGTATCAAATATGATGGAATTACGTTTAATTTTTACCATAAATGATGTTCTTCCTAATAGTTTTCATTACTACATGTACTGACATCTCACATATGTGGATTATTTCATTATTAAGAAATATTAAACTCAAGCTTTTAAAAAACATTTAACGGCTCTTAACGGTGAGGTGACCATTTAACGTTTTGACATTAAAACAGAATTACCGGCCGTTAAATTAAAAAGCGGGTCCTCATTTTTTATATATTTTTTATATTTAAAAAGGCTACACAATACATTCTCATACAATTATACTTAATAATAAGTACAAATAACAATTACAAAACTAATTAAGTACATAAAAAGCTATAAATCTTATGAAACGGAAATTATAACATTAAAAATTATAATGGAAAAACTTAAAGTTTTTAATTGTTAATATGCATAGGATAAACATTATTGGGAACTTTTAGACTGTCAATAATGTGTAAACATATTTTAACAATGTTTAAACGCCTTTAAAACATAGATTTTGATGGTTTTAACTTTGTTAAAACGGTTTTTCCACAAATAACGGTTTTCTTACAAATACTTAACGTAAGAGGGTCCAAAAAATGGTTTAAACGGTTTCAACAAAGTTAAAACTAAGTGTTTTAAAAGCTTGATTAAACTATATAATTTTTATTATCTTTCCGTATGATGCATGATTCTACTATTAAAACTAAAAATTTAAGATTAGTTAATAAAAACATTAAAAAAAGGCCAGATTATTGACTGACAACAACAAAACAACATTTTATTGTACAAAGAGGCATCATCCAAAAATTAAATCTATTGTAGTAAGCAAAATTTCTTTGTATTGAAATTCTTGGACCAAGTTTGGTTCAGTTTTATATTTTATTTACATTTTTTCTATAGTTCTAATTCTTTTAAGTTATATAATTTCCTATTATTTTGAACTTCAAATTAATTATTGGTATCTTCTATTTTAATTTTTTTTTTCCAGGATGAAGAAAAAAAGCAAAAATGAAAATATTATTAAAAAGGACTTTCATTGAAGACCTGGATGAAGATAGCACACACAATTTGATCTGCCGTGCAACAAGAGTATGGGATGGCATCAGCCCTAACACTAATTCATGCATGAGACTAACTGTTATGTTTGATGATGAAAAGGTTATTTCTATAGGTTTAATTTTATCTATATTACTTTTATTGGATTGTTGAAATTCAATTAGTGAAATTGTTACACCTCATATTTTCATACAAAGCTGTTATATTTATGGTCTCAGTAATTACATATATTCATATGTTTTACATGTATTTCAATGAATATCGGTCATACAATAAATGATAATTCTTCAATCTTTATTTGTCTAAATACTTTATCATAATTAAATATGTAGTTCACAGCCGTTCCAATCTTTAAAAAAAAAATAATTAACATTAAATAATTATTACATTCTTGAATCCGGGCATTGCACGGGTTTAATGCTAGTTTTATTCAATTTGGGGTCTGCCTTCTTAATTCCAGTCAAGTCTGTATATAATAATATGGTACAGAAGAATCCTAGTATAAAAGCAAATAATTTCATTTGTCAAACACACATGCGTGCTACATGCATGATGCAAGCAACGTTCCATTGATTGATGTAGCTTCAAATTTTAAAATGAGGAAATTTCAAGAAGGCGCCCAAACAATTTGATTAACTTTTAACATTGTAAAATTCATTGTGGCCCATTTTATAAAGTGCCTTTCAAATACTACAGACGGCCCATTTACATAAATTCGGTTAATCTGTTTGCTATGATTTGGATTAATCTGTGACCATTGGCAATGTATATTTTGGGCCCGTAGTTGGTTCTGCTTCTTAGCATGATTCTCTGCTACAACCTAATTTTGGTTAAATCAAACATGATTAATCTGTATGCTAGCTTTCCAATACAACATCTGAAAAGGCAACAATTACATTATAATTTGTACTTGTACTTAGTACGACCCTGTCTGCTGGCACCAACTGATCTGTTTCATTCTTTTCAAATACTCATCTTCGTATCCGTGATTAAATCAAACATGATGTACTTCTTATCATGTTAGGGATATCTTTTATAATACCTAGCGTCTATAGAAAAACTGTCTATAGCGTCCATAAGTTACATTAAAGATTGTATTTGTTATATTTCGGAATGTATTTATTACATTTCAGAGTGTATATATCTGTTACATTTCGTACACATTTATAGATGTATGAACAGTTTTTCAATAAACACAAAGATTTTTCTCTACCTTTTATTTCTATTGGCGGATGAAACATATACATACAGGCATATATATAGGACCCCGCTTATTTAATAGTATTGATACGATTTTCAATCTCTCAATGCACATTAACAGGTCAGACCTGTTCTCATACTCTCCTAGAATTATGCACAACCAAACCAACATACCAAAAAACTCGACCCATTCAGAAAACAAAATAATGATAGTTAAGATACAGTACCTCTGAGGCTCTGACCCTTCTACCTGCTCTTGTGTTGTGCATCCAGTAGACAGTAGTTCTCAGTGGCTCTTATGGCCGTATGTAGTACAAAATAATTTTCAACAAGAAACAAAATTAAAAGGATTCTCGAATACGAGCAAAAGCTGGAGCAATAAAGAATTATAAACATACACCACACTCATTTGTTTTCCCAGTTCAATTAATATGTTTAACCACCATTACGTGGTCTATCATATGAGGAATTATGACACTAAATTACAACACGACAAAATTATAATACTAAATATTACAAACACCACACAATGCTAATAATAACTCATGAAGTAGCAAGTTTAAGATATATAGTTTGCAATGTAAGCAACTAAATTATTAGTACAGTCAATGAAAGCAAAATGGATTTTTTTTTTTTTCTTTTTAGGTTTTTTGCAGAAACCAAAGAGAAACACTTGCCAAGGCTCAAGATGCCGAGAAGCGCGAGACAAACCGTACATTCTTTCTGAATTTTCAAGGATGACTGAGGCCAAAGACCTACACAAAATTCAAATTTCAAAGACATGGGTAAATTATGAAAAGAGTCCATGAACAATTAACGGCAATAAATGCTTAGAGATATCTAAGAAAAATAATTTGATTTGATTTTTAATATGTTGCTCATAGCTAGAAACATACCTCACAATTGGCCGAAATGATCTCTAGAACGTTTTCTCTAAACCATACATATCCGATAAGAAAGCACGCTGACATGATCTCATCCCTTTCTACTTATTTATTTTTTTATTTTTTTATTTTTTTTCTTTCCAATTTTCTTCTTTCTAACAAAAGAAACAAAAAAAAAAAAAAATGCAGCTAAACATAAAAACACACCATTTTTTTTTTCTTTTTCTAATAAATTAGCAAACCAAAAGCAAAATGGATTTTTTTTTTCTTTTTAGTTTTTTTTTTGCAGAAAACCAAAGAGAAACACTTGCCAAGACTCAAGATGCCAAGAAGCGCAAGACAAACCATTCATTCTTTCTGAATTTATAAGGATGACCGAGGCCAAAGACCTGTACAAGATTTGATTTTCAATAGACATGAGTAAATTATGAAAAGAGTCCATGAACAATTTACGGCAATAAATGCTTAGAGATATCTAAGAAAAATAATTTGATTTGATTTTTAATATGTTGCTCATAGAAACATACCTCATGATTGACCCAATGATCTCCATAACATGTTCTCTAAACCATAAATCATCATAAGCACGACATGATCTCATCCCTTTCTACTTTTTTTTTTTTTTTTAATTTTCTTCATTCTAACAAAAGAAACAAAAAAAAAATGCAGCTAAAAATAAAAAAAACACACTTTTTTTTTCTTTTTCTAATAAAATAGCAAACCAAAAGCAAATAAAAAGTGCCCATAATTTTTCTTTTGTTTTTTTTTTGGCACAAAATACGTAAACCAAAGGAAATTTCTGCTAGAGAAACACAACACTTTTTTTTTTTTTTTAGTTCAAAGAAAAAATAGATGATAGGAAGCTCTAATCATGTATCACCCGTCGTTCATCTGGTTAGAGGAATTCCAATAAAAACCTGCAGGTGGTTAATTAGATGATAAAAAGCTCTAATTAGCATATAAAAAAATGTTGTACAATATAACATAGAGAAATTAATGCACCGAATTTATCATCTTATGTTTAATTTTGGTTTCAGGTTAGTATAAGTGTTCAGTTTCCCTTTTTTTATTTAAAACTAGAGGTCCTGTATTACAAGTGAATCCCTCTTAACATCACGTGCACTGTGGAATTATAACCAACTAAAAGCAATGCCAAAACAAGCCTACAAATAGCAGTATACAACACTACACGTGGCATGTACAGTAGCAAAGTATAATATAAGATAAACAATATTTTGCTATTACGTTATAACATTCAGATGGATTGGTGGATTTGCACGGCATGTTGTAAAAGGCAAAAATTTTTGGTTCGTAGAGATCAAAGTTACCTTCAGAAATATGTTTCTCCGGAATGTGGGAAATCTTTCGGCAATTCGGATGATTGCTATCCCTACAACTCCTTACGAACTCAGCATTGCAGTAGCTGATGGAAATGTGCTGGACTGATGGTGGAAGTTCTGACAGAGAAATTAGATCCTCACAAAACCAGATTTCCAATCTCGTGAGAGATTTAAGGCATGACAAATCAGGCAAGGACTGCATTTTACAATTTACAAATTGAATTTTTTCAAGGGATGAGAGATGAGAAAGCATCTCATATTCCTCTGGAGTAAAATATTCTTGCTCTGCATTTTGAATTACCAGCGAAACCAGTGAAGAAAGCCCATCTCTTGATACAAGTTCAAGCATTGATAATTTGCTAATAGTAAGTATCCCCCTCACCCCTGGCAGCTTATTAGCATCAGAAGAGCATTGGAGCTTGTCACAACCAACAATGGATAAATATTTAAGATTATTCAGCTCATTTAATCCCATCAATGAAACCAGATTCGTGCACGTCATCAGAGATAAGGAAGAGAGGGACTTTGAATTACTCATATCAAGAGATTCTATAGTCAGACAGGGGCACTCTTCAATCTCGAGTTCTTCTAGAGAGCTAAAGGTATTCAAGCCATCAACCAAGGTAAGCATCCAGCACTTTCTGATCCTGAGAACCCGGAGGTTGGTCTGGGAGCTAAGCACCTCTCTGGGTATGCATGTGATAGGAATGATATCATGCAGTTCTAGGTGGGTCAGCGAGGTATGACCTTTCAAAGAACTTGCCAATGCCTGGTCTGAGATAAAGCATGAGGCCATCTGAAGCCATTGAAGTGTACGAGGCAGATATAGTTCTCTATTTACCTCCTTGAGCTGGCACATACGATCTAACTCTTCCAGCCTCTTGATGAGGCACCTCCAGAGATCGTCAGACACATGTTTCTCCAATCCTCTGTAAATTGGGGATGGCTCATCCCCACTTTGAGTTGACATTCTTACCTTTAAATCTTCTTCCGACAGAAAGGCAAGAGAGCTGCATCTATTGAGTGTCAAGTTAACCAGATTTGAGGGAAGAGGTGCCCACGTTTTCAACCTTGGAAGCCAATCAATTGCAAGGGACTGAAGATGAATGAGGTTATTTGTTTCCGGGAGGGCTTCTAAGAACGGGCAGCCATCAAGACATAATTCCTTGAGATGGGTGGCGTTTTTGTTGTATCCTGAAAACCATTTGGGACACCTCTTACCTCTGTAAGACTTAATTCTCAGCTTTTCTAATTGGGGTGGGGGACAAAGTGCATCCAGAATGTCCTCATCATCTTCTATTTCGTTTGGGTTACAACTGTCACTAACCCAACTGTCACTACCCGAAGGGTCAACATGAATAGGTGTTGTCCACCAAAGTTCTAGTGCGCGAAGGCCTTTTTTGTCAAATAATTTCACTCGACAGTCCTCTTGACTATTGTTGACATTTTTGAGATTACATATAAGTAATTCTCCATAAAGGTCCGTGAGATGCTCTAATTGCTCCAACCCACATCCCCGCACATCTCTAACTCTGAATACAGTCAGGTCTTGGAGCAATGTTAGCCTCCCAACATTGGGAATTTGAATATTTGAATATCCTCTTCCATACCCAGCACGTAATAAACGTAACTGATAGAATCCAGTAGATGGTTTTGGGAATTTTGTTACATCGGAGGCCCCATAATTAAGATATCGGAGGTTTTTCAATGTTAATACGTTTTTAGGCCATCCATCAATAGAACAGTTAAAAAGGTCGACCACATACAACTTTTTTGACCTCTTAAAAAGTGCATTCAGGTCCTCTTCCTTCAATGTTCCCCATGGCCCAAAGATTATTGTACGTAGATCTTTTAATTTGCATATTTTCTCAATGTACTCCTCAAACATACGTACTTCAACATACAGATGGCGAGTCTGTGTCGGAATGTCTCTTTTCTCATTGCATTCAATTCTGAAACAATCACCTTTTGAAACTTGCTCAGCTAGACCGTGCAATAAATCATGTACAGAGTAAATTTTTTTACCATTCCAATCATTTCCATCAACTTGAAGGAAAGAGCTGGAAATTAACTCCAATATATACTCATTACCAATATCCCTCACATGTCTATTGCTATCCTCTGTTTCAATAAAACCCTCTCCAATCCATAAGCTAACCAAATGATCTTGACTAAATTTGTGTCCTTTCGGAAACAAGCTGCAAAATGCAAAGCAACGCTGTAAAGGAGGAGGTAGATTCTGATAACTCAAAAACAATGCCCCCATTGTCTCATTTAATAAATTTTGATCAAGCATGGATAACCAAGAGTCTGGGTCCCGTTTTCTACGCAATTGTGCAGCCACTGTTGTTGCAGCTAGCGGTGATCTGTGCAGTTTTGCTGCAATCTGCTCTCCAATTTGTTTTAAAGTTCCTTCTAAATGTTTCTCTGCATCCGTCAAATCACGTAATGCATGAGCCATGAATAACTTTAAGAATTCATCATGTTCAAGTTGACGCAATGGAATTAAGTCCCTGGCACCCAATGCTTTTGCTGCCCCTTCAATCCGAGTTGTTACCAATATTTTGCTGCCTATCTGGGCCTCTAGTAGAAGGGCAAATAACTACTGAAATTGTTGTTCACTAACACCTTCATCACACCAGGCATCATCCAAAACCAATAAAAACCTTTGACCCATTAATTTTTTCTTGAGTTGAGAGTGTAGCCCTTCAATGCTATCATATTCAGGACGTTCATCTAAGGACTCCAAAATCCTTTTATATATGGTTTTGACACTAAAATTTTGAGAAACATGTGCCCACATAACGAGGTCAAAGTAGTTGGAATTTTTTCTCTCATATTCACAAACATACTATGCCAAGGTTGTCTTTCCTGACCCACCCATTCCCCAAATTCCAATGACAGAATAGCATTTAGCGTTATATTCATAGGATCTGGGTGTTTCTATCCGTAATAAGTTTTTGATTTGTTCACGGTCCTTATCACGACCAATAACCTCTACATTACTGAAGCTAGAAATGGTTTCAATATTACTCTGTTCTCTAGGTTTTTCATTGGGTCTTGGATTTGAATTATTTCCACTTGTGGTTGATAGTTTCAACAGATCAATTAATTTACTGTCTTTCTTATCTACAATTTTTTCCATCTTTTCCAAGCTCTTAAGAAGATCTTTTTTCCTACTGTTCAATACAACATTGTTTAACTTGGAATTATACCAATAATTAAATTTAGAAGCAGGCGGAAATGAAGTGTTTGCCTTTTTCTCGAGTTGCGTATACTCGACCAAACCATGCAAATGTTCAACCTCATAGTAAGCCGATTTGAGGTTCTGAAGCCAAGCCTCCAGTTCACGCCGGTGGGGGCAGATCCGTGCGGCATCTGTGAGGATGAGGAGTTGTGGAAGGAGCGTGTCCTGAAGGTCTCTCAATTTATCATCAAGAGATTTTCTTTGATCGTGGTCTTTGCCAAGTGCATCGAAGCATTTGTTCACAAGTCGGCTGAGGATAGGTGAGATCAGCCAACTGGCAGCGGTCACGCCCCAGCCGATCCCAGCTGCAAGTGTCACTGGATCAGCCATGGATCTGCTGGATCCTGCAGCGCTCACAGCTAGCTAGTTATTAACCTTAAATCTTCATCTTAATAAAGAGAGACCACAAAAGAGAGAAAAACATTACCTTAATTTGATTCCTCTGCAAAATTTCCAAGAAAGAGCGCGAGGGTACGTAAGATACAAAGATCGATGTTATCAGTTGCATAAGAAAAAAAGAACACAGAGAAAGAGATTATCTTCTATACGCATGAACATTGGAATAATTGGAGTAGCTAGATGTTTACTGAGATAGATGCCTGCCAAACTCTGCTGTCCGTCCAATTTGTTAGCTTCATCCATCTCAATATGCAACTTGGTACTGTCCGATGACTTCACAAGTCAAGACTACTTATTGTGACAATAACTCCAACGACTAGGAGAGCCAGTATACATTAATTTCCAAACTTGTAACATTTACAGTAACTAGTAACTAGTGTAAATTAACATTGAGTTGACCTGACCTCCTCCTCGTCAAGCCGCCTGTACTAATTACTACATGGTCTCTCTTAATCAGCGTCAATCCTCTTCTCTATGTGGTGCCAGCCATATCTGACTAATATTAATTAACTTAATCTAATTATATCCAAAAAATTTTATTAATCTTGACAGTGCCAAAATGAAAAGCATAATCTAGTTAATTAACATTAACAAATTATGGCAATGATTCAGATTTTTTTTTATTTTCTATTTTTGTTTTGCTTCTTAAAACTGTGACAATCATTCATATTCTTGTTGATATGTAGGTGATTGCTATCAACCTTTCGAAAAATGATTGTGGTTCAGATTGAGTCAATAGTCAAGGATAGTAATAAATATCTGAATAATAAATGCTACCCATGCATGAACATGATAAGTCGACAACAGTATATAGCCCATATTATGATTTGTCCAAAAGTAAGGCCTTAAAAACGGGCTAGCCTACAAAAATGGGTTCTGTTATATTGATGGGCTGTATCAGTCCCAGGTTTTTGGCCCAAAATTACATTTGTTTTAATCAAAGTAAATTGAGAGACATTAGTCAATCACTGGCATCACTGCACAGTGCGCACAAAGTTTGCTCAAATCACAATCAACGAGGCCCTCAAACTGGAGAATAAGATTTGCTCACAATTGCTCTGAAGGCTGAAGTTTGAAGTCTGAACAAAGCATTCATTGCGCACAAAGTTGATACCTCTCCATTCTTTTCCATTCCAACTCACTCACTCCCCAGTCCCCACTCCACTTCACACTCCCTCACTCACTCTCTTCTCTTCTTCTCTTCTCACAATCAAAATCAATCATATATACCATCACAATATTCATCCATCCATCTACGATAACTAACTAAATGCCGAATTCCAGGGGTTTCAGAGGAGGTCTCAAGGGATACTGGAGGAGACGCGCATCCCACTACTCCCACCTCCGTCATACGCCACCTCCGACCATCCTCCTCGGATCCGCACCTGAACCCGACTCCGACTGCACTGCCGCATGTTCCATCTCCACGTCGCGCCGTGGCCGTTTCTGGCGGATCCCCCGTCGGATCCGGTTCCTGACACGGATCGGGTCCCCCAGACGCTGGATCGCCCGTCTACGCGACGCGTACGTGCGCGCGATGCTGCACGTGGCCGGCGTGGTGTGCCCGGGGTTAGGGTATGGGGCGTTTGGGATGAGGGCGGTGAAGGAGTACGATGAGAAGATGCTGGTGGAGATCTACAAGCAGCTGCTTTCTTCTCAAGGGGCCGCTGTTGTTGGTAAGGCTGATGAAGCTAATGTTTCTGGCCGTCCGATAGCGATCAAAGGGTAGGTAGGTAGGCAAGATCTGATCTTTGTTGCTTGTATGATGTTTAGTATATATTTTGGTTCAAAATTGCAATTATAATCTAGTACTCGTCAAGTTATTGAAATTGATGAATTTGGACAGAATTGAGTATACCTATCATCGATAGAAAAACCGTCCATAGTGTCTATAGGTTACATTTCGGGATGTATCTGTTACATTCTGTACACGTTTATGAATGTATGGATGTTTTTTCAACGGATGCAAGATGTTTCTCGACAGAATTCGTTGTTCTGTCTGTTTATTGGAGTAAATGTATATTCTGTAATAAGTTGTGAAGATGGTGGAGAGAAAACGATTGTGTAGGATGCTGTACATAAGTTTTATTTAAGGTATGAAATTGCATAATAACAATTGCTTATTGTATATCATTGTCGAATACATTTGATTGGAGGAATGTGTAGGATGGATACTGTGAGAATGTGACAATTGGAAATTGAAGCGGAATGTAATTTTGGTGGGAGACTGGGAGTCACCATCAATGTGACTAAAGGTGAGATAACCTACAGAAACGAACTGCTTGACTGCAATTATTGAACCTCAAAGGAGAAGAAGGACAAAAATGTGGTTGAAGTGCTTTTGACTTTGTTATACATAGCATTAATTTTGTCCGCTGGATACTGATGTGGTTGGTAATACAATTAAGGCTTAATTTTTTGTCTGCTGGATACATAGCATTAATTTGGATGTGGTTGGTAATACAATTAAGGCTTAATTTTTTGTATACCGTTCAATTCTTCATCAATTTCTTATTTACCCTTCAAAACTTCAATATATCTTATTTGCCTTTCAAGTCTTCCAACTCTTTCTTATTTACCCATCTTAATTCAAAAACTTAAAATTTTAAATACTTATTTGATCAAAAAAAGGAAATGCCTAATACACCCTCCCTCGTCATTCCTATTTGGTTTTTCTCCGCTTCTATCCAACCTGCATTCTCTTATCACTTTCTCCCATCGGTGTACATACTTCTCAAATACTGTTTAGATCGAAGCACACAATTTTAAACACATAGATTGTTTAAATGAAAAACAAATTAAGCACACAAACATTTGGTAGAAATTTTCCAATCTATTTTGTTTACATGCGTGTAATTAACCTGTATAAAAGTCGGTTTTCTCACTTTCTGTCTGTATAAAAGTAGAAGCGTTAGTTACTGATTTTTGTCAATTTCCTCACACCTTAGTACAATCAAGTACTTCATATGCAGAGGTAGCAAAATCTAACCCGACCCGGCCCGTGTTTCAGAGAAAGTCAGACTGACCCGAACATGACCGACCCCACCGAACTCGACGTACCCGACCCGACCCGTGTTTCAGGGAAAGCCAAACTGACCCGAACCCAACCCGACCTGAAACTCGAGATGACCCGAGAATAGAGGTGCAAAATATGACCAGACCTGAAAAACCCGTCCAACCCGACCCGAAAAAATGTCGGCAGCTGTCAACCCAATACCCGACCCGACCCGAACCGAACAGACATTTTCCATTCAGTCAAACTGACCAGACCAAACCCGACAATCTTCCACCTCTATTCATATGTATGTTTCCTTGTGAATAGTTGGTGGTTGATTTTGTTTGTTTCCAATTTTTTATGAAAATGTTGCAAAAAATAATGCATAGTGCTTATTAATAATCTAAGCGGAGGTGCATAACTGGAACCCACATCGACCAAATAAAAAAAAAGACAAAATACTGGCATTTAACAAATGCAACAGAAACTAAATAAAATTAAATGAAAAACAAACACTGCTGTATTAGAGCAACAAGAAATTAAATGGAAGGAGAGATCGCAAGGAAATTAGGATGGTAGCTCGGTGAAAGAGATGGGGGCATTTCCGTCTTTCATTATAGTTATTGACAATAAAATGTTAATTTAACTAATGTAGTAGTTGAATAATTATTTGAAGGGTAAATAAAAAAAGATTTAAAAGAGTTAAAGGATAAATAGAATATATTGAAAAGTTGAAGGGTAAATAAGAAAATGAAGAAGAGTTGAAGAGTATACGAGAAATTAAGCCTACAATTAATTGCTAATCCATGAGATTATCTGTTTATTCTGGTCTTTATTTGTTCATCCAGCTTTCTTATTCTTTTTCCCTCTGTTATGATATAGGTCTTGTTTTTCATGTGTTTTGTCTTAATAATTATTAGCTCCTGAGACCAAAGGTTTAAATAGCGGATAGCGGACTCATCGCGGTAGGATATATTTGATAGCTGATATCGGCGCTATCGCGGATGCTATCGATTCCTGTTATGTAGAATATTTTAACTATTTTATTAGTTCATGAGCTAAATTATTTAATAAAAATGATGAATAATTAGAATAATTTATTAAGTTTTCTAACCAAATTGTCTAAAAATTATATAATTATTGTATTTCTCTTGAAACAAAAACATTCTTATTCAGATATATTGACATAATACAACATGTTGGTCAGTTTTTTATTGCACAAGTATAATTTGTTTGTATCAAAAGGATTTCAAATTGAATAATTGAGTAATTACTTTTCCTAAATATTAAAAAATTTAATGGATTATTGAAGTTATCAAAAATAAATTATCTACCTATCATTTTTCAAGAAAAAAGTTAGAATCTAAAAATTATGCTAGAAAAATTGTAAGCAAATCATGATAAAACATTATGTAAAAAAAAAAAATTTATTGGTTATATAACATTTTTAATGGATTTCAAGTATATGACTTTCATTTTCACTAATCAATCCCACTATTTTTCTTATGTGGATACTAAGTTTATATAACATTGATTGTTGTTTATAAATCCAATTAATTATGTGTTAAATGATTGTAAAACATAAATTAATAACGAATATTAGGTGTTAGATATCATAAAATAATTGAAAATTCATATGATTCGAACCATATTTTATATGTTACTATATAAAGTATCACAAAGTTGGAAAAAGCCGATAGCGTCATAGCGTTTTGATTCCAAAACGCTATATCGACCACTATAACGGCCGATAGCGGCGCTATTTAAACCTTTGCTTGAGACTGATCTTGTCCTCTTGGGGTAAGTGTCAAACTAATCAATGGATTTTCATCCAATGATACATTAAGGGCCCGTTTGTTTCAACGAAGCTAGTAATACATGTACTTTCAACTGCAAAGTAATTTCTAATGCCCTAGATAGAGACATCATTCTTACTATACCACTGTTTGTGTACCATTGTAACATTAAAAAATATAAAATATTTCCTCCAAAAATCTAAAAAGATTCGTAAGCAATACATATATTTAACCATTTAGGTCTCATATATTTAACCATTTAGGTCTCAATGTTAGTCTGTAATTTGTCTTGCACTGAAATTGAAGGAAGGACGAGCTGCTGCATCTTGAAGTGTTTTGGAAGAGCAACTACAAAAAATAAACTTACTCTTTTTTCCTTTTCATTAATATAATTTACATAGTACGCCTACTACCTCAAAAAAACTACAAAAAATAAAGCAACTAAGGACAAACAAACATATGTTTCTACAAATACAGTAAGTGGACCTGCTTTCCAGGCTCATCTTCACCGAAACAAACGCACCCGATTTACAATTTGACGAGTTGATCTCAAATTTACTGTTATTACAATTGTTGCTTGTAATAAATTCAAAATTATGGATGAATTTTGTCCACAGTAGGGATCAAGGGTACAAAAAAGGAAAAAAAAAATAGAATCGTTACAAATTACAACTGATACAAAAGGTTACTCCTAAATTAATTTTCTCAAACAGAGAAGAAGACATTCTTATTTTGCTCTTTCCATTAGAGACACTCATCTGGTGATGATCTTCAAGATAATTGATTAGGTTTGCTTTCATGTGGCTAACCTGGTAATTTTGAACTAATTGAGTCGAACCATCCCCTCCATCTTGGTCTCTTCATTTGGTAATGCACTTCCATTTCATGGAAAATATGCTTGAGGTAATGATCACTGTTGATGTCAAAATTGACACCTTCAGCTAGCATCTTAAAAATATTAGACATCTCGGCATCACTGTCTAGCTGATGTGCAATTATGCCTCGCTTTGTGAGCAAACTCACGTCTTCTGGTGTACTGATGAATTCAGATAAGAACATCACATATGTGGTGATGTAGTTTCCAAATTGAGGACATGTTTCTTCAAATGACAGCAAGTTCCGAAACAAACAATGGGTGTTTGGATCAACTGTTAAACAAGGAACTTCCAGAACATTTTTGGAAAATCTAATGTCAAGTAAAGATTGTGGGTTATTAGCGGAAAATTCTTGTTTCTTCAACTCAATCCCTGCTTTGTGGTATTCTGATGCCTGATGCCATCCAAGTAATTCTTTTCCTCTATCTACAATCTGTGCCTCGTTTTCATAACAATCAGTTGAATCGAGGTTACTCAAAACAGTAAGTTCGCTCGTAATCTCAACATGATTTGGTTTGAAATATTGATGGCACAAATGAAGAAAATGGTGAACTTCCTTCAGCTGATCAAATTCAAGAACTGCCTTTGGATATGGAAGGAGTAGATCTTCCATGAACCTTGAAACATTGTCCAATAAAACTGTTATTGGGATACCTCCATTGGTGATAAGCTCATACATCTTCACTATAGCAAACAAAGGAATTTGGTTTTCTAGGAGTAAGAGATCATGAGCAAAAAAACAAGTATACCACTGTCTCAAAGAGTTTGTGTTATCTGTTGCATTATCATAGTCTATAATGCCCATGCTAATTTGTTGGCTCGCATCATTGTTGCAGCAAATAGCAGGTGCATGAATATTTTGTTCCAGCCCGATATATCTCGCATCCATATTCAAGAAATTAAAATTTGGAGTCAATTGTGCAGGTTCCTCAACGCCATGAAGAATGCAAATCATTAAACATGCATCTAACAACATCATTTTTAGAAATTCATCGTTGTCAGTATTAATCTCATTAGCATAACAACTCCTCATTTGTTGTTCCAGCCCTGCTATAGCCTCCATGTAATCTCTCATCTTCTTCTCAGGATTCAATTTAAGAATATAGCCAAAACACTCCCATTTTACCTTTTCCATTTCCAATGTAGCATCGGTTTTATGGTGATATGGTCCAATGGAGACTACACAGGGCTGGTAGATGTCAAGATTTGCATCACAAGGCGCACGTCTTATTCTCCGGAGCAAAGGAAATTGATTCTTCTTTGTATTGCTCCTACTTTTCATAAAATTGACCAAATCATTTACTTCAATTACATGAGCACCCTCCATCATTCTTCCAATCCTTTTACCCAATCTGTAATTTAGAAAATTTAATTATTATTGATTTCTGATCTTGTTAGGAAAGACACTATCGTAGGACTAAATTAATATAGAATTTCATCAAATTTTGTTTTGTTAACGAGCAAAAACATACGAAGAAAGTAAAACTAAGAAATACCACAAAACAAAGAATGCAATAGGGCTCGCTCAGAAGATTTTCAAACATGCAAATAATTAGATGAACATATAAACATGTAGATTGAACCACAATGGAAAGGATCACAGAAAAAAAAAATGTAACATCAACAAGACACAGAATGATTTATAAACTACTGAAAGAAACTTTTTTTTTTTCTTACTCAAATGACGGATAGAATAGGGATCGAACCGGTGAGGAGCGGAGGTAGCTGGATTAACCGATTGATAGCAACAAACGCAATTACTCTGTATTTACGACATTGATTTTTTTTTTAATATTGTTTTGCATGATCTGCATTGTTCATCTTTCTTAAATTACATGTGTTTTGCATGATCTGCATTATTTTTTTTTTTTTCTACATCCCTTCTTCCTATATATAGTTCTTCTCGTATGTTGAGAAATATGATAACTAATTCTAATTCTTCCTCCATTGTTCTTCTCATATGTTGAGAATAAGAGAACAATTAATTCCATTAGAGAGTACGAGGATCGCGTGTTCATCTATCGTGAACACCAATCGCGAGTTGTTTGTAGATTCAAGGTGAACTAAGGGCTCTTCCGCACCGCTGTCTCGCCTTGAAGTCGATCGATTCAGAAGGAGAAGAGGAAGAACGAGCAACGAAGAATAGCCAATCGCCTTATCAATTCCGTGCAAATCAAGGTACAATTCTTATGTCGTCTTTGTGAATTAATTAGAGTTTAATTAATTGAGAAGATGATTGGATTGCATGTTTTCTCCCATGCAATCATGATAGAATTGTTTTGTGTAATATGTTAGAATTACATGTGTTCTCAGATGTTTGATTGTTGCATTAACGAAGATCTTTTAGTATAGTTATGAACTTGGGGTTAAAAATTTTAAAAATTCGACCCTAGGTTCTACATGAAATCCCAACAAAAAGCAACTGATTTGGGCCCACATTATTGGGTACAAGAAATTATAATGTATAGTATCTTTCAAAGCAGTGGCCTCACAAGTCACAACACAGTAATTTGCCCCAGTCCAAGCTAACACTTCTTTTTTTCTTCCCCCAACCTTCCTTAAGAGAGCAGCCAACATATTAATGCGACCTCTTATTGGATTTATAGGAACACACAAACTTATAAACTAACAATTCGGATTGAATTGTACAGATTAATATTGTTTTCTAAATAGTCGGTGCCTTGGATGGTGTTGGTTTGAGCGGAGGCGGCCAAAATATAGGCCGTCTCGCAGCTATGTATGGCTTCTCTTCCTTGTCAATATCTCCTTTCACTCCTAAAACATAGAATTACAACTTGAAATGAGTAAAATGGACAAGAAAATTGAATTTAAGAATGACCCAAATGAAAGAAATGTTTGACAAGTGGTGGCTTGGCTTACCATTGCTCATGTGACTAGTTTCTTCAGTTGTCATGGCTGTTCTTGTTGGAGCGATGAGCATTCCACAAACAATGAAGAGAATGACTAACCTCCATATCAGTACCTTCTGAGGCATTGTTGCTAAGATTTGGTTTCTTTAAGTTCTTTTTTATGGCTCACAACAGTTCATTCATCTTCTCATCTTCTTTCCTTTTTATATTGCCTTTTTACATATCCATTTAGGCCTAGAAGTAAATAGCACTTTCAATTTAAGACCAGAAACATGAATATCTTATAGGTGACTACTCAGGGATTTTTTTATTAATAAAACAATAAAAAATCAAAATTACAAAAGTTGAAAATAGTTTTGAAAAATTGCAGAAATAGAAAGTCGCGGCCTAGTCCCAGACTAAGCCGCGACCTCAAGTAGCGGCTTAGTATTCCTGTTTCACATACGCTGAAGCGCTACCTAGCGCTGAATCTCTGGTAGCGCTGAAGGATTGGTGGAGCTACCAGGCAGCTCTGGTTTCACTTCGCTATATATTGAGGTAGAAGCTCTGCTGCTTTGTTATATTGAGGTAGAAGCTCCCCTTTGGTACTCGCTGGCACCGCTATGGCCTGCTGTTGCTGCTTTGTTATATTCCGCTAATCTGCCATGTTCGCCGAAGGTTAGATATTGTCAAGTAATACATTATCTTATTATAAAAAATATTACCATGTTAAGGATTTATATTACCCTTAAAATTGTTCTACATTTTAATTTGGTTGCTAATATAATAGTTTAACCGGATTGCTAATAAAAAATATAACCCTGTTAATTAATTTATGTAGGATACTATTGGTACCATATTAATTAAAGATTCCGTTGACCTATTTTAGACACCATCCACCAATTGTACAGTATATGAAACAGTTGTTTAAATCCAAAAAAAAATTAGGACTTATATATTTAATTTCTGAATATATTATGAAACACTGTTCAGACTTATTTTAAACACCATCCACTAATTTAAGATTCCACTTATAAATTATTCTGGGAAAAATTTAAATCAATTTATTATTATTCTTAGAGATTTGTGAGATATTAAAACAGTTTTTTAAATGTACTGTACATATGTAGGTCTAGTTCAATGACTTCCGTGTCATTCGGTGTTCATGTCGGTGGTTGCATATTTGTTGGCCCGATGGGTGTATGTTATAACCAACCACCAAGATTTGTGTTTTCATCGGATGCCAATGTGTCATTCGAGAATTTAAAACGAATGATATACCGGCATTTGGGATTGATGGAAAACGAATTCGCACTAAATATTCAGGGCAAAATGAATACAGCGGACCGTGGCAGTTTCTTCTTCAGCCCAGTTCAGATTTATGATGATCGTAGATTGCAAGCTGCAATTGCACAGACCATAAGGTGTCTGTTTTTGTCGATGGTTGAGTTATTCGTGGAAATTGTCCCACACCACTCCGGTGATGCATATGTGCCGGCGGGTGACAATTTACCGAGTAGCAGTTCCCAAACATATTGGAACACCTCAGAGTACCGGCCGCCGTATCAACCGCAGTCCCCCCGCAGTACCAGCCGCAGTACCAACCGCAGTTCCCCCTGCAATACCCCCCGCATTACCAGCCGCAGTACCAACCGCAGTCCCCCCCGCAATACCCCCGCATTACCAGCCACAGTCCCCCCCGCAGTCCCCCCCCGCAGTACCAGCCGCAATTTCCGCCTCAGTCGCCCACTCCGTACCAACCGCAGTCCCCCCCGCGGTACCAGCCGCAATTTCAGCCTGAGTCGCCCACTCCGTACCAACCGCAGTCCCCCCCGCGGTACCAACCACAATACTCTTCCCCGTCGTGTCTACAGGAAGGTGAGGATAATGATACCGAGGCCGAAGAAGCAACGACAGTAGACAACGATATCGAAGTTAACGATATCGAAGATGAAGATGAAGATGAGGAAGATGATGATAGCGAAGATGACGACGAAGAGGCAATGGCAGCAGAAGAGGATGACAGCGATAGCGATAGTAGCGGTAGTAGTGATAGTAGCGATGCCAATGAGAACAGTGGTTACAAACTAGCTTCCGAAACCACTTATGACAAACATTTTTGGAAGCCACACGTTTTTGCTGATCGGGGACCCGAGCACCCAGTGCGCACATTTAACCAATGTCCGACTGCAATAGAAGCCGACTCGTGGACGGTTGGTGGTAAGAAAGTTTTCCATCATCCCTTAGCGGTAGGTCGTACCTTCGCTTCAAAATATGAATTAAAAAAGGCAGTTGGAAAGTGGCACCTCGAAAAGAACCGACAAATTGAGGTTGTGAGCAGCAATAAAGTACAATACGTTGCAAGATGTGAGTAGTACGTGACCTGTAAATGGCGATTGTATGCCGCAAGTAAGGATGGGTCATCATTTACTATCAAAACAAACCCATTGGACCACTCATGTACGGTTGAAATAGCAAGGCGTGATCATAAACAGTTAACTGCGTCACTTATCGCAGACGAGATTGGCCAAGCGGTAAAAGACAATCCAGCTGTTTCCATGAAGGACCTGCGCAACGTGGTTCGTAAGGTCTTTCATCAGGAACCGTCATATAGTAAATTGTGGCGTGCTAAAGAGAAGGCCATCGCTGCAGAGTGGGGACAAGTTGGTCTGGGTCTTATTCCATTCTTCCCCGATTACTGGAAGCGTATCGTCAAAAAAATCCGGGGACAAAGATAAAAATCGAAGGAGAGCCTGGAGATCGCGACGGTATTAAAGTATTCAAAAGAGCTGCATGGTCGTTTGGTCCTTGCCGAAGAGCATTGAGGTACCTCCGGCTGGTGTTTGGCATCGACGCCACCTTTCTTAGCGGTCGGTACGAAGGTAGACTCCTTGTTGCCACGGCATACGATGCAGACAACCAGTTGTTTCCTTTTGCTTATGGCTTGGTGGATAAGGAGGACGGTGATGCATGGAACTGGTGGATGAAGTGGGTGCGGAAAGAAGTAATACCACCCGGAGCGGAAACATACACCGTCATTTCTGACCGACATCCTGCCATCCGAAATGTTTTTTTGCGCGTTGATTCAGGATGGTCTGAGGCGAAAGGGGAGTGCAAACATCGTTTTTGTGGTCGCCATATTAAAGAAAACATACACAAGACATTCAATAATGCGGGTGTGCTTACACTCTTCGACGCAGCCACATATGCCAGTAAGATGAGAAAATACGACGATCCAATAAAAAATTTAAAGGAGTTGCATAGCGAAGCATGGGACTACATAATGAATATAGGAAAAACCGGTAACAGAGAATGGAGGGCAGAGCAACCCCCACGAACGGATCTATGGGCTCTTAGTCACGACGGTGGCAAGCACAGGTGGGGAATCATGACAACTAACGGCGTAGAGTCTCTAAACATGGTGTACAAGGACGCACGTGCCTTGCCTGTTACTGCTCTGGTGGAGGTAACCTTTTACAAATCAATGCAGTGGTTTGCCGATCGAAGAGAACTTGCTCGACAAAATATGAATTTGAGCAAACCTTGGGCACCGAAAGTGCACGCCAAAATTGAAAATCGAACAATGAAGTCTCATGCAATGGAGATAAGAACAAAGAGCTGGTCCAGGTATATGTATGAGGTGAGGGCAAAGGAGGGTAAGAAAGGAAATCAAAAATGGTACGCCTATCAGATCCAGCTCTTGCCGCCTAATGGTTCGACATGTCAATGCCAGAAACCAAATCTTACAGGGATTCCTTGTGGGCACGTGATTGCAGTTTTGAGAGAACGGAATCTCGACATAAAGGATTATGTCTCTCCATATTACAGTGCGGAATATCTTTTCAGAACATGGCAGCCTTTGTTCGAACCAGCTGGAACAATTGAGGCGTGGCCATTATACAACGGTGTGCAATTTGTCCCAGACCCGAGCAAGGTGAAGCGAGGTAGGAGAAAACATCACCGAATTCCAATGACTATGGATGAAATGCAGAAGCACGTAAACAAGCGAAAGAACAAGTGTTCCAGATGTGGCGCCCTAGGTCATAATAAAAGGAAATGTCGGGCACCTTCTGCCTATGAGACCGACCAATCCGCACCACGTTCAAGGCCTGCAAATGCCCATATATTGAACGAATTTCTTCCAGGTAATTATTTTTCCTTTCATTCCTGCAGTCACAACAACTATCTAAATTTAGTACTAATCAGTACCGCTACAATTTCATATCAATCAGGGCGGGAGAGCGGACGTCGCTCGACTAGTGGCGTTAGAAGACCTTCGACAACAGATAGTATGGAACCAGAATCAAGTCGCAGGCAGAGCGGACGTCACTCGGTGAGTGGCGTTCCGAGACCACCGACAAGAGATAGTGTGGAACCTGAACCAAGCCGTAGGCAGAGCGGACGTCACTCGGTGAGTGGCGTTCCGAGACCAACAGACTTACCTACACAGGACAATCAACAACAAGAACCCAGTCAGGGTACGTAGTATAATTTGTAAACCGTTCTTACATATATCCATATTTATTATCTTATCGCATTTTATTTATTTTTGTAGGGAGTACACGTCAAGGAAAGACAAAGGTCAGCAAAAAGACACTTGCAGGGGTGAAGAGGTGGTTTAGCCGGCTTGTGTAGCATTTATCTGACAATCCGAAAATGTATCATGCGTAATGTATTATTGAACTATTGTATGAGAAATTAAGTGTGAGTGTACTTTTTGGAAAATGTATGTGAGATGTTACTTATGATTATACGTATTATCGATATTGTATTAGATATTAAGTGTGATTGTATTTTCTATGAGATATATGAGACAATTTATGATAATAATAATAATAACAGTAATAATAAAACCAAAAAAAAAACCGAGGCTAAGCCGCTAGCTGAGGTCGCGGCTTAGTCTCAGACTAAGCCGCGACCAAGCCGCGACCTGAGGTAGCGGCTTAGTCTGGGTATTTTTTTTAAGGCTGCTGCTGCATCATACGACGATCCAATGGTACCAAAGGTACCAGCACATATATGACCAAACATAACACATTCCTATCCCGAAAATAAGCAAGCCAAGCAAGCAAACCATACAAATGGAAGAAAAATAAAATGTCCACTAAATTAGCAAAGTCCACTAAATAAGTTCGCACGAGCGAGATCAATTTAGAACAAGTTTACAACAGTTAAACAAAGTCAAGAATATACAAAGTCTCTGTATCTCTTTGGTGGCTCCCCACGGTTCGGTCAAGTACGTCTTTCCTGTATTCTACCTGTTAAAGAGCAAAGAATTCATTTTAAATTCGATTGGCACGCAATTTATATGCAAAAACGGAAAATCAACGAAATTAAAGAGTAAATAATTTATATGTACGAAATCCAATTGGTACAACAGCTACACATACGCTGGGTGGTCGATCCAACCACATAAGGGCGACGATGTGTTTGAGCCGCCTGGGTGACTGGCATCGGTGTCGACTCCGCACCCGGACCGAAAACGACATCGGCAGATGCCGAAGTACCGGCATCGTCACTCGGTCCGACATCAACGGGCGTGTCGTCACCACGTCCTCCGGAACATGGAAGGTAATCCGCGTAAAAGTTTTCCATGTCCTCCATTGTTGGCGGGTCCGGCATCGGGTCCGACGACTGGTCATCTTCTCCGCTTGACTGCCGACTGTCAATGTCCGTAGGGAGTCCACGTGCCTGTAGTAACTCGTCCAAGCGATACCCCTGCCCAACGTCATCTAGACTTCCGCGACACGTACTTAACATGAACTTTCCCACCTTCTTGGATGTCTTGGAGACCATCAATCTCAGTCCGTACGCTGCTTGCCTAAGCATGCGCTGAACCTGCATAACAACTGGATAAGCGATATTCTTAATTTGAACACCAAAAAAAAAAAGTCAACAGAGAATTCGTACCAAGCGCGGGGTAACATCATGTCTAGGCGGGACAGGCATCGAACTCACTGGCTGGGAAGGCAACGGCAGCGGCTCGGAAAATCTCGCTAGGATCCTCTCTCGCGTGTGCACGGTGATACACCCATTTCGTGAAAACCATATCATGTAGTCACGGTAATCGCTCGGATCGTACACCTCAGAGTGGTCAACAACATATCGGTCGATCTCGTCCCATTCTTTGATGTAAGTGTCGTGAACATCCTCCCATCTTGGCGGGCGCAGATGATCTTGCGGGCCGTGATCAAGAACATGGAGCCTGCAAGTTTTTTCCCACGGCTCTGGAGCCGGCGGGGGTGATGGCTGTTTTGCACCTAGCTATCGCATGACCCGATCCGGGTAATGGCACTCGACCATCCAAAAATGGACCAAGTGGATCCTAGCCCACCACGCGTCGAACTCCTCGAGCACTCGCGCAGGCAATAACTCGACACCATCCTCGTCCAGCAACTCTGTATAAGGCTCCCAGTTGACATCACCTTCCCGCAATTCTTCTATGGCTTTTACATAGAAACTGACTTTGCCGTGCGGGTTGTCGTTGAACGTTCTGCTGCCGCACCATACGATCTCGTACGCGTGCCGTCTCTCCGGATCCGGACCCCCGAGAAAATAATCGGACACGACCTCCGGTCTACCCATATAAAAATGAGTCCACGCCCACTTCTGGAGAAAACCTAGCAGTCCGGCGATGGACGTCGCATTTGCCCACGAAGCCCGGCAGAGGTTCCGATACAGGCATGCCAGGACAGCCGCTCCCCAATTGTACACGACCGGCTGGTCCAAATTTTGGAGGAACTGGCAATACATCGACGGCATGCAGTCACCTGAGTCGTCGGGTAGGAGAACGGTTCCAATCAACTCCATGATGTACCCCGCCAGGTTCTGATGCAACAGATCCTCGTTCTCTGGAAGTTCGGCAAATCTCTCGGCCACCAACGCAACCTAAAATCATTTTAATGAACCCATATAAACAACACGACACCAAAACATATGAACGTGTACAATTGGAAATTAATTAGTGAAACTACCTGAGATGGTACTTGGACACTCTATAATAAGACGAACCGTCCTTCCTCGTGACCTTCTTGCGCTTGAATGCATCGTCCCCAACCCCCGGGGCGAACACACTCTCGAGAGAGTGTGTCCAGTTTATGTCCGTCACTCCGGTCACGGGCTCACCTTTAATCGGCAATCCCCACAGAATAGCTACATCCTGCAATGTATTCATAATATTTAATCGACATAATGAAAATGGTGTTGCACATCCATTAACAAAGAAATAGGGCTACACAAGTTGGTATGTCGTTTATACCTGTAACGTGATAGTGATTTCGCTCGTTGGCATATGAAATGAATGCGTCTCAGGATGCCACCTCTGCACAAGGGTTGTGATTAATGCCCAATCGAGGTCGAACGTTTCCATCTGGTCGACCTGATACAACCCCATCTGAACCAGCTTGTCATCAAAGTAGTCGTGGTGCGGGATTCTTCGTCGGGACTGCCTCATGGAGAGGGGTTTAATATCCTACAACGCATGCAATATATGGGGAGTGTCAGGTTATTACTTGTCAAAATTTAACATTTCATAAGAAATAAAGGGACCTCATTGGCGATGTCACGCATGCGGTGACATTCCTCGGGTACCTGCAACAATGTACCTGTTGTTGGCGCATTTGACGGTCCAGCACCATCGTGGCCTCTGCCAGTCGACATCTGTTGCCATTATTTGATTAGTAACTTCAAATTTAGTCGCAAAAATCCAAAAAGATATCAAACTTAAAAAAAAAACACCATTTTGCACATGGTGCACACAAAAATGGAAAACAGCAACTCTGGTGGTCAAAAAATTCTCAAACTTTCAAGACATGCGAATAACACCTAAATGAAGGTCCTGACCAAATTTTACATTTTTCTGAATTTTCTGTGAATTAATACAATTTTTCAAATGACAACCAGAAAACCAAACCGTCAAGTTTTGCTTCTTTTTCAAATGAAAAAACTGCTCTATTCCGTAAATTGGACCGCCCCATTTTTTTATATTCTTGTAATAAACATCAAATTTTGCTTCTACAAAAATTTGCACTGAAAAATTCCAAGTCTAAGGCCCCCAAATAAATATTTTAATAAACCGGCAGCACTGTTTCCAGCACCACTACTTATGACCATCACTCACAAAAAAAATGAAAACATGTGGTTCTGGTTGCCTAAAAATTCTCAGATTTTTATCACATGTAAACAACACACAAACAAATCTCCTTTCAAAATTTTACCATTTTTGAAATTTTCTGTGAATTGTTATGAATTTCCGAAGTCAAACCAGAAAACCGATACCGGTCCTTACTGTTACAATACTGGTACGCAGAGAAAGAAATGAAAAACTGTACAAATCTATGCATTGGACTACCACATTTTATTTTATATTCTTGAAGTACACATCGAGTAGTGCTTGTACAAAAAATTTTATTGAAAAACTCCAAGTCTAAGTCTTCCAATTAAATGTTTTAAGCAAATTGCAAAACAGTTTCCAGAACTACTCTCCCGATGAAATTGGATTAAAAGTACATTAAAAATGCACCAAATCGAAAAATGTGATACATGAGAAGTGTTCCCAAAACACCTCTCCAAATGCTCGTCAAATAAAATGAACTGTTTTTAACAAAAATTTTAAACACTGGACTGATTTCTCTCTTGAACTTTCTGTGGTACCGGTGTTGCCGGTACCAGCAGCAGCGGAAATTGATTTTTTTTTTCCAAATTTTGAATATAACACACAAGTCTAAGATCGCGAGCATGTTTTCTATAATGTTTAGGTACTCCCGACAAGATTTCACATTTTTCGGGAATTTTTATGATTTCCTACAAATTTTACAAGTGAACAACCCTTCAATAATTTAAATCCAAATTCAGGACAATTCAACAATTCAATCACCAATTCTACAACAATTTTTAACTAATTGAACATGTCAACATACATTTTCTAAAATAAAACTACAAAACAAGACAATAATCTCACCGCTACTTCGAGAAGATGGGTCGGGGGCTGCGGGGTCCGGGGGGGCGCAGGGCGGGGGGCTGCGGGGTCCAGCAGGGAGGCGCTGGGGGGGGCTGGGGGGCGCTGGTGGGGGGGGTGGGGGCGCAGTGGGGGGGGCTGGGGGGCTGGCTTGGACAGAAAAGGGGAAAGAAAGAAAGAAGAGAAGAAAAGAAAGAAGAGAAGAGAAGAGAGAAAGAAAGAAAGAAAGGGGAGATATGTGCCAGTCCGAGACTAAGCCGCGGTCTGAGGTAGCGGCTTAGTCTCGGACTAGGCCGCGACCTTAGGTCGCGGTTTTTTTATTTCTGCAATTTTGCAAAACTATTTTCCACTTTTGTAATTTTGATTTTTTTTTTTATTAATAAAAAAATCCCGACTACTCAACACCTAGAAATATCTTTTAGGAGCAGACTTTGTTCCTAGGCTGTACCATGTTTAATTATCCCTTATCAATGGCAATTCAATTACAAGTTTATAAATGTGTCATATGTTTGGCTTTCTTTAAGCATAAGTTCAATTCCTGTCGTATTTTGTAGAAATCATAAATTTTGTAAAGCATTTAGATCGTAGTTCCACAAATTCAATGTTGATCAGGTATATACAGTTAGTTATTCAGGTAAAAAAATAATTTAAATGAAAAAACTTGTCCACATGCAGTACGGATCAAGGCTACAAAAATAAAAGGAAAAAAAAGAAAGAAAAATAGACTTGTTACAATTGATACAAAAGGTTCCCAGAATTATTTTTCTCCAACAGAAGGAACTTTTATTTTCGCTCGTTGAATTAGACACACTCATCTGGTGATGCTCTTGTACAATATTCACTAGTTTTGCTTTCTTCAAGCGAACCAGGTAATTTCGAACCAATCGAGCAAAACCATTTCCTCCATTTTGGTCTCTGCATTTGGTAATGCAGTTCTATTTCATGGCAAACATGCTTGAGGTAATGATCACTTTTGATGTCAAAAGTGATTCCTTCGGCAAGCATCTTGAACAGGTCAGATACCTCGGCATCACTGTCTAGCTGATGTGCAATTATGCCCTGCTTTGTGATCAAACACACATCCGCCGGAGTATTGATGAATTGAGATAAAAACATAACATACGCGGTGATGTAGTTTCCAAATTGAGGACATGTTTCTTCAAATGCAAGTAAGTTTCGAAATAAACAATTTGTGTTTGTATCAATCGTCAAACAAGGCATTTCCATAACACCTTTGTGAAATTGAATATCAAGTAGAGAATGTGAATATTCAATGCAAACTTCTTGTTTCTTTATCTCAAGCCCTGCTTTATGGTATTCTGATGCCCGATGCCACCCGAGCAATTCTTGCCCGATAGTTCTAGTTTGTGCCTCGCATCCACAAGAGACCATGTAACTAGTTCTAACCTCGACTTGTTTAGGCTTGAAATATTGATGGCATATATGAAGCAAATGATGAACTTCATTTGGATGATCGAACTTAAGAGTTGCTTTTGGATATGAGAGAAGTAGATCTTCCATGAACCTGGCAACATTTTCCAACAGAACTGTAATTGGGTTGTTTCCATTTGCAACATTTTCCAGTTGTGTAACTTCTTTTTTCAAAAACAAAAAAAAGGCTCTTTCATTACATTTGCAAAACTTAGTTTGAAAGGAATGCGTCAATTCATAAATTCAAAATAATTGCATACGATTAATCTTTTGTTGGTTGATATAACTTCATCTCCATCGATCGAGGTTTCACTCTCTTTTTCTTTCTCTTTTTCCTTCACTTAATCATAGATTTTTTTTTTCCAGGGCGATGAACCTCATTTTGTTTATTTTACATCTATTGTTGTTCTGTGTTGTTTTTTTATCTTGCGAGGATGAACCTCATTTTGTTCTCGTACTTTAAGAGAGGATGAAGATAATTTTCTCTTAGAAAAAATGTCCTATATTGAGTCCCTGCTCCACAAATGATCAGAAAAACTAACTACTTTTTTCTTAAAATAAATAGCATGATTGGGAACAAGATGGAGGGAGCGCACATAATGGAAGTAAATGATCTGGTCATTTCAATGGCGAGTACATCGAATTGCAGATTCTTTGGTGTAATAAAAGAAGCGAACACTGAATTTCCCTTGCTTCATAAAATCAAACGAACACCATTTGATGCAGACCCTGATGTCTACAAGCCCAATGTCGTCTCCATAGGTCCATATCACCACATGTCTCGAGCTACACTGGAAATGGAACAAACAAAATGGGAGTCTTTACATTACATTCTCGGTTTAAACCCTGAACGGAAGATGAGAGATTACCTGGATGCGATGGCAGGACTGGAACAACAAATAAGGAGTTGTTATGCCAGTGCTGTTATAATGGATACCGATGACCTTTTAAAAATGATGCTCTTAGATGCATGCTTCATACTGTGCATTCTCTATGGGACCGAGGAGGGGCCTCCAAAACCTATTCAGAAATTTCATATGATGAATGTGGATGATGCAAATCTAGGATTGGAACAGCAAACTCGTACAACTGTTACAAGTAGCGATGTTGATGGTAACAAAATGATCAATAGCTACATTAAAGACCATGATGATACCATGGATGATACATACTCTTTAAGAGACTGGTATTCTAGTTATTTCGCATATGATCTGTTGCTCTTGGAAAACCAAATTCCATTTCTTGTTGTAATGAAGATACATGAACTTGTTGCAAATGGAAACAACCCAATTACAGTTCTGTTGGAAAATGTTGCCAGGTTCATGGAAGATCTACTTCTCTCATATCCAAAAGCAACTCTTAAGTTCGATCATCCAAATGAAGTTCATCATTTGCTTCATATATGCCATCAATATTTCAAGCCTAAACAAGTCGAGGTTAGAACTAGTTACATGGTCTCTTGTGGATGCGAGGCACAAACTAGAACTATCGGGCAAGAATTGCTCGGGTGGCATCGGGCATCAGAATACCATAAAGCAGGGCTTGAGATAAAGAAACAAGAAGTTTGCATTGAATATTCACATTCTCTACTTGATATTCAATTTCACAAAGGTGTTATGGAAATGCCTTGTTTGACGATTGATACAAACACAAATTGTTTATTTCGAAACTTACTTGCATTTGAAGAAACATGTCCTCAATTTGGAAACTACATCACCGCGTATGTTATGTTTTTATCTCAATTCATCAATACTCCGGCGGATGTGTGTTTGATCACAAAGCAGGGCATAATTGCACATCAGCTAGACAGTGATGCCGAGGTATCTGACCTGTTCAAGATGCTTGCCGAAGGAATCACTTTTGACATCAAAAGTGATCATTACCTCAAGCATGTTTGCCATGAAATAGAACTGCATTACCAAATGCAGAGACCAAAATGGAGGAAATGGTTTTGCTCGATTGGTTCGAAATTACCTGGTTCGCTTGAAGAAAGCAAAACTAGTGAATATTGTACAAGAGCATCACCAGATGAGTGTGTCTAATTCAACGAGCGAAAATAAAAGTTCCTTCTGTTGGAGAAAAATAATTCTGGGAACCTTTTGTATCAATTGTAACAAGTCTATTTTTCTTTCTTTTTTTCCTTTTTATTTTTGTAGCCTTGATCCGTACTGCATGTGGACAAGTTTTTTCATTTAAATTAGTTTTTTTACCTGAATAACTAACTGTATATACCTGATCAACATTGAATTTGTGGAACTACGATCTAAATGCTTTACAAAATTTATGATTTCTACAAAATACTGGCGTTCAAAAAAAAAAAATTACTAATTGGAGGGAAATAATTACTGCCATTTATTGACGTTAAAAAAAAAAAAAATGCCATTTATTTTGTTAGGTTTCTAAGTAGGATGTAATGGGAAGTGGTGAAATGAAAATTCACTTTTTTAGAAAAAAAATAATTTTTTTAAGAAACTTGATTCTATATACAGAAGTTTGTCCCTTCTTATTAATGTCAAAAATTGCTCAATGTTGCTACAATTTTTTCTGCAATAACTGAATTAATTAGATGAGATTGTATCATTATATATTTTTCTTATTTTGTTGTTTATTATGGAAATCTTAACTGTGACCCAAATTATTTCCCTCCAATTAGTTTAATATTTTTTTTATTTTGCCATTAGGTTTAGATTATATTTGAGTACAGTGCGGCTAATAGCAGATTTCGCCGCGATCCTGGAATTTGACACGGCAGTTCGTAGGATGCCGTTTATTATATTCCACTCTTTTGACACAGAATTCTCTGTTTTCAGTGTAGAGCCATGATTGATTGAACGATATTTGCAATGATTTTTGCCAATGAAATTACGAAGTACAGATCTTTTTTTTTTTTTTTGCATTTTGATTATTTTCTTGCCTGAATAATTAATTTTATATGCATGATCAACATTGAATTTGTGGAACTACGGTTAAATGCTTTACAAATTTTTTTTTTTTTTTTTTTTTACAAAATTCCACATGAATTGAACTTAACCTTAAAGAATTTATTGAGCACCATAAATCATGATTTTGGACATGATAACATAAATTCTGAGGCGTTAGTATTTCGGTCTAAAATGCTAACGTTAGTATAATAGTCTAACTCTACGAGACAGTTGTAAACTCGTAATTTATGATTTCTACAAAGTACTACAGGAATTGAACTTAACCTAGGAACAAAGTCTGCTCCTTAAAGATATTTCTAGGCCTCGAGTATTTTCTAAGATATTCATGTTTCTGGTCTAAACTTGAAACTTGAAAGTGCCATTCAATTTAGGCCGAATGGATATGTTAATACTTTATAAAAGCAAAGACGACGACTAAACTGTTGTGATCCAGAATAAATTTAGGAACCACTCTTGCAAGGTGCAACAATGCCTCATAAGGTACTGATGATGAGGATAACCATTCTCTTCATCGTTTCTAGAATGCTTATTGCCCCGATAGGAGCTGCCATTGCAACTAAAGGAACTAGTCATATGACAAATGGTAAGCTACTGCATGCTTGTCAACTCTTATCTGTGTCATTCTTAAGTTTTTCCTCTTTTGAGTTATTTTAGTGGTTTGATGGATGTTTAATTCTGTGATCTAGGAGTGAAAGGAGAGTTTAACAAGGAAGGGAAGCTATATATAGCACCGAGAAGACCCGTAAGGCCTATATTTTGGCGACCGCCTACTACTAAAACCGTCAAAGGAACCAAAGGAAAGTTAGCTAACATGATCGATAAAAAGTGAATGCTTGCTCATGATCAAATTAAGGACTAAATTAAAGTGAATGATTGCTCTGGTTCCAATTTATTGTATATAATGTAGCAACTGTTTTATAACTGTGTAAATCATAGCCCAATACTTGATCAATGCTTATAGAGTTATAGTCACATACATTCTGATAAATTAAATTGGAATTGTGGTCAGCAAGTGCGTACGTAGCTGGTGCATGCAGATTCTTAGTATAAACTCAATACTGTGTTTCAACAATATTAGTTCTTACTTCTCAGTATATAACAAATCAACGGTTGAGAAATATGTATGTACATAATTAGTTAGTTAACAGGCTGAAAGTGAAATGGAGAAATATCGGAAGATAAAATTCATTTTCTTGAAATCAATGTTTTACATCTCTTAGAGAATAGATGTAATAATTAATCTATAGATCGATAGTATTTGAATTTTCTATCGATTAATTTGGATATCATTTGATGGTTTATCAAAATTTTAAAATATCAAATTATTTTTAAAATTTTCAACGGCGGTAAATTAATGAATCATTAATCAACTATAAAAAATACTTACATTAATTGAAATTCGATATATAATCAATATAATATAAGATCAATTTTCAGAGCCAACTGGCATGCATATATTGTCTATTTTTGTGGAACTTTCATGCCGGCCTGCTAGCCACTATTTCTTTTACGCTGGCTTGATTGGTAAATGAATATATAGAATACCACCAACGAACAGATTGGGAAAAAACTGCCTCACAACCTTGTCTACATAACCAAGTAAACTTACTTGGTAATATCCAAAGTGAAAATCTTAATATCCCCTCCCTTCTATCCCCCGTCTTCTCCCCCTGACGTGGTACCCGGATGAACGCGCATTTGAATCACGCCTCTCCTCCTTCTGCACGTGACCTCCGCTCTTTCTCTTTGAGTTTGCCTCTCCGATCCATGCGACCTAATCTCTGCCTTCTCTCCAATCTCTCATCCCTCTTCCCTCCTCTTCTTCTTCCCTTCTTCTTCTCCTCCTGATTCCAACTCCGATTCAGACGTATGTTCCGCTTGCTCAGGCTGGGCCGGAGAATCGGCCTCTGTGGTCGAATCGGATGAAGACGAGGAGGAGTCGCTCCCGTCCCCGTGGTCCTACGCAAGCGGAACATATGTCTGAATCGGAGTTGGAATATAAATACCCAGAGTAACAATATAAACACCTGGTTTTAAAATATATACACATAAACTTGAGATATAACCATCTGATTTCGAAATATAAACACTTGGCTTTGAGATAACACCTGGCTTCGAAATATGAACACCTAGTTTTGAAAAATAACCGCCTGAATTTGTAATATAAACATCCGGATTTGAGATGTAACCATCCGACTTATAAATAGAAACAAGCAGTTTTTCATATAAACAACCCACCCGACTTTGAAATATAAACACTTGGATTTGAGATGTAACAATTTGACTTCTCAATATAAACACGTAGCTTTTGAGATAAACTTTTAGATGTGAAATATAACACTTGGTTTTGAAATAAAACCATCTGACTTTAAAATATTAATACCAAGGAGACAAAACACTTGGATGTAAAATATAAATACTTGGTTTTGAAAAATAATCACCTGACTTTAAAATATTAATATCAGGGAGATAAAAATACTTGGATATGGAATATAAACACCTAGTTTAGAAATATAAATACCTGGCTTTGAAATATTAACACCTGTAGTGACATGGCTGCGCTGCACGTGATGCGGAGCGACCCGAGTTCAGTTTTGACACGTTTTACAGTTTTGACCGGTCAACACGCTTTTGACAGGTGTCACACTCTGGTTGGAGGGGACGGAATTGGGGGATTTTTGTTGAGGGAGTCTTAGTCTAACCCAATATCCAAAATACTAAACAGTACCAAAATAACAAACAGACAAATCTTTTAAACAGCATAATTGACTAAAAGTGGAATTTTTAAGAAATCAAAATGATTCTTCTTCTTTTATTTTTTTGAACATCAAAGGCCCGTAGGCAACTAATTTCATTCATTCAGAAGGATTACATTCACAAGAAAATAAAATAAAATTGTTTCTCAATCTAAATCCAAATGACACAAAATATCAACCAAAACTTTCAACAATATATCTAACCAATTTTTTCTTGATAAACTACATCTAGAGAGACAAATTTTTGAAGAAGCACACAATTCATGTTGAAGTTACCGTTTTAGTTGTGATGAATCCATTGTCTTTGGTAATGATTGAAAAACTTGTCAATGAGCACTCCATGAATCTTCAACTCTTGAAGCACCACTTAGATTTGTTGATGTTGGAGCAAAATCCATTTTCAAGTGATTCATGATATAGCCCTCTTAAATGAAGAACAACGGAAGACCCTTCTTAGAACAAAAAGGGCGACGAAGAGACGGACGAAGTAACAAAACAAACAGTTGATGAACAAACAAAACTTGAAGGCAATCAACGTAGAAGTAATATAGAAGAGAAGTGGCGGGGGAGAGGCGGTGTGCCTCTCCCCACCGAAGAATTCTCAAAAAGACGGCTAGGGTTAAAAAAAAAAAATGATTCTTCAAAAGATTCTCAAAAAGACGGCTATGGTCAAAATGATTCTTCAAATGACTTCTCCATCAGTCCACAATTGCCACGGCTGAGGTAGAGATTTGCCCAAATTCCTTGCCTCTAATATCACATGTCCATGAATCATACAAGGATAAAATTTTAATTAGAAATGAATCAAAGTTCAAATGAGCTTTGTTTTCAAAGACTGATTTATTTCTATCATTCCACTGCACCCAACAAGCAATACATATGATACTTTGTACAAATACCATAACATCTTTGTTAAGGCTAAGGGTGCATTGCCATAACAAATCAAAAGATTCCAGATTTAATTGAATATTCAGAAAAACCCCTAACTTCCATAATAATTCCTTAATATTTGAACATTTGATAAATAAATGATCAACATCTTCTAAACCATCACAAAATTGACAAGATAATGGACCATTCCAACCTTTAAAAAAAAGATTAACCTTTGTATTTAATCGATTTTTCAATATCAACCAAACCAGAATTTTTACTTTTAAGGAACTAGTACTTTCCGAACTGAACCTACCAAAGAAACAGATATCCCCCTACATAAAGATAGCTAGATTTTTGAAAATAGCCATGACTTGATTTTTTTTTTATCCCTAAGCAACAAACTGGCCCCTCTAAATAGAGGTATCTTTTATGTTACTAGAGTTCCAAACATGTGCAAGAGTAATTGTATCAGCTCTTTTAGCTTTTGCAAACAAATTAGGAAACTGTAAACTTAAAAGAACATTCTCCATACCAAATATCAGTCCAAAAAAGAATGGAGTGGTCATCCCAACAATTCTATGTAAAAGTATTTTTATTCTAGGGGACAGATTAAGAACATATTTCCAAAAAAAGGAAATTTGGCCAGAACTTTTGAAATTATATTTATATGCAACCAAAATTTTCCATTGCCCCTAGAATTCATGATACAAGAATTTCCAGTACCACTTAAGTAATAAAGCCATGTTCATTTGAGATAGATCCAAAATTCAATCTGTAACATCCCGACAAGTAGGTGGAACAGTAGCCGTACTGACAAGCACAAGGCTATAAAATATGCAACAATATACTTTACCAATAACAAATAAATAGCCACAATTCCCAGTTAATCACCCCACCCAAACCCTTTTGTGTATAGTGGAATCTAATAATATAATGAAATCCTATGAAAACCCAAGTGGCAATTTCCACAATCCTTTTCCTCACCCCAAGTCGTCCTTTCATCGTAAACCTGTAACCTGGAACCCACAAAAGTGGAACGGGTGAGAGTCTGAAACACTCTCAGTGCGGTATTTAGTTCCAGCCGGTAGTATTTATCAAATCCACAAGCTAAACTGAATACCCGCTAAAATAAGCACTTTTAACAATAACATAAATCAAGTTTATCAGATAATGAAACTGCACGTCAGTGACGATAATAATTATCCATGCAACTACAAAGAATTAGACGTCAAGTCGATACCACATTCCATTTCCTTTTCACAACCACTTTTTACGTTCAACCTGCAAAACCACACGTACCAGTTCACTTCCCTATCTTGCCAACGCAAATACCAAAACATAAACACAAGCAACACAGACCTGTACCAGAAATCCAAATATCAAACACAAACCTGTATCAGACGAATCCACAAGCAACCTACATATCCCATGCATCTCAGCACGTATCACATATCGCACAAGCCAAGCAAACACAAACCCATGCAACCAGCACGTATCAGATACTACGCAGAACAAACAAGCACACAATCCCGTGCATACCAGCACGTATATCCTCATGTACCTGACGAATCCAGAGATCCAAATATATATCCCGTACATGCCTGTACATGCATGTCCGTAAACTATAGCGCTATAGTGAGTCTCCTGCCGGTATCTCTATCCAGGTACATGATCAGCAACAACAAGCACAACAACAGCAACAACAACAATATCCACAAGCACACACAGAAATGCATAATGCCATAGATGCAATCACTTACCTTTATCAGTCATGCAACAAATGCAACATTCCGTTCAGTTCACTCAATTCAACGCATTATCAGTATATCAAGAATATAAGCAATCACATAGAAACAGTTCGATAAATAAAGCATTCAGTTCAATTCATAGATTTGATAAATAACCGGAATCCGCACCTGCTTGACGATTCACCTCAAGCCTGAATCCAAACATTCGATCTGATATCAAGCAATCGCATAACAACAGCGAGTCCAAGCCAACTCAACAGCCTCAAATATCTATTCCTAGAGAGACAATTAATATTTTATTAACCTTAGAAACAAGTATCGTTGCCTTCTTTTAAAGCACCAAGAGAAGAAAAATTCATCTATTATACTATGCTGATCTGCTATTACCCCTCAATTATCATTAATCCTACCACATGTTCATATATAAGATATAAGTCAACTAACAGATTTAAGTTGGTAGTTAATTAAATTCAAAGTCCGGCTTTCATGTCAACTTTGATCAAACCCTTAATTAAGTCCCTCAATTTATTAACATACTTCAGCTACAGAAGTTCATGTTTCCATTTATTTTGTCCTTTATTTATTCCTCATGTGTCAGCTGGTCAAAGATAACCATTCCATTAGCTCTTATTTAGTACCAGTAAATTTCGTCCATTTAAAGTACCATTAATCTAGAGTCAGTCTAGCTAGCTGATTGTTAGGACCATGTCTAGAGATAGGACGGGTTATAACCAAATCATATCACAGACCCACCTTAACACAATTAAATGCTAACCATCCGGATTTATGTTAAAACATTAAACTAATTTCCAGCAAGGTTCATTTTTAAACTATACGTAATCATCATCTTAACACAAGGAAACCCGTTCTTGTATTATTCTGAACCAAAACCGAGAAAAAACAAAAGAGAAATAGAGTAGTACCTACAAGCAGCTCTTAATTAACAATGTTCTTGTTGTCTTTCTAATCATGAAACAAATATCATTCTACGCCCCCACACGTAATCCACATCACAAATTAATTTGAGATATATATGAAAAAGATGAGAAAACCCTTATTCGGTTCCGAGAATATTAAGGCACAACAGAACATATAAGTGTTCAGTACTCAATGATATAGGAAAGACCAAGAGAACACACCGAGTACTCTCTCTGAGAGGATTTAAGAACGAATGGCAAACCAACTTGCACCAGCTTGCATGAACTACAATTTGCTCCTTTGGCCACGTATGAATTAGAAAGGTTTGGAAAGAATTGGATCCCATTAAAATATAATTTTACAGATTAACCCTCAAGTCTCTCAAATTGATAAAGGGATCCCCTCCTTTTGTTCTATATATAGTTCCATATCTTAATTAACTCTAAAAATTTATAAATTCCTTTTAATGTAAATGTGGCCGGATAGATAAATTGTTGTTACATGGATACTCCATAAACTATATATATATAATGATAAATAATTCAGAGTACCACCCTTTTAATTGCCGGATGTTATCCTATCTTAATCAACACACACACATACACATGATTATCTTCATACGACCAAATTTCCTTGTTTCTAATTATTTATAACACATGCATATATATGTAACCAACTACCAAATTATTTAAAAACATCAGACGTCGTAAAATATATCTTAATTTCTGAATTGGAAATTCAAAATTCAGATATCACACAATCCCCCATTTTTCTTATGTAAACAAAGAGCATTCCATTGAATTAATGGTATCTTATTTTCATTGCTATTCCGAGACCAAAAAAATTTCTTCTTATTCTATCAATCTTGTCTAGTTATCACCCATTATGGCATTTTGAAAATGAACACATAATATAATGGGATTGAACTAAGGACAACATTCACCAGTATAAATCTTCCTCCTCTAGATAGGAATTTACCTTTCCAATATGCTAATTTACATTGAATGGAATGAATTAAATCAATCCAAAATGCTTTATCTGATTTTTTCCAATGTATTTGAATTCCCAAATACATTAATGGCAAACTACCTAATTTGCAATTAAGAATTTCTACCAAAAATTGGCTAGTTCATCAGAAATATTCAGAGGAATTAATTCAGTTTTGGCAAAATTGACCTTAAGACCATAGATACGTTCAAAAGTCAAAAACAGCCATTTAAGTTTTTCTAACATAATAGGATTTGCTTTAAGAAAAAGAAACGTATCATCAGTATATTGCAAATTGATTATTGCATGATTATTGAAATTTTTTGGGCCTAAACCTTCCAGAATGTTCTTATTAATTCCTTGTTCTATCAATTTATTAAGACCATCAGCAGCCAAGATGAAAAGATATGGGGATAATGAATCTCCCTGCCTTACTTCCCTTCTACATTCAAAGTAATCAATATTATGTCCATTAACAAGAATATTAATTCTACCCCCTATAACAACTTTTTCATCCATGAAATCCAAAGTTCATTGAAACCCCTTTGTTTCAAAGTATCAAAGAGATATGTCTAGTTTACATAATCAAAAGCTTTTTAAAAATCAACCTTAATTAAAACCCTTTCTTCCTTAGATTTTTTGAATGTAAGAGTTCATTTGCTGTAACTATAACAGGAAAATACAACTTCCTCTAAAACATACAAGAAAAAAAAAAAGTTATAGCTGGAAAATATAACTTCCTCTAGAACATACAAGGAAAAAAAAAAAAAAAACTTTTAGCCACCTTACTCTTTTTAATCATAAAACGTAAAAAAAAAAAATCTAACTTCATTCCAGATTAATTGAGATAATAGATTGCAAATTTGTTATATCTGAATGGTTCTCTCGAGGAGCACCAGTTGCATAGCTTCCACAGCTCACCATACTTGAAGGCGTCCTTCTGACAAGCGGTACTGCTGACAATTGTTCCTCAGAAGCCGAACTATTCTCATGATCATCCATCTCCTGCAGCTGTAAGCAATCTTCCAAGTTCCGTAAAACCTCTCCGATATCTGGTCGGTCACTCACATAATCTTGTAAGCACTTCTCGACTATCTCCCAGAACTTCCGCAGCGAATTCTCATTTATCTCCCCGACAATCCTTTGGTCGATTACTTGTTTTAGTTGGCCTTCGCTTTGGGACATCAATGCCCATTCAGCCAGGTTTATTTCCTCCAAAGGTAGGGATTGATCGATCACACGTCGTGCACAGAGCACTTCCAGGAGTGTCACTCCAAAGGAGTACACATCTGACTTGTCAGTTAACTGTTGGGTCAAGAAATATTCCGGGTCGAGGTATCCAAATGTACCTTTGACGAAGGTGCTGACGTGTGTTTCATCCATTGAAGCTCCCAGCTTTGACAGACCAAAATCTGACAACTTCGCCAGGAAGTTATCTCCTAAAAGGATGTTGGTGGATTTTATGTCTCGGTGTATAATTTTTGTGGAGTACCCGGTGTGAAGGTAATGCAAGCCTTTGGCTGCTTGAATACAAATCTCTAGCCTTTGCTTCCATGAAAGAGGCACGACTTCGCGACCGTACAAATAATTTCTTAATGTGCCCTTCTGCATGTATTCATACACGATAATCATCTCTGAGTGCTCATTACAATACCCTATTAGCGATACAAGGTGATGGTGGCGAATTCGTGATAGAATTTCAATTTCGGTCTGGAATTCAGGAAGACCTTGTTGTGACTGCGGCGACGCCCGTTTCACCGCAACTTCTGTTCCGTCACCCAATACACCCTTGTAGACCTTTCCAAACCCGCCTACTCCAATCAAGTTCTTTTCATCAAAATTGTTTGTTGCCATTTCAATTTGAGAAAATGGCATGAGCAATCCCAAATTAGCCGAGGTCTTCGTCACATCTTGTGTAGGTTTTTGGTGTCGTTTCTTATATAAAGCAAAAACCAAGGCTATGATCATAATGACAATACCTATAGATGCTCCAACAACAACCAGAGGAAGAAGTTTTTTACTGCCATTCAAAGAATTGGAAGTGCTATGGAGGCTATTTACTTTCATAATTTCCAAACCATTAAGAAAAGCATATCGACAAATATCATTTGGATTGAAAAAACTATAGAGACTAATGCCCACAGTAATGTTTTCTGCACTTGTAACATTTGCAATAAAATCGATATAAAATGGCTGCAATATCTTTGTAGTATATTCGGACAGTTCCAGGTTTGCAAGGGCTAAATAATCCATGACATAAATTGTAAAAACAAGCCCTTGATTCAGATCATTCGATATGATATCGCAAAAATGCAATCGGATCAGATACTTGTACCCTGAGCTGACACTGAAGCTCCATGTGATATTAATGTTCATATCGATGGAGACATAGGAAATATTTATTTCCCGTGCCGTGTTGTAAACGGTCGGGGGCTATCTCTTCTGACCTACCTTCTGAAAGTTCATAGTTTAGATTCATCGACACAGTACGATTCTGAGAAACAGCAGCACCATAGATGTAAGGATCATCAGTAACCCATGTTCACCACAGGGTATCATTATCTGGTGTGATCAATGGGCCCGGCATGTTAACCCGGTACATGGTTTCCAGTACCTGCTTTGACAAACCTCCATTTATTGTTGCGGTAGTACTTGTGCCAACCGAAATCGGGTTTCTGCCCGATAGAAGCTCTTTCGGAGCAGTGAAGGCTTCGATAGCACTCACAAAAGCAAGCGAGTTTTTCACAGGAATGAACTCGACATCCAAGTTGCTAGTGTTAGTCCAGAGAAAAAACTCCTTGATTGTGGGCCAAACGGTATCAGAGATGACGAAATTTTCAAGCAAAAGGAAGCGGTTTTGCGCTTTCACACTGAACTTGGCTGTCGACAAGTCACAGGACTGCGCGAAAAAGGGAAGAAAGTGGAGGCGAAGCACGTTAGATGAGTTCAACTCCATATTAAAACTGTACTTGAAATTGGAGGAAGATACGCGGGCAGTGGAATAGAGAGAGCCCGTAAATGAACTGTTCGGATTCAAGAGAGTGAAACTGTTTTCACCAGAGATGACCGAATCGTCGGCTTCGAAAGTGCGAGCTGGGTTATTACTCGAGAGAGTATTCGAGGTCTTGGAGCCACAATCTATGAAGTAAGAGATGTTGGGTATGAAGGAGGCTGCTACTGAGAGAATGCAGAGCATTGGCAGGGAAAGGAGCAGCAGTGCTGGACAAGATGACTCCATTGGTGATAACATGTGTGTGCCAGTGATCAGAGAACTTGCAGATAAATAAGAACAGCTCATTCCTATAGAAGAAAAAAAAATATATATTGCCCCTTACATTGCCTCCGGCATCATACGACGACATGGCAAATATTTACAAAATATCCTCTTTTTCAGGCAAATTTATAGAAATATCCCTTTTTCCGAAGAACATTTACAAAATTGATCATATCTGGAAAACTATTTAAAAAAATGATCCTAAAAAATTTATAAAAATGACCCTCCGACCCTAAAAATTTTACAAAAATAGCCCATTTGACCCATATGCCTCCTCATCATAAGGTTGTGGGGGCAAAGTTTGTGGCATAGTATCATTGTCCATAAAAGAATAATAATGCATTAGTGATTGACCACAGTCAACGCAATACTGTACAATTATTAGATTAGTTATGTAATGAAGAATATTGTCGCGTTCATATCTTTTTTCTTCGTGTGATGTTGCATCGCACATAGATTTCTATCTCTGCCATGCTAATTTGTCCACCTTAGTCAAATCTCATTGGCATGGTTGGTAGTCGACCTTGTAAGACTTGATCGTTCTGGACTCGTGTGTGAATTTCCTACTGCAATGATAGAATTAAATATCTATAGATATATAGAGATAATGTCTTCATACTCCCCCTCATTTTTCCATTTGTGACAATTAAGTTGCTCCCAATTTTTTTAATTTTGACAAATACCTTTTAATCTTTGTAGTTTGTGACAAGTACACCCCCACCAACTAATTAAGACTTTTAAATTTAATACTCCATTTAATTGTGTAAAAAGACAAAACTACCTTATATATATATATACATTTGTCATCATTATATTTTTAAAGTATTTATGTTTCATCAAATTATAATCTAGGAAAATTGATAATTACTTAAAATTATTGACATGGTACATCTGAAATTTACAATTAAATAGTTATATCATATGTAATTTTAATTTGAGGAATTATAATTGCACCCTGTTCTTGCACCCCTGTTCGCACCTCAAAAGATTCAAGCAAAGATTCTATTACCGAACACTAAACTACCAGCGCCAGCGTCATCCCTTTCTCACCCACTATCATACTCATAAAAGTGTTTACATAGTATGAAAAAAAGCGTGTAATTTGAATAAAAAAAGAGTATACACATAGAGATGTACCTGAAGCAAAAAATCAAGTAAGATCGACACTATTTGAGACGTACCCAGAAGCAATAAGCATGGTGATTGGTGGGAGGCGGTTACGGAGAGGAAGGTTGGCTTTGGGAGGGACGGCAAAGAGATGTTGCCGAGAGCTGGAGGGTTGGGTTTGGAAGAGGCGAGTGTTCGATGAGAAAAGTTGTGAAAGATGCTAAGAGTTAGTGCTTAGGACTCAAAACATGGTTATGAGAAGAGAAACTAACCAAAACCAACATATCTCATCCGTCTATTTTATTGATGGTATAAAAATTGTCATTCGATCAGTCCAAGTCAACTATATCAGACGGTGAACAAATGCACGAACCCATTCCTTACACTCTTTATAAAGGATTATAGAAGTATAAATATAGATATAAATTATGCCTCATTGGCTATCTGATTTGTTCTCTTTTCCTCTTCTAGATATTATTAGGGGCTATGAGATACTAAATTAGTTAGCTTAAATTTGGCTCCCTATCAACTTGAAGGGCCTACAGATAGCCAAAAATCTCAAATAGCAATACATATAAAAGCAGAGAACAAACAAAAGATGAACAATGGCATGAAATAATAAGTAAACAAATCAACTAAGGTTGTTAAGTATGCATCTCAAGGTACCGAGAATGTTTATCGCTTTGCTTCTTGTTTTCAGCATGCTTATTGCTCCGATAAGAGCAACCACTGTATCAGAAGAACCTAGCCATGTGACGACCGGTAATATATATACCACTTCTCATCCAGTTCATTTCGTTGCATCAAATCTACTAAATTTTTCATTTCTGAACTTCTAATCAAGGTATAATTATAAATCTTGTGTTTAGGAGAGAATGGAGAAGCTGGCGTGAAAGAGATGGCATACATATCCTTGACACGTCCTGTGCGACCACCCGCTTATCTTCGACCGCCACCTGCCTAATGTAAATCTCAATCAAGAGGAATAATTGAAGATTAATGAATTTTGATATTTTCTTTCTATTACATCCTAAGCTCAGATAAAGCTGGACTTCGTTGGTTAGATGGGTACAAGGATACGATAAGATACTATCGTAGTTCAATTTATTTTCTTTTTCGTTGTTCAATGCTATAAACCTATACTTATAGAAATTGCATGGCCTTTTTGTTACATTTGTTTATGTTAGTTTCAATAGTTCTGCATTTAACTCATTTCTCTGTTACTAAAACAGAGAGAACTCTGTCTCAAAACAGATGCACCACCACATGTAATTCTAGATGTAATAGAATTTTGAAGGTATGATCATAGATAATTTTTGGATTTTTTTTTCACATGTTCATATTAAAATAAGTAAACCATAAAACTATTAGCAACCTTCAAACATTTTTGTATATGTTTTCTGGTATCGCTATATGTATATATCACTCTCTATCTCCACTTCTCTATTTAATATTTAGTGTTTAGATCCTGTAACAGTTGGGATTTGTACCAAAATTTTTGCAATTAAGATTAACCATCCAATGACTAATTTCCACTGAATGATTTTCTGCCACAATGTCGTAGAGGCCAGGGGTGTTAAATTCTTAATTTAATTCATTTTATGTTCATCACAAAGTCAAATCACAGCTTACTAAGGCTACTCTTAGATGCCACTCATCTTGGAAGCAAATTTAATTCTGAGTTTATCTAGGCATAATTTTGTCTCCAATTTCATTCATCTGCTTTGCTTTTATATATAAAGCTTTTTAACATGAGGAGGGATCAAATAACCATGTTTTTGGTGACCCATCTGAAATTAAATCTTAAATAACTACATTTTAAATTCTTAAATAACGAAACTAATTTATAGAATATATTGTATATATCATATTTTATTTGTATACAAAAAATTATATCATTTTGATTTTATTTACATGTGCATTAAGCATCAACAAAAATCAACGGTTCAAGTTTTATGATTGTTTCTCCTCTCTTGATGACTATCAAAACAATGTTAAAATTTTGTCATTTTTTATGTAGAGAAAATGTCATAGCATATGTGAAAGTATATATTTACACAATCAGTGAGGTCTGTTTTGACTGCACAAGACAAGGCGTATGTTCCAATGCTGGTAAGTACATTTAAATTATTAACTTGTACATAACAAAATATCGTTACCTTTGGATCTCTAAATCTGCAGCCTTCATGAGAGGTCTTAACTGCTTCCAACTCAACACCGTACCCAATTTTGTGCTCCAACCCCAAAAAAAAAAATAATCTGAAAGAAGAGACGCACACTGATTTGCTTTCTTGGTAGTGATAACAGAAAAGACAATTATGAGGAATCACACAATTTAGCTTTTGAAGAAAGTACATAAATGAAATGAGTTAACTCAATTAGTTCAAATTTAAAATTTTCTTACTATGCTTTATTGTATTATCTAGTCCAACTAAGAATTAAACAGTAAACACAATAACTTACACTGTGCAACTAAGAAAACCTATTTGGTGCTTAATTATAAAAAATTAAAAAAGTAAATAAGAAATAACAGAAAACCAAACCTGTTGTAGCGCTCTAACCAACGAAACGAACATGAGCATGAAAATTTTAATCTCATCTTTTAATTACCTCCATTTGAGACGCAAACTAGATCATATCATGACAAGGATTCAAGAGCAGTGATTTCCTCAACTTTTTTCTATTGTAGAATCAAAAGAAGAAGTCAGAAAATCAATCGACATCAATATCAAGAAAAAGGATTTAAAGAGTAAATTAAATTTGCCATCTTACTCAGTTGTCTAGTAGAGGCAATCTGGCCTCCGATTATCCTATCATTCAACATATGTCTTGGCATTAGATGGTGTAATATTGGTACTATATTCAACCAATAAAAGGCAAAACGAATACAACCACCAGATAAATTAATGTTCAAAATCACTAAACTCGATAGAAAAGACATACCAATCCTTCTCTTAATTGATACGACGCCTCCATTTATCGATGACAAGAAACTATAAATCTCCATAGGTACAATAATTTTACTCGAGACGAAATACTTTATTGTGGTAACAAGTACCTTTTGGAGTAAGCCACATCCATCGATCAGAACTTACGCGCTAGGTCGCGATTGTGCTAATTGCTACGAACTTGTAAAAAAACTGATTCTCAAATTACATCATAAAATTTTTACCATTTCTAAATTAAAAGACTAATATGGTTATTGTTCTTGTTTCAGATCTAAAATAAAACAATGGTCCAATTTCCAAAAGGACTCTAAACTAACTATAATATAGTGTCCCTAGATTCTACTAACCCAAAATAGGTAATACTCACTACCATTTGTTAAATTGTCCTGATAATGAAATGCCAAATTTTTCATACCAGCATCTGTTGGGAATATATATCACACTTGCCATGCCAACCATCAGATTAAAGTGGGGAGGGTTCCTTTTTATATTAGCAATGAATGCCTTTCATTTGTAAGGGCTTTATGTAGATCCTCGGTAGGTTTCTTCAGCTCTTTTTTTTCCACTAGTATGCGCGCGCATGTCCTCTCCGAGCCGAATCTTTCTTATAACGCGAAAGAATATTGGAGTCCCTCCCAATAGATATGGGTTTCCACACGATATTGCTAACTCTGTCTCATACTCATCATTGTCACCGGAATATGGAGCATTCATTGCATCATTAGACATTGTTGCTATTCCAAAGTGTTGGCAGGTTGCAAAGGAGGTTCCGAAGTGGAGAGCAGCGATGATAGAAGAGCTAGAGGCCCTCTGTAAGAACAAGACTTGGGATCTGGTGCCGCTACCACCAGGAAAGAAAGCTGTGGGATGCAAATGGGTATTCACAGTGAAGCAGAATCCGGACGGGGTGGTGGAGCGCTACAAGGCTCAGCTTGTCACGAAGGGGTACAGTCAAACCTATGGTATTGACTATGATGAAACATTCGCGCCTGTAGCAAAGATGAGCACTGTAAGAACCCTAATCTCAGTAGCTGCCAACCAGACATGGAAGATGCACCAACTTGATGTGAAAAATGCCTTCCTTCATGGGGACTTGCTGGAGGAAGTGTATATGGAGATCCCACCCGGATTTGGCACAAATCAAACGGCGGGAAAGGTATGCAAGCTCCAGAAATCTCTCTATGGTCTAAAACAATCTCCTCGAGCTTGGTTTGACAGGTTCAGGAGAGTGATGGTAGGCTTGGAGTATAGACAAAGCAATGCAGACCACAAGGTGTTCTTTAAGCGGTGTGGGAGTCACATCACAATCCTCGCAGTCTATGTGGACGATATGATTGTCACGGGTGACGATGAGGCAGAAATTGCTCAGTTGAAGGAGCAATTAAGCAAGGAGTTTGAGGTAAAGGATCTCGGTCAGTTGAAATACTTTCTCGGGATCGAGATAGCGTATGGAGAGCAAGGGATTGTGTTGTCCCAAAGGAAGTATGTCTTGGACTTGCTCACGGAGACGGGTATGCTCGGGTGCAGGCCGGCAGTCACCCCGATTGATCCGAAGCTCAAGCTGTGTGCGGGTATGGGAGAACCCGTTGACAAAGAGAGATACCAGCGATTGGTTGGACATCTGATATACCTCAGTCACACTAGACTGGACATCTCGTTTGCGGTAAGTGTGGTGAGCCGATACATGCATGACCCACGCAAGAGTCACATGGACGCTGTGTACCAGATCTTAAGGTACCTGAAGAATGCCCCAGGGAAAGGCTTGTTGTTTGAGAGAAACAAGCACCTGAAGATCGAAGGGTATTGTGACTCCGATTGGGCCAGTTGTGCCGATGATAGGAGGTCCACTTCGGGTTATTGCATGTTTGTTGGGGGTAATCTCGTCTCGTGGAAAAGTAAGAAACAATCGGTGGTTGCGAAGTCCACAGCCGAGGTCGAGTACAGGGCTATGGCACTGGGAGTTGCAGAAATGCTGTGGTTACGGAGCCTCCTCAAGGAACTTAGTGTAAGTGAAGACGCCAAGATGAAATTATGGTGCGACAACAAGTCGGCGATCAGCATAGCTAACAATCCGGTGCAACATGATAGAACGAAGCATATCGAGATTGATAGGTTCTTTATCAAGGAAAAGCTCGATAGTGGACTCCTGGATTTGAACCATGTAGCAACGGGAGATCAAGCGGCTGACTGTTTAACGAAGGGGCTCAGTTCTCACGATTTAGAGAAGGGATGTAGCAAGATGGGCTTAATAGACATATTTCGCCCACCTTGAGGGGGAGTGTTGAAAGGAATGTAATTTTGGGTTATTTGGTTAGTTAGTACAATTAATAGAAAGTCTAGGGTCTATTTTGTAAGTTCGTAATGGCTCATATATAAGCCATAACCCTTTGTGCAATAAGACAACTTTTGAAGGTCCTTTTCACAAATTTCCAATTCCTCTCATTTCAATTTGTGCTATAAATGTTGCAGCTTGGCCAGGATGTTTCTGGTATGACTCAGAAACCAGGAATCCTCTCCATCAAATTTCCCACATTTATTACTGGCATATATCGAATGACCAGAAACCATCACCAAATTGCTCAGTTTCGGCAACGGGTACTGGACCGGAACTAATACGAGAAAGTCAGTTCTTTGAAAACCCATCATGCGAAACCGGCTCTCATATATGGAAAGAAAGATCAAAATGGAGACACCCACAAATAGAGAAGCCAGTGACTGTAAAATTGGGTGCTTCTTGTATAGGTACTAAATCCGACTTTGGAAAGACTGTAGCATGATGGGGGGAGCAGTGAGTGATCTTATGGGTTTCCGGATTTTGTGAGGGAGACCCGATTCGAGATCGAATTCGCCTCTTGGGTACGCAGGGAAGGATCGAGGACTACCCACCCCAAAAGGCTGGCTTTTCATGATCTCATCAAAATCCTCACTTTAATAATCATCAACCAATACCAGAACTTTTAAATCACAAAACCAATACCAGGTACAGAATTGGGAAAAGGAAGGAGCTTTGAAACTACCCAGTTGAGATTGCTACCACTTACCAGAGATGGTGAGAGGGAAAGCAACTACCAGGTCCCCAATTGTTTGTTGGTACAATATCTTAACCTTAAAATTGCAATTGGGGTATTCTACAAGGCAAAAAATTGCACATTTGTGTTACCAGCGTTTGCAAACTCTATCGGCATGACCCAATTCCATTATCTGCAGATTTCCAAGTTTTCTGGGTCGGTCGCGTTTTGGGTTCTCCATCGATTCTTCTTCCACTTAATTGATTGCCTTCGATTGTAAATCCCCATCGTCGTTCGATCAAGGAGAGAGCGGTGAGAGGGGTGGTAGATACGAGGTCTCGCAGCCAGTGAGAGAGAGGAAGAGAAGTCAAGGTTGCAGAGAGACCAAGGGGATAGGGACAGGCGAAGGTTTAGGAAGAAGAGAGGGCGCCAAATCGTGGGCAAAGTGCTCCAGACAATCGAGAACTGCTGGGATGGAGGTTATGATAGGAAATTAGGAATTACAGGGATCTGGAAGAGGAGAGACGATGGATGTTGTGACTAGTGGTGCAGACGGGACAGGGTATAGAGCGAAGCGATGAAATCCCTTAAGACCGCTACTAGGCTAGGCGGTGTCGGCACACGTTTTAGGGGGGTTAGACGTGAATAAGCTGTCCGTTGCGAAATTAGTGCGACTACAACCCAAATTTCTAGTAGTGTCCCTCTCGGGTAGTGTAAGATCGAGTCAATAGTCAAGATAGTAATAAATATCTAAATAACAAATGCTAACCATGCATGAACATGATAAGTCGACAACAGTATCTAGGCCCATATTATGATTTGTCCAAAAGTAGGGCCTTAAAAACGGGCTAGCCTACAAAAAGTTAAGAAAGGGTGACTTTGTGCTGCTTAAAATAAAAAAAAAATGGGTGTGTTTATATAGATGGGATGTATCATCCCAGATTTTAGGCCCAAAATTACATCTGTTTTAACTTTTAAGCAAAATGAATAGTGAACTGAAAACTAAAAAAATTGTTTAATTGCGCACAAAGTTGATACCTCTCAATTCTCCTCCATTCCAATTTCCCATTCCCACTCACCCCCCACTCAACGGGTGCTCATCCCTAGCTTACTGCATTATGCAGTTCACAACGTCTACCGTTGGATCATCTCAAGTTACGCGCTGGCACGAATCCTAAGACAATTCAACTGCTGACGTTGTGAACTGCACAATGCAGTATAACAGGGGATATGAATTCCCCACTCCACTCCACTCCACTTCACACTCACTCACTCTCTTCTCACAATCAAAATGAATCATATATAGTTATATACCATCACAATATCCATCCATCTACCATTACTAACCATATGCCGAATTCCAGGGGTTTCAGGGGAGGTCTCAAGGGATATTGGAGGAGACGCGCCTCCCACTACTCCCGCCTCTATCATATGGCACCTCCCGCCATCGTTCTCGGATCCACACCGGACTCAGTCTCTGACTCTGCTGCCCGCCGTGGCCGTTTCTGGCGGATCCCCCATTGGATCCGGATTTTGACATGGATCGGGTCCCCCAGACACTGGATTGCCCGTCTGCACGACACGTACGTGCGCGCGATGCTGCGCGTGGCCGGCGCGGGGTACCCGGGGTTAGGGTATGGGGCGTTTGGGATGGGGGAGGTGAAGGAGTACGATGAGAAGGTGCTGGTGGAGATCTACAAGCAGTTGCTTTCTTCTCAAGGGACCAGTGTTGCTGGTCGTCGGATCACGATCAAAGGGTTGTGGCCCATTATATAAAGTACCTTCCAAAATACTACTGACGGTCCTTTTTCTATATAACGTCTGTTTATCTGTGTGCTTTAATTTGGATTAATATGTGACCATTGCCTATATATGTATATTTTGGACCCATAGTAGGTCTGTTTCTTATCATGATTCTCGTCTACAATGTGCTTTTGGACCTTTGGTTGCATGCATGCTTTCCAAATTACAACATCTGATAAGGCAACGATTACATTTTAATTTGTGCTTAGTACGACCCTGTCTGGTGGCACCAACTGATGAAACAGGTCAGACCTGTTCTCATACTTTGCTAGAATCATACACAACCAAACCACACATACCAAAAAGAATCGAACAATTCAGAAAACAAAATAATGATAATTAAAATACAATACCTCTGAGGCGCTGACCCTTCTGCCTGCCCTTGTGTTGTGCATCCAGTAGTTCCCAGTGGCTCATATGGCCGTGTGTAGCACAAAATAATTTTTCAACAAGAAACTAAATTAAAAGGATTCTGGAATACGAGCAAAACTGAAGTAACAAAGAAGTTATAAACATACACCACACTCATTTGTTTTCCCAGTTGAATAAATATGTTCAAGCACCATTACGTGGTCTATCGTATGAGGAATTATGACACTAAATATTACAACACCACACAATTATAAATATTACAGCACCACACAATACTAATAATAACTCATCAAGTAGCAAGTTTAAGATATATAGTTTGCAATATAAGCAACTAAATTATTAGTACACTCAATGAAAGCAAAATGGATATATTTTTTTTCTTTTTAGTTTTTTTTACAGAACACCAAAGAGAAACACTTGCCAAGGCTCAAGATGCTGAGAAGCGCGAGAAAAACCATTCATTCTTTCTGAATTTTCTTCCATGAAGGATGACTGAGGCAAAGACCTGCACAAGATTCGAATTTCAAAAGACATGAGTAAATTATGAAAATAGTCCATGAACAATTAACGGCAATAAATGCTTAGAGATGTCTAGGAAAATAATTTGATTTGATTATAATATATGTTGCTCATAGCTAGAACACATACCTCACGATTGGCCGAAATGATCTCTAGAACATTTTCTCTAAACCAAATATATCTGATAAGAAAGCATGCCGACATAATCTTATCCCTTTCTAGTTTTTTTTTTTTTTTTCAATTTTCTTCTTTCTAACAAAAGAAACAAAAAGAAATGCAGCTAAACATAGAAACACACCATTTTTTTTCTTTTTCTAATAAATTAGCAAACCAAAAGCAAAATGGATTTTTTTTCTTTTTAGTTTTTTGGCAGAACACCAAAGAGAAACACTTGCCAAGGCTCAAGATGCCAAGAAGCGCAAGACAAACCATTCATTCTTTCTGAATTTTCAAGGATGACCGAGGCCAAAGACCTACACAAGATTCGAATTTCAATAGACATGGGTAAATTATGAGAGGAGTCCATGAACAATTAATGGCAATAAACGCTTAGAGATATCTAAGGAAAATAATTTGATTTGATTTTCAATATGTTGCTCATAGAACATACCTCATGATTGACCCAATGATCTTCAGAACATGTTCTCTAAACCATAAATCATCATAAGCATGCTGACATGATCTCATCCCTTTCTACTTTTTTTTTTTTCAATTTTCTTCTTTCTAACAAAAGAAACAAAAAAAAAAAATGCAGCTAAAAATAAAGAAAAAAAAAACAAACTTTTTTTTTCTTTTTTAATAAAATAGCGAACCAAAAGCAAAAAAAAGGGCCCATAATTTTTTTTATTTTGGCACAAAATACGTAAACCAAAGGAGATTTCTGCTAGAGAAACTCAACACTTTTTTTTTCAGTACAAAGAAAAAAAATAGATAATAGGAAGCTCTAATCATGTATCACCCATCATTCTTCTGGTTAGAGGAATTCCATCAAAAATCTGCAGGTGGTTAATTAGATGATAGGAAGCTCTAATTAGCATATAAAAAAAATGTTGTACAATATAACATAGAGAAATTAATGCACCAAATTTATCATCTTATGTTAAATTTTGGTTTCAGGTTAGTATAAGTGTTCAGTTTCCCTTTTTTATTTAGAACTAGAGGTCTTGTATTACAAGTGAATCCCTATTAACATCACGTGCACTGTGGAATTAGAACCAACTAAAAGCAATGACAAAACAAGCCTAATAGCAGTATACAACACTACACGTGGCATGTACACTAGCAAAGTATAATATAAGATAAACAATATTTTGCTATTACGTGATAATATTCAGATGGATTGGTGGATGTGCACGGCAGGTTGTAAAAGGCAAAATTTTTTGGTTCGTAGAGATCAAAGTTACCTGCAGAAATACGTTTCTCTGGAATATGGGAAATCTTTTGACAATTCGGATGATTGCTATCCTCACAACTCCTTGTGAACTCAGCATTGCATTACCAGATGGAAATGTGCTGGACTGATGGTGGAAGTTCTGACAGAGAAGTTAGATCCTTACAGAACCAGATTTCCAATCTCGTGAGAGATTTAAGGCATGACAGATCAGGCAAGGACTGCATTTTACAATAATCAAATTTAATTGTTTCAAGGGATGAGAGATGAGAAAGCATCTCACGTTCCTCTGGAGTAAAATATTCTTGCTCTGCATTTTGAATTATCAGCCAAACCAGTGAAGAAAGCCCATCTCTTGATACAAGTTCAAGCATTGATAATTTGCTAATAATAAGTATCCCCCTCACCCCTGGCAGCTTATTAGCATCAGAAGAGCATTGGAGCTTGTCACAACCAACAATGGATAAATATTTAAGATTATTCAGCTCATTTAATCCCATCAATGAAACCAGATTCGTGCACATCCTCAGAGATAAGGAAGAGAGCGAGTTTGAATTACTCAAATCAAGAGATTCTATAGTCAGACAGGGGCACTCTTCTATCTTGAGTTCTTCTAGAGAACTTAAGGTATTCAAGCCATCAACCGAGGTAAGCATCCAACACCTTCTGATCTTGAGAGCCCGGAGATTGGTCTGGGAACTAAGCACCTCTCTGGGTATACATGTGATAAGAATGATATCTTCCAATGCTAGCTCGGTCAGAGAGGTATGACCTTTCAAAGAACTTGCCAATATCTGGTCTGAGATGAAGCATGATTTTATCACAAGCGCTTGAAATGTAAGAGGCAGATATAGTTCTTTATTTACCTCTTTGAGCTGACAAATACGATCCAACACGTTCTGCCTCTCGAGATACCTGTTGTAGCGATAGCCAGACAAAGGTTCCTCCAATTTTCTGTTAATTGGGGATGGCATCCCACTCTGAGTTGACATTCTTATCTTCAAATCTTCTTCCGACAGAAAGGCAAGAGAGTTGCAACAATTGAGTCTCAAGATAATGAGATTTGAGGGAAGAGATGCCCAACTTTTCAACCTTGGGAGGCGAATAATGGTAAGGGACTGAAGATGAATGAGTTCATTTATTTCCGGGAGGGCTTCTAAGAAATCGCAATTAAGAAGTTGTAATCCCTTGAGATGGGTGGTGTTTTTGTTGTATTCTAAAAACCATCTGGGACACCTCTTACCTCTGTAAGAGACAATGCTCAGCTGTTCTAATTGGAGTGGGGGACAAAGTGCATCCAGAATGTCCTCAGCATCTTTTATCTCATTTGGGTTACAACTATCACTATCCCAACTGTCAACATCCCAACTATCAACATCCGAACTGTGACTATCTTTAGTTGCTGTCCACGCAAGTTCTAGTGTGCGAAGGCCTTTTTTGTCAAATAAGTTCACTCGACATGCGTCTTGACTATTGTTGACATTTTTGAGATAACATATAGCTAATTCTCCATAAAGGTCCCTGAGATGCTCCAATTGCTCCAACCCACATCCCCGCACGTTTCTAACTCTGAACTTAGTCAGATGTTGGAGCAATGTTAGCCTCCCAATATTGGGAATTTGAAAATTTGAAAATCTTATATGTGTATCATGTAATAAACGTAACTGATAGAATCCAGTAGATAGTTTTGGGAACTTTGTTACATCGGAGAACCCATAATTAAGATATCGGAGGTTTTTCAATGTTAATACATTTTTAGGCCATCCATCAATAGAACCGTTACAAAAGTCGACCACATACAACCTTTTTGACCTCTCAAAAAGTGCATTCATGTCCTCTTCCTTCAATGTTTTCCATGACCCAAAAGTATTGTACGTAGATCTTTTAATTTGCTTATTTTCTCAACATACTCCCCAAACATACCGGCTTCAACATACAAATGGCGGGTGTGGATGGGAATATCTATTTTCTCATCACATTCAATTCTGAAGCAATCGCCATTTGAAACTTTCTCAGCTAGATCATGCAATAGATCATGTATAGTGTATGAATCATGTATAATGTACATCATACAACATTTGCCTTCCTTAAGTTGAAAGAAAGAGCTAGATAACAACTCCAATATATACTCGTTACCAATATCCCTCACATGTCTATTGCTACCATCTGGTTCAATGAAACCCCCTCCGATCCATAAGCTCACCAAGTAGTCTTGATTAAACTCATGCCCTTTGGGAAACAAGCTACAAAATGCAAAGCATCGCTGCAGGTGAGGAGGTAGATGATGGTAACTCAATAACAATGCCCCCATTGTCTCATTTAGTAAGTTTCCTTCAAGCATGGATACCCAAAAATCTGGGTCCTGTCTTCTACGCAACAGTCCAGCCATTGTTGTTGCAGCTAGTGGTGATCTTCTTAATTTTTCTGCAATCTGCTCTCCAATCTGTTTTAAATTTTCCTTCAAATGTTTCTTTGAATCATCAAAATCACATAATGCATGGCTTATGAATAAATCTATGAACTCTTCATGATCAAGTGGGCGCAATGGAATTAGTTCTGTGGCGCCCAAAGCTTTTGCTGCCCCTTCAATCCGAGTTGTTACCAATATTTTGCTACCTCTCTTGGCATCTTGTAGAGGAGCAAATAACTGCTGAAACTGCTGTTCAGTAACACCTTTATCACACCAGGCATCATCCAACACCAAAAGGAACCGTTGTCCCTTCAATTTCTCTTTCAGTTCATAATGTATTCCTTCAGTGCTTTTGAAACTTGGACATGGTTTATTGAATGCAGACTCCCAAATCCTTTCAAAAATGGATTTAACACTAAAAGTTTGAGAAACATGTGCCCACATAACTATGTCAAAATATCTATCTTCTTTCACATCCTTTTTATTAAGATGTTTGTCTTCCACATACCTTTTAACATACTGTGCTAGGGTCGTCTTTCCTGACCCACCCATGCCCCATAATCCAATGACAGAATAGCACTTGGTATGATATAAGAAATCCTTCAGCAATAGTTGTACAATGTTACCCGGTCTTTGTCACGGCCAATAACCTCAAAAGCAGAGGTGGAAATAGTCTCACTGCTCTGTTCATTGGATCTTGGAATTTAATTATTGATAGTGTTGGGTGATAGGTTAAGGATAGGGGCAAATTTACTCGTTTCATCAATAATAATTTTTTCCAAGTTCTCCAGGCTTTTAAGAAGGTTGTACTTCCTGAGTTTTGAATCCCATAAATTAAAACTGAAATTAAATGTAGATTTTGTTGGAAAGGAAGAGTTTGCCTTCTTTTCGAGTTGCGTATACTCAACTAAACCGAGCAGATGTTCAGCCTCATAATAAGCTGATTTGAGCTTCTGGAGCCAAGCCTCCAGTTCGCCCCGGTAGGGACTCCTCTGCGCTGCATCATGTGAGGATGATTAGCTGTGGAAGGAGTCTAGTTTGGAGGTCATCTAATTTCTTAGTAAGTGCATTCTTTCGAGACTGGAATCTTGGATCCAGACCAAGAGCATCAAAGCATTTGTTCACGAGCCGGCTGACAACAGGTGAGATCAGCCAACCGGCGGCTGACACGCCCCAGCTGATCCCAGCTGAAAGTGTCAGTGGATCCGGCATGGATCTGCTGGATCCTGCAGCAAAGCTAGCTAGTTATTAACCTTGAATTTTCATCTTAATAAAGAGAGACCGCAAAAGAGAGAAAAGCATTACCTTAATTTGAATCTTCTGCAAAATTTCCAAGAAAGAAGGCGAGGGTGAGAGACAAAGATGTCATCAATTGCATAAGAAATTAAAAAAGAATACACAGAGAGAGATTATGTTCTATACGCATGAACATTGGAATAATTGGAGTAGCTTGAAATTTACTGGAGATGTCTGCCAAACTCTGCTGGCCATTCAATTTGTTAGGTACATGGATCTCAATTATGCAACTTATTGTGACAGCAACTCCAACGACTAGGAGAGCCAGCATACATTAATTTGGAAACTTGTAACATTTATAATTACTAGGAGCAAAACTGCTTCACGGGGGTCTTCTGTGAGCTTAATACAAAAAATGTATCAAACCATATCCAAACGGTTAGATCATCCTCTGTAGCGCTGCATTGTGTAGCGCAGGATTTCAACCGTTAGATCATCTCAAGATTCGTGCAAGCACAGATCTCGAGATTTCAAACGGTTAACATCCTGCGCTATACAATGCAGCGCTACAGAGGATATGAAATCTTAGGCGGCTGGCTTCCAAATATTCTCCCTGCCTCCGTTCTTTCCTCCTCAATCTTCATCCTTCTGATTTCATTCCTTCTCCCATCCTTTTTCCCCAAAGTTTCCTCTCTTTACAATACCAGCACAGCAAATGGTGGTGCTCGCTGGTGGTGCTCGCATCCTGAAACCACAGCGCTGCCAGCAGAAACCCTGGTTCTCCTTTGCTGCCAGCGAAAACCACCATTCTTGCCTCTGTTCCCTTCATTTTCCACTTCCGTTCCTGGCACCCACCCTGGTTCTCTGGATCGCCTCCTCCACAACGCTGCCATGAATTCCAAATTTCAGATGACGTGGAGAGGAAAGGGATGAGAGAGGACGCTTCGATAGAGAATGATGGAGAACACGAGAGCAACGATGTGGTGGATAACGAGGTCAGAGAGGAGGCTTCAGTTCAGGTAAATACGAACCATGATTATCCCTATCAATACTGGTTTTATATGTACCGGTGTCTGTAATGATTTGCCTTGATACTGTTTCGTTTTTTCAAACGATCACAAGTTTTAAGCATACTGCAACCTTTGTTAATAAATAATTAATAAACTGATTTGACATCGAAAATTAAAATTAGCTTGAGTAATTTCTTCGCTGACTTTACTTTCATGTAAAATGGCATCAACAAGTCGGTGGATTGGTCTGCTCTACGCAGATTCCTGACTGCTCAGATGTCAAATCAATTCAATTGCTTGTTCACCATTATCATGGAGTTATACCAGTTCTGTTTGAAATTAATATGGAAACATATGGGCAAAGTAATGATTTAGAAAGATGGTTGTGATTTGTGATTTATATGCTTCGCATGATACATGCCAAGCATATATAATAAGAGGAGGGATCAAATGACACAAGAATGTTTTGATACAAATGTTACACTAAATCATATAAATTTATAAAAAATCTTAAAATGGAAACTTTATTATAAACATATTCATTTACTTATAGATCGATTGTGTTTCAAATTTTTTATTAAATTTTAGTGTCATTTGATAGTCCATCAAGAGTCATTAAATTTAGACCATTCTAATTACTATATAAACTTGATGGTCGTTGATGAAGTATCAAATGGCACTCAAATTGAATGAAATTTGAAACACAATCGATCTATAAGTAAATGAACATATTTGTAAAAGATTTTCTATTTTTAAGATTTTTTAAAAATTTATATGATTTAGTGTAACATTTGTGTCAAAATTTTGAGTGTCATTAGATCTCTCCTCATATAATAAAAGCAACATAGTTTGGTATTGCATTTATTGTGATCAGAAATTTGTTGGAAAAACAAAGGCAGGGCCACATCAATGTACTTTGGATTGTTTTATTTTTTTTCGCTTTACCAGCAAGAGGACCAAAATTAATGTGAGACATTGTTAAAGCTAAACATACATAGTACCATCAATGTATATTTCTTGATCAGTTTGTCCATTGTTTTAACTTTACAAAGCCTCAAAATCAGATTAGTAGAGGCATGTTTCAATGATTGCGAAACCAATTTGTCAAACATATTAAAGGAATTATTTTCAGAAACATATGTCATCTTATTTAACATACTAAAATCAATTAAAAAAGTCAGTTACAAGTCCAATGAAGGAACAATAGAAAGTGTTTCTTTTTTACTGTTTTAATCAAGTTTCAAACCTCACAGCAAGTCACTAAGTCTGGTTCAGTTCACCGGGTACCATAAGGACTGGTATAACAACCATACAAATACTGTCTTGCTTCATTCTAAATCTTATTTGTCACGGTGCAGTACCACTGACATTTTAGCGGAGGCAAAAAATGTCAAAATGTCATTTAGAGTGCCAGACATTCGCAATTGGGATGTACGAGTGGTGGGTAACATACCAAGGCAGACGGATAGGTTGTTTAAAGTTAAGCATATCTCAATATTTTCGGTGTCCCCTTCGAAAGTTACTTAACATTTAAATATTTTCTTTGTAACAGTTATGCATGTAGCGTCTTTTGTCTAATGCATATGCAATATTGGGATGGAGATAGGCTGTCACGAAAATTTACCCCGGTCGGTTATGTATGATAGGATGTTTAACAATGCAATATTCTCTTTTAGTTCGAAATTGAACTGGGATAAATTTACAGGATGATATAATGGCATTGAGGAAACAGATGACGGCAGAGCTGATTCTCGCCAAGGAAAATTATTCCGTTGATGTTCAGAAAGAGATTCTTGACATGGCTGTGAAGAAAAAAATTAGAGTTTGAGTGTTCAAAGCTTAGTACCGTTTTAGCAATTCAACTGGGAAAGAAAATGAGAGCACTGGCTTATATTTTGCTTATTTAATTTCATTGCATCATTTGGACTTTGAGTTGTTTTAGGATTTCTAATTATTTTGACGACGGTTATGATTATGAATGTTTTGAATCAGCTATATCAGCTATATTTAATTGTTGTTGAGAACTTATATTGTGGCTTGGAGGTATCCTTAATCCATAATTTAATTGTTGTTATACTGTTTACGTACCAATATGCTTACAAACTAACATCAATTTTCGTATACACAACTTCAGTATAGATTGAATAACAGAATTAGAGTATAATTGTTTTCTAATATCTATTTTCATTGAATTATTTTTCAACGATAATATATAAGCATATATTTCACTTCAATACTAATACCATATTCAACTTAAGCAGAAAAAGGTCTAAAAATGTTTTAAAATAAGGATGTAAATACATGGTCGGATTCCTCAACCAAATTAAATTCTAAAAGCGAGCAACTGAAGATTAATTTCTCAACCAAACAAGAATATTTTACGATGTCATAACTTGACATAGGAAGTTATTCCTCCTTAACTTTATGATCTAACCAAACACCACCTAAGGGTATTGTGGACATTAGGGGTGAAAACGGAGTGGATAAAATCCATCCGGATCCGTTCATATCCGAGAAATTATCCATAAAAATGTGATCCGTATTCGAATATTAAGTATCCGTATTCGTATCCGTACCGTATCCGTAAACACTAATGTGGATACGGATACAGATAATTTTTTAAATTGTATAATTAGGCGGATATCCGAACTATCCGTATCCGACATATTAGCATATACAACTAATATTTTTTAAATAAAATAGTGTTAACTGCTAAAATAAAGTTTTATATTTATATAATGTATTTGTACATTTATTAACCAAATACACATGCTCAGATGTTTATTGTTACTTTAAATTCTTATTTTATTGTTTATGTACATTCATAGACAAAATATATAAAATTTTTTTTATATCTTAATTGAATCCACATCCGAATCCATATCCGTCAAATATCCGTTCCGCATTCGTATCTGTTTAAAGCGGATTTTGTTTGAAGTTTTATGATATCGGTATTCGTATTCGTATAATTCGTATCCGCATAATAGGAAGCGGATACGGATATGTTTTTAGCATTATCTGCTCCGTTTTCACCCCTAGTGGACATCCTTCCTGACCAGTGTATTACCACTGCCGATCCATTTGTTAAGAACATCACTGACTGACTCTTTTCGTGGTACACCGGCAACCACTTTAAACAGGGGCATCTTGGGTTCCTTCGCAGAGCTGGAATCTGAATCAGCATCAGCATCAGTCGATATTTCTTCTGGACTTTCAATATCAGAATACTGAGTATCAGTATCAGAGAGACTTCCGCAAGGTGAGGATAGCTTCAATATCAGAATACTCTGATAATCAGAATCTTCAATCCTAGAGGATGAGGATAGCTTCCGCACCACAAACAAGCGTATAGCTAAATTTCCGCAAGGTGAGATTTCTGGGCACCGTTCATGTGTGGCAATGGGTAAAGCTCTGACAGATACTGCGTTTGAGCTCGCACTAAGCGCACGAGGGATTGCACTGAGCACATAATTGGCCCTAAAACATTCACAAAAACCCCAATCAGAGACCCTTGTACAATCAATATGACAATTCAAAGTATGATAGCAACATAACACAGCAAAAGTAATTATAACTTATAAGCTCACATCCCCTCCACCCACAAAAATGAAACCCCAAATGACAAATTGGCAAGAGCAAGTGAGAAGGAATTTCACCTAATTGGGTTCGCTGCTTGGCATACTGTCCACATCATTTACCAGTAGAACAGGAGAAGCTGCACTAATCCTGCTCCCCGTGACAGATTGAGATTGATGGCTCAACTCAACTCAAACACTGTCACAGCAAAACCCTAAACCCCAGTTCCCCTTTTGGGAGCTCCCGAGTGAATTCAGTTCATGGGGGCGCAAGGAAATGCCCAGTTCTTGCAATTATGCAGAGATTAATGTAGAACACCGATTCCGATTTGGTGCTACGGATGCGGTATTGTGTTGAACGGCGACTCTGATTTTGACTGCATTTTGGGATTTTCTACTGGTAAAGTGATAGCTTGGCAGGCCAGTGTGCGCCCGGCCTTCTGCGCCGGCAGGAGGAGGACTGTGGCAGTACAGGCGCGCCTCGGCGGCTGTTCAGCGGGGAAAGGGGATTGCATCCTCTTTACTTACCTCCCCGTCCGCTCCCTTTCTCGCAGTTGCGTGCTTTCCGGCCGACAGGAAGAGGTTCAGGAGAGCGCACTGCACCACCGTTTGGAGGAGGCGATCACCAGGTTGCTGTGTGGTGGTGTGGTGGTGTTGTGAAGAGGTGAAACTTTGGGGAAGAAAGGCTGGGAGAAGAGACGATCGATAGGAGAATGAAAATGAAAGAACAGAGAATTTCGGAAGCCAAGCCGCGAGCAAAGCCGTGAGCCGCGAGGGAGCCAGCCAATCTAATCAGACCGGCCCATTCATTTCTACCCTTTTCACCGATTCGAATCGTAGCTGTCCAATTAATATTGTGTATATGGAAAATAGTATGCAGGGACATTTTGGGGTGTACACCAGATATCCGAAAAGCATAATCTAGTTAACAAATTATGGCAATGATTCAGATTCTTTTTATTTTTTATTTTTGTTTTTGCTTCTTAAAACTGTGACAATGATTCATATTCTTGTTGATATATAATATAGGTGCTTGCTATCAACCTTTCGTAAAATGATAATGGTTCAGATTGAGTCAATAGTCAAGGATAGTAATAAATATCTGAATAATAAATGCTACCCATGCATGAACATGATAAGTCAGACAACAATATATAGGCCCATATTATGTTTTGTCCAAACGTAAGGCCTTAAAAACGGGCTAGCCTACAAAAAGTTAAGAAATGGTGACTTTGTGGTGCTTAAAATAAAAAAAAATGGGTTCTATTATATAGATGGGCTGTATCAGTCCCAGATTTTAGACCCAAAATTATATCTGTTTTAACTTTTAAGCAAAATAAATAGTGAAAAATGAAAACTGAAAAATCTGTTTAATTGCGCACAAAGTTGATACCCCTCCATTCCCCTCCATTCCCATTCCCACTCACTCCCCACTCAATGAGTGCTCATCCCCTAACTTACTGCATTATGCAGTTCACAACGTCTGCCGTTGGATCATCTCGAGTTACGCACAGGCACGAATCCTAAGACAATCCAATTGCTGACGTTGTGAACTGCACAATGCAGTATAGCAGGGGATATGAATTCCCCACTCCACTCCACTTCACACTCACTCACTCTCTTCTCACAATCAAAATCAATCATATATACCATCACAATATCCATACATCTACCATTACTAACCAAATGTCGAATTCCAGGGGTTTCAAGGGAGGTCTGAAGGGATACTGGAGGAGACGTACCTCCCACTACTCCCGCCTTCGTCATACGCCACCTCCCGCCATCGTTCTCGGATCCGCAGCCAGGGGCGGAACCAGAGGCAGTGCTAGGCAGTGCCAGGCCCGGGCACTGCCTTGATCCCATAAAAATTTCTGACCCCCCTTATACATTGATACCAATTACCATGGCCTGTCCCCCCTTACATTCATGATATGAATCATGGTCCAATGCAGATATTGAGATATACATTCATACTAGCGCCCAGCCCATATTATTTCCCAGCGCCCAGCCCATATTTATTTCCTATTGCCCAAGAAATTTTCCGACCCCCCAAATTTATTTCCTAAAGCCCAGTTGAGTTGCCCAGAGGCCAGAGGAAAAGACGAAGTCGACGGCTCGACGCTCTGACAAGTCGACAGCTAGACGTAGTCCCTTCCTGGCTTACTCCCACAATCCCGCTGCAGGCTGGCCGTGCTGTCGGCTGTCATGCTTGTGGCTTGTCGCTTGCTAGCTTTTCGGTAAATTTCTGAGTTCTGACTTTCCGACTTTCTGAGATTCTGATTGACTAATTCTAACTGTAAATTACCATGACAGTGTCAGTATCCATGGTTTGACCACTTGTGTCTCGAATATATCATTCTTTCATTCTGAAATTTCTGAAATTCCGAAATTCTGAGTTTGCTTCATGGCGCGTTGCTATCCTGCTGCCATATATATATCTAATTATCAAAAGTAGAGACCGAAACATGCAATTATCATGGGCAAGGAGTCAAAATTTTTTAAATTGTTACTTGGTCATAATTATCTAAATAAGATATTTAACCATTCTAATTTTCATTTTATTTAATTCAGAATCTTCCTTCTTAATTCTTATGGATTTGTATACAAGGCATCTAACATATCAATTGCCAATTTCATTTTTAAAATTCAGGAATGGAGAAATATTTCAAATCTAAGTCCAAAAGTGATGAAACACGAAGTTCTTCTTTATCATTTGATCTTTATACATAATTGATTTGACATTCTAGAAAATTATATAGAGACTAAGGTATCGGGCTTCGGCACCCCCTTCAAATCATTTCTGGTTCCGCCACTGTCCGCAGCAGAACCTGACTCCGCCTTGCACCGTGGTCGTTTCTGGCGGATCCCCCGTCGGATCCGGTTCCTGACACGGATTGGGTCCCCCAGGCGCTGGATCGCCCGTCTGCGCGACGCGTACGTGTGCGCGATGCTGCGCGTGGCCGGCTCGGGGTGCCCGGGGTTAGGGTATGTGGGGTTTCGGATGGGGGAGTTGAAGGAGTACGATGAGAAGATGTTGGTGGAGATTTACAAGCAGCTGCTGCTCTCTTCTCAAGGGGCCGCCATTGTTGTTAAGGCTGATGAGGCCGGTGTTTCTGGCTGTCCGATCGAGATCAAAGAGTAGGCAAGATCTGATCTTGGTATATATTTTAGATCACAATGGCAGGTATGTAAAAAAAAACAAATATATTAGTTATTTAATTTGTAAATAAATTTATTTGTATTATTTCACATATGATCCACTAATGACACACACTATCCACTTTAAAAAAAAAAAAAACCTCTATCAAAATGCAGCTAACAGAATTTTTTTTTAATCAAATACAACAAAACAATTTAATGTACAAAATTATAAAATAAAAATAAAATAACATTTTAAAATTCATTGTGGTCCATTATATAAAATACATTGTAAATACTAATGACGGTCCATTTTTTATATAGCGTCTGCTAATCTGTTTGGTTTAATTTGGATTAATCTGTGACAATTGGCAATGTATATTTTGGGGCCATAATAGGTTCTGTTTCTTAGCATGATTCTCGGCTACAATGTGCTTTTGCACCTTTGGTTGCATATATGCTTTCTAAATTACAACATCTGAAAAGGCAACTATTACATTATAATTTGTGCTTAGTACAACCCTGTCTGCTGGCACCAACTAATCTGATATCATTCTTTTCAAATAGAGAAACATCTTGCGTCCACTGAAAAATTGTCCATACATCCATAGAGGTGTACGGAATGTAACAGATACATTCTGAAATGTGACAGATAAATAAAAAAAATGTAACCTATGGACAATATAGACAATTTTTCTATGGACGCTAGGTATTACTCTATCAAATACTCTTCTTCGTGATTAAATCAAACATGATGTATTTCTTATCATGTCTAGCTCTAGGGATATCTTTTATTTCTATTGGCGCCGGGGGATGAAACATATATATACACACAGGCATATAGGACCCCGCTTAATTAATAGTATTGATAAGATTTTCAATCTCTCAATGCACATTATATAACAGGTCAGACCTGTTCTCATACTTTCCTAGAATCATACACATTACACAACCAAACCAACATACCAAAAAAATCAACCAATTCAGAAAACAAAATAATAATAGTTAAAATACAATACCTCTAAGGCGCTAACCATTCTGCCTGTCCTTGTGTTGTGCATCCAATAGTTCTCAGTGGCTCATATGACCATATGTAGTACAAAACAAACTTTTTATCAACAAGAAACAAAATTAATAAGATTCTCGAATACGAGCAAAACTAAAGCAACAAAGAAGTTATAAACACACTCCACACTCATTTGTTTTTCCATAGTTTGAATAAGTATCTTCAGCACCATTACGTGGTCTATCATATGAGGAACTATAATACTAAATTACAACACCACACAATTGTAATACTAAATATTACAGCACCACACGATACTAATAATAACTCATGAAGTAGCAAGTTTAAGATAATATAGTTTGCAATGTAAGCAACTAAATTATTAGTACACTCAATGAAAGCAAAATGGATTTTTTTTTTCTTTTTAGGTTTTTTGCAGAACACCGAAGAGAAACACTTGCCAAGGCTCAAGATGCCGAGAAGCGCGAGACAAACCATTCATTCTTATTGTATTTTTAAGGATGACTGAGGCCAAAGACCTGGACAAGATTCAAATTTCAAAAGGCATGGGGTAAATTATGAAAAGAGTCCATGAACAATTAACGGCAATAAATGCTTAGAGATATCTAAGAAAAATAATTTGATTTGATTTTTAATATGTTGCTCATAGCTAGAAACATACCTCACGATTGGTCCAAATGATCTCCAAAACATTTTCTCTAAACCATATATGATCAGAAAGCATGCTGACGCGATCTTATCCTTTTCTACTTTTTTTTTTTTTTTCAATTTTCTTCTTTCTAACAAAAGAAACCAAAAAAAAAAAAAAATGCAGCTAAAAAATAAAAAAACACTCCCTTTTTTTTTTCTTTTCTAATAAAATAGCAAACCAAAAGCAACAAAAAAGTACCCATAATTTTTCATTTTTTTTTCTTTTTTTTTTTTTGCACAAAATACGTAAACCAAAGAAAATTTCTGCTAAAGGAACTCGGCACTATTTTTTTTTTTTTTCAGTACAAAGAATAGACCATAGGAAGTTCTTCATTTTGTACTATCCATTGTTCCTGTGATCAGAGGAATTCCATCGTCAATCTGCAGGTGGTTGGATAAAATGCTTAATTATCAATAGCTACATATAATATGCATATAATTAGCATGTTGAAAAATAAATGTAATACAATTGAACATGGAGAATTTGATGCACCGAAAACATCATATGTTTAATTTTCGTTTCAGGTTAATTAGTATAAGTGTTATGAAATTTGGATGCAAATTAAGACCTCCCATCTTTTTCTTAAAAAAAAAAAAAAAGGTTAGTAGAAGTGTTCAATTATTTATTTTTATTTTTTCAATTTAAAATAAGAGGTCCTATATTATATGTAAATCCCTTGTAACGTCACGTGCAGTATAGAATTCGAACAATTAAAAGCAATGCCAAAACAAGCCTACAGTACAATAGTAGCATACAACACTAAACGTAGAATCTACAATACTATGTGCAACTTATCATAAGTGAAAAGATTAGGGGTGTATGGAGGCATTACCATGTGAGCTAGACAGTTTGATATAGCTAGATGAAGGTGAATAGCAATTTTGACTATAATTACACAATTCAAATAATTTATCACATAAAAGTCGAACATGGCCTTACTACCTTATGCTAGTATCTCTGCAAATTTTATTTTTTTCCATTGGGTTATGAAATTCAGATGGACTGGTTGAAAAATTTGGAAGGGTCGTAAATATTGTGCTTACTAATATTGCCATAATAATATGCTTTGGTTAAATTGACAAAAATTACCTGAGTAAACAGGTCTGCCAAATCATTGAGAGGAGGATAACGTCTGACATTTACATTCTTTAGAAAACAGCTTCTCGCAACAATCGGCATTTCAATTCTCAAATAGGGGCAATCTTCTATCGTGATATTTTGGAAAGAGCAAAGGGTCTCCAAGCCACCAACTGAAGTAAGCATCAGGCAGCCTAATATTTTGAGAGCCCGGAGACTGGTTAGGGAGCTAAGCACCTCTTTAGGTATCCTTGTGATAGTAATGATATCAGATAATTCTATGTTTGTCAGCCCGGTACAACCTTGCAAAGCTTTTTCTAACACCTTATCTGTGATAAAGCATGTACCGATATGAAGTGTTTCGAGTGTAACCGGAAAATGTAGTTCTCCATTTACCTTTTGGCGCTGAGCAACAGTATCCAACTCTCTCTGCACTTGGAGATACCATTTTCTTATACCATACCTCACTCCTCCCCTTATTTTATTTTCAATAGAAGATAGCTTTAACATCACAATGCTCAAGTCTTCTACAGACCCAAAGGCAAGAGACTGACAAAAAAATGTCAAATTAGCTAGATTAGGGGGAAGAGATGCCCACCTTTCTAACATCGGAAGCTTTATGGTAAGAGATTGAAGGTAGATGAGGTTATTCATTTCTGGAAGGGCCTCCAGGAATTGGCAATCTAGAAGTTGAAGTATTCTAAGATGGGTGGTGATTTTGTTGTAGTCTACAAACCATCTGGGACACCTCTTACCACCATAACATTTTATTGTCAGCTTTTTTATTTGAGGTGGGGGGCAAAGTTCATCTAGAATTTCAGCTTCCTCTATTTGAGGTGGGGAACCATGTTCACCTGGAAGGTTAACATCTTCTATATGTGCAGATCCATCTTTATATTTCCAATGAAGTGAGAGCTCGCAAAGACCTTTTTTGTCAGATAATTTTGCTCTACGGGCCTCTTCCTTACTCTTAACATTCTCAAGACCATATATAAGTAACTCCCCATAAAGATCTTTGAGATGCTCCAATTGTTCCAATCCACATCCCGTTTTATTTCTAGCTTTAAATCCATGCAATGCTTGAAGCAATGTTAGCCTCCCAATGTTGGGAATTTGATGATCTGAAAATATTCTACGGAGCAAACGTAACTGATATAGTCGAGTCAATGATTCATGGAAGCATTGTACATCGACAAATCCATTAATAAGATACCGTAGGTTTTCCAAATGAAATAGAGATATAGGAAATTGGTCAATCCAAGTGTCATGCAAATCTATCACAAAAAGTTTTTTTGATCCCTCAAATAGTACATTCAGGTCTGTTTCTTTCAAAGATTTTCCTCGCAAATTGTATGATAAATCCCGAATAATAATTGTACGTAGATCTTTCAATTTGCATATGTTTATTATATTCTTCTCAAACATATAGGCTTCAACAAACAAGTGGCGGGTCTGGGCCGGAACTTCTCTTTCCTCTCCACCCTCAATTCTGAAACACTCACCATCAGAAACTTTCTCAGCCAGATCATGCATTAGGTCATGTAAAGAGTACACTGTATTAAATTCATTTTTCCAAACTTCAAGGAAAGATCCGGATATTAACTCCGATATATATCCATTGCCAATGTCTCTCACATGTCTATTGCTACGCTCTGTTTCAATGAAGCCCTCTCCGATCCATAAATTAACCAACTGATCTTCACTAAACTTATGCCCTTTAGGAAAGAGGCTGCAAAATGCAAAGCATCTCTGCAGTGTTGGGGAGAGATTCTGATAACTCAAAATAGCGCTCCCATTGTCTCATTTAGTAAGTTCTGATTAAGCATAGATAACCAAAATTCTGGGTCCACTCTTCTACGCAACTGCGTAGCCACTGTCATTGCAGTTAGTGGTGATCTGTGCAATTTTGCTGCAATTTGCTCTCCAATTATTTTTAAATCTCCCTCGAACTGTTTTTCCATATCATTGAGATCACTTAATGCACGACTCATGAATAAATCCAAGAATTCATCATATTCAAGTTGGCGCAATGGAATTGGATTAGTTGCACCTAAAGTTCTTGCTGACTCTGCATTCCGAGTTGTTATTAATATTTTGCTACCTCTCTTACCACCCAGTAGAGGGGCAAATAGCTGTTCTAACTGCAGTGCACTAACATCTTTACGACAGCAGACATCATCCAATACTAGTAAAAACCTTTTGCCACTTAGTTTCTTTTGAATCTTTTTGTTGAGTCCTTCAATACCATCACAATTAGGACAATTGTCGTCAAAAGCAGACTCCCATATCCTTTTATAAATGGAATGAAGATTAAATTTTTCAGGAAAATGAACCCATATGACATAGTCAAAGTAATTGGATTTGTTCTCATATTCATAGACAAACTTTGCCAGGGTAGTCTTTCCTGACCCTGCCATGCCCCATATTCCGATAACTGAATAGCACTTAGAATTACTGGAAGTTTCTGAGTTATCTTTCTTTAATAATTCTACAATCTGATCACGGTCCTTGTCACGACCAATAACAGTGAAAACAGGGGTAGAAATAGTTTCACTAGCTCTCGAAGTTGAATTATTGGCACTGCTAGTGCGAGCTGATAGGTTATTGAGCTTAGTAAATTTTTTTGCTTCATTAACTACTGTTTCCAACTCCTTCAGGCTTTTAAGAAGATTGGTCTCCCTATTCTTCAACTCCTTGTTGAATAACTTGAAATTAAATTCAGAGGAAGAAGGAAAGAGAGACTTGACCTCCTTTTTGAGTTGCGTATACTTGACTAACCCAAGCAAATGCTCAGCATCATAATAAGTTGTTTTGAGCTTCTGAAGCCAAGCCTCCAATTCTCGCCGGTGGAGAGACTTTTGTGCAGCATCTGTGAGGATGAGCAACTGAGGAAGGAGGGTGGTCTGTAGGTCTTCCAATTTCTTATCAAGCGCTTTCTTTCGAGATTGGAATCGAGGATCCAGGCCAAGAGCATCAAAGCATTTGTTCACGAGCCGGCTGAGAACAGGTGAGATCAGCCAACCGGCGGCTGATACGCCCCAGCTGGTCCCAGCTGAAAGTGTCACTGGATCCGGCATAGATTCGTCTCATGCAGGTATGCTTGCTATCTAAACTTATATCGATCAAGAAAGAGATTGAAAGAATTTTGACAGTTCTTGTGAAGTTTCAGAAAAGAGACCAAAAGACGAAAAGAGCGTATGTGTAGTACTGTAGTTAGTGGAGTGGAGAGAGGTCAGTGCGAGGAAGGAGGGTTTAGTGTTTGCAGTTCAATTCTTAACAACATTAATTCTGCAACTTGATCTGATTAATATTAATCAAAGGTTTAAATAGCGGTCATAGCGGCTGCTATAGCGGTCGATATAGCGTTTTGGAAGCAAAACGCTACAACGCTATCGGTTTTTTCCCGCTATTTGATATTTTATGTAGTAACATATAAAATATGGTTAGAATCATCTAAATTTTCAATTATTTTATGATATCTAACACTTAATAGTTGTTATTTATGTTTTACAATCATTTAACACATAATAATTGGATTTGTAAATAACAATCAATGTTATATAAACTTAGTATCCACATAAGAAAAATTGTGGGATTGATTAGTGAAAATGAAAGATATATACTTGAAATCCATTAAAATGTTATATAATCAATAAATATTTTTTTACATAATGTTTTATCATAATTTATTTACAATTTTTCTATTATAAGTTTATAACTTTTAGGTTCTAACTTTTTTTCTTTGAAAAATGATAGATAGATAATTTATTTTTGATAACTTCAATAATCCATTTAATTTTTTAATATTTAGGAAAAATAATTACTCAATGATTCAATTTGAAATCCTTTTGACAGAAACAAATAATACTTGTGCAATAAAAGACTGACCATCATGTTGTACTATGTTAATATATCTGAATAAGAATGTTTTGTTTCAAAAGTGATACAATAATTATATAATTTTAAACAATTTGGTTAGAAAACTTTATACATTATTCTAATTATTCATCATTTTTATTAAATATGTTAGCTCATGAACCAATAAAATAGTTAAAATATTCTACGTAACAGGAACCGGTAGCGTCCGTGATAGCGCCGATATCCGATATCCGCTATCAAATATACCCCACCGCGACGAGTCCGCTATCCGCTATTTAAATCTTTGATATTAATTATGGACCTCACTGGGTTCTTTTCCCTTTCGGCTAGTACATGCATATGACATCAATTCTCACCTGTCACCACTATGAGTACCACCATACTTTAATTTGCACCTTTATTCTCGGAGGGATTACTTTAGTTTCCACTTGTAATAGAAAAATTTGCTAGTACTCAATCAGTGGAGGATGAAGCTGGGTTCAATTTAAACGCACTATGATTAATTGGTAGCTTTTGCAAAAAGCTCACGCCTAATTATCTTTTGTAGTACTGTGGTGTGTGTGTTGGGGGGTATTATATTATTTCTTTGTTTGTTCGAGGCGGCAGCTTTCTGTCTATTTTGTATTGTTTTACGATTTTTTGTGATGGTGATCATGTGCAAAAATTAATTTCTTTCCCAATGCATTTATTTTTGAAGTTTATTTAAATTCTCTGTACAAAGAGGAAAAAAGGCAGATGAAAATTGTATGATAATGTGTTTAACATGCATGCAGTGCTGACTTAATGATGATAAGATGAATATACTGCACCAGCTAATGAACTAGTGCATGCATTGTCTATGTTTTGTTCTTACAAAAATAAAAAAAACAAGGCTCGCAGACTCGGAATTGGACTCACCCATTAGACTGTGGACTCGGAATCGGACGACTCGTCCAGAATTGGTCAACTCGTATCGAAAACTCAGATTTTCGAAAAATGACTTATTTTTTATTTAAATAAACCATAAAAATTGTTTAAAAATTATTTAATTTTAAAATAATGTTAAAAAACCATATTACACTACAAAAATTACTAATTTATTTTATATAAATATCCAAACAACCTAGGAAACAATCAGTGTAACTATTCCGAAATTTCAATCTTAAAAATAACATGTTTTTGTGAAGTAAAATAAGAAAAATACAATTTTATGTAGCTCATTCACTTAAAATTAAAGATTTAACATAAACATCAACTAACTAATGAACTCATCTTTTTCAAAAAAAATAATCTAATGAACTCATCAATCACCAGTTTGACTCGGTCATGACTCGATTGACTCGGCCATGACTCGGTTGACTCGGATATGACTCGGTCATAACTCGGACGACTTGGCTCATTCCACCGAGTTTCTCTCTAAAAATCGTCGAATCTCAAGACTCGGCAAAGAGGCGATATGGTCCGAGTCTGAGTCAACTCGGACTCGGACGAGTTTGCAAGCCATGATAAAAAAGAGGCAGCGAGCAGGTGTTGATTTAACTTAACATCTGACGTGCGCGTGGGGCCTTGCAGGTCAGAGGATGCAGGCTAAATGCAAATGGTGGTAGACCATTTCCTTTCCTTTCCTTTCCTTTCCTCCTGGTAGTAGTTCCCAAATTTTGCTGTGTCCAGAGACGCCAGAAGGCGCGCAACGACGCCCAATAAAAATAATCAACTCTTAACATTGTAAAAATTTATAACGTCTGTGACTCTGTTTGCTTTAATTTGGATTAACCTGTGACCATTGGCAATGTATATTTTGGGGCCTTATATAGTTTGTTCTGCTTCTTAGCATGGCTTCCAAACTACAACATCTGATTAGGTAACAAACAATTACTACATTTTAATTTGTGCATAGTACGACCCTATCTGCTGGCACCAACTGCTTCTTTCTTTGTTTTCAAATACTTTTCTTCATATCTCTGACCTTTCTGCCTGCCCTTGTGTGGTGCATCCAGTAGACAGTAGTTCCCAGTGGCTCATATGGCCGTATGTAGTACATAACAAACTTTTTTTCAACAACAGACAAAATTAAAAGGATTCTCGAATACAATCAAAACTGAAGGAACAAAGGAATTATCAACACACTGCACAATTATTTTGTTTTCCCCAATTGAATGAATATGTTCAAGCACAGCACACTCATTTGTTTTCCCAGTTGAATAAATATGTTCAAGCACCATTATGTGGTCTATCATATGAGAAATTATGACACTAAATACAACAACACCACACAATTATAATACTAAATATTACAACACCACACAATACTAATAATAACGCATGAAGTAGCAAGTTTAGGATATATAGTTTGCAATGTAAGCAACTAAATTATCAGCACACTCAATGAAAGCAAAATGGATTTTTTTTTTCTTATTAGGTTTTTTGAAACACCAAAGAGAAACACTTGCCAAGGCTCAAGATGCCGAGAAGCTCGAGACAAACCATTCATTCTTTCTGAATTTTCAAGGATGACCGAGGCCAAAGACCTGCACAAGATTCGAATTTCAAAAGACATCGGTAAATTATAAAAAGAGTGTACGCATGAACAATTAACGGCAGTAAATGCTAAGAGATATCTAAGAACAATAATTTGATTTGATTATAATATGTTGCTCATAGCTAGAAACATACCTCACGATTTGCCAAAATGATCTCTAGAACATTTTCTCTGAACCAAATATTTCTGATAAGAAAGCATGCCGACATAATCTTATCCCTTTCTACTTTTTTTTTTTTTTTTCAATTTTCTTCTTTGCAACTAAAGAAACAAAAAAAAATGCAGCTAAACATAGACACACACCATTTTTTTTCTTTTTCTAATAAATTAGCAAACCAAAAGCAAAATGAATTTTTCTTCTTTTTAGTTTTTTTTTGCAGAACGCCAAAGAGAAACACTTGCCAAGGCTCAAGATGCCAAGAAGTGCGAGACAAACCATTCATTCTTTCCGGGCACAAAAATTTGTAAACCAAAGATAATAGCAGCTAGAAAACTCAATACAAGTTTTTTTTTTTTTCATTTTCAATTTTTTTAATAATGAAGGACCAAAATACAAATGAAAAGACGATTATAGAAAGCTCTTCATTATATATGACACCCAGTTTTCTTTTGATTTGTTCGAATTTCTCCATTGATCTGCATGTAGTTGACAACAAAAATGCTTATCAGTTTTTGTAATTGCATGTAAGCATATAGAACAATTGTAATACAATTAAACAATATATATGGACAAATTAATGCGCAGCAAACATCGTATGTTTAATTTTAGTTTCCTGTTAGTTTAACTGTAAAGTTCCCCATTTTTTAATTAAAACCAGAGGTACTCCTGTATTATATATTTTAAATCCCTCTTAACATAACGAGCAGTATAGAATTAAAACCAACTAAAAGCAATAAAAAAAAGCTTACAATACAGTATTACACAACACTACATGTACACATGGCATGTACAATATTATAGATCAAAGGATAATAGTAAAGTGTCTGGTTTCCCAGTTCTTAATTCAAGCTAGAGTTCGAAAAGATCATATAAATTGTTAAATTTGTGAAATAACTATGAATCATCGGATGTACGCTAAGATTTTCTACAGATGCAATTTCGTATTGAAGTCTTTAATTAGGCATTTCATGATTGTTTTTTTTTTTTTTTTTTTTTTGAGGTGAGCATTTCATGATTGTTACAAGGAAACAAACATGTATAGTTTTCTGAGCTCTCTTTCTCTCTCTCTCATTCAACATATGCATTGATGGTACCATATAGTGCAAATTCAATTTTTAATTAATGTGATACACCTTTGTAACATACTAATTACATAATACTAGAGCTGTAACTCGGGCTTCGGCCCGAAATATGATAACAAAAAAATAACAAAGCTTATAAAATAAAAATATTTAAAAAAAATTAAACATAATTTTAAAATTTTTTATGTTAATAATGATGATGATGATGATGTATAAGTTATAAATAATAGCACATAAATGTTAGACAACTTTAAGGATTAAATTTTGTCTTACACATCATATCATCTTATTAAATGAGGAGAGAAAATACATATAAACTATTTGATCAAAGTAGATGAAGAGATTTAAAAAAATCAATGGTTAATAATATTGATGATATGGCATAGTTAAGGAGCTTAGAAAGTTACATCTCTTTCTAGTTTATAGATTACGTTCATATAGCATTTATAATATGTCTTTCCAAAATATGCATATATTCATGGCAAGTTAATATATACAGTATGAATTTGTCATACAAGAAATACACTTTTAATTTGTAACAAACTAACTTTAATATATATTATTGCGTTTTTATTAACTAATTTTATCTTTCATTCAAAATTATGTGATGCAATGGGATATTATCCGATAAAACAATGAGATGTATTTTCGATAAAAACGGAATACATAAAATTATTTTTGGTGTTAATGTATTTCTTGGTAGAAACGGAATACATAATATTGTTTTTCATGGCATTGTTTTTCAATGGTTGTAATACCACGTGACATTTTTTGGTATTAAGTATCCTACAATACAATGAGATGTGACATTAACAATGGGATATTTATCCTATAATACTAGTTATTGTTAATGTCACGTGCAATATGGCATTACAACCAATAAAAAACAATGCCAAAACTAGCCTAGAAGACGGTGGTATATGCCTTCTACATGTGGCATACAGAATACCAACAGATTGTATAAGATAAGCATTTTTTAGACATACACTTTGGCATTCAGATAGATTGGTTCAAGTTCTAAGCTTGATTTATATGACATTGTACAATAACAAAACTCTTAGCTAGGTTTGTTGAAATCATTACCTTAAGAAATACATTTGGTTGGGATGTGAGAAATCTTTTGCCAATTCGGAATCGGATGACTTGTATCCTTACAACTCCTAATGAACTGAGAACAGCATTTCAAGATACTTATTGTCCGGAGTGATGGTGGAAGTTCAGACAGGTAATTTAGGCTGCCGCAATACGAGATACTTAGGTCTGTCAGAGAACTAAGGGGCAACAGATTCGGCAAGGATACCATTTTTGAATGTATAAAGTCAATGTTTTCAAGGGAACAGAGATAAGAAAGCATCTCACATTCTTCTTGAGTGACATCCTCCTGTTCTCCTCGGACCGTCAGCGAAACCAGAGATAAAAGACCTTTTTTTGTGATAAATTGAAGCATTGACAATTTGCTGATGTCAAGCTCCCTCACCCCTGGCAGCTTACCAGCATCAGAAGAACATTTAAGCTTCTCACAGCTATGCACAGTAAAATATTCAAGATTGTTCAACTCATTCAGTCCCAGCAATGAAACAAGATTGACACAATTCCATATACGCAAGGACCAGAGTGACTTTAAATGACAGAAATTTAGAGAGTTTATAGTTGGACAGTTCTCAATCTCTAATGTTGTTACGAAGCTCAAAGCAAGAATCACATCATCAGAAGGCCGACAGGATGTGAATTTCACATCTGTTAGAGAATGGCTCCATCCAATAACGGGCATTTCCACCGGAATTTCAATAGTCAGACAGGGACAATCCGTTATTTTGAGTTCACTGAGATATGCAAGGGTTTCCAGACCACCAATGGAGGTAAGCATCAGGCAGTTAATGAGTTTTAAAACACAGAGATTGATCAGGGAGCTAAGCACCTCTTTGGGTATACATGTAAAAGGAATAATATCGCATAATTCTAGGTGGGTCAGCAAGGTGTGATCTTGCAAAGAACTTTGGAATACTTTATCTGTTACAAAGCATGAGTCCATCTTAAGATTTTCGAGTGTAATAGGAAGATATAGTTCTTCGTTAACCTCTTTGCTCTGACAAATATTATGCCACTTTATCTGCTTGTCAAGATATCTTTGATATAGATGGACATTGTAATCTAGAAGTTTGTACAATTCTTGGTCAAAGGCAGATTGCTTTTCAGCATATTCATTCTGTGTTGGCATCTTCTTTAGTTCTTCTTCTGACACAAAAGCAAGAGAGCTACATTTGCAAATTTCCAGGCTAGCTAGATAGGAGGGAAGAGGTTCCCACCTCTTCAACCTTGGAAGTTCTACAATGATAAGAGATTGAAGATAAACAAGGTTATTTGTTTCTGGTAAGGCTTCTAAGAAGGGACAGCGACTAAGTTCAAGTATCTCGAGATGAGTGGTACTTTTATTGTACTCCGGAAACCATCTAGGACAACTCTTGCCACCATAATAAAAAATTCTCAGCTCTTTTATTTGAGGTGGGGGGCAAAGTTCATTGAAAATATCGGCTTTGATTTGGGTTGGAGGGCTACGGAAAAGATTTTCATCACTTCTGGCTGGCTCAGGGTATCCATAATCATATCCACAATCATATCCATTAAAGCCTTCATATCTGTACTCGTATGTGTATTCGTACGTGTATATCTCCTCATCGTTTTCCCAATGGAACTGTAGGGCGCAAAGGCCTTTCTTGTCAGACAATTTAGCACGGCGGGCTTCTTCGACACTTTTGACATTGTTGAGACCATATATAATTAATTCCCCATAAAGGTCTCTGAGATGCTCTAATTGTTCCAATCCACATCCCTTTTTATTTGTTACTTCAAACCGATTTAGTTCTTGAAGGAAACATAGCCTACCAATGTTGGGAATTTGAATACCTGCAGAATATCCTAAAGATATTCCACGTAGTTGATACAGTCTAGAAGATGATTTTGGGAAGTTCTTTACATCAACAGTTCCACCAAGATATCGTAGATTTTCCAAGCAGAATATAGATTCAGGAAATCTGCCAATCCAATTTGAAAACAAATCCACCACATAAAATTTTTTTGACCCTTTGAAAAGTGTATTTAGGTCCTTTCACTACAAGAAAAAAGGCCTTTAGCAGCGGTTATGCGACCGCTGTAATCGTCAGAGCTGCTAAGTTTTACTAAAAACCGCTGTTAAATTGTAACTCTACAGCGGTCATTTGGTACAAATAACCGCTGTAAAGTTACTATTCTACAGCGGTTATTAGCTAATAACCGCTGTTGGTTTGCAACTCAACAGCGGTCTTTAACAAATAACCGCTGTTGAGTTTTGAACTTTCCATAGCGGTTCTTTCTTAATAACCGCTGTTAAATTATTTTTTTGTTTTTTTTGTTTTTTTTTTTTTATATAATTAGCTCATATGCTAGCCATATATATTTCTCAATCACAATAACAATCAATATCAAAAATTTATTTTATTAAATATAATTCAAATGTTTTACAATGCAAATTGATACAATCATTTCTCAAATAAGTACCACATAAATCAATAGACTAATAGTTTAAGCTATCCCTACCCAACACTGACAATTAGCATGCAATTCCAAACCTGAAAAGCAAAACCAAAAAAATTATTAGAATTTACTAGATATTTTGCCAAAGAGAATCCTTGAAAAGAGAGCTGTCAAGTAAGAAATAGAACTAACTACAAGCCTTCATATAAATTTGCTAAGTTCTTTAATTACATATTTATTAACAGGTACTAACATGTCTCCTCAATCTAAATAGTATATCATCTGGTACAATTAAGTTGGCCATGCTCACCCACCTTTGGGATTGTTCAAGGCAGCAAGATAAACAATGCACACATATACATATCAAGAGTGTTCAATAGAATCCAAGAAACCTCAGTGAAATAAACGACATACCTTAAACCGTGTATTTTTTCCTGACATCTATTTTAAGATAAAACATCCATTTGTTATGGTACCATACAGTTCAAATGTGAAATAAACGACATGTCCCAGCTGGTATTATTGCTCCTGTAATACCCTTATTTTCTACTGTTGTGCCCATTTTTTTCATTTCGGAGTGATTTCCTGGTACGCACATAATATATCCTTGAAGTGATATAAGATAACACACGTGAGATTCACCAGCAACTAAAATAAGCAAAAGAAAGAAATTAAATATGGTTACATGTAGTATGAGAACTTATGTACTTTTGTTGCTGTGAGGAATAGTGCACAACATGCCCTTACAACCTTTCTTTCTTGAGGCCCTTCAAATTGATCTCTTCACACTTCAGGCTCTATGCACCATCATAAGAGATTTATCTAAGTAATATCCTTGGTACCTTTTCAAATCCATAGCAACTTGTACTGCTACTGGATAAACAAGGTATGGTTCAGAGTTTAGAAAAGGGGAGATAGACATATATAGCTTGGTTATATACTTGACATATATTTTACAAAGGAAGAGTATACTACATATTTTACAACCAATGATAATAAACTTGCACGCCATGCTAAATTAAAAGTATCTTATTTACCACTGGCCAACAGTAGGGTCACCTGATATATCAACTCCAACTATACCCAGGTCCTTCATTTCCATTGCCAAGTTAACCTACAAATTAATAAAAGTAGAACATTTAAAGTTTAGAACATTAATATTGTTTGATTTGTTAACTAAACTCTAATCCAGCACACACACCCATTCCCATTCTCACTCTCTCTGACACACACAGGAAATAGAGCCCCGTGCTATTTCTTCTAAAGATTTTTTTTCCAAGAAAAACCTCCTTCTAAAAAGTTTGTTGAAGCAATTACATTTCTGCCTGCAGTACTAAAAATATAAAGAAAAATTGCCAAAAAAAATTAATATAGTGATATCGACATACAGTTATACTAGTATTGCTGTTACAAGTAGCAAAGCAGAGATTCAGGTTGACTGTGAATATGACACATTTTACTGTAAACATAGTCTATTGCTTCTGTTTGTAACAAGTATTAGTTAAAACTACTCCAATAAGTGTGTTTTGTCTTGTCAATACTGAAATAATGACGAACCATCTAACACACATCAAATCTGTTACAAGAAACTTATAACATGCTATACATAGTACCAGACCAACTAAACCAAGGACATCATGTAAAATTTACATCTAAACTAACTACAAAGCACTAAACAGTAAACAGGACAGCAGTTTGTTTCTGTACTATGCTGATCTATCTCAATTAACAATATTTGAAACACACATTCACTACAACAAAATGGACCTTTTGCAACGCCCTATTTACAACGGTTATTGTTAAAAACAGCTGCTAAGATGGATCTGTACTGTTGGAACAGACTCAGCAGCAGGTTTTTACAAACAACCGCTGTAAATTGTGTAGGTTTTACAACGGTTATTACGTAAAAACCGCTGTTAAATGGGCTGACAGAATTTAACAGCGGTTGTTAGTAAATAACCGCTGTAAAATCTGCAGATTAACAACGGTTGTTTTGTAATAACAGCTGCTAAGATGGGTCCGCACATTTAGCAAATGGTTTAGCAACGGTTGCATATGAAAAACCGTTGTTAATTAAGTATGCAGGAAACAAATATAGTATCGATACTTCACCAATTTTTCAAATTGCCACCGTTCAATTCCATCTTACATCCAGATCCCACCTATCATTGACACATTTTTTGACCTTATCTTTTATTTCTTTCTTTCCTTTCTTTTATTTTGTTTACTCGACACCCTCAAAATCAAAACCAAAACCCTAACCTCTTCCTCTCCACGCCGCCATCTCCTCCGTCATCCCGTGCAGCAGTAGCTCCCGGCTGGAGGTTGCTTCCTCGACGCCCCTCCGCGCGTGCCATCTCCTCCGCGCCCCTCCGCGCAGCAGCAGCCTCCACCGATCCCAGCAGCAGCCTCCACGGATCCCTCCAAATCCGATCCCAGCAGCAGCAGCCCTCCGCGCGCCTCCGCGCCCCTCCACGTGCGCAGCAGCCTCCACCGCGCAGCAGCAGCAGCACGCCTCCGATCCGCGCAGCCAACCCGATCCCAGCAGCAGCACGCCTCGCCCCTCCACGCGCACGACAGCCCCCTCCACGCTCTCGCCTCCTCCGCGCGCTGACCTTGCCTCTCCCCCCCGGCCGCGACTGCACCTACTGAGCTAGGGATTTGAGGGTATTTTCTATTTCTGCTCCCTGCTCCTTGTTTGGAACAGGAGTTCCGGTCTTCATCCGCGGCCATGCCGGTTCTCTCCGACAAGTCCAGCAGCTGAGGCAACGGCAACCCCTCTGATGAATAGGGCGGCAGCAAATCTGTCGGGTTCTTGCTTTTCTGCCATGATGTTTTTATGCTCTTGACCTCCTGCTGCTGCTGCTTCTGCTGTGGAGGTATATGGAGATATATTTCATAATTCTTCATTGAATTGTAGCAATTGAAACCATAATTAATTCCATGGTGGATAGATTAATTAATTAACACGCTTGCCTTGTAATAATGGTTGCATTTGATAATGGCTGACTTGAGATCGCTTCGGCGGATCATTGGTTGTTCCAGTTGATTATGAGGTAATCGTGCCACTTAGAAATGTGATTATGAGGTAATCGTTGGAGCTTCTTTTTTGTTTACTCTTTTATTCTAACAGAAATTGTGTGCAGGTTTGTCCGCTTTGTCAGCACGCCAGAGGTAATGGAACTTGCAAACACATTAAATGATGGGATGTCACAACTTGAAGGAGCCAGGAGAATTTACTCGCAGGTAAACCCAGTTTTAGAAAAAAAAAAAAAAAAACTTGAACACTGTCTAACAGCAGATTTGAAAACTATTTTCTGTTTTTGAAAAGGTACCTATATTTCAAAGCTGTGTAAATTTTACTTATTCGTGAATTGGAAATGGATTAAGTTTTTTTTCTTGGCAAGAGGCCATATAGTGCAGATTGGCAGATTGTATACAGCAGATTTGAGGAGTGCAAATCTGCTGTTATTTGCTAAGTTATTAAGAAATATAGTCAGATGTCCTTTGTGTTGAATTTGATCAGTGTTGTATATGGAAATTATTTTGGATCAAGACAGTGACAGAGGAAGTCCTTGAAATGATCGGGCCGCTCAGTTTCCTTTATTTTTTACAATAACCAAATATGAAGCATGTATTTCATAAGAAGGATATGTGCATGGAAAAAAAAATCAAAATAATTGAGTTCCTCTTGACAGTTCTTAGTTACTTCTATTTTTCCTCTTTAGAGGAACCCAGATATATATAGGAATTTATTGTCACCATTTTACTAACAAATTCATAAAAATCAGAAGAATAAATCGACATGATGATTCTGGTAAATTCGATGCAGACAATGTTGCTGTTCCATTACTGATTGGTGAAGAGAAGTCAGAGATAATCCTTAAGGCAGTATTTCTATCTTTTCAAATCAAATTAAATATGTAACTTAAGCACAAGTGATGGAATTTATTTGCAATTCAGTTATGAAGTGTTTTTTTATTAACATTCAGCGTTATGGATTTGCGAGGCGCCCATGTGCAACTGCCCTTTATATGTCTACACAAGCTGTGCCAATACCCAAAAACCACGAGATGAGTATATCACAAAGCTTTATCTCAAAGAAATTGACTACAATCTTTATGCTTAATCTTTTCGCTTTTCTTTTATTTATATTAATTAAAGCTGCATCTTGTTCCTTTTCTTAGTTTTGCTGGTAATTGACTACACAAACTGAAAAGATGTATTACATAGATTGATACAAATAATAAATATGCCAATTACTTATGGTATACGGGTACCATGGTTCAATCAATGGTCCTCAACCTCTAGAAGAGTCATGATGCAAATCAAATATAAAAGTTATAATATACCTAGATCTGATATGTTAATTTCATAAATAATTATGACTTGAGCTTTTAGTTGACTGTGTTGACAACTATACTATAGTTGGGGAGCAGCCTTGTAGCTTATTAAAGATTATCACTTTTTGATAGTGCAGCAAATGCAGATGGACATTTGCATGGACTAAATTACAAAAGACGAAAGGTTTTCTGAAGGTATAAACCTATATTTATTGTTAATTTGTTTATTGATGTACATGCCTTCACAATTTACATATTACATATCAATTTATTCTTACAGATTATTGGAGCATCCTATGATGCAAAGAGTAAGATGTATGACGAGGTCAAGGAAAATATTCTGGATTATTTGGCAAGAGCTATGCTTTGATTCATTTGATACTGTTTTGTTATGTTTCATCTATTTTTGTGGATTATAAACTTGAGTGTATGTGATATATGCAGTATCTATTCTCAATATTTTGTGTTTTATGAATGTTTTTGTGGTATATATTCTGTGGGTGTTATCGGTTTTTGAATATATAAATATATGTCTGGCATATTTGAGGCTAGTCACAAAAAAAAAAAAAAAAAAAACATAAATATATATATTTACAACGGTTATTTATTTAGAACCATTGCTAAGTTTGTCATTTAGCAATGGTTATTAATAATAACAGCTGTAAAAATTAACTAACAACAACGGTTTTTTGCTAATAACTGTTGTAAATAATATATTTAACAACGGTTATTAACTAACAACAGCTGTAAAAATTAACTAATAGCAACTGTTTTTTGCTAATAACCGTTGTAAATGACATGTTTAACAACGGTTATCTACTAACAACCGTTGCTAAACTTCTAACAGGTCGAGTAGTTGGACAGCAGTGTTTGCAACGGTTATTAATTAAATTTAGCAACGCCCTACGCTGCAACGGTTGTATAACCGTTGTTAAAGGCCCAAAATAACCGTTGTAAAAGGCCTTTTGTGTTGTAGTGATTCATACAAATTCCTTCCATTAAGCAGTTTATTTCCAAAGATTAAATAAGCATTTAATTAACTAAAATTAGAAACCCATATTTTAATTGTATAAAATCAAACCTTTGAGAGGGGCGGGGCTGCTGGCTTCACTGCAGCGCTTGCCGGGGCGTGGCCACTGTTCCCGATGGTCAAGGCGGGGCCAGGGAGGGGAGGACCGGAGCTAGGGTTTCGATCTGCTCAGTTTTCGGAAGGGAAGAGGAAGTCGGATCGGGGCTGGGTTGCGACGGCGCGGCCAGCGGAGGGGCTGGGTTGCGACAGCTGGCGGCAGCGGACTTTGCCGGCGGAGAGGCGCGGGCTAGGGTTTCTAGGGCTGGGGATGCCTTGCGAGTAGGAGGGCGACGCGGCCCGGAGCGGACGGCGCGGCGGGAGAGATGCGGCTCGGCCAAGAAAGGGCGGCGTGGCGCGGCCACCAGGGTTTGGATCGGGTTTAAGAGAGGAAGAGGGGAGATTGGGCTGGAGAAGGAAGGAAGAGAAAGAAAGGGAAAGAAAGGGAAAGAAAAGATGAGTGCGGGACTGGATGGGTCCAGTTGATCAGCGCTCCATCCGCACAGATCTTGATGCAGATCCGACGGCCTATAACCTGACGCAGATCTGGAAACCTGGCTTAACAGCGGTCGGTTATCAAGAACTGCTGTAGGATGTCAAATTTTAACAGCGGTCTTTAATTGAGGACCACTGTTAAGTTCTACTTTACAGCGATTGCTATGTAAGAACCGCTGTGAAATAAATTTAACAGCGGTCTTTCAATAAAAACCGTTGTTAATATGTATATTTCTACAGCGGTTACTAGTTAATGACCGCTATAAAACTGCTTAGCTGCAGTTTTTAAGTGAGTAGCTCAAAAGACCGCTGTAACATAGCGTTGTAAAATGACCTTTTTCTTGTAGTGTTTTTATTCAAAGAACCTCTTAGATTTAAATCATTTGATGAATCTTGAACGATAATTGTTCGTAGATCTTTTAATTTGCAGATATGCCATACATACTTCTCAAACATACAAGCTTCCACATACAAATGGCGAGTGTGTGTTGGGATTTTTCTTACCTCTCCACCTTCAATTCTGAAACACTCACCGTTGGAAACCTTCTCAGCCAGATCATGCAGTAAGTCATGTAAAGTGTATCCACTCAATTCACGAACTTGAAGGAAAGAGCTAGATATCAAGTCGTATATATACTCGGTACCGATATCCTTCACATGTTTATTGCTACCCTCTGTTTCAACAAAGCCCTCTGCAATCCATAAGTCAACCAGATAATCATGTTCAAACACATACCCTTTAGGAAACAAGCTGCAGAATGCAAAGCATCGCTGTAGAGGAGGAGGTAGATTTTGATAACTCAATAATAGTGCCCCCATTGTCTCATTTAAAAAGTTTTGGTTAAGCATCGATAACCAAAAATCTCGGTCTAATCTTTTACGCAACTGTGCAGCCACTATCGTTGCAGCCAATGGTGATTTGTGTAATTTTGATGCAATCTTCTCCCCAATTTGTTTCAAAATTCTCTCCAATTTCTCTGCATCCACCAGATCACATAATGCATGACTCATGAATAACTCTAGGAATTCATCATGATCAAGTTGTCGCAATGCAATTAGTTCCATGGCGCCTAATGCTTTTGCTGCCCCTTCAATCCGAGTTGTTACCAATATTTTGCTACCTCTCTTAGCATCTTGCAGAGGGGCATATAGCTGCTGAAAGTGTTGTTCCATGACGCCTTCATCACACCAGGCATCATCCAGCACCAAAAGAAACCTTTGCCTCTTCAATTTCTCTCTGATTATATTCTGTAGCCCTTCAATGCTATTGTATTTTGGACACGCTTCATTAGATAAGGACTCCAAAATTCTTTCAAAAATTGATTTAACACTAAATGTTTGAGAAACATGTGCCCACAAAACTAGGTCAAAGTACTTAGCTTCTTTCTCATATTCACAAACATATTGAGCTAGGGTCGTCTTTCCTGACCCACCCATGCCCCATATTCCTATGACGGAATAACATTTAGCATTATTAGAAGATTCCGGGATTTCCTCTCGTAAAAATTTTATGATTTCATCACGATCATTGTCACGACCAATAACCTCTAAAATAGGGGTAGAAATTGTTTCTCTGCTTTGGTTGCTCTGCCTAGGAGTTGTGTAATTGATACTGTTGTTTGATAGGTTAAGCATAGGAACTAATTTACTTGCTTCATCATTAACAATTTTTTCTATTTTCTCCAGGCTTTTAAGAAGATTATTCTTCCTAAGTTTCAATTCCCAGGGGTTCAACTTCAAACTAAACTTAGAAGAGGACGGAAAGAGAGAATTGACCTCTTTTTCGAGTCGTTTATATTCAACCAATCCAAGCAAATGTTCAGCGTCATAACAAGCTGATTTGAGCTTCTGAAGCCAAGCCTCCAATTCACGTCGGTGAGGACTCCTCTGTGCGGCATCTGTGAGGATGATGAGCTGTGGAAGGAGCGTGGTCTTGAGGTCTTCCAATTTCTTATCAAGAACTTCCTTTCGTGATTGGAATCTAGGATCCATGCCAAGTGCATCGAAGCATTTGTTCACTAGCCGGCTGACAACAGGTGAGATCAGCCAACTAGCAGCTGTCACACCCCAACCGATCCCAGCAAGGCTCAAAGGGTCCATGGTCAATCCTTATAGGTTCTCATGCAAGCTACACAATTTAATGGAGATTTAGAGGGAGAGAAAGCACTGAGAGGGGGGATCATCTGAGAGGAAGAATGGCCAACATGTCTCATAGTCGTGGAGCTTTGACTTTTGATTTTATGAAGCAATCCATGGAGATGAACCTGTTTCTGTCCAGCTAGATTTGAAAATAAGATAATCTCAGCTGGGACTAAACAAGTAGAAGTTGTTGAGTATACTCACTTATTTTCTATTTGATGAACATTGCTCGTCACCATTACTTCTAAGGCTGGATTAGAATTCAGCGTCCGCGATCCTTCCTTAGAAATTATTGCACATTATTTATCATTGTTAAGTTTGTATGAATTTTAAAAGGCCAGGCCGAGTCTTATATATGCATTAAATTCAAATCAAACGTCCGAGATTGGAGAGGTGGACGAATTATATAGTTTGGACATTTGTAATTTCCAATCGTCTGCTAGAAATAAAATTGATCTTCAAGACATCAATTTTGAGATTCTTGCTGTCGATATAATATTATTTGTTTATTTAAAGGGAAGGTGTATGGTAGCTTCTTTTCCAATTAAATAACGTGTTGCGTGATTATAATCATTAACAAGTTGCTAGTCAACTCTAACAATGTGCATAAACTTGCTAGTTCCAAGATTCAGAACTTTACTATATATATTTTAATTATCTAAATTACTAGTAAATTTAGCCAAACTACTGAATAGTGGTGGTAAACATATAAGAAAGTCGAATCCACAAACAAAAGACTTTTCAAGTAGAACTACGTTTTCTCACAACAAAATTCAGAAAAAAAGGTAAAATTTCAAAATTGACGAAAAAGTTACATCTTGCCATTTTAGTAAACAAGATATTGACGACATGAACAAATTGCCATGGATTTGGGAAACAAAAGGATGGAAATGAATCAAAAGGATGCACTAAATGTTTAGTTTCTTTTTAAGAATCAAATGATGGAAGGGACCTAGTTGATCAGTATCCGGTTCCAATCCGAATGCCTATTTCCTATTTCCTCTGTAATCTGCAACGAGCCTGATGCCAAACTGTCACAAGAAACACCGCAATAGTACACCTCAATATATCACATATGGTAGCTGATGAACAACCATCAGAGCAGGATCTATTTCATAAACTGCATGAATTGCTAACTCGGAGGAAGTATGATTGAATAACAGATTGAATGAACGAGCATCATATGTCCAGACCAACCTGCTCAATATATAACGGGAAGGCCAATTAAGTGTCATCTCATTATCTGTCCACAAAGCAATTATTTTTGTTGATTTAAAGACCTAGATAAACAAATTAATTTAGGCAACTTATTTACGGGCCCAGGCTTGCACACAAAAGTGAAAAAAGAAAAAAAAAAAAAAGGTTAATCTTCGTTAATAGCAACTCATGACATCTATGTACTACCACATATTTCCATGAAAAGTCTGTTTAGCTTGACTTGATCAGTTATTGCTGAGAAAACAGAGAGTATCATTACCTAATAATTCCTCAAGATGCATGAATTTATATCCTCTGCTTCTGTACTGCATGTCTGCATTGTGTAGTTCACAACGTCAGTCAATCATTGGATTGTCTCAAGATTTTGTGCAAGCACGAATCTCGAGATGATCCAGTGGCTGAATCATGAACTGCACAATGCAGTGAGTCAAGGAATGAGTACTCAAAGATGCACAGCTGCACGAGTCACAGAGATCAGTCTCCTCTTCAGATTAATAAATGAGGTTTTTCATTATTTGTCATTTTTTTCCTTTCTTTCTTTATGTGTTTCTAATCTAACTAGCAAAGAGCTCAGAAATTATTATATCGGCCTGAAATTATTATATCTTATAATAAAGGCCGAAAGCTCATCTCTAGTGAGGAAACTAATATGAGACTTAAATTTTAATGGGCCGGGACATTAATTTACATCAATGGTGATGATCAATCTAAGTAAACAATCAATAACTGAGGTTTGGGTAATATGGGGAGAGAGAAATAGACTGAGTTTTTACACAGATACCACTCCCAAACCTCTTATTTGGGAAAAAATAGAACTTTCATGTCAAAAAATCAAATCTCCATTTATTAGGGGGAAGGATTGGTGCCTAAATATGAATGAGCAAATTAATTTATCAAAAAGTTAATTACTATTTTAGTATTTTATTCAATTTAGGGTCTGCCTTCCCCATTCCAGCCAAGTATGTATATAAGGAGAATCCCAGTATAAAAGCAAATAAATTTCATTTGTCAAACACACATGCGTGCTACAAGTTACAATTATTATGCAATATAATAATCATTTCAGTAAACATCCTTTCAGTCCCTCATACAAAATGACAGCTCCTGTCATCTTTTCAAAAATAATAATAATAATAATGATATTCATTTATCCTCTAACTTGGTATATATTATGCACATTGTTAGAACGGATCGGCAAGAACACGACCGGAGGAGGCCGCCGATCGGTCTCCCCATCGATCTAGGGTTTGTGGGAGAGAACAAAGAGGGGGAGGGCCAAATTTTGAAAATTCTTCTATTCTCTCTCTTTGTTTATTACACAATACATATATAAAAAAAAACAAACTACAAGCCCAACGGGTCACAAAACAATTCGGGTCACTACAAAATCCTCCATTTGGATGACCAAATTTGCCACTACAAACTTAATAAAATTGCACTATTGCCATTAAAATTTTTTAATGACCAAATTGCCCTCAATCTCTCATAGCGTGCCCCTCGGCAGCCCCCTCACGCCCCCCTGGCAGCCCCCCGCGCTCATAATAATCGCGGGTGTTGCTAGCTAGCTCTCTGTTCATAATAATCGCGGGTGTAAATAGTCATAAAATTTTGTGTGCATAGCAATAGCATAACGTAACGCGCGCACAGAACAAATGTATCAAATGTAAATTGGTACATCATATAATGTGACTTATCTGTACAAAATATAGTTAAGTGATCGATTTAATTTGTTTAGATGATCATGATGGTGATTAATTGCCACGTAATCATCAATTAATCTTGATTGCAATATATAATTAAGTACTATGTCTGGAAGAAAAATTACTGAATTCTGACTTCAAATAAATAATACCAAACGTGGTGAATGGTAAATATAATAAATGTCGGGGGGCTAAAAATCTGGAGCACGACGGATCAGTGACAGGGCTGTCAACGTAATACCGTTTTCCGTTGTTTCGTTAAACGAAACTAAACGATTAACAAAACAATTTAGTCCATTTCGTTTTCCATTTTGATTAAAAAAATACTATTGTTAAACAATTATTTTTGTTCTATTGTTTTGTTTCGTCCCAAACAAAAAAAATTTTAAAACGAAACAACCAATTCCGTTGCGTTTTCTACGTTTGGCACCCCTAGCTCAGTCAGATCGAAATCTACGCCAGCTCGCGCCGGTATATCAATATGACAACATTATATAATATCGTTGTGCAATTTTCACATATAAAGTTCATTTGAAATTGTCTTGTGATCTGATGAGGTCGGGCTAATCAAATTAGTTGATGCATGATGCAAGGAACGTTCCATTGATTGATGCAGCTTCCAAATTGTAAAATGAGGAATTTCATTAATGAGAAGGCGCCCAAACAATTTGATTAACTTTTAACATTGTAAAATTCATTGTGGCCCATTTCATGAAGTACCTTCGAAATACTACTGACGGCCCATTTTTTATATAACGTCTGTTAATCTGTTTGTGTTAATTTGGATTAATCTGTGACCATTGGCAGTATATATTTTGGGCCCATAGTAGTAGGTTCTGCTGCTTAGCATGATTCTCGGCTACAACGTGATTTTGGTTGCATGTATGCTTTCCAAATTACAACATCTGATTAGGCAACGATTACATTTTAATTTGTGCTTAGTAGTACTGTCTGCTGGCACCAACTGATCTGTTTCATTGTTTTTAAATACTCTTCTTCGTATCCGTGATTACTTCAACATAATATATTTCTTATCATGTCTAGCTAGGGATATCTTTTATGTTTATTGGCGGATGAAACTAGAGGTGGCAAATCGGGCGGGCGGGTCGGGTTCGGGTTCAGTTCGGGTCAGGCGGGTCGGGTCGGTTTGACTTTCTAAAATATCTCGGGTCGGGTCGGGTCAGGTCGGGTGATGGGTGGGTCGGGTTGGGTCAATTTTAATATCTATTTTTCTAGAATCGTATGTTAATTTGAATTGGATTGGATGCTATTTGATCTCGGGTTGGGTCGGGTTCGGGTCAGGTCGGATCGAGTCGGGTCAGTTTGACTTCCTGAAAAATCTTGGGTCGGGTCGGGTCGGGTCGGGCGGGTTTCTCGGGTCGGGTTCTGCCACCTCTAGATGAAACATATACATATATACAGGCACTATATAGGACCCCGCTTAATTAATAGTATTGATACGATTTTCAATCTCTCAATGCACATTAACAGGTCAGACCTGTTCTCATACTTTGCTAGAATCATGCATAGGGCTGCAAACAAAATACCATTTTCCGTTATTTTGTTTCGTTTCGTCCCAAACGAAACGAAACGACTAATTCCATTTCGTTTTCTATTTTGACAAAAAATACTAGTGTTAAATGATTATTTTCATTCCTTCGTTTCATTTCGTCCCAAACGAAACGGAAACAAAATAATTTTTTGTTTCGTTAAAAAAAACGAAACGAAAACGAAACTGGTCATTTCCATGGTCGTTTGCCACGTTATGCAGGTCTAATCATGGACAACCAAACCAACATACCAAAAAAATCGACCAATTCAGAGAACAAAATAATAATAGTTAAGATACAATACCTCTGAGGCGCTGACCCTTCTGCCTGCCCTTGTGTTGTGCATCCAGCCATCCAGTAGACAGTAGTTCTCAGTGGCTCATATGGCCGTACATAGTACAAAACAAACTTTTTGTCAACAAGAAACAAAATTAAAAGGATTCTCGAATACGAGCAAAATTGAAGCAACAAACAAGTTATAAACACAATCCACACTCATTTGTTTTCCCATTTGAATAAGTATGTTCAAGCACCATTAAGTGGTCTATCATATGAAGAAGTATGACATTAAATATTACAATACCACACAATTAAAATACTAAATATTACAAACACCACATAATACTAATAATAACTCATGAAGTAGCAAGTTTAAGATATATAGTTTGCAATGCAAGCAACTAAATTATTAGTACACTCAATGAAAGCAAAATGGATTTTTTTTTTTTTTTTTTTTTTTTTTTTTGCAGAACACCAAAGAGAAACACTTGCCAAGGCTCAAGATGCCAAGAAGCGTGAGAAAAACCATTTATTCTTTCTGAATTTTCTTCCATGCAAGGATGACTGAGGCAAAGGCCTGCACAAGATTCGAATTTCAAAAGACATGGGTAAATTATGAAAATAGTCCATGAACAATTAACGGCAATAAATGCTTAGAGATGTCTAGGAAAAATCATTGATTTGATTATAATATGTTGCTCATAGCTGGAAACATACCTCACGATTGGCCGAAATGATCTCTAGAACATTTTCTCTAAACCAAATATATCTGATAAGAAAGCATGGCGACATAATCTTATCCCTTTCTATTTTTTTTTTTCAATTTTCTTCTTTCTAACAAAAGAAACAAAAAAAAAAAAATACAGCTCAACATAGAAACACACCATTTTTTTTTCTTTTTCTAATAAATTAGCAAACCAAAAGCAAAATGGATTTTTTTTTTCTTTTTAGTTTTTTTGCAGAACACCAAAGAGAAACACTTGCCAAGGCTCAAGATGCCAAGAAGCGCGAGACAAACCATTCATTATTTCTGAATTTTCAAGGATGACCGAGGCCAAAGACTTGCAGAAGATTCGAATTTCAATAGACATGGGTAAATTATGAGAAGATTCCACGAACAATTAACGGCAATAAATGCTTATTCATATCTAAGAAAAATAATTTGATTTGATTTTTAATATGTTCAAAGAAACGTACCTCATGATTGACCAATGATCTCCAGAACATGTTCTCTAAACCATAAATCATCATAAGCACGCTGACATGATCTCATCCCTTTCTACTTTTTTTTTTCAATTTTCTTTCTTCTAACAAAAAAAAATGCAGATGAAAATAAAAAAACACACTTTTTTTTTCCTTTTTCTAATAAAATAGCAAACCAAAAGCAAAAAAAAAGTGTCCATAATTTTTCGTTTTTTTTTTTTTTTTGGCACAAAATACGTATACCAAAGGAAATTTCTGCTAGAGAAACTCAACACTTTTTTTTTCGTTACAAAGAAAAAATTGATGATAGGAAGCTCTAATTATGTATCACCCATCATTCTTCTGGTTAGAGGAATTCCATCAAAAACCTGGAGGTGGTTAATTAGATGATTAAAAGCTCTAATTAGCATATAAAAAAATGTTGTACAATATAACATAGAGAAATTAATGCACCGAATTTATCATCTTATGTTTAATTTTGGTTTCAGGTTAGTATAAGTGTTCAGTTTCCCTTTTTTTATTTAAAACTAGAGGTCCTGTATTACAAGTGAATCCCTCTTAACATCACGTGCACTGTGGAATTAGAACCAACTAAAAGCAATGCCAAAACAAGCCTACAAATAGCAGTATACAACACTACACGTGGCATGTACAGTAGCAAAGTATAATATAAGATAAACAATATTTTGCTATTACGTTATAACATTCAGATGGATTGGTGGATTTGCACGGCATGTTGTAAAAGGCAAAAATTTTTGGTTCGTAGAGATCAAAGTTACCTTCAGAAATATGTTTCTCCGGAATGTGGGAAATCTTTCGGCAATTCGGATGATTGCTATCCCTACAACTCCTTACGAACTCAGCATTGCAGTAGCTGATGGAAATGTGCTGGACTGATGGTGGAAGTTCTGACAGAGAAATTAGATCCTTACACCCCCAGATTATCAATTTTGTGAGAGATTTAAGGCACAACAGATCAGGCAAGGACTGCATTTTACAATCTTCGAATCGAATTTTTTCAAGGGATGAGAGATGAGAAAGCATCTCACATTCCTCTTGAGTACAACAATCTTGCTCTGCCTTCTTAACAGTCAGTAAAACCAAAGAAGAAAGGCCATCTTTTGATATAAGCTCAAGCATCGATAATTTGTTAATAGTAAGCTGGTTCTGCCTCAACCCTGGCAGCTTATTAGCATCAGAAGATCATTGGAGCTTGTCACACCCATTCAAATTAAACTTTTCAAGATTGTTCAGCTTATTTAATCCCCGCATCAAAACAAGGTTTGTGCAATGAAACAGAGATAAGGAGGAGAGTGACCTTGAATTGCTGAAATCAAGAGCTTGTATGGCTGGGCAGTGTCTAATCTCCAAGGTTTGCAGTGACTTTGAATTACTCAAGTCAAGAGATTTTATGGTTGGGCAGTTACCAATCACTAAGTTTTCTATAGAATTTGGAGCTTGAAACATATCATCACGAGGCTGGCAACGGATGAGGGTAACCTCTTTTAGTGAAATGCCCCTAGCAACAATCGGCATCTCAATAACCAGACAGGGGCAGTTTGTTATCTTGAGTTCTTCTAGAGAACTAAGGGTTTCCAGGCCACTGATCGAGGTAAGCATCAAGCACTCTTCGATTGCGAGAACCTGGAGATTGGTTAGGGAGCAAAGCACCTCTCTGGGTATGCATGTGATAGGAATGATATTATGCAGTTCTAGGTGGGTCAGCGAGGTATGACCTTTCAAAAAATTTGCCAATATCTGGTCTGAGATAAAGCATGAGATCATCACGAGCTCTTGAAGTGTAAGAGGCACATCTAGTTCTCCATTTACCTCTTTGTGCTGACAAATACGATCCAAATCTTTTTGCCTCTTGAGAAACATGTCGTAGAGATTGCCAGGCACAAGTTTCTCCAATTCTCTATCACTTGGGGATGGCTCCCCACTTTGAGTTGACATTCTTATCTTCAAATCTTCTTCCGACAGAAAGGCAAGAGAGTCGCAATTTTCGAGCTTCAAGTAAACTAGATTTGAGGGAAGAGATGCCCACCTTTTCAACCTTGGAAGGAGACTAATGGTAAGGGACTGAAGATATATGAGGTTATTTGTTTCTGGGAGGGCTTCTAAGAACTCGCAGTTATGAAGTAGTAATTTCTTGAGATGGGTGGTGTATTTGTTGTATTCTAAAAACCATTTGGGACACCTCTTACCTCTGTAAGAGAAAATACTCAGTTTTTCTAATTGGGGTGGGGGACAAAGTGCATCCAGAATGACCTCAGCATCTTTTATTTTGGTTGGGGTACAAAGGTCATCATCCAGAATGCCACCATTTAGTTCTATAGATGTCCACTGAAGTTTTAGTGCGCGAAGGCTCTTTTTGTCAGACAATTTCACTCTACAGGCCTCTTGACTATTATTGACATTTTCGAGATCAAGTATAGCTAATTCTCCATAAAGGTCCCGAAGATGCTCCAATTGATTCACTCCCCATCCCCTTTCATTTCTAACATTGAACACAGGCAGATCTTGGAGCAATGTTAGCCTCCCAACATTGGGAATTTGAATATCTGAAAATCCTAGTTTACTACGTAATAAACGTAATTGACAGAATCCAGTAGATGGTTTTGGGAATTTTGTTACATCGGAGACCCCATAATTAAGATATCGGAGGTTTTTCAACGTAAATACATATTCGGGCCATCCATCAATAGAGCAGTTATAAAAGTCGACCACATACAACTTTTTTGACCTCTTAAAAAGTGCATTAAGGTCCTCTTCCTTCAATGTTCCCCATGACCCAAAGATTATTGTACGTAGATCTTTTAATTTACATATTTCTCAATATACTCCCCAAACATACGGGCTTCAACATACATGTGGCGGGTGTGGATGGGAATATCTATTTTCTCATCACATTCAATTCTTAAGTAGTCGCCATTTGAAACTTTCTCAGCTAGATCATGCATTAGATGATGTAAAGAGTATTTTGTATCATCCCAACTATCATCATGAACTTGAAAAAATGAGCTGGATATTAGCTCCAATATATATTCATTACCAATATCCCTCACGTGTCTATTGCTATCCTCTGTTTCAATGAGACCCCCTCCAATCCATAAGCTAACTAAATAGTCTTTACTAAACTTGTGCCCTTTAGGAAACAAGCTGCAAAATGCAAAGCAACGCTGAATGGGAGGAGGTAGGTTCTGATAACTCAATAACAATGCTCCCATTGTCTCATTTAATAAGTTTTGATCAAGCATGGATAACCAAAAGTCTGGGTCCAACCTTTTGCACAATTGTGCAGCCACTGTTGCTGCAGCTAGCGGTGATCTGTGTAGTTTTGCAGCAATCTGCTCTCCAATATGTTTTAAGGTTTCCTCCAAATATTTCTCTGAATCCATCAAATCACGTAATGCATGAGCCATGAATAACTTCAAGAATTCATCATGTTCAAGTTGACGCAATGGAATTAAGTCCCTGGCACCCAACGCTTTTGCAGCCCCTTCAATCCGAGTTGTTACCAATATTTTGCTGCCTCTCTGGGCCTCTTGTAGAGGGGAAAATAACTGCAGAAATTGTTGTTCACTAACATATTCATGACACCAGGCATCATCCAAAACCAATAAAAACCTTTGACCCTTTAATTTTTTCTTGAGTTGAGAGTGTAGCCCTTCAATGCTATCATATTCAGGACGTTCATCTAAGGACTCCAAAATCCTTTTATATATGGTGTTGACACTAAAATTTTGAGAAACATGTGCCCACATAACGAGGTCAAAGTAGTTGGAATTTTTTCTCTCATATTCACAAACATACTGTGCCAAGGTTGTCTTCCCTGACCCACCCATTCCCCAAATTCCAATGACAGAATAGCATTTAGCGTTATATTCATAGGATCTGGGTGTTTCCATCCGTAATAAGTTTTTGATTTGTTCACGGTCCTTATCACGACCAATAACCTCTACATTACCGAAGCTAGAAATGGTTTCAATATTAATCTGTTCTCTAGCTTTTTCATTGGGTCTCGGATTTGAATTACTTACACCGTTGGTTGATAGGTTAAGCATGGCAACTAATTTACTGGCATCCTTGTCTACAATTTTTTCGAACTTTTCCAAGCTCTTAAGAAGATTTTTTTTCCTATTATTCAAAACAATGTCGTTTAACTTGGAATTAAACCAAAAATTAACTCTAGATTTAGTCGGAAATGAAGTGTTTGCCTTTTTCTTGAGTTGCGTATACTCGACCAAACCATGCAAATGATCAACCTCATAGTAAGCCGATCTGAGCTTCTGAAGCCAAGCCTCCAGTTGACGCCGGTGGGGACTCCTCTGTGCGGCATCTGTGAGGATGAGGAGTTCTGGAAGGAGAGTGACCTGAAGGTCTATCAATTTATCAACAAGGGATTTTCTTTCATCGTGGTCTTTGCCGAGAACATCAAAGCATTTGTTCACGAGCCGGCTGACAACAGGTGAGATCAGCCAACCGGCGGCTGACACGCCCCAGCTGATCCCAGCTGAAAGTGTCACTGGATCCGGCATGGATCTGCTGGATCCTGCAGCAAAGCTAGCTAGTTATTAACCTTAAATCTTCATCTTAATAAAGAGAGAACACAAAAGAGAGAGAAGCATTACCTTAATTTGAATCTTCTGCAAAATTTCCAAGAAAGAGCGCGAGGGTGAGAGACAAAGGTGTCATCAGTTGCATAAGAAATTAAGAAGGAATACACAGAGAGACATTATCTTCTATACGCATGAACATTGGAATAATTGGAGTAGCTTGAAATTTACTGAGATCTCTGCCAAACTCTGCTGGCCATTCAATTGGTTAGGTACATGGATCTCAATTATGCAACTTGGTACAGTAAGAATGTACGATATTGACTTAACAAGTCAAGACCACTTATTGTGACATCGACTCCAACGAGGAGGGCCAGCATACATTAATTTGGAATCTTTGTAACATTTGCAGTTACTGGGTGTAAATGTGTGTAATAGAGTTCTTTTGGTGAGTGATTGAGGAAGGTGGGTTCAATTTACACACAGTGTGACTGTGTGATTGCTCATGCAAAATAATCCAGGTCTAGTTATTTTCTAATTCAACTGTCTTATTTTTAGTTATTATTATTATTTTTGAACGTCAAAGGTATGCAGGCAACTAATTTAATTCACATAAAAATGTTACATCTATAAGAAAATAAAATAAAATTATATCTCAATCGATATCAACCAAACTTTCTACAATAATTATCTAATCACTTGTTGTGACAGCAACTCTAACGACTAGGAGAGCCCCAGCATACATAAAATTGGGAACTTGTAACATTTAAAGTTACTAGTGTAAATTAATATGTGTGACAGAGTTCTTGACGAGTGATTGAGGAAGCTGGGTTTAATTAATGGCTAATTCTGTTATGGATCGAATGAAATATGGACCGTTCATTTTCTTGAATCAGACTGTTACAATATGTCTTTTAAATATAATTAAAAGAGAAATATTAGATAATAAGAATCGCTCGATTCAAAATGAAAGATTGTTACCTCATCCATAGCAGAACAACTCTTTATTTATATATACCACACGTGATCCCCCACTACAAACTCGAGAGGTCGTCTTCTTACATCTGCATACTTCTTTTGGTGGTCCCGTGCTACTTCCAGCTTTTTCATAATGAGTTGTCCTTTCTCTACAATCTAAAAGCATCTCGGCCCCAATGGTACATGGTTGCCCACATAGTGCTTCTGATGGAATCATTTCAATGCTAGGCCTGTTTGTTCTTCACATGTTGAACAGACCCACATCAAGACTAATTAAACACGACACTCATTTGTTGATGGAAACGACAGTATTGCAGTACCTATCTATTCAAGTATATGAAGAACAAACAGAAACAGGCCTAGCTAAAAGTTATATCGAAATGAAATAATGACATTTTTTTAATTAATTTGTAGTGAATTGAGCATTTTTTTTCATTAATTAGTTATATACGAACAACCAAATTGCTGAAATGAAATTTCCAGCAGACACATCAGATCACAGTACACCTTTGTTGAAAGGAAAATGCTACGGAGATACCGCTAAAGATACCGTCGGGATACCATTAAACATTGACCACCAATAAAAAATGTGATAAGTTGAATATTTAGGAGGATAAGTTGAATAATTAGGAAGTGTAAAGCTGCAAGTTAAATTAAGATTAGTTTTTATTGGCTGTAAAGCAAAATGTGTTAAGTGTAATGCTGCAATTAGGTTTTTATTATGTGGAGTTTTTATTGGTTGTCAAGCAAAATGTGTTAAGTTGAATATTTAGGAGGTTAAGTTGAAAATTTAAGAGGTTAAGGTGAATATTTAAGTTTAGTTGAATTGGTCAAAGATCATGGTATTTCCGACGATATTTCTAGTGGTATCTGAATATCTGGATTGTTGTTGAAATTAAATTTCCATGAAGATGCAAAATTAGTCATTGGATGATTGAGTTGACCTGACCTCCTCCTCGTCGATGCCTGTACTAATTACAGCATATATGGACTATGGTCTCTCCTATCATCAGCGTCAATCCTTTTCTCTATGTGGCACCAGCCATATCTGACTAATATTAATTAACTCAATCTAATTTATCTGAAAAATTTTATTAATTTTGACAGTGCCAAAATGAAAAGCATAATCTAGTTAACAAATTATGGCAATGATTGATTCTTTTTATTTTTTATTTTGTTTTTGCTTCTTAAAACTGTGACAATGATTCAGATTCTTGTTGATATATAATAGAGGAGGGATCCAATGACACCTAAAAATTTGACACAACTCTTACACTAAATTATATAAATTTATAAGAGTGTTTCTGGTGTACAGAATATTTTTTGAGTGCGGCAAATCACTTGATATACGGCAAATGCTTACAGCCGTAGATTGAAATGTGATTGTATGTATGGAAAAGGGTATAAGAGTAATTCCTTTAACAGAATTTGGTAATAGTTGGGTTAGGGCACCGCTTGTCTTCTCTCCATTTCACTGCTCCCGTCTCTCTTCTTCCCTAAATCACTTTCCTTTTCCTCTCTCCTCTCCCCTTCCCCTTCCCCTTCAACACAACTCTCTGATCCATGAGTTGAACTCCATCACAGCCGCATGTGCGATGCTCTGCCCTCCTTCTCGACACCAGCAAGGACAAGGGCACCGCCTACTCCACCATCCAAGTCCTCGCCGGTGCTCGCATCACTGGCGCCTCCTCCGTTGAGTACAACACCAAGGCTGCGGCCATGTACCGACCGCATCCAGGCCTTGCCCGAGCCGAACTCCATAGCCGAATTGAACTCCGAACTCTCCCCTTCCCAATATTTGAGGCCGAACTGAGATAGGTGGAATTCATGATTAGAAGCATCAAATTGAGAGTTTAATGCATTGAACATGATCATGGGTCAGAGGAGATGCTATTAGAGCCTTCAATCGAATCAATTACCTTCAAGTTCGTCGGAACCTAATCAGAGCCCGGTACCGCGGCTGTCTTTCTCCCCCAAAACTCCATTTTGATTCTCTGCCTTGCACCCCCTTTGATCCCACCTCTGGATAGAGAGCAACAAGACGATTCCAACGAGCTAAAGAACTCGTCAAATGGTGGCCGGAGTGGCGTGAATTTCACCAGAGAAGGGCGCGGCCATGGTAGAGCTTGGTTGGGGAGAAGGTTATGACAGGTGGGTTCCCCCGGTCGGTTTAACTTGACTGGGTATTTTAAATGGCAAGCGGGGCCCAGCATCTTGTTAATTTCAGCCGTTGGATTCATTTCTTCTGTTAATGCGAACCGTTGGATCTCTCCTCTTTGATCCAGCGAAAGGATCACTTTCATTTTATGTTCTTGTTCATACATGCGCATGATATTGTGAACCAGTAGGGGGAAGAGACTCATGGCAGCCACAAGGTGTACAAAGGACGGGTGTAAACAGGATTTTCTCACTACATTTCTTTGTGTCTCCAGCAACATAGGGAGGATAAGAGGATCTGTTGCAGCTTGGGATTGTGTAACTCTTATGTAACGACTATCTTTCAGAGTATTAATGGGTCATTAGAAACTTTGTTGCACAGCTTTTCATTCAGACAATCATACTTCATGTCTCCATGGCCACTCCCCTGTGATCTTTGGTGTTATGAATTATTTTAAGCACTAAAACGGGTCACAGTAACCCATTACACCATTTGTACACCATTATATCATTATATGATCCTTTTTTACAATTTCACTATTAATTCCATATCTTGAGGTTTGGTACTCAGAAAATTACAAATAATATATCAAAATTCTCAGAATTTCATGAGGATTCCTAATATATTATAAGTTTTGAATTTCTTACAACTTTATGATTCTCCCCGATTGGGTTCCCAGTCTGTTTCATGGTTTCTTGTGGCCAAATTTTCTTTCACCTTAATCCTTCTTGATTTTCTTTATCACTTTTCCCAATTCATTCTCCTTTCAATCTTTTGAGCCCTCTGAGGGATCAACAATGAGCCTTTCATGAAGGAGAAATGAATGCCAGCGAAGGGATCATTTTTATGTTGTCTGTTTGCTGCGTACACTTGGTCCTCGTGAGCCATGAACGGGTTGGAAGTTTGGCAGTGACATGTTGTATGAAAAAGGAGTACAGGCAGAGTCATTTAAAACACAAACGGAGTCATTTGATAACGATATTATAAATGCATTTGGGGGGTTATTTTTGTCGTAACTGTCATCGAAACATACTTATCTTTATTTTATAAGTACTTTAACAACATGATAAATGCGAAATAATGTGCACAAAGTAGACTAAGATTGATTTAAAACACAAACAGAGCAATTTAATTACGATGTGATAAATGCATTTTGGGGTTATTTTCACTGTAACTGACGTCAAAACGTACTTATCTTTCTTTTATAAGTACTTTAACAACATGATAAATGCGTAATCTAAATCATTTTAGAGTTGTTTGTGCGCTATAATGTGCACAAAGTAGACTAAGATTGATTTAAAACACAAACGAAGCAATTTAATTACGACGTGATAAAAATACATTTCGGGGTTATTTTCACTGTAACTGACGTCAAAACGTACTTATCTTTCTTTATAAGTACTTTAACAATATGATAAATGCGAAATATTAATCATTTAGAGTTGTTTGTGCGCTATAATGTGCACAAAGTAGACTAAGATTGATTTAAAGCACAAACGGAGCAATTTAATTACGACGTGATAAATGCATTTCGGGGTTATTTTCACTGTAACTGACGTCAAAACGTACTTATCTTTCTTTTATAAGTATTTTAACAACATGATAAATGGGTAATCTAAATCTTTTTAGAGTTGTTTGTGCGCTATAATGTGCACAAATTAGGCTAAGATTGATTTAAAACACAAATGGAGCAATTTAATTACAACGTGATAAATGCATCGGGGTTATTTGTCGTAACTGTCATCGAAACGTACTTATCTTTCTTTTCTAAGTACTTTAACAACATGATAAATGCGAAATATTAATCATTTTAGAGTTGCTTGTGCGCTATGCACAAAGTAGACTAAGATTGATTTAAAACACAAATGGAGCAATTTAATTACGATGTGATAAATGCATTTCGGGGTTACTTTCAGTGTAACTGACGTCAAAACGTACTTATCTTTCTTTTATAAGTACTTTAACAACATGATAAATGTGAAATATTAATCATTTTAGAGTTGTTTGTGCGCTATAATGTGCACAAAGTAGACTTATATTGATTTAAAACACAAACGGAGCAATCAATAACGATGTTATAAATGCATTTCGGGGCTATTTTTATCGTAACTGGCATCAAAACATACTTGTCTTTCTTTCATAAGCACTTTAACAACATGATAAAGGCGTAATCGAAATCATTTTAGACTTGTTTCTGCGCCATAATGCTCACAAATTAGAATAAGATTGATTTAAAACACAAATAGAGCTATGCAATAACGATGTTATAAATGCATTTCGGGGTTATTTTTGTCGTAACTGGCATTGAAACTTACTTATCTTTCTTTTATAAGTGCATTAACAACATCATACAAGGCATAATCAAAATCATTACAGACTTGTTTCTGAGCTATAACGTGCACAAATAAGACTGAAATAGATTTAAAACACATAGGGACCTATTTTAATAACGACGTGATAAATACATTTTGGGGTTATTTTTATCGTAAGTGGCATCAAAACATACTTATGTTTCTTTTATAAGAACTTTAACAACATGATAAAGGCGTAATCGAAATCATTTTAGACTTGTTTCTGCGCTATAATGTGCATAAATAAGACTAAGATCGATTTAAAACACAAATGGAGCTATGCAATAACGATGTTATAAATGCATTTTGGAGTTATTTTTATCGTAAGTGACATCAAAACATACTTATCTTTCTTTTATAAGAACTTTAACAACATGATAAAGGCGTAATCGAAATCATTTTAGACTTGTTTCTGTGTCATAATGTGCACAAATTAGACTAATATCTTATCCTGGAGACGTATGTGTCTCTTCAGGTTTTCGCGACTTGGGAATTATATGTTCATCTCGGGGACCTTATGTCCCTTGAAGATCATCGGTCGGGTGGGAAACCTGATTTCTTGATCACCACGGCCGATGCCCTAGATTGAGAGATCAGAGGCAATAAGCCTATCTACGATCGAGGTGCCAATCTTATGGTCTCACTCTTGGCCACTACTTAGTGGGAGGTATGATAGACTATTGATTGGAGGAGAACCTAGGACTGACTCTGCTAGTCCTGGGGAGCTTTGCATCCCTTGAGGTTTTCCTAATCGGAGAACGTGACGTTTATGCCTTTTTATCATTTCTACCGATTCCTGAATGACGAGCCAATCTCTGTAGGCCTACCCGACACTCAAGAGTTCCGTAAATTAGAATCTGGATTTTGCCCTTACCATGGATTCGAAAAATCTTTTGTGATAAAGAGAGCATGAAATTTACCCAAATATTCATAGAAAGGGGTTTTGAAAGTGCTTGGATTTAACCCTTTGTTTATGCACTTTTAAATATGAAATTCAATAAGGAGATATTCTTATGAAATTCAAATTTTAACGAAATTCCAAATGTTTGTGCCTAGGGGTGTTCAATCGGTTAGTTCAGTTTGAACCGAAATAATTTTATACAACCAAAATAAACCGAAATTTTAACCGATCCAATCTTTTTAAAATGTCATCCGAATAATCCGATAACCGGATAAACCAAAATTTTGTTCGGTTTATCCGGTTAAACCGAACTTATACTTGTTCACGGGTAACAAAAAATATTGTGTTACCAAATTAACGATAAAATTGATATATAATTTTGAGAAACAAAGCAAGCGGACAAATTAAACTTACAAAAGAAAAAATATTGGAAATTTTTATATATAACCATTATTTATATCAAATAAAATAGATTTATTTAGTATATTTTGGACTATTCGGTTTATCCGATCTACCAAAACGCAAACCGAATCAAATAAGATAAAATTTTTATCCGAACCAAAATTTTAAACCGAAATATCCGAACTGAATAGTCCAAAGTTTAACGGTTTGGTTGAAATCCGAATAGACCGATCCATTTGAACTTTGTCTTTTTGCCGCAGTAAAAAACAATGGAATAAAGAGAAGAGCGTAGACCTTTTATTTTGAAACTTTGTCTTTTTGCTGCTTTTAATCTCAAAATATACAAAATTTCTATGTTCACATAACAAAGAATCTTGTAGAAGACCTAAGACTTTTGTTTATTTAAAACTTTTATCTTTTTCATTTTGGTCATTAAAATATAAAGTGTGCTCAAATAAGTCACAAAATTCTCAAAACATATTTTTGATGAGAAAATATTCACAAGATGATAAGAGTATATACAATGTCATGTATCAAAGTGTTCTAAACATTTACACACTTTATTCATACACTTTTAAGCAAACTTCAAGAAAAGTGTTTTTGTATTTTCACTTTTAAATTTATAAAGTGATCAAATGAGCATAAAATTTCTTGAAATTTGTACAAAAAAATCAAGAAAATATTTACAAAGTGGGTTGGACTTTTTTTTTTTTTCTGAAAATTTACATTTTTGTCCCTTTTTTAAATTTGAACCCAAATTTAAACATGAAATTTCTAATTTGAAAATTCAAAATGTTTTTACACAGAAAAATTCTATAATTCATAAGAAGAATTGTAAAACTGATTTTGTGATTTTTGGAGTTCGAAAACTATTTTTAGAATTATTTTTGGTGAAAACCCGAAGTAATCAATTTGTTGTATATTTGGGCCAACTTTCATTCTTAATCATATTTCTGGGCCGAGTCTGGGTATTTTTTTTGGGCTAAGAACACATCAGGATCTGGGCCGAACTTCAAAAGGATCATCAATATTCGTACTTTTCCTTCTTTTATTTCACTGGATCGATCTTGGCTGCCGGACGTTGCTCGGCAGCGGATCTCAGCGCTCGGAGCTCCGATTGACGGTCGGTCAGTTGCGTTGGAATGGTGGGAGCAAGGAGAATCTATCTACGGTGTCGGATTAGTTGGAAGAGGGACGAAGAACACTCGCAAGGGCTGTGTGTTTCGACCTCTGACAAGCTCTGAACTGAATTTAATCCATCAAATTCTCATTCAATCTTTCATCAAATTGTGCAAAAACTGGTACTGGCATTAAGGACCTAACAAAAATTGGTGTACCACTGCCTCACTGGCGCACTGTATTGGTACTGGAGTACCACTGCCTCCCTGCATTGCGGGACCATGGAGCTGTCTCACCGGCACACTGTTTTCAGACCATGAAGCGGTGGCCAGAACGGATGGCAGCAGGTTAGACCCGGCAGTTGGCGCATGTGGCTGTGTTCAATTTTTAATTAGGTGTTTAGAAGTTGAAGCCTTGAAGGCCTTGAGAGGAGAAGGAAAGTGAGGCAGGGAGAATGGTCAAAGGAGGGACAGACGGGAGAGAAGAGGGAGAATAATTCACGGAAGAGCAAAACTCTTTCCAAATTATTTTGAAAGTAATTACGGATACACCCTTATATCGATACATAAAGCGGAAGAACAAATTCACGGATGTAATCGTTTGCCGTACTGAAAAACTTTGCCGTACACCAGAAAAATTCAATTTACAAATAATCTTAAAAATGAAAAATATTTTATAAACATATTTATTTACTTATAGATCGATTGTGTTTTAAATTCCATTCAATTTGAGTGTTATTTGATACTACATCAACGACCACCAAGTTTATATAGTAATTAGAACGGTCTAAATTTAATAATTCTTGATGGAGTATCAAATGACACTCAAATTGAATGAAACTTGAAACAAGATCGATCTATAAGTAAATGAATATGTTTATAAAAGATTTTCTATTTTTAAGATTTTTTATAAATTTATATGATTTAGTGTAAAAGTTGTGTCAAAATATAAGTGTGTCATTGGATCCCTCTCTGTATAATATAGGTGCTTGCTAATTGCTATCAACCTTTCGTAAAATGATAATGGTTCAGATTGAGGCAATAGTCAAGATAGTAATAAGAGTTAGACTATTATACTAACGTTAGCATTTCGGACCGAAATGCTAACGGCTCAAAATTTATGTTATCGTGTTCGAAATTTTAATTTATGCTGCTCAATAAATTATTTATATAAAAATATTGGGGGATACAAAAATTTTTCATTTTTAGAGTTTTCTAAGTATTTATTTTGAATTTTAGAAAAATGCTCATAAATATTAATAAAATATTGATGTTTGTACATGCTATTTTCAAAAATACAAAACAAATACTTAGAAAACTCTAAAAATGAAATTTTTTTGTATTTCCTAATATTTTCATATAAAGAATTTATTGAGCACCATAAATTAAAATTTCGAACACGATAACATAAATTTTGAGCCGTTAGCATTTCGGTCCGAAATGCTAACGTTAGTATAATAGTCTAACTCTAGTAATAATTACCTGAATAATAAATGCTACCCATGCATGAACATGATAAGTGGACAACACTAGACCCATATTATGATAGAGGAGGGTTCCAATGCCTCTATTTTTTGTGCCTCCATCATGTCTCCACTTTTAAAATTTCAAATAACTCAAAATTTAAAACTCATTTTTCAAAAAAAAATTGTTTGATTTAATCTATATCCTTTCATTTATGTATATGTAAAAAATCATCAAATTTGAATATTATTTTGTTTGACATCAAGGGTTTCAAAAAAATGTACTAATTTGAGCAATTTCTAGACGTTGATTTTTATAACTCATTGATTTATATAAAATAAAACAAAAAATTGAAAAAATTTGTTATGTGCATATAGAGAATATCATATCGATTAAATCTAACGGTTTTGTTTTGAAAAATGAGTTGTAAATTTTGAGTTATTTGAAATTTAAAAAGTGGAGGCACAAAAAATGAAGGCATTGGAACCCTCCTCATTATGATATGTCCAAAAGTAAGGCCTTAAAAATGGGCTATATAGCCTACAAAAAGTTAAAGGTGACTTTGTAGTGCTGCCATTTGACACTGACAACGGGTCCCACAATTAAAAAACACCCGTATTTTATAAAATCTCAGCCATACAAAATATATCCAACATGTTGTGTTAAACTATGGCAGCATCCTGCCATAGTTTTTAATGGCAGCATCCTGCCATAGTTTTTAATGGCAGCAGATACGGACCCTCCCACTCACTCCCCACTCCACTTCACACTCACTCTCTTCTTCTCTTCTCTTCTCACAATCAAAATCAATTATTATACCATCACAATATCCATCCATCTACCATAACTAACTAAATGCCGAATTCCAGGGATTTCAGGGGAGGTCTGAAGGGATACTGGAGGAGACGTACCTCCCACTACTCCCGCCTCCGTCATACGCCACCTCCCGCCATCGTTCTCAGAACCGCACCAGACACCGACACTAGCTCCACTGCACGCCGTGGCCGTTTCTGGCGGATCCCCCCGTCGGATCCAGGTTCTGACACTGATCGGGTCCCCCAGACGCTGGATCGCCCGTCTGCGCGACGCGTATGTGCGCGCGATGCTGCGCGTGGCTGGCTCGGGGTGCTTGGGGTTAGGGTATGGGGCGTTTGGGATGAGGGAGTTGAAGGAGTACGATGAGAAGATGCTGGTGGAGATTTACAAGCTGCTTTATTCTCAAGGGGCCGCCGTTGTTGTTAAGGCTGATGAAGCTAATGTTGCTGGCCGTCGGATCGCGATCAAAGGGTAGGTAGGTAGGCAAGATCTGATCTTGGTATATATTTTGGTTCACAATGGCAGTTATAATTCTACTCGTCAAGTTATATTTTGGTGTTGCTTAGGGTTAAAAAAAGGATATGTATTATGGACAGAATTCGTTGTTCTATCTGTTGATCGGAGTAAATGTATATTCAGTAATAAGTTGTGAAGATGGTGGAGAAACTATGAAGGATGCTGTACATAATTTTTATTTTAAGGTATAAGATTGCATAATAGCCATTGCTTATGACTTATGTATATGCTAGCGTCCATGGAATATATATCCATAGCGTTTATGGGTTACAAAATCAGATCTATCTGTTACAAAATTAGATGTATATGTTACATACTTACATTCTGAGTATGTCTATGGACATATGGATGCATTCTCAGCATGGTGGGAGTTTAGTTTATTAACTAATGAAGCAATGTGGAATACTTGAGGAATGTGTAGGATGGATACTGTGAGTCGGATCAAGATCACCTGCTTTTCTAAAAAGAATAGGAAAGTGGAAAGCAATTTTTGTTGGGGTCACCATCAATGGAAAATTTCTATGGTGAGACCTCCCATACCATGTGGCAATAGCTACATGGTACGGCCATCCAATACGGGAATGCCACTTAATTGTATTTGCTTACATAACAATTAGCATTAATTGAAGAATAATTTATATCTCTTTCCTTTTTATTTGCTATTAGCCGGGCACCTCTTTCCTTTTATTTACCAACGAATGATCACATGCAATATATTTAGTGCGCATCAATATATCATTCAAAAATATACTAAATTCATTTTAGGTATAATAAAATAAACTAAACTAGATTACTATTGTTATTGAATTATCACAAAATATACATACTGTCATGAAATGAAAAGGATATTTATATTTTTCCCCTGCACATACAATGATAATTTGCCAAAGTATGTTGTGTCATATAACTCCAATTAAAGTTTTAAAGGCAATGCTCTCCGTGCGGGAGGTCGCGGGTTCGAAACCCGAATGGAGGATCTTTTATAGACATTTAAATTTGAGTGGTTTGACCCTCATCTTTATCTCAAAAAAAAAAAAAAAAAGAAGTTTTATCTTGAATGAAGAACATACAACTGACTATATATAATGGGCATTCATAAAATTGTATAAATTGCTTAAAGTTTGAGGTGATTAATTTTCTGAGAGGATATGGCTAGCTAAAATAATGTAATTGTGATATTGAATATTGCCAAAATCAATAAAATTCAATGTTTCCATGTATTGTTGCGGAATCAATGGTAAAAGAAGGAAAGAGATGGTAATTACTCATGAGAAAATTAATAGCAATGATTATGTAAGCAAACACAATTAAGTGGTGTTCTCCTATTGGATAGCCGTACCATGTGGCTATTGCCACATGGTATGGGAGGCCTCACCGTAGAATTTTCCCAATCGATGTGACTAAGGTGAGATAACCTACAGAAACAAACTGCTTGACTGCAATTATTGAACCTCAAAGGAGAAGAATGAAGAAAATGTGGTTGAAGTGCTTTGACTTTGTTATACATAGCATTAATTTTGTCTACTGATACTGATGTGGTTGGTAATACACTAATACTATTAATTGCTAATCCATGAGATTCTCTTTCTATTCTGGTCATTACTTTTACTTGTTCATCCAATTTCTTAATTTTTTTTTCTTCTATTATGATAGAAGTCTTGTTTTTCATGTGTTTTGTCTGAATAAATTATTAGCTTTCAAGACTGATCTTGGCCTCTTGGGGTGTGTTGAAACACTTAACAATTCAATGGATTTTAATCCAATGATACATTGAGATTTACAATTTGACGAGTTGATCTCAAATTTACTGTGATGAGAACGGTTGCTTTTAATTAATTCAAAATATGGAATTTTGTCCACAGTAGGGATCAAGGGTACAAAAAAGGAAAAAAAAAATAGAATCGTTACAAGTTACAACTGATACAAAAGGTTACTCTAAATTAATTTTCTCAAACAGAGAAGAAGACATTCTTATTTTGCCCTTTCCATTAGAGACACTGGTCTGGTGATGATCTTTAAGATAATTGATTAGGTTTGCTTTCATGTGGCTAACCTGGTAATTTTGAACCAATTTAGTCGAACCATCCCCTCCATCTTGGTCTCTTCATTTTGTAATGCACTTCCATTTCATGGAAAACATGCTTGAGGTAATGATCACTGTTGATGTCAAAATTGACACCTTCAGCTAGCATCTTAAAAATATTAGACACCTCAGCATCACTGTCTAGCTGATTTGCAATTATGCCTCACTTTGTGAGCAAACTCACGTCTTCTGGTGTACTGATGAATTCAGATAAGAACATCACATATGTGGTGATGTAGTTTCCGAATTGAGGACATGTTTCTTCAAATGACAGCAAGTTCCAAAACAGACAATGGGTGTTTGGATCGACTGTTAAACAAGGAACTTCCAGAACATTTTTGGAAAATCTAATGTCAAGTAAAGATTGCGGGTTATCAGTGCAAAATTCTTGTTTCTTCAACTCAATCCCTGCTTTGTGGTATTCTGATGCCTGATGCCATCCAAGTGATTCTTTTCCTCTATTTACAATTTGTGCCTCGTTTTCATGACAATCAGTTAAATTGGGGTTACTCAAACCAGTAAGTTCGCTCTTAATCTCAATATGATTTGGCTTGAAATATTGATGGCACAGATGAAGAAAATGGTGAACTTCCTTCAGCTGATCAAATTCAAGAACTGCCTTTGGATATGGAAGGAGTACATCTTCCATGAACCTTGAAACATTGTCCAATAAAACTGTTATTGGGATACCTCCATTGGTGATAACCTCATACATCTTCACTACAGCAAACAAAGGAATTTGGTTTTCTAGGAGTAAGAGATCATGAGCAAAAAAAGAGGAATACCACTGTCTCAAAGAGTTTGTGTTATCTGTTGCATTATCATGGTCTACAATGCCCCTGCTAATTTGTTGGCTCGCATCATCATTGCTGCAGATAGCAGGTGTATGCATATTTTGTTCCAGCCCAATATATCTCGCATCCATATTCAACAAATTCAAGTTTGGAGTTGGTTGTGCAGCTTCCTCAACGCCGTGAAGTATGCAAATCATGAAACATGCATCTAACAACATCATCTTTAGAAATTCATCGTTGTCAGTGTTAATCTCATTAGCATAACAACTCCTTATTTGTTGTTCCAGTCCTGCTATTGCCTCCAAGTAATCTCTCATCTTCTTCTCAGGATTCAATTTAAGAATATAGCCGAAACACTCCCATTTTACCTTTTCCATTTCCAATGTAGCATCGGTCTTATGGTGATATGGTCCAATGGAGACTACACAGGGCTGGTAGATGTCAAGATCTGCATCACAAGGCGCACGTCTTATTCTCCGGAGCAAAGGAAGTTGATTCTTCTTTGTATTGCTCCTACTTTTCATAAAATTGATCAAATCATTTACTTCAATTACATGAGCACCCTCCATCTTTCTTCCAATCAACCCAATCTGTAATTTAGAAATTAGTTAGTATTGATTTCTGATCTTGTTAGAAAAAACACTATCGTAGGACTATATTCATATAGAAATCATTAAATTTTGGTTTGTTAACGAGCAAAAAGATATGAAGAAAGTAAAACTAAGAAAACCATAAAACAAAGAAGGCCATAGGGCTTGCTCAGAAAATTTTCAAAAATGCAAATAATTAGATGAACATATCAACATGTAGATTGAACCACAATGGAAATCATCACAGAAAAGAAAACGTAACATAAACAAGACACAGAATGATTTATAAACTATTGAAAAAACTTTTTTTTTCTTAGTCAAATGACGGATAGAGTAGGGATCGAACCGGTGAGGAGCAGAGGTAGCTGGATCAACCGATTGGTAGCAACAAATGCAATTGTTCTGTTATTTTGACATTGAATTTTTTTGCATCTGCAATGTTCGCGTTTCTTAATTTTCTTCAACAGCCACAGGCTAATTTTCACCTAAATTTCTAAATATAAATTTACTAAGACGGGGTAACTTCAAAATTGTGGTTAGCAAGCAAGAACCAGAAATTTTTTGTGTGAATAGGCAAGACATTTGTGTTGGCTTTGAGCATTGATCTTCTGCGGATGAAAAATCTGGGACTGTATATCTCGTCAGTCGTCACCCAACACAAAATATGTACATTACCTCCATCAAAACAATTACATATGTATGTTTCAGTAGAAAATTACATTTGATTTTTCCACATCATATGTTGCAAGAGTGTAAGAACTTGTTGAAAAGCTGCCCAATATATGTTGTCCAGATGAAAATCTATAAGAGAAAGGATGAGTAAAAGTTTTATGAAAAAAATGTATTTAAAGAGGAAGAACAGATGTCTCAAGAAATTCTTGATATTCTAAATTTTCTGTGGCAGCACTCTAGCTGGTCAACTTTTAAATTATGCATCATTCAAATATATTCTCAATTTTTTATTTTTATATTTGCTGAGATTTGTCTAGGAAAGAACTTTAGAGTTTTGGTCTGACTTCTGAGTTGCATTAATTTTATTTAATTCGCTGAATAAAATCCCAATACTATTTCGATTCAAAATTTTGGTGTCACATGAAGAAGTATGCATCATTGGGAATGAAATCCGCTGCTTTTCTTTTTGGAAACGCAGACTGCTCTTCTGGATCGGATCAGAAAAAATTGAGTGCATCAAGAATGTGGCGGCAGACCGATTCTGACCATTCAGTTAGAAAAAGTAGGGTCAAAGCAGCCGATTTGGGCCCGCATTATTGGGTACGAGAAATTATAATGTATAGTATCTTTAAAAGCAATGGCCTCACAAGTCACAACACAGCAATTTGCCCCAGTCCTAGTTAACACTTCCTTTTTCTTCCCTCAACCTTCCCTAAGAGAGCAGTCAACATATTCCATGCGACCTCTTATTGGATTTATAGGAACACACAAACTTATAAACTAACAATTCGGATTCAATTGTACAGATTAATATTGTTTTCTAAATAGTCGTTGCCTTGGATGGTGTTGGTTTGAGAGGAGGTGGCCAAAATACGGGCCGTCTCAGAGCTACATATGGCTTCTCTTCCTTGTCAATATCTCCTTTCACTCCTTAAACACAGAATCACAACTCCATGAAATGAGTAAAATGGAAAATAAAATTGAATTTAAGAATGACCCAAATGAAAAAAAATGTTTGACAAGTGGTGGCTTGGCTTACCATTGCTCATGTGACTAGTTTCTTCAGTTGTCATGGCAGTTCTTGTTGGAGCGATAAGCATTCCACAGACAATGAAGAAAATGATTATCCTCCTCATCAGTATCTTCTGAGGCATTGTTGCCAGGCTTTGGCTTCTTTAAATTCCTTTTTCTTTGCTGACAACAGTTCATTCATCTTCTTTCCTTTTTATATTGCTTTTTACATACATATCCATTTAGGCCTAGAAGTGAATGGCACCTTCAAATTAAGACCAGAAACATGAATATCTTATAGGTGACTACTCAAAGCCTACAAATATCTTTTAGGAGCAGACTTTTTTCTTAGGTTGTAGCATGTTTATCCCTTACCAGGAGAACTGATACAATCATACAATTCAATTATAAGTTTACAACTGTCTCGTATGTTTCGCTTTCTCTAAGCTTAAGTTCAATACCTGTCGTATTTTGTTAGAATTATTAACTTTGTAAAGCATTTTAAATCGTAGTTCCACAAATTAATGTTGACCATGCATATAAAATTAATTATTCATGTAAGAAAACAATCAAAATGAAAAAAAAAAAAATCTGTACATCGTAATTTCATTGGCAAAAATGATTGCAAATATCGTTCAATCAATCATGTCTCTACACTGAAAAGTGAAAACAGAGGACTGTGTCAAAAGAGTGGAATATAATAAACGGCATCCTACGAACTGCCATGTCAAGCTCCAGGATCATGGCAAAATCTGCTATTAGCCGCACACGCACTGTACTCAAATCTAATCTAAACATAATGGAAAAATATATAATGATACAATATCATCTAATTAATTCAGTTATTGCAGAAAAGATTGTAGCAACATTGAGCAATTTTGGAAATTAATAAGAATTAAGAAGGGACAAACTTCTGTAATATATAGATCCAAGTTTCTTAAAAAAGTTATGCTGGAAAATATAACTTCCTCTAGAACAGACAAGAACCACCTTACTCTTTTTAACCACAAAACGAAAAAAAAAAAAGAACATCTTACTTCATTCCAGATTAATTGAGATAATAGATTGTGAATTTGTTATATCTGAATGGTTCTCTCGAGAAGCACCAGTTGCATAGTTTCCACAGCTCACCGTACTTGACGGCGTCCTTCTGACAAACGGTACCGCTGATAGTTGTTCCTCAGAAGCCAAACTATCCTCATGATCATCCATCTCCTGCAGCTCTAAGCAATCTTCCAAGTTCCGTAAAACCTCTCCGATATCCGGTCGATCACTCACATAATCTTGTAAGCACTTCTCGACTATCTCCCAGAACTTCAGAAGCGAATTCTCATTTATCTCCCCGACAATCCTTGGGTCGATTACTTTTTTTAGTTGGCCTTCGCTTTGGGACATCAATGCCCATTCAGCCAGGTTTATTTCCTCCATAGGTAGGGATTGATCGATCACACGTCGTGCACAGAGCACTTCGAGGAGTGTCACTCCAAAGGAGTACACGTCTGACTTGTCAGTTAGCTGTTGGGTCAAGAAATATTCCGGGTCGAGGTATCCAAACGTACCTTTGACGAAGGTGCTGACGTGTGTTTCGTCGATTGAAGCTCCCAGCTTTGACAGGCCAAAATCTGACAACTTCGCCACAAAGTTATCTCCTAAAAGGATGTTGGTGGATTTTATGTCTCGATGTATAATTTTTGTGGAGTACCCGGTGTGAAGGTAATGCAAGCCTTTGGCTGCTTGAATGCAAATCATTAGCCTTTGCTTCCATGAGAGAGGCACGACTTCGCGGCCGTACAAATAATTTCTTAATGTGCCCTTCTGCATGTATTCATACATGATAATCATCTCCGAGTGCTCATTACAATACCCTATTAGTGATACAAGGTGATGGTGGCGAATTTGAGATAGAATTTCAATTTCAGTCTGGAATTCAGGAAGACCTTGTTGTGACAGCGGCGATGCCCGTTTCACCGCAACTTCTGTTCCGTCACTCAATACACCCCTGTAGACCTTTCCAAACCCGCCTACTCCAATCAAGTTCTTTTCATCAAAATTGTTTGTTGCCATTTCAATTTGAGAAAATGGCATGAGCAATCCCAAATTAGCCAAGGTCTTCTTCACATCTTGTGTAGGTTTTCGGTGTCGTTTCTTATATGAAGCATAAACCAAGGCTATGATCATAATGACAATACCTATAGATGCTCCAATAACAACTAGAGGAAGAAGTTTTTTATTGCCATTCAAAGAATTGGAAGTGCTATGGAGGCTATTTACTTTCATAATTTCCAAACCATTAAGAAAAGCATATCGACGAATATCATTTGGATTTAAACTATAGAGACTAAGGCCCACAGTTACGTTTTGCGCACTTATAACATCTGCCATAAAATCGATATAAAATGGCTGCAATATCTGTGTAGTATATTCCGACGGTACCAGGTTTGCAAGGGCTAAATAATCCATGACATAAATTGTGAACACAAGCCCTTGATTCTTATCATCCGATATGATGTCACATAAATGCAATCGTATGAGATAATTATATCCCGAGTTGACAGGGAAGCTCCATGAGATATTAATGTTCAAAGTAAAGGTGGAAATATTATCATCGGAGGTGTTTATTACCCGTGCCGTGTTGTAAACTCTCCCGGGAGCTATCTCTTCTGACCTACCTTCTGAAGGTTCATAGTTTAGATCCATCGTCGACACAGTACGGTTCTGAGAAACAGCAGCACCATAGATGTAAGGATCATCAGTGACCCATGTTCGCCACAGGGTATCATTATCTGGTGTGATCAATGGGCCCGGCATGTTAACCCGGTACATGGTTTCCAGTACCTGCTTTGATAAACCTCCCTTTATTGTTGCGGTACTTGTGCCAACCGAAATCGGGTTTCTGCCAGATAGAAGCTCTTTCGGAGCAGTGAAGGCTTCGATAGCAATCACAAAAGCAAGCGAGTTTTTCACAGGAATGAACTCGACATCTAAGTTGCTAGTGTTAGTCCAGAGAAAAAACTCCTTGATTGTGGGCGAAACGGTATCAGAGATGACGAAATTTTCAAGCAAAAGGAAGCGGTTTTGCGCTTTCACACTGAACTTGGCTGTCGACAAGTCACAGGACTGCGCGGAAAAGGGAAGAAAGTGGAGGCGAAGCACGTTAGATGAGTTCAACTCCATATTAAAACTGTACTTGAAATTGGAGGAAGATACGCGGGCAGTGGAATAGAGAGAGCCCGTAAATGAACTGTTCGGATTCGAGAGAGTGAAACTGTTTTCACCAGAGATGACCGAATCGTCGGCTTCGAAAGTGCGAGCGGGGTTATTACTCGAGAGAGTATTCGAGGTCTTGGAGCCACAATCTATGAATTAAGAGATGTTGGGTGTGAAGGAGGCTGCTACCGAGAGAATGCAGAGCATCGGCAGGGAAAGGAGCAGCAGTGCTGGACAAGATGACTCCATTGGTGATAACATGTGTGTGCCAGTGATCAGAGAACTTGCAGATAAATAAGAACAGCTCATTCCTATAGAAGAAGAAAAAAATATATATTGCCCCTTACATTGCCTCCGGCATCATACGATGACATCAAATATTTACAAAATATCCTCTTTTTCAGACAAATTTACAGAAATATCCCTTTTTCCGAAGAACATTTACAAAATTGATCATATCTGGAAAACTATTTACAAAAATGATCCTAAAAAATTTATAAAAATGACCCTCCGACCCTAAAAATTTTACAAAAATGACCCATCTGACCCATATGCCACCTCATCATAAGGTTGTGGGGGCAAAGTTTGTGGTATAGTATCATTGTCCATAAAAGAATAATAATGCATTAGTGGTTGACCACAGTCAACGCAGTACTTTACAATGATTAGATTAGTTATGTAATGAAGAATATTGTCGCGTTCATATCTTTTTTCTTCGTGTGATGTTGCATCGCACAGAGATTTCTATCTCTGCCATGCTAATTTGTCCACCTTAGTCAAATCTCATTGGCATGGTTGGTAGTCGACCTTGTAAGACTTGATCGTTCTGGACTCGTGTGTGAATTTCCTACTGCAATGATAGAATAAAATATCTATAGATATATAGAGATAATGTCTTCATACTCCCCCTCATTTTTCCATTTGTGACAATTAAGTTGCTCCTAATTTTTTTAATTTTGACAAATATCTTTTAATCTTTGTAGTTTGTGACAAGTACACCCCCACCAACTTTATAATTAACACTTTTAATACTCCATTTAAAAGTGTAAAAAGACAAAACTACCTTATATATATGCATTTGTCATCATTATAGTTTTAAAGTATTTATGTTTCGTCAAATTATAATCTAGGAAAATTGATAGTTACTTAAAAGTTAAAATTATTGACATGGTACATCTGAAATTTACAATTTAATAGTTATACCATATGTAATTTTAATTTGAGGAATTATAATTGCACCACATTCTTGCAATTTGTCCACCTTGCAGATAAATAAGAACAGATCATTCCTATTGAAAAATAATAATGCATTAGTGGTTGACCACAGTCAACGCAGTACTGTGCAATGATTAGTTATATAGTGAAGAATATTGTCACGTTCATCTTTTTCTCTGCCTCTTTCTCTCCTCTATTCATTCTAGTCTTCATGTGATGTTGCATCGCACAGGGATTTCTATCTCTGCCATGCTAATTTGTCCACCTTAGTCAAATTTCATTGGCATGGTAGTCGACCTTGTAAGATTTGACCGTTCTGGAATCATGTGTGAATTTTCCTACTGCAATGAGAGAGAAGAAAATATCTAGATAGAAGCTCACGCCTTGCTTTGGACTGAAATTATTATTTTTTGTAATGTGCCTTAACTAAGAAAAATAATATGGGCCTTAAATTTAGAAAATTGATATGGGCCTTAAATTCAGAAAATTGATATGGGCCTTAAGTTTTAATGGGTTGAGATATTAAAGTACGTCAACGGTGGTGATCAATATAAGTAAACAATTAGCGGCTGAGATTTATTCTTTGGGGAAGATAGACCTTTCATGTCAAAAAAATCTTATATGCTTTTATTAGGAGTAAGGATATAGGGATAATGTCTTCATACCCCTCATCTTTCCATTTGTGACAAGTTACTCCTAATTTTTTTAATTTTGACAAATATCTTTTAATCTTTATAGTTTGTGACAAATACACCCCACCAACTAATTAACACTTTTAATACTCCATTTAAAAGTGTAAAAAAACAAAACTACCTTATATATAGGGTGCAAACTACCGTCCACAGAGTGGACATCATATAGAATGTGACAACATTCTACGACAAATGGAACCAAGTGGGTCCCACTTGTAATACCATCAGTCACAAATGTGACTATGGATTGTCCATTCTGTGGACGCAACATGTTTCCCTTATATATATACATTTGTTTTTTTTTTTTTTTTTTGAAAACAAGGCTATTGAGCCCATTTCATTAAATAACAGGTCCAAATACAATGACAAAGATAACACGACTAGATTTGAACACATAGACCCTTCCATAAGATTCCTAAAATACCATCTAACTTCCTCTTACTAAAATTGGTTGCACACCTAATTGCACCAGAGGCACACATAATATGCAAAAGCAACACACATCACAAACTAGGTAACACCAAAAAGAAGAAAAACACAATTAACTAGATCAATTTTCACTAGTCTTTTTTAGATTCAGCTTTAACGACCTCCTCAGCTTGTGCTCTATCATCCAACAGTGATCACTGGAATGGGGGGTAGCATCTGCAAGGGTATTTCTTCAATGCTTGAAGGGATCCACCTTTTGATTCTTTTCTTCACCTCTTCAGCAAAATTACCTGCCCAATAAGTCAATAAGGAAATGATAGTGAAAATAGTATTATGCATATTAATTGGTGTACTATCTCTATCAAAAGTATGGCCATTCCTTAGTTTCCAAATAGTCCAACAAAAAGCACTAAATACAGACAGGAAGGCTTCCCTTTCAAATTTAGGTAGTGATTTTGCATAATCAATGACATCTGCTATCTGGTACCAATATCTGCTTAATGATTGGCATTGTCCCATCCAGTACCACAGTGATTGAGCAAAAGGACAACGCAACATCAGATGTTCCACCGATTCTTGTTCTGTACAAAAAGAGCAATTTATCTCTCCTGGCCAGCCCCTTTTACTCATTTGATCTCTTGTTTGAATTCTCTGTTTGTGTACCATCCACATGAAGATTTTTACTTTTAATGGAATATGTAAATCCCACCATATATGTGAATCTACATCTTTGATACCTCTAAAAACTAACCAATCATAAGCTGAATGAGAGGAGAATTCTCCATTACTGCACCATCTCCACACTAATCTATCCTCATTAATATTCAATTGACATGATTCTATTATGGAACATAGCTCATTTAATTCTAATAAAAGCACACCAGATAGGTGCCTAGTGAATTCTAAGTCTCTCCCTTTGGATAATACTACATCAAATACAGATATATCTTTATTCTTGCAAATTTTGTATAAGTGGTAATAGGATACAGATAAAGAGCATTCATTGATCCACCTATCACACCAAAACTTAGTGTTTCTGCCATTACCAATTTGAATATTACTACCCATCATTCCAATGTTTTCTAATTTGTGAATCTCCCTCCAAATGGGAGACATGTCTGCTAATTTTGTATGATCTGAGTATTTAGCTACCACTACTTGTTTCCATATACCATTGTAACGTGGATTTTTTAATTTCCACCACCACTTAAGTAACAATGAGATATTCATAATATGCAAATCCAGAATACCCATACCACCTAGCTCTCTGGGTAAACACAATTTTTTCCATGCTATCATTGAATATTTTTTCCTATTATTGGTAGTACCCTTCCAAAAAAATCTGCATCTAATTCTATCTACTCTAGTCCTAACATTAATAGGCATTTTATATATAGAAATCATATAGAGTGGGGTTGCCTATATCACAGAATTGACTAGAGTCAATCTCCCTCCACTGGATAACACCGTCCCATTCCAATTGGGTAATTTTTTTTCTATCTTAGTAATCATTGTATCCCAATCACATTTTCTAAGTTTCTTATCTTGTAGAGGAACTCCTAGGTAATGAATAGGGAAAGAAGAGAGCTTACATCCTAAGATATCAGCCAAACCTAGTGCTTCATCATGCTCTAAATTAATTGGCACCAGTTCAGTCTTGCTTTGATTAACTTTTATCCCTGTCAATCCTTCAAAAGCTACTAAAGCCCAGTATACTGCTTCTACTACCTTAGGATCTGCTTTTAATAAAAACAAAGTATCGTCAGCATAAAGACAATGAGTTAATTTGAAACCATCTTCTAATTCAGGTCCTAATCCCTCTATTATTCCAGCATTAACTCCTTTTTTCATAATCTGACACAAGGTGTCTGTAACTAAGTTAAAGAGGAATGGAGACAAGGGGTCTCCTTGTCTCAATCCCCTTTTGCAGTTAAAATACTCTGAAGGTTGGCCATTGACATTAATACATATTTTTGATCCCTGTAATAGACTGAGAACCCACCCTATCCATTTGCTACCAAACCCTCTTTGTTCCAACATTAGATGAATGAAATTCCAATCAATTTTATCATAAGCCTTTTCAGAGTCTATCTTTAGAACCACACCTTTTTGACCATATACCTTGGCATAGTGAATAATCTCATGAGCTGTTAATACATTATCTAATATAAATCTGCCCTTGATAAAAGCAGTTTGAGTTTTATCAACCAATTTATCCATAAAAGGAGCCAGCCTAGTGGTTAGAATTTTTGAGACTATCTTATAACAACAATCCACTAAACTAATCGGTCTAAATTTTGTATAACCCTAGCTTCTGCTTCTTTTGGTATCAAACAAACCATTGCAAGATTTAATTTAGCTATGTTAAGAGAGTGAACATAAAATTTTTGTAGCATTAACATGAAATCTTCTTGAATCAACTCATAAAAATGCTGATAGAACATAAAATTGAACCCGTCAGCAATTGCCTGCTTTAATTCATGCACTTGAAAAGGAGATTCCAAAATTTTTTGTTGTTCTAATGATAGACAGTAAGAACTATCCCAAAATTCATGATGCAGTTTTGCAAATTGAATATTTTCCACACCAAATAAATTTTTATACAAGTCCAGAATATGTTGCTGGATTTTGGGAATTGAATCACAACTTGCTCCATCAATGTCCATATTCAATATAAAGTTCTTTTTCCTAATGGTAGCTGATTTATGAAAATAAGCAGTGTTCAAATCACCCTCTAATAACCATCTTTGCCTAGACCTTTGCTTCCAATACAATTCATCATCCAAGAACATGTCATCTAAAACCTTTTTGAAATATTGCAGTTCTACACGTTCAGTTTCAGATAACCCCCTAGACTCCATAGTTTTTTCATAATAATGTATTCTAGCTAGTGCTTCTTTTCTTTTCCTGTTTTTTTCACCCAAGAAGTTTTTAACCCACCCTTTAATTTTAGACCTCAAACATTTTAATTTCTTATGCCATTCTGCCCCTACATCCTTACTAAGTTTTATCTCATCCCACCATTTGTGTATTAACTGGTTAAATTCCTCATTCTATAACCAAGTTTGATCTATTCTAAATTGTGGTGAAGATACTATATATATTAGGCATAGATGTTTTTAAAACTAAAGGACAATGGTCAGACCCATTTTTAGGCAAATTGTGTACTATACAATTTGGATACAGATTATCCCAAGCAATAAACCCTAGAAAACGATCCAGCAAACAAAAATCTGTACCATTGGACCATGTAAAACGTCTGTCTGCTAATTCATATTCATACAAGCTAAAATCCTCAATGAAAGAATTAAATTATTTACTAGCCCTTAAATGAAAGTTGTGGCCTGATTTTTCATGTCTAAATCGCAAAGCATTAAAATCTCCACATATAAGCCAAGCATCATAACTAATTGATCCTATACTTCTTAACTCTTCCCAAAATGAGTTTTTCAAGTTATTTTCAATAGGTCCATACACCACTGTGAAGCACCATTGTACTGAGTCTACTCTATTTTTTAAAAATAGGGTCACAGAAAAACTATCTATCCTATGACTCTCAACAATATGTTTATTACTATCAGTGCCAATTATAATTCCCCCAGACCTGCCTACTGCAGGCAATTCAAACCATTGATCAAGAGAAGAATTAATAGCAGTCAACATTCTCTTTGAAAACTCACTTTTTTTTGTCTCTTGTACAGCAACAATATCAATTGTATAATCTTTAATAATATCATGCAAACTATTCCTCTTTTTTGACTCCCCCAAACCTCTAGCATTCCAACATAGAATATTCATAAAAGTACTATTATACCCTAGGAAAATTTTTAAAGTATTTATGTTTCATCAAATTATAATCTAGGAAAATTGATAAGTACTTAAAATTATTGACATGGTGAAATTTACAATTTAATAGTTATATCATATGTAATTTTAATTTGAGGAATTATAATTGCACCCCATTCTTGCACCCCCGTTCTGCACCCCAAAAGATTCGAGCGAAAATTCTATTACTGAACACTAAACTACCAGCGCCATCGTCATCCCTTTCTCACCCACTATCATACTCATAAAAGTGTTTACACAGTATGAAAAAAGCGTTTAATATGAATAAAAAAAGAGTATACACATAGAGATGTACCAAGAAGCAATAAGCATGGTGGTTGGTGGGAGGTGGTTACTGAGAGGAATGTTGGTTTTGGGAGGGACAGCAAAGAGATGCAAGGACTCAGAACACGGTTATGAAGGAGGAATCATGTTGGTTTTGGGAGGGGCAGCAAAGAGATGCGAGGACTCAGAACACGGTTATGAAGGAGGAATCGATGAGTTTTTTATTGGAAGAGCCAGCGAAAGAGAATGAAATGGAGAAGAGAAACTATCTCATCCGTCTATTTTATTGATGGTATAACAATTGCTATGCGATCAGTCCAAGTCAACTATATCAGATGGTGAACAAAAGGATGAATCCAATCCTTACACTCTTTATAAATGAGTATAGATATGGATTATGCCCCTTTGGCTATCTGATTTGTTTTCTTTTCCTCTTCTAGATATTATTAGGGGCTATGAGATACTAAATTGGTTAGAAATTATTGGGGTCCGCATCTGCTGCCATAAAAATCTATGGCAGGATCTTGCCATAGTTTATACAGTCCGTTGGATCATTTTAGACGGTCCAGATAATTAGAAAGAGGGGGTCCCTTTTATTGTGGATCCCACTTACATAGACACAATAAAAAGTATGGCACCATTGTGCCATAGAAAACTATGGGAGCGGATGTCATTCCAAATTATTGCACACCAATTGTCATTATTATGTTTGCATGAATTAAAAGACCCTAGGATGAGTCTTATGCTTTGAATTTAAAGCAGACGGCTGAGATTTCATGCAATATATAAGTACTATTTCTGGAAGAAAAAAAAATATTGAACTATATATTGACTTCAACTAAATGGCAAATAATATCTGGAGCACCATAAGACGGCTCAGACGCTCAGTCAGATCGAAGTCTACCAGCTCGGACGATGTATCAATATTAATAAATTATAGAGTTATTCTTATGTGGATTAGCCAAACAATCTTTTATTTTGAAAAAATTGAGAGATTATTATCAAACATTTCTCTTTAATTGTATCTAAAGACATATTGTGACCATCCGATTATGAAAATGAATGGTCCATATTTCATCCGATATATGGCAGAACTAGCCTAAATTTATATCATTGTGCAATTTTCACATATAAAGTTCATTTGAAATTATCATGTGATCTTAGGTCGGGCTAATGAAATTAGTTGATGCATGATACAAGGAACGTTCCATTAATTTATGTAGCTTCAAATTTTTAAAATGAGGAATTTCATTAATGAGATGGCGCCCAAACAATTTGATTTACTTTTAAAAATTCATTACGGCCCATTTCATAAAGTACCTTCGAAATACTACTTAAGGCCCATTTATATAGAGGAGGGTTCCAATGCCTCCATTTTTTGTGCTCCATCATGCCTCCACTTTTTAAATTCCAAATAACTCAAAAATTAAAAATTATTTTTAAAAATAAAATCATTAGATTTGATCGATATGATATTCTCTACGTGCACATAACAATTTTTTTCACTTTTTTTTTATGTAGAGTCTAGCTATGGTGAGTCATGACTCACGGGCTGCTCCGTGAGTCACGATCCAAAAACATATCAAACCACCTCCAAATTTAGATTTATATGGCTCAATAATTCTTCATATCAAAATCTTATAGCAAGCAAAAATTTTTCATTTTTGGAGATTTTTAAGTATTTATTTGAGATTTTTTAAAAGTGACTATAGAATATTAATAAAATATTCAATGTTTTATGTATCATTTTAAAAAAATCTAGAACAAATACTTAAAAATCTCCAAAAATGGAAACATTTTGCGTGCTATAAGATTTTGATATGAAGAATTTATTGAGCCATATAAATCAAAATTTGAAGGTGATTTGATATGTTTTTGGATTGTGACTCACGGAGCAGCTCGTGAGTCATGACTAGTGATTTAAAAACGGTTCGGGTAGGTCCGGGTCGGTCCAAACCCGCCCCGGTCCATGGGTTCCCCGGTCTATGGGTTTCCCCGGTCCACGGGTTTTCCCGGTTCGGGAAACCTCAGGAAAATTTTGGGGGGAAGAAGATTGGACCTAGCTTAGGACTGTCCCTCCCGGGTTGCCCGGGTTTCCCAGTCCGGGTTGCTCGGCTTGCCCGGTCCCGAAGTTATATGTAAAAAAAAATAAGAAAACAAAACAAAAAAAATATAATACACCTATTTTATATTACAAAAATCGAAAAGTATACTTAAAAAACAAAAAATAATTAAAAAATAAATTATTTGTTTTAATCTGATATACATATATTATATTATACTATTAAAAGTTTGAAAAATAGTATTTTTATATTAAAAATGAAAAAAATTAATATAATATTGTTTAAACCGAAAAATAACATAGAAAATCAGAAAAAAATTATATTTGTTGTAAAACAAAAATTCTTCTTGAAAAATAAAATTTAAATAATATTATATTAGTTGTTAACATAGGCGCGCAAAGTTGGAACCAAGTCGGGCTACCTCGGGTTATTACCCCGGTATCTCGGGTCGGGTCCCGGGTTGCCCCGGTACCCCGGGTCGGGTCCCAGGTTTGCTCGGGTCGGGTTTCCAGGGGAATTTTTCTGGGAACATGGATACCTACCCTTGCGAGGTCCGTCCCTTCTGGTCCTCTCGGGTTGCCCCGGTCTGACGCTCGTGTCGGGTCGGTCGGTCCATTTTCCCCGGATTTCTCGGGTCAAGTTCGGACCTCTCGGGTTTTTTTAAAACACTAGTCATGACTAACCGTAGCCAGACTCTATATATATATATATATAGGACCCCGCTTAAGTAATACTATTGATACAATTTTCAATTCCTCAATGCACATTAACAGGTCAGACATGTTCTCATACTTTGCTAGAATCATGCACAACCAAACCAACATACCAAAAAAATCGAACAGTTCAGAAAACAAAATAATGATAATTAAAAACAAAATACCTCTGAGGCGCTGACCCTTCTGCCTGCCCTTGTGTTGTGCATCCACTAGTTCTCAGTGGCTCATATGGCCGTATGCAGTATAAAATAGTTTTTCAACAAGAAACTAAATTAAAAGGATTCTCGAATACGAGCAAAACTGAAGCAACAAAGAAGTTATAAACATACACCACACTCATTTGTTTTCGCAGTTGAATTTAAATATGTTCAAGCACCATTATGTGGTCTATCGTATGAGGAATTATGACACTAAATATTACAACACCACACAATTATAAATATTACAGCACCACACAATACTAATAATAACTCATAAAGTAGCAAGTTTAAGATATATAGTTTGCAATATAAGCAACTAAATTATTAGTACACTCAATGAAAGCAAAATGGATTTTTTTTTTCTTTTTAGTTTTTTTTTGTAGAACACCAAAGAGAAACACTTGCCAAGGCTCAAGATGCTGAGGAGCGCGAGAAAAACCATTCATTCTTTCTGAATTTTCTTCCATGCAAGGATGACTGAGGCAAAGACCTGCACAAGATTCGAATTTCAAAAGACATGAGTAAATTATGAAAATAGTCCATGAACAATTAACGGCAATAAATGCTTAGAGATGTCTAGGAAAATAATTTCATTTGATTATAATATGTTGCTCATAGCTAGAAACATACCTCACGATTGGCCGAAATGATCTCTAGAACATTTTCTCTAAACCAAATATATCTGATAAGAAAGTATGCCGACGTAATCTTATCCCTTTCTACTTTTTTTTTTTTCAATTTTCTTCTTTCTAACAAAAGAAACAAAAAGAAATGCAGCTAAACATAGAAACACACCATTCTTTTTTCTTTTTCTAATAAATTAGCAAACCAAAAGCAAAATGGATTTTTTTTCTTTTTAGTTTTTTTTGCAGAACACTAGAGAGAAACACTTGTCAAGGCTCAAGATGCCAAGAAGCGCAAGACAAACCATTCATTCTTTCTAAATTTTCAAGGATGACCGAGGCCAAAGACCTGCACAAGATTCGAATTTCAATAGACATGGGTAAATTATGAGAGGAGTCCATGAACAATTAACGGCAATAAATGCTTAGAGATATCTGAGAAAAATAATTTGATTTGATTTTTAATATGCTGCTCTCATAGAAACATACCTCATGATTGACCCAATGATCTTCAAAATATGTTCTCTAAACCATAAATTATCATAAGCACGCTGACATGATCTCATCCCTCTCTATATTTTTTTTTTTCAATTTTCTTCTTTCTAACAAAAGAAACAAAAAAAAAAAAAAATGCGGCTAAAAATAATAAAAAAAAACACTTTTTTTCTTTTTCTAATAAAATAGCAAACCAAAAGCAAAAAAAAAAAAAAAGTGCACATAATTTTTTTTTTTGGCACAAAATACGTAAACCAAAGGAAATTTCTGCTAGAGAAACTCAACAAATTTTTTTCTTTAATACAAAGAAAAATAGATGATAGGAAGCTCTAATCATGTATCACCCATGCATCATTCTTCTGGTTAGAGGAATTCCATCAAAAATCTGCAGGTGGTTAATTAGATGTTAGGAAGCTCTAATTAGCATATAAAAAAAGGCTTAATTTTTGGTGTACCCATTAAAATTTGTATAATTGCCAATATCCCCATCAAGTCACTCTAATATCTTATATCCCACAAAATTTAACTTTCTTTCTCTTATCCTCTTTTATTTATAATAATCTATAATTAATCTCAAATAAGATTTAAGTGACCATTATACCCTTATTCTAAAATGGGCTCCTAAAATTTCATGTTCCTCTTCCTAAAGAGCAGTTCAAAACGTTGAAGGCACTCGCTCAATAGAGAATATGGCATAAATTTACCTAAGAGGGTTCAAAGGAGATGTTGCATGTTTAGTTGTTTATCTTACTTCTTTGGTCTATTGCAGCTTTTGACTTACTTAAAGGTCGGTACAGTGACCTTTTTCTTCCTTGGATTCATAAGTGTTAAATTCTATTTCATATAGTCCATCCATTTACAACAAGAGGAGGGATCCAATGACACAATATTTTTTTGACACAAATATTATACTAAATCATATAAATTTATAAAAAATCTTAAAAATAGAAAATATTTTATAAACATGTTTATTTACTTATAGATCGATTGTGTTTCAAGTTTCATTCAATTTGAGTGTCATTTGATACTCCATCAAGAATCATTAAATTTAGACTATTCTAATTATCATATAAACTTGATGGTCGTTGATGGAGTAACAATGACATTCAAATTGAATGAAATTTGTAACACAATCGATCTATAAGTAAATCAACATGTTTATAAAAAATTTTCCATTTTTAAGATTTTTTTGTAAATTTATATGATTTAGTGTAACATTTGTGTCAAAATTTTGTATGTTATTGGATCCCTCCCTCTTACAACAATCAATGCTGCACAAAACATTCTTGCAGCTCCCCTAGTAGCTGACTTATGAGACCGCTGGACTAATAATGGTGTTGTAGCTAAGAGCAAAGCTTAGCAGTTGGCACCCTTCTCATTAGCTTTCCCTCAAATAGATGTACTGTGAGACTAAAGAGTTTGTCTTTTTATCGATGCAAAAATGGAAATGATACATTGTGTCTTGACTTGATAATAATGAGTTTACTTTTCATACGAAAATAAAAAATCAAAATGGTTTAGTAAAATGTCATATCAATATATATTTATATACCACCCGCGTTTATATATCAGTTTGGTACAGGCACATAAGAGATAAAAAGAGAAATTTAGAAACATGAGAATTTAAATGGATGTAACGGCCCGGACTTTCACAAAGAGCAATTTGAGCCGTCCGCCGCGCTTTTCAACGCAAGGCGTCAAAACAAGCAAGTCAACAATACAAATTTCATGCCACAATTAAATAATGCATTTTACAACATAACATATTTTTATGAATATACAACAATTTAAAACAAAATACAGCGGAAGTCTTTAACATAATTACGTAATTATTAAATAATATTCTTGATAAGCAAAAATAAAATCTTCATCTATGTGACAACTCAGCAAATCCTTCCTCACCTGTGAAAAAAGGCACAAAGGTGCGCATGAGAAACCGAGTGTTTCCCAGTGCAAAAAGGAATTCCAACAAACGGATATGTAACAATCGAGATCATTTATCAAAGTGTATTCATCGTTCAATTAAAAGCCAATTTAATTAATTACTTGTCAAATTAAAGTCTAGTTATTTGGTCATCCCATATTCCTAATTCCGGTTCTTGGTTACCGTCCCAATTCGAACATACTATAGTCAAAGACTGGTACGAAACTCTATGAATGTTAATCAATAAGTCGATAATATCAATCAAATCAATTACTTAATCAATGCTATCGTTGCCGAACTAATCCCTCATCCAGCGTCCCGGATCAATCAACAAAAGAGGCAATGAACAAAAGAGGGGGGAAGAGACACGGTACCGTGAATTTCTCACAATGGGGGGCAAAAGCCCGAACATAATGGCGAACGAAGCGATAATCGATAATGTCGATCCAAACGAATACCATTCTTACAAAGGGGTCAATTAATCTATCGCATTCTATTTTCACATTTAATTCCAGATTTCCTTTCAATTAACTACAATCATATCTCAACTTTATGATCAAAATCATCATGTTGTTCATACATATTTTTACTTACAAAATATACAAAATCTACTACTCCTCTTTCTTATAATACTTAAATTAGTATGACCAGCTTTAGGCATGTACAGAAGTCGACGTATCGTACGTAGTTACTCATGTACCCAAATTACAATTATATGACCAGATTTATGCATAATAGTTACTCAAACATAATACAATTAAAATAAAACAAACCAGTTTCGTTCTTAAGTAGGACAATTTATTATTTTCATGATTTAATTAATAACTAACATCAATCATACTTTCACTGTATCATCTGGAAATACAATTTGTTCAAATCAAATTCTCACCATGATTCATTTTGATACGGATCATATTATTTAAAAATCTTTGATAAATTTTAACAGTCAAATTAATATAATCAAATTTTTGGAAGTTTTAATTAGACGTATGCAATGTCTCGGACAATAAATCAAACATAACATTGCGATTCATATCATATTTGATTGTTTAAAACGACAAAACAATCATCAAACTTGAAAATCGAATAATAGTCAAAGGAGGACCACGCACCTTCAATCCCGTTAATTCGTCGGATCGTCGCAACATCGCATCGATTCGTGTCGTCTCGATCGTCGCTTCGACTCGTGCCATCTCGATCGTCGCTGGAGCACCTCGTCATCCGCACGTACAACACGTCAACCGCTCGGTCTCCCGACCGCACCCTTCTCCTCTTCTCCCGGCCTCTCTCTCTCTCTCTCTCTCTCTCTCTCTCTCTCTCTCTCTCTCTGGTTGTATGTGTGTGGCTATCTCTGTGAATTTGGTTGCGGCAGGAAGGGGCTTCGTTTTGGCAGCGGTGTTGAAGGGTTTAATTGATTATGACTAAGTTATTAATTTGTCTCTGAATTTGATCTTATATAATTGCATAAATTAGAGGGTTGGTTAATTTTATGTTTGTAAGATCGACAGTACGGGATTACTGAGGACGGTTATATCCAAAGGTGTATGGTGCTTAAGGAAATTGACGAATATTAAATTTGAAATTCAAGTCAGTTCAAGATTGATCGTGCTACAAGTATTTTGAATTAAATCCGGTCAAGTATGTATGATTAATTCATCATTTTCATTTAACAATTAAGTAATTATATGCATGTCAGTTTAATATATACATCTATTACATGGTAATGATACTTATAACAAATATACTAACAATAATTATACCGCATCTATTTGAAGTATCAAACTTTTAAGTTAATATATGTTTTCTTATCTATTCATTAAAATCTAAATATAATAACATACATAAAAATAATTAAATTAATATATCCATAAATAAATAAATTTATAAAAAATCAAAACTTCAGTATGTTATATTCTCAACCCCTAAATTATTAAATTTGATATACAAAATTATGGGATGTCATATGAATTGGAGATCCTGGTTCGGATCAATTAATTATATATATTATGTAATGTTAATTGTTGTTTTAAGTTGCATTGGGCTTAATTGATGTTTCCAAAAATCAAATGGGCCAGCCACAATTATCCGAATTTATATACGTTTATTGAAGATGTGAATACTAATTATGAGTTTAACAAAAATGGTCATATAATTAGTATTTTCTATTTTTTTCTTTCACATATAATTATAACTTAATGTAGTATTTGTAATCAGTTTCTAAAATATAATAGGCATGTCATTTTATAGCCTACTAATTCTATCTTAGTATCTAAATTAAATATAACAATTAAGTGATTACACATATCTAATTAAACCTATATATGAAAAATAATTTAACTAATGGATTCAAATCATTAAATATGAAATTCAAAATTTTGGGATGTTACAATGGATATCTCCACTTTGATGAAGGGTAATTGAGTAATTTCAATGTTTTATAACACATTAACAGTGGATTATACAAATAAAGGGGATAATAGAAAAAAGTTGAATTTTAATGGGGATATAGGATATTAGATTGGTTTCATGGGGATATAGGCAATTAAGCAACTTTTGATGGGTACACCAGAAATTTAGCCTAAAAAAGAATGTTGTACAATATGACATAGAGAAATTAATGCACCGAATTTATCATCATCTTATGTTTGATTTTGGTTTCAGGTTAGTATAAGTGTTCACTTTCCCTTTTTTATTTAAAACTGAAGGTCTTGTATTACAAGTGAATCCCCATTAACATCACGTGCACTGTGGAATTTGAACCAACTAAAAGCAATCACAAAACAAGCCTAATAGCAGTATACAACACTACCCGTGGCATGTACAGTAGCAAAGTATAATATAAGATAAACAAGACATTGCTATTACGTTATAACATTCAGATGGATTGGTGGATGTGCACGGAAAAGTTGTAAAAGACAATTTTTGGTTCGTAGAGATCAAAGTTACCTCCATAAATACTTTTCTCTGGAATGTGGGAAATCTTTTGGCAATTCGGATGATTGCTATCCTTACAACTCCTTGTGAACTCAGCATTGCACCAGTGGATGGAAATGGTCCGGACTGATGGTGGAAGTTCTGGCAGGGAAGTTAGATCTCTACACAAACAGATTTCCAATCTCGTGAGAGATTTAAGGCATGACAGATCAGGCAAGGACTGCATTTTACAATCTTCAAATTTAATTGTTTCAAGGGATGAGAGATAAGAAAGCATCTCACAGTCCTCTTGAGTAAAACATTCTTGCTCTGCCATCTTAACAGTCAGTGAAACCAAAGAAGAAAGCCCATTTCTTGATATAAGATCAAGTATCGATAATTTGCTAATAGTAAGCTAGTTCTGCCTTAACCCTGGCAGCTTATTAGCATCAGAAGAGCATTGGAGCTTGTCACACCCATTCAAATTTAAATTTTCAAGATTGTTCAGCTCATTTGATCCCCACAACAAAACAAGGTTTGTGCAATGAAACAGAGATAAGGAGGAGAGAGACCTTGAATTGCTGAAATGAAGAGCTTGTATGTCTGGGCATTTTCTAATCTCCAAGGTTTGCAGTGACTTTGAATTGCTGATATCAAGAGATTTTATGTTTGGACAGTTAGCTATCTTTTAGGTTTTTATAGAATATAGAGCCAGAAACATATCATCACGAGGTTGGCAATGGATGAGGGTAACCTTTTTTAGTGAACTGCCCCTTACAACAATCGGCATCTCAATAACCAGACGGGCAGTCTTCTATCACGAGTTTTTTCTAGAGAACTAAGGTGTTCCAAGCCACCAACTGAGGTAAGCATCAAGCACTTTTTGATCCTGAGAACTCGGAGATTGATCAGGGAGCCAAGAACCTCTCTGGGTATACATGCGATAGGAATGATATCCCGTAATTCTAGGCTGGTCAGGGAGGTATGACCTTCCAAAGAACTTGCCAATACCTTGTCCGAAATAAAGCATTGCTCCATCTCAAGCTTTTCAAGTGTAAGAGGCAGATATAGTTCTCCATTTACCTCCTTGAGCTGACACATACGATCCAACTCTTCTTGCCTCTCGAGATACCAGTTGTAGTGATTGCCAGACACACGTTTCTCCAATTCTTTGTCAATTGGGGATGGCTCCCCACTTTGAGTTGACATTCTTACATTTAAATCTTCTTCTGATACAAAGGCAAGAGATTTGCAAGCAGAGAGTTTCAATTTAACTAGATTTGGAGGAAGAGATGCCCACCTTTTGAAACTTGGAATATTAGCATTGGTAAGGGACTGAAGATGAACGAGATTATTTATTTCTGGGAGGGCTTCTAAGAACATGCAGGTGGAAAGTTCTAGTTCTTTGAGATGGCTAGTGTTTTTATTGTACTCTGAGAACCATCTAGGATACCTCTTACCCCCGTAATTGTAAATGGTCAGCTTTTGTAATTGGGGTGGGGGACAAAGTGCATCCAGAATGACGGCAGCATCTTCTATTTTGGTCTGGTAGAACAATCATCATCCCTAAAATCACATTCCCACCGAAGTTCTAGTGTGCGAAGGCATTTTTTGTCCGATAATTTAATTCGACATGCCTCTTGACCACTGTTGGCATTGTTGAGACCATTTATAACTAATTCTCCATAAAGGTCTCTTAGATGCTCCAATTGTTCCAGTCCACATCCCCTCTCATTTCCAACATAGAATTTAGCCAGATCTTGGAGCAATGTTAGTCTCGCAACATTGGGAATTTGAACATTTAAAAATCCTCTTTCACTTCTATCTTGATAGCGAAATCTTCTTCTTTCACGTGCAGATAATAGACGTAACTGATAGAGTCCAGTAGAAAGTTTTGAGAAACTTTTTTTATCAGAGTACACGTAATTAAGATATTGGAGGTTTTGAGAAACTTTATCAAAGTCGACCACATAAAACTTTTTGGACCTCTTAAAAAGCGTATTAAGGTTCTTGTCCTTCAAAATTCCCCATGGCCATATGACCCAAAGATTATGGTACGTAGATTTTTTAATTTGCATATTTTCTCAATGTACTCCTCAAACATATGATATTCAACATACAGGTGGCGAGTATATATTGGAATGTCTCTTTTCTCATTGCATTCAATTATGAAACAATCGCCTTTTGAAACTTGCTCAGCTAGATCATGCAATAAATGATGTATATAGTAATTTTTTTTGTCATTCCAATCATTTCCATCAACTTGAAGGAAAGAGCTGGAAATCAACTCCAATATATACTCATTACCAATATCCCTCACATGTCTATTGCTATCCTCTGTTTCAATAAAGTTCTCTCCGATCCATAAGCTAACCAAACGGTCTTGACTAAATTTGTGCCCTTTAGGAAACAAGCTGCAAAATGCAATGCATCTCTGCAGGTGAGGAGGTAGGTTGTGATAACTCAATAACAATGCCCCCATTGTCTCCTTTAGCAAGTTTTGTTCTAGCATGGATAACCAAAAATCTGGGTTCTGTGTTCTACGCAATCGTGCAGCCACTATTGTTGCAGCTAGTGGTGATCTACTTAATTTTGCCACTATCTTCTCTCCAATTTGTTTTAAAGTTTTCTCCAAATGTTTCTCTGAATCATCCAAGTCACGTAATGCATGACTCATGAATAAATCTACAAACTCATCATGATCAAGTTGACGCAATGCAATTAGTTTTGTGGCACCCAAAGCTTTTGCTGCCCCTTCAATCCGAGTTGTTACCAGTCTTTTGCTGCCTCTCTTGGCATCTTTGTAGAGGGGCAAATAACTGCTGAAACTGATATTCAGTAACGCCTTTATCACACCAGGCATCATGCAACACCAAAAGGAACCGTTGTCCCTTCAATTTCTCCCGGATTATATACTTTAGTTCTCCAATTGTTTGGAATCTGGGACATGGCTCCTTGAACGCAGACTCCCAAATCCCTGCCAAAATGGATTCGACATGAATACACAGATAGATATTATCTGCTATATGCATGAACGTTGGAATAATTGGAGAGTAGCTAGAAATTTACTGAGATCTCTGCCAAACTCTGCTGGCCATTCAATTTGTTAGGTACATGGATCTCAATTATGCCAAACTCTGCAAAATTAGGTACAGACCGATGACTTCACAAGTCAAGACTACTTATTGTGACAGCAACTCCAACGACTAGGAGGGCCAGCATACATTAATTTGGAATTAAACTTGTAACATTTACAGTTACTAGGAGCAAAACTACCACACAGGGCCTTCCGTGAGCTTAACACAAAAAATGTATCAAACCATATCCAAATTTTGATTTATGTGGCTCATTAAATTTTTATATCAAAATCATGTGGCATGCAAAAATTTTTCTTTTTTAGAGATTTTTAAGTATTTATTTCGGATTTTTTAAAAGTTACCTATAAAATATTGATTATTTTATTAATATTGTATAGTTGTTATTAAAAAATCCTAAGTAAATACTTAAAAATCTCCAAAAATGAAAAAGTTCTGCATGATATAAGATTTTGATATAAAGAATTTATTGAGCCATATAAATCGAAATTTGGAAGTGATTTGATATATTTTTTATGTTAAACTCACAGAGGTCTTCCGTAAGCTTAAGAACACAATAGTTTTACTCTAGTTACTAGTGTAAATTAACATTGAGTTGACCTGACCTCCTCGTCAAGCCGCCTGTACTAATTACTACATGGTCTCTCCTAATCAGCGTCAATCCTCTTCTCGATGTGGCGCCAGCCATATCTGACTAATATTAATTAATTCAATCTAATTATATCCGAAAAGCATAATCTAGTTAACAAAATTATGTCAATGATTTATGATTCAGATTCTTTTTATTTTTTATTTTTCTTTTTTGCTTCTTAAAACTGTGACAATGATTCAGATTCTTGTGGATATATATTATATAATATAGGTGCTTGCTATGTCAACCCTCCGAAAAATGATTGTGATTCAGATTGAGTGAATAGTCAAGGATAGTAATAAATAGATGAATATTAAATGCTACGTATGCATGAACATGATAAGTCGACAACAGTATATAGGCCCATATTATGATTTGTCCGAAACTGGACAATTTTTATATATAAAAAATTAAAAAATCTTATTTTTAATTTTTCAAAATAAAAGAACTTATTTTCAAAAATAGTAAATCCGGGTTCCCAGAAACCCGGCCTTACTGTTGATAGGCCCTCAGGACCCGGCTCGAGAAAATAAGGCCGGGTTTGGGGGAGCCGGCCTCGTTTTCTCAGGCCGGGTCCCCAGGACCCGGCCTACCAACAGTAAGGCCGAGTTCTGGGAACCCGGATTTACTATTTTTCAAAATAAGTTCTTTTATTTTCGAAAATTAAAAATAAGATTTTTTTTATTTTTTAAATATAAAAATTGTCCTCCAAAACTAAGGCCTTAAAAATGGGCTGGCCTACAAAAAGTTAAGAAAGGGTGACTTTGTGGTGCTTAAAATAAAAAAAAAAATGGGTTCTATTATATGAGCCAGACTATTGTGCTAACGTTAGCATTTCGGTCCGAAATGCTAACGCCTCAAAAATTGTTTTATCGTATTCGAAATTGTGATTTATGGTGTTCAATAAATTCTTTATATAAAAATATTGAGGAATACAAAATTTTCCATTTTTAGAGTTTTGTAACTATTTGTTTTGAATTTTTGAAAATAGCTCATAAATAATAATAAAATATTGATGTTTGTTCATGTTTTTTTTTTAAAAAAAATACAAAATATATACTAAGAAAACTTTAAAAATAGAAAATTTTTGTTTATCTTTATATTTTTATATGAAGAATTTATCAAGCACCATAAATCACGATTTCAGATACGATAACATAATTTTTGAGTCATTAGCATTTCAGATTGAAATGCTAATATTAGCACAATAGTCTAACTCCTATTATATACTTATATAGATGGGCTGTATCAGTCCCAGGTTTTTGACCCAAAATCACATATGTTTTAACTTTTAAGCAAAATGAGTAGAATAGTGAACTAAAAACTGAAAAATCTGTTTAATTGCGCACAAAGTTGATACCTCTCCATTCCCCTCCATTCCCATTCCCACTCACTCCCCACTCAACGAGTGCTCATCCCCTAACTTACTGCATTATGCAGTTGGCAACGCCTGCCGTTGGATCATCTCGAGTTACGTGCTGGCACGAATCCTAAGACAATCCAACTGCTGACATTGCGAACTGCACAATGTTGCAGCATATATAGCAGGGGATATGAATTCCCCACTCCACTCCACTTCACTCCACTTCACACTCACTCACTCTCTTCTCACAATCAAAATCAATCATACATACCATCACAATATCCATCCATCTTCCTACCATAACTAACCAAATGCCGAGCTCCAGGGGTTTTAATGGAGGTCTGAAGGGATACTGGAGGAGACGTACCTCCCACTACTCCCGCCTCCGTCATACTGCACCTCCCACGGTCCTTCTCGGATCCGCACAGGACTCCGACTCCGACGCCGCTGCTGCCGCATGTTCCATCTCCAGATCGCGCTGTGGCCGTTTCTGGCGGATCCCCCGTCGGATCCGGTTCCTGACACGGATCGGGTCCCCCAGGCGCTGGATTGCCCGTCTGCGCGATGCATACGTGCGCGCGATGCTGCGTGTGGCCGGCTCGGGGTGCCCGGGGTTAGGGTATGGGGCGTTTGGGATGGGGAAGTTGAAGGAGTACGATGAGAAGATGCTGGTGGAGATGTACAAGCAGCTGTTTTCTTCTCAAGGGGTCGCCGTTGTTGTTAAGGCTGATGAAGCTAATGTTGCTGGCCGTCGGATCGCGATCAAAGGGTAGGTAGGTAGGCAAGATCTGATCTTGGTATATATTTTGGTTCACAGTGGCAGTTATAATTCTACTCGTCAAGTTATATTTTGGTGTTGCTTAGGGTTAAAAAAAGGATATGTATTATGGACAGAATTCGTTAATGTTCTATCTGTTGATCGGAGTAAATGTATATTCAGTAATAAGTTGTGAAGATGGTGGAGAAACTGTGAAGGATGCTGTACATAATTTTTATTTTAAGGTATAAGATTGCATAATAGCCATTGCTTATGACTTATGTATATGCTAGCGTCCATGGAATATTTATCCATAGCGTCTATGGGTTACAAAATCAGATCTATTTGTTACATACTTACATTTTGAGTGTGTCTATGGATATATGGATGCATTCTCAGCATGGTGGGAGTTTATTAACTAATGAAGCAATGTGGAATACTTGAGGAATGTGTAGGATGGATACTGTGAGTCGGATCAAGATCACCTGCTTTTCTAAAAAGAATAGGAGAGTGGAATGCAATTTTTGTTGGGGTCACCATCAATGGAAAATGTGACTAAGGTGAGATAACCTACAGAAACAAACTGCTTGACTGCAATTATTGAACCTCAAAGGAGAAGAATGAAGAAATGTGGTTGAAGTGCTTTGACTTTGTTATACATAGCATTAATTTTGTCTACTGATACTGATGTTGTTGGTAATACACTAATACAATTAATTGCTAATCCATGAGATTCTCTTTCTATTCTGGTCATTACTTTTACTTGTTCATCCAATTTCTTAATTTTTTTTTCTTCTATTATGATAGAAGTCTTGTTTTTCATGTGTTTTGTCTGAATAAATTATTAGCTTTCAAGACTGATCTTGGCCTCTTGGGGTGTGTTGAAACACTTAACAATTCAATGGATTTTAATCCAATGATATATTGAGATTTACAATTTGACGAGTTGATCTCAAATTTACTGTGATTAGAACGGTTGCTTTTAATTAATTCAAAATATGGAATTTTGTCCACAGTAGGGATCAAGGGTACAAAAAAAGGAAAAAAAAATAGAATCGTTATAAGTTACAACTGATACAAAATGTTACTCTAAATTAATTTTCTCAAACAGAGAAGAAGACATTCTTATTTTGCCCTTTCCATTAGAGACACTGGTCTGGTGAGGATCTTCAAGATAATTGATTAGGTTTGCTTTCATGTGGCTAACCTGGTAATTTTGAACCAATTTAGTCGAACCATCCCCTCCATCTTGGTCTCTTCATTTTGTAATGCACTTCCATTTCATGGAAAACATGCTTGAGGTAATGATCACTGTTGATGTCAAAATTGACACCTTCAGCTAGCATCTTAAAAATATTAGACACCTCAGCATCACTGTCTAGCTGATATGCAATTATGCCTCGCTTTGTGAGCAAACTCACGTCTTCTGGTGTACTGATGAATTCAGATAAGAACATCACATACGTGGTGATGTAGTTTCCGAATTGAGGACATGTTTCTTCAAATGACAGCAAGTTCCAAAAGAGACAATGGGTGTTTGGATCGACTGTTAAACAAGGAACTTCTAGAACATTTTTGGAAAATCTAATGTCAAGTAAAGATTGTGGGTTATTAGCGGAAAATTCTTGTTTCTTCAACTCAATCCCTGCTTTGTGGTATTCTGATGCCTGATGGCATCCAAGTAATTCTTTTCCTCTATTTACAATCTGTGCCTCGTTTTCAAAACAATCAGTTGAATTGGTGTTACTCAAAACAGTAAGTTCGCTCTTAATCTCAATATGATTTGGCTTGAAATATTGATGGCACAAATGAAGAAAATGGTGAACTTCCTTCAGCTGATCAAATTCAAGAACTGCCTTTGGATATGGAAGGAGTAGATCTTCCATGAACCTTGAAACATTGTCCAATAAAATTGTTATTGGGATACCTCCATTGGTGATAAGCTCATACATCTTCACTACAGCAAACAAAGGAATTTGGTTTTCTAGGAGTAAGAGATCATGAGCAAAAAAACATGAATACCACTGTCTCAAAGAGTTCGTGTTATCTGTTGCATTATCATGGTCTACAATGCCCATGCTAATTTGTTGGGTCGCATCATCGTTGCTGCAAATAGCAGGTGTATGCATATTTTGTTCCAGCCCAATATATCTCGCATCCATATTCAACAAATTCAAATTTGGAGTAGGTTGTGCAGCTTCCTCAACGCCGTGAAGTATGCAAATCATGAAACATGCATCTAACAACATCATCTTTAGAAATTCATTGCTGTCAATATTAATCTCATTGGCATAACAACTCCTTATTTGTTGTTCCAGTCCTGCTATTGCCTCCAAGTAATCTCTCATCTTCTTCTCAGGATTCAATTTAAGAATATAGCCGAAACACTCCCATTTTACCTTTTCCATTTCCAATGTAGCATCAGTCTTATGGTGATATGGTCCAATGGAGACTACACAGGGCTGGTAGATGTCAAGATCTGCATGACAAGGCGCACGTCTTATTCTCCGGAGCAAAGGAAATTGATTCTTCTTCGTATTGCTCCTACTTTTCATAAAATTGACCAAATCATTTACTTCAATTACATGAGCACCCTCCATCTTTCTTCCAATCAACCCAATCTGTAATTTAGAAATTAGTTAGTATTGATTTCTGATCTTGTTAGAAAAAACATTATCGTAGGACTATATTCATATAGAAATCATTAAATTTTGGTTTGTTAACGAGCAAAAAGATATGAAGAAAGTAAAACTAAGCAAGCCATAAAACAAAAAAGGCCATAGGGCTTGCTCAGAAAATTTTCAAAAATACAAATAATTAGATGAACATATCAACATGTAGATTGAACCACAATGGAAATCATCACAGAAAAAAAAAAAAGTAACATAAACAAGACACAGAATGATTTATAAACTACTGAAAGAACTTTTTTTTTCTTAGTCAAATGACGAATAGAGTAGGGATCAAACCAGTGAGGAGCAGAGGTACCTGGATCAACCGATTGGTAGCAACAAATGCAATTGTTCTGTTATTTTGACATTGAATTTTTTTTGTTTGATTTTTTTTGCATCTGCAATGTTCGCATTTCTTAATTTTCTTCAACAGGCACAGGCTAATTTTCACCTAAATTTCTAAATATAAATTTACTAAGACGGGGTAACTTCAAAATTGTGGTTAGCAAGCAAGAACCGGAAAGTTTTTGTGTGAATAGGCAAGACATTTGTGTTGGCTTTTAGCATTGATCTTCTGCGGATGAAAAATCTGGGACTGTATAATCTCGTCAGTCGTCACCCAACACAAAATATGTACATTACCTCCATCAAAACAATTACATATGTATGTTTTAGTAGATAATTACATTTGATTTTTCCACATCATATGTTACAAGAGTGTAAGAACTTGTTGAAAAGCTGCCCAATATATGTTGTCCAGATGAAAATCTTAAAGAGAAAGGATGAGTAAAAGTTTTTTGAAAAAAACTGTACTCAAAGAGGAAGAACAAATGTCTTAAGAAATTCTTGATATTCTAAATTTTCTGTGGCAGCACTCTAGCTGGTCAAAGCAGACTCTGCTCTTGATATTCTAAATTTTGTCCGCTGCTTTTCTTTTTGGAAACGCAGACTCTGCTCTTCTGGATCGGACAGTCAGAAAAAATTGAGTGCATCAAGATTGTAGTGGCAGACCGATTCTGACCATTCGGTTAGAAAAAGTAGGGTCAAAGCAGCCAATTTGGGCCCGCATTATTGGGTACGAGAAATTATAATGTATAGTATCTTTAAAAGCAGTGGCCTCACAAGTCACAACACAGCAATTTGCCCCAGTCCTAGCTAACACTTCCTTTTTCTTCCCCCAACCTTCCTAAGAGAGCAGTCAACATATTCCAGGCGACCTCTTATTGGATTTAGCAACACACAAACTTATAAACTAACAATTCGGATTCAATTGTACAGATTAATATTGTTTTCTAAATTTTCATTGCCTTGGATGGTGTTGGTTTGAGAGGAGGTGGCCAAAATACGGGCCGTCTCGGAGCTATGTATGGTTTCTCTTCCTTGTCAAAATCTCCTTCCACTCCTTAAACACAGAATCACAACTCCATGAAATGAGTAAAATGGAAAATAAAATTGAATTTAAGAATGACCCAAATGAAAAAAAAATAATGTTTGACAAGTGGTGGCTTACCATTGCTCATGTGACTAGTTTCTTCAGTTGTCATGGCAGTTCTTGTTGGAGCGATGGGCATTCCACAGACAATGAACAGAATGACTAACCTCCACATCAGTACCTTCTGAGGCATTGTTGCTAAGATTTGGTTTCTTTAAGTTCTTTTTTATGGCTCACAACAGTTCATTCATCTTCTCATCTTCTTTCCTTTTATACTACTTTTTACATATCCATTTAGGCCTAGAAGTGAATAGCACTTTCAAATTAAGACCAGAAACATGAATATCTTATAGACCTAGAAATATCTTTTAGGAGCACATTTTGTTCCTAGGCTGTAGCATGTTTAATTATGGGAAATACCTTGCGTCCACACGGTCAACTCATAATCGGTCCATAGTTGACCTCGATCCGCGCTGGAATGTACACCTCCGTTTTTTTATGACACACTGGAGAACTACGGAAAGCTTTATCGTCAGCGTGGCAATAATCATTAACCCTACGCCGCGGGATATGCTTTTTTCTCGGCTATTAAAGGACGTCACGTTGTAATAAAAATCCACTCCGGCGATTGAAATTTCGAAAAATACCGCCTAAATGAAAAGCCCTAATTTAAAAGGGTTGTATAAATTGATCTTCCTAGGAGTTGATCAGATAATTTTACTCACTCTCCTACTCTTTCTGGAAGCGGCAAAATACGAACTTGCTTTTCCGTTCTTCAGAACATCCGCCGTTTAGGATTTTGACCACTGTGTATAGGCTTTTAAATACCCTAAGTATGCCTTCGATTGCAAGCGTACAATCTCGTGCAGTACAGTCGAGGTCGAGTCCACAGGGACGGAAATTAAATCTAAACAATACTCTAAATTCAATTCTAAGTCCTAAAAGAATATTTTTGGTGTTTTGGTCTAAAAGTGGGGGGCTTTGTTGAATTTTGTAATCTAAAGCAACTAAAGAAACTAAAACTCTTAAAACAATTGATAAATAGGCGTTCCTAGGGTCTTCGGAATCAGATTGCTGTCTGGACTGATTGCTTGCGGCCCCGCAAGATGTCTCTTGCGGGTCACAGAAATATGGATAGGGGTTCCAACACTGTTTACTGGCAGCAGGATGTCTCTTGCAGGTCATAACCAGTGTTGGCACCTCTGTCTTACACTTTCTTCAAATGCTTGCGGGTCGCAAGGGGTACTTGCGGTCCACAGGCAACCGACAGAAAACCAGTTTCAGCTCTGCTTCGGTGTTTTAACTCGAGTTACCATTTCCTAATCAAACCAGAGATGCTACAAGTCCCTCAGTTATCACGTTTTGGTACTTTTAACAATTCTAATTCAATAGAAATTCATAGGGATATCTCTAAGCCTACGTTCAATTTACTTTTATACTAGGATTCGGTTTAACTTTCGTCAAACCGCAATTTCTCCTCTCGGATACTATTGGATAGCGAATAATCAATCCAAATAGTGCAAATAACAGTTCTTGGTCAGATGATATACATAACCACACCAGATTTGGCCTAATCCGCAGGTTTACCATACAAACAAGCAAAGTCACAAACACGATATCATGAAAACGCAAAGCAAACTGAAAATAACTCAAGTCAAACGAGTTTGCAATCAATCCATACAAGCAAGTTTCATCCTAAACCCTAGAAACTAAAGATCTACTCATCATAACAAAAGAAATAAAAAAAAAAAAGAAAATGGAAGAATTCATGATGATGAAACCGAAGAAGAAACTAGAATCCACTTGATCTTCAACTTGGAGGAAGAATCTCTCGAATCTCCTTCAAAGGATGATGAAACAAGCAAGACGGTTGTCTTCTTTGGTCTCTGGACGGCGGTAGGGTTGTGAAGAGATCTCCCGAGATGAAAAGCTGCCTAAACCGTCCCAAAGAGACCGCCTTATATAGACTAGGGTGCCAAAATAAGCAGTCTATGCAGTAACGCGCTTGCGGCCCGTAAGGGACGTCTTGAGGCCCGCAGGAAGTGCATTCCAGTGCCGTCTTGTCGTTCCATGCTCCAAATCCTATCTAAATAGCCCCAAAAGCTCAATTTACCTGAAAATTGGACAAAAGCACAGAAGTAACTGGAATCTAGAGATTTTACTACCTAAATGTATATGAACTTAGGAATTTTAGGTCAAAATACAGGTGCAAGTCTGGTAAAAATACAGATATAAATACGGTGCATCAAATCTCCCTAAACTTAAAGTCTTGCTTGTCCTCAAGCAAAACCCTAGAACCTAAGAGACAGACTGTACCTAGACCTAAACTTAAATTCCCAAGTAGACCGAAATGCAAAGAAAAACTCTGTGAAAATGCTAGACCAAGAATTCTTGGGCAGTTTGAATTTTGCATTGTCAAAAATTAGGCATGATAATTTCACAAAACATGGGCTATGGCACAGAAAATCAAGACGAGCGACTCTTGTTCCATGAAACGCAACTTGAATTGCAAATAGGACCATTGTACTTTTTCGGACCCTAGATCTTTCAATCAAACTACAAAGTTGGTATCCCAGTTGTGTTAACCCCACAGTGAATAACTTTCTCCACCATTCATTTCCATAGACTTTGAAATGTCTTTTATTATGAATGTGTGAGGGGATGAAGCCCAAATCGATCAGTCGGATGAAAAAAATAAAAGGGTACACTCGTCCTACCTGACCACGACTTTTCACCCCTTTTTAATTATTGAGACACTCTAGGCCCGAGTCAGTCGGATGAAAAAAATAAAGGTGCACTCGTCCTACCTGACCACGATCCTAAAATGCCTCTTTTTATTTATTTATTATTAATTTTAATTTTTTTTTTAAAACCCAAGGCCCGGATCAGTCGGATGAAAAAAAATAAAGGGTACACTCGTCCGAACTGACCGCGACCTTGTTTTATGTTGTTTTTCGTTAAGACATTTTAAGCTATGACTTTCCGCAATTCAAACCATGTTCACGTGGATACCACAAACTGGAAAGTTACTCTTCGCTCTCAGTCAGATTTTCGGTTTGCTACTTTTTCCAATCGGATCCTACCTTATTCATGGGACTAGTCACTACAGAACAAGATTTTCTGACCCTAACACAAATCTCATGAAGTTATCATACACAATTCTTCACAATACAAACGTCAACAGTTCCCATATGCCCTTAAATTTAACATTTACCCAAAATATTTCAAAAATGCAAGCATGAAAATGAAAAAGAAAAAACAGAAAAAGAAAAAGAAAACCCTAAAACTCAGATTTATTCTATTCCCTTGAAAAGCCTCTACAATTGAGAGTACGTCAATCTTCACTGTGTCCCAATAGCTTTGGAAGAATTCGGATGGAAAACCATCCGGCCCTGAGGCTTTCCCTTTGGCTAGCGCGAACACGGCTTGCCTGACCTCCTCCTCTGTGAATCCTTTATCTAGTTCAGTTAAATAGTTCACCCCTTCAAGTTTGAAGTTGAGGTTGAGGTTCCTGCTGCCCGAAACTGAATTTTGGAAATATCGCGTATTATTGTCCCCCAAGCGAAGCCAGCGAACCGATGAACCCTGTTGCCATTTGGCTTCTAGATTCGCAGCCAACTGATAGGCGTGCTCCCTTAATCTTATCCTTAAACCCCGCTCCGCAGGCGTTAATTGCCTTTCCTCCTCAGCCAAATCTAATCTCTGGATGCAAAAGAGCGTAGTTCTTAGGATTTTGTTTGCGTCTGCAAATTTGACCCTTGCCCATTTAGTGAGTTCCCTTTGCGTCTTTTTTAGTTTTTGTAGGTAGGACACTGCCGGGATAGTCGATGTGGTGGACCGGCCCCAGATGTCTTTAACGATTTCCCGAGCTTCGGCGTACCGTAGCCAGTAGCGCTCAAACTTAAATTCTCGCTGTCGAGGCATTATTTGTTTTGAAATGGTGAATTTTAACGGTATGTGGTCCGAGACCGTTGCTGGGATGTCCCGCAGCGTGTGAGAAAGTTGATTAGACCCTACCCTTTTCCAGTCACCCCCCGAAATAAATACTCGGTCCAGTTTAGATAAGGTTGGGTTAGGCCTTTTATTGGAATAGGTATAATTCCGGCCCAACAAAGGAATCTCTAGGATGCCTACTTCATGGATACAATGATTAAATTTGCTAATTAGTCGCAAATTATAATTATCCCCCGTTGAGTCATTTAATGTTCTGTAAAGATTGAAATCCTCAACAAGTATCCATGGCAAATTATTCAATGTCCTTATCTTCCGTATTTCATTAAGAAAGCTCATTTTTCGACTTGGATCTGTCGGCCCATATACGTTAGTTAGCATGAATTGTTGTTGCATTTTATGAAATGACAATATGATCGTTACTGAATAGTCATATAAATGTTCCCCATGCTTAGTGAATTCCGAAGTCCATGTCGTTAGGAGCCCTCCCCTTGTTTCCGTGGCGTTTGAGGCCACACCTTGCTGGTACTGGCCAGGACATACCATTCTCATTTTGAATAAATCAAAATTGTCCCATTTAGTCTCTTGAAGACAGATAATTTTTACAGTTTGCATCCCTAAGAGTATTCTTAACTACTGAACATTTTACGGGGTCACCAATACCCCTTACATTCAAAGAAAGCACTGATAATAGATTCGCCATAGTTCACTGACTACCCAAAAGTAACACTACTAATTCCTAAACTAAACAAAACACTACTAATTCCTTAACTAAACAAAACACCTAAATAATTCACCTACTCTATTGCTAGGCTTAACCTACCAGTGAGTGAGGTATAAGTGCGGCATGGGAATTACTCATAATCAATGAGTTCTTCGTCATCAACACCCTTGTTGGTGCCGTCACGAAGTTGCGCACCTAGTTGGCCGAGCCCAGTATCATCTCCTAATTCCATGTCGTTGTTGACCCCCAATTCGAAGTCTGCGTCTCCCATGTCCGGCCTGTCCAACCCCAGTTGATCTTCAATTAGTGCCCGGACATATTCCATCGCCTGACCCTCTTCCTCTAAGGCCCCGCTTGCAAGTTCTTCAGCCGCGTATTGTGCATCGAATTTGGCAAGCTCCTTGTCGAAGTCAAACGGCTCTTCAGCGGGCTGTGCTTCAGGCGTCTCTGCCTCTCTTTCGGTTTGAACCGCCTGCCGATCTGCCACCGGAGGCAGGTCGCACTCGGTTTGTATGTTGCTGATTATTTCCTCTGACAGTGGGGTTTCCTTGATTCGCTCCTCCTCCAGTGCGTTCAAGATTGCCTTGTTTTGAATCTGGGATTCCGCCGATTCGCGCCTAATTTTGACTCGTGACTTGGGAGGGGTGGGTATGAACCCTTCGTGAACCGGTTGCTTGACCGTCCGCGTACTCCGTCTGAGCTCTTGAGGTCCTTCTGAAGTAGCCACACTCCTTTTTTTTGCAATCTGTGGGTTCTTTACTCCCAACGCTGTTTTGGAGTTCACTATTCTGACCTTCTTTTTCAGGGAAATTGGATTTGAAGGGGGCTCACCTTCCTTCTTTTTATTTAGCAGGACCTTGCTATTCTGGGCCTTACCCGAGTCCATGCTATCCAGAGTTGGTGCAAGCGAGCGGGCCACCAGCGGCCTGCTTACTTGGCCCGTTTTTTTGAGCTCAGGTGCCTGTTTTAAGCCCGAGATTGTATGGGCCGCCTTCCCTTTTGTGGTTGTCATCACTTGGGTCTTGTTGGCTTGGCCCGTGGTAGGCTGTTGTGATGATGGTTCCCTAATAACAATTCCCGTGGGCCGCCATTGCATCGGGCCTGGTTTGGAATTGGAATCCCAAGCTAGTTTCTGGAAGCCCTGTTTTGAAGGTCCCTTAGATGACAGCCGGGCCCTATGTCTGCTACTGTCTCCCCGCTGGAGGTTTTGGAAGCGACAAGCCTCCCCCTGTGGTACGTTCTGGACCCTGAATGGTACCTCAGCACGGACTGCAGACGAACGTTCTAGCCTGTCCTTTGTGCCAATTTTGTCCCCATTTGATTTCAAATATTCTTTGTTCCCTAGTGCTGTGTCATCACAAATTTTCCCTGCACGGCCCCCTCCAGTTCTTGTAGAATTGGAGTTGTCCAGTTCATGTCCGGACGGCGGTTTGGGCGGCGCTGCACTGTCTACCTCCATGTTGTCACCGTTGTTTCCCTCTTCAGCCGCCTTCTTAGCTAAGACCCCCAGAAAAAAGTCTCGCGCTTCTGATGGCGGCGCTGTATCACACAGACGCTGCAAGAAGGTGCGAGACAGGGCCCAGTCCGCCGCCTCTCTAGGGAGCAGTTCCACTAGTGGAAGTTCATTGTCGAATGTCTGCTGTCGAATTCCACTCTGCTCCGACGATGACGGTGAGTCCCCGCCAATCCCGGCCATTTCGAAGAGGTGGATTGCTCTTTCTTCGAAAACGTCCTCGGCCGGAGTGGTATCCGGCAGAACCTCAAATTCTAGTGCCTCTTCAACCCAACCCTCTACTGTGACCGGTATTGTGGCCGGCACCCCTTTCACAAAAGGTGTGAGTGACCGAGGCACTCTCCTTAGGTCGTCAGTGGCCAATACTACCCTCAATTTCCTCAGAGAATACTGTCTTTCGAGTGGCCCGTGGTCCAGTAGCAGCCCGGCCGAGGCCAGCGCTGTGGCCAGGTGCTCAATCGACCAAGAGAATGGTGGTAACTCATGGAGGTCAAGCCATACCTTGAAACGAAGACCAAGGCGTTGTCCCGACACTAATGGCGACCATGGGTACCACACGTAGCCCATGTCAACCAAGTCCCTGTGTTGAGAGCTCATGAACTCCTCCCTTGACTGTCCTGGGGCAGCATCATGAGGTATCTCGTACCATCCAGCTGAGTAATCTGGTGAGCGCCCGGCTCGTCCAGGTGACGAGCAAAGTGTGCGTTAACCCTCGGTAAAGTGTGACCTGCAATGTACCGCGCATCTATCACCACTCCCTGTCTCAACCGAACTATTTCATCGGTGAAGTTTGGGGTTTCGTGGATGAAAGATGCCGCCATCTCTGGGCGGTCTGCCGGCATAAGAGCCTCACCCAAATTTCCCCGTGGTTGAAGAGCCTCATTCGGGTTACCCCGCTGCTGGAGAGCTGCGTTGGTTCCTCTTGCCTCCTGGCTCATTCCCGGGCAATGCTTGGCTCGGTGGCCCGACCTTTTGCACCTATGGCAAATCCTATGGCCTTTGCACGCTCCCGGCCTGTGCCCGACTGTAAAACAGTCAAAACAGCGCCCCTCCCAAGCCGGGTGGGCTGGGTTGGGAGGAAACGGCAAGTACTTAAGCAATCGAGCCAAGGCGGCCGGTGAGAGAGGTTTGAAGGGTACATACCTCTTGCCCTGGTATTTTCCCTTGCTATGATCCTCCCTGACTTGTCTCTGTTTGTGGTAGACGTGGTGGTCTTGACGGTATTGCTGGTAGTTAGTCGGTTGTGCATGTTTCTTGGGGAGAGCTTGGCGTTTGGGTGGAGGAGAGGCCGCCACCTGGGCGTAGGAGCGGCTGGGGTTTTGCACGGCGTTGCTGGTGGTTTGGGGTGGTGGTGAAGGTGGTGGTGATGGGGTGGTGCGGTGTTGGCCAGGTGAAGCCGGGCGTTTTCCATTGTTGTTTGTCATAGCCTTCTTGATTTGATTGGTGTTAGGCTTGCTCTTGTAGAAATGAGACAAGTAAGAAGAAGACAAACGTTCTGGGTGGGTTATATAGGAAATCAGGGATGGGTGTGATCCTTTGTTGCTGAGGTAGGTCTTGTGTGTGGTGGGCTGCTCGTAGGGGTTGAACGGCGGCGGTGTTGCGGTGGCTGGAGTCCTGCGCGCGACGACGGTGTTCCAGCCGTTGGTGGCTGGAATCGCTCTTACCTTAGCTCTCCCCATCGCTCTTCCCTCCTTCAACGTGTTATTCTTTACTTCAACGTGTTCAAATTTTGGTGCCCCATTAGTTGTTTGAATTGCAAGGAGAACTAAACATTTGGTAGAAATTTTGGTGCCCCATTAGTTGTTTCAAAGCACACAATTTTAAACACATAGATTGTTTAAATGAAAAACAAATTAAGCACACAAACATTTGGTAGAAATTTTCCAATCTATTTTGTTTACATGCGTGTAATTAACCTGTATAAAAGTTGTTTTTCTCACTTTCTGTCTGTATAAAAGTAGAAGCGTTAGTTATTGATTTTTGTCAATTTCCTCACACCTTAGTACAATCAAGTACTTCATATGCAGAGGTGGCAAAATCTAACCCGACCCGGCCCGTGTTTCAGAGAAAGTCAGACTGACCTGAACATGACCGACCCCACCGAACTCGACGTACCCGACCCGACCCGTGTTTCAGGGAAAGCCAGACTGACCCGAACCCGACCCGACCTGAAACCCGAGATGACCCGAGAATAGAGGTGCAAAATCTGACCAGACCGGAAAAACCCATCCAACCCGACCCGAAAAAATGTCGGCAGCCGTCAACCCAATACCCAACACGACCCGAACCGAATCGACATTTTCCATTCAATCAAACTGACCCGACCAAACTCGACAATCTTCCACCTCTATTCATATGTATGTTTCCTTGCGAATAGTTGGTGGTTGATTTTGTTTGTTTCCAATTTTTTATGAAATGCTGCAAAAAATAATGCACAGTGCTTATTAATAATCTAAGCGGAGGTGCATGACTGGAACCCACATCGACCAAATAAAAAAAAAAAAAGGACAAAATACTGGCATTTAACAAATGCAACAGAAACTAAATAAAATTAAATGAAAAACAAACACTGCTGTATTAGAGCAACAAGAAATTAAATGGAAGGAGAGATCGCAAGGAAATTAGGATGGTAGCTCGGTGAAAGAGATGGGGGCATTTCCGTCTTTCATTATAGTTATTGACAATAAAATGTTAATTTAACTAATGTAGTAGTTGAATAATTATTTGAAGGGTAAATAAAAAAAGATTTAAGAGAGTTAAAGGATAAATAGAATATATTGAAAAGTTGAAGGGTAAATAAGAAAATGAAGAAGAGTTGAAGGGTATACGAGAAATTAAGCCTACAATTAATTGCTAATCCATGAGATTATCTTTTTATTCTGGTCTTTATTTGTTCATCCAGCTTTCTTATTCCTTTTCCTTCTGTTATGATATAGGTCTTGTTTTTCATGTGTTTTGTCTTAATAATTATTAGCTCTTGAGACCAAAGGTTTAAATAGCGGATAGCGGACTCATCGCGGTGGGGTATATTGATGGCGGATATTGGATATGGGCGCTATCGCGGACGCTATCGATTCCTATTATGTAGAATATTTTAACTATTTTATTAGTTCATGAGCTAAAATATTTAATAAAAATGATGAATAATTAGAATAATTTATAAAGTTTTATAACCAAATTGTTTAAAAATTATATAATTATTGTATTTCTCTTGAAACAAAAGCATTCTTATTCAGATATATTGACATAGTACAACATGTTTGTCAGTTTTTTATTGCACAAGTATAATTTGTTTGTATCAAAAGGATTTCAAATTGAATAATTGAGTAATTACTTTTCCTAAATATTAAAAAATTTAATGGATTATTGAAGTTATCAAAAATAAATTATCTACCTATCATTTTTCAAGAAAAAAGTTAGAATCTAAAAATTATGCTAGAAAAATTGTAAGCAAATCATGATAAAACATTATGTAAAAAAAAAATTTATTGGTTATATAACATTTTTAATGGATTTCAAGTATATGACTTTCATTATCACTAATCAATCCCACTATTTTTCGTATGTGGATACTAAGTTTATATAACATTGATTGTTGTTTATAAATCCAATTAATTATGTGTTAAATGATTGTAAAACATAAATTAATAACGAATATTCAGTGTTAGATATCATAAAATAATTGAAAATTCAGATGATTCGAACCATATTTTATATGTTACTATATAAAGTATCACAGAGTTGGAAAAAGCAGATAGCGTCATAGCGTTTTGGAATCCAAAACGCTATATCAACCGCTATAGCGGCCGATAGCGGCACTATTTAAACCTTTGCTTGAGACTGATCTTGTCCTCTTGGGGTAAGTGTCAAACTAATCAATGGATTTTAATCCAATGATACATTAAGGGACTGTTTGTTTCAACAAAACTAGTAATACATATACTTTCAACTGCAAAGTAATTTCTAATGCCCTAGATAGAGACACCATTCTTACTATACCACTGTTTGTGTACCATTGTAACATTAAAAAATATAAAATATTTCCTTCAAAAATCTAAAAAGATTCGTAAGCAATACATATATTTATACCATTTAGGTCTCAATGTTAGTCTGTAATTTGTCTTGCACTGAAATTGAAGGAAGGACAAGCTGCTGCATTTGGAAGTGTTTTGGAAGAGCAACTACAAAAAATAAACTTACTCTTTTTCCTTTTCATTAATATAATTTACATAGTACGCCTACTACCTCAAAAAAACTACAAAAAATAAAGCAACTAAGGACAAACAAACATATGTTTCTACAAATGCAGTAAGTGGACCTGCTTTCCAGGCTCATCTTCACCGAAACAAACGCACCCGATTTACAATTTGACGAGTTGATCTCAAATTTACTGTTATTACAGTTGTTGCTTGTAATAAATTCAAAATTATGGATGAATTTTGTCCACAGTAGGGATCAAGGGTACAAAAAAGGAAAAAAAAAAATAGAATTGTTACAAATTACAACTGATACAAAAGGTTACTCCTAAATTAATTTTCTCAAACAGAGAAAAAGACATTCTTATTTTGCTCTTTCCATTAGAGACACTCATCTGGTGATGATCTTCAAGATAATTGATTAGGTTTGCTTTCATGTGGCTAACCTGGTAATTTTGAACTAATTGAGTCGAACCATCCCCTCCATCTTGGTCTCTTCATTTGGTAATGCACTTCCATTTCATGGAAAATATGGTTGAGGTAATGATCACTGTTGATGTCAAAATTGACACCTTCAGCTAGCATCTTAAAAATATTAGACACCTCGGCATCACTGTTTAGCTGATGTGCAATTATGCCTCGCTTTGTGAGCAAACTCACGTCTTCTGGTGTACTGATGAATTCAGATAAGAACATCACATATGTGGTGATGTAGTTTCCAAATTGAGGACATGTTTCTTCAAATGACAGCAAGTTCCGAAACAGACAATGGGTGTTTGGATCAACTGTTAAACAAGGAACTTCCAGAACATTTTTGGAAAATCTAATGTCAAGTAAAGGTTGTGGGTTATTAGCGGAAAATTCTTGTTTCTTCAACTCAATCCCTGCTTTGCGGTATTCTGATGCCTGATGCCATCCAAGTAATTCTTTTCCTCTATCTACAATCTGTGCCTCGTTTTCATAACAATCAGTTGAATCGAGGTTACTCAAAACAGTAAGTTCGCTCGTAATCTCAACATGATTTGGCTTGAAATATTGATGGCACAAATGAAGAAAATGGTGAACTTCCTTCAGCTGATCAAATTCAAGAACTGCCTTTGGATATGGAAGGAGTATATCTTCCATGAACCTTGAAACATTGTCCAATAAAACAGTTATTGGGATACCTCCATTGGTGATAAGCTCATACATCTTCACTATAGCAAACAAAGGAATTTGGTTTTCTAGGAGTAAGAGATCATGAGCAAAAAAACAAGTATACCACTGTCTCAAAGAGTTTGTGTTATCTGTTGCATTATCATAGTCTATAATGCCCATGCTAATTTGTTGGCTCGCATCATCGTTGCAGCAAATAGCAGGTGTATGAATATTTTGTTCCAGCCCGATATATCTCGCATCCATATTCAAGAAATTAAAATTTGGAGTCAGTTGTGCAGGTTCCTCAACGCCATGAAGAATGCAAATCATTAAACATGCATCTAGCAACATCATCTTTAGAAATTCATCGCTGTCAGTATTAATCTCATTAGCATAACAACTCCTCATTTGTTGTTCCAGCCCTGCTATAGCCTCCATGTAATCTCTCATCTTCTTCTCAGGATTCAATTTAAGAATATAGCCAAAACACTCCCATTTTACCTTTTCCATTTCCAATGTAGCATCGGTTTTATGGTGATATGGTCCAATGGAGACTACACAGGGCTGGTAGATGTCAAGATCTGCATCACAAGGCGCACGTCTTATTCTCCGGAGCAAAGGAAATTGATTCTTCTTTGTATTGCTCCTACTTTTCATAAAATTGACCAAATTGTTGAGAATCAACGCTGAGGCCCAAGCCCATCAAGCCCAATCAAAAGAAATTTCTAGAATTGCCAAGATAAATCTAGCTCATATCTTGTGCTAGATAATTTGGTAATAGTTGAGCAAATTCTAGAATATTGTATACAAAATATCTAGGGTCTAGAACTTTCTATAGAACTAGTATAAATAGGGGTGTGGAGTTGGATGTAGGAAGCAAGCAAGCAAGAGATAGTAGTGAATTGGAGGTTAGGTTGTAGTAAGAAGCTAGGGGTATATGGAGGTTTAGTATTTAAGTAGTAGTTGTAACAATATTTTGAGATATAATAGAAAATATTGTTATAGCTAGTGCCTCCATACTCAACAATCTGGTATCAGAGCCGGAGTTGTCGGAGCTTGTTCAGAGTCGGTGGTAGGGGTCAAGCATAGAGCCGGAATTCTGCCGGTGTTCCGCCAGTCAATATAGTGGTATCGACAAGTTGTCGAAGGAGCCGCAGCTTGACGACAGTCCGGGACTGCGAAGTGCGGTGGAGGAGAAATCTTCAAGAAGGCTTACTAGACGTCGGCCGTCCTAGTTGAAGCCATGGATTTCTCAGGTACGATTGGTGGAATGAAGAAATTGAATTCTAGTAATTATATATATTGGAAGGCATGCATAGAGTCCTACCTCCAAGGGCAGGACCTATGGGAGGTAGTAGGCGGGTCTGAGACGACCCCGCCGAAAGTTGATACCGTAGAAGAGACGGTATCGGAACAGGTTGCTGACCCCAAAACGAAAAAGAAGAAGGCTTCAGAGAAGCCAGCCGAAACTCTGTCCGTGGAGAAGCAAGCCGAAACTCTGCGGAAATGGCGAATCAAGGCTGGGAAGGCAATGTTTGTACTCAGGACAGCCGTTGAAGACGAGCTACTGGAGTACATCAGAGAAGTGCCCACGCCGAAGGTAGCCTGGGATACCCTAGCAACACTCTTCTCAAAGAAGAACGACGCGCGCCTCCAACTACTTGAGAAGGAGCTCATGACAATCTCACAAGGTAAGATGATGATTAACCATTACTTTACAAAAGTAAAATCTCTTTGTAGTGAGATTGCTCAAATAGACCCTGAAGAAAAGATCAGCGAGCAAAGGATGAGAAGGATTCTCATCAATGGGCTAAGACCCGAGTACAGCGGGTTCATAGCAGCCGTCCAAGGTTGGCCAACGCAGCCAACACTATTGGAGCTGGAGAATATGCTCGCAAACCAGGAGGCTCTAGTGAAGCAAATGGCCGGAGTCTCGTTGAAGCAAGAAGAAGAGGCCTTGTTCAGCAACCGAAAGACGGGTCGACCTGACCGAAAGTCAAGAGGTAGACCCGAAGGAAGGTCTAGCCAGCAACGAAGGCCTAAAGAGAAGACTAATTCTTCAGGGGGAGCTCGAGACTCATCCGATGACAATGAAGACGATGACGATCGATGTTATAATTGTGGCAAAAGAGGGCATTATGCACGAGATTGCTGGCGGAAGAAGAAGAAAGGCCATGGTAATGTGGCGACCTCAAGAAGCCAAGACATTGTCCATGAGAGCAGTAGTTGTGAAGAAGAGTGGGATGCAGAAGTAGCACTCACTGCTGCAATCGTGGAAGATGAAGAAAGCCTCGCGGTGACCACAGTGGAGATGGTGCCGGAGGAGGTCCCATATGAAGAAGATTGGGACGCGGGTGACGACTGTTGGAATACAGTCGGTAGTTGGCATAGAGGTTGTTGAGGTTGATGAGCCAGAGGAAGAGGAGTTCGACATGGAGTCGTGGCCGATCAAAGATGAAGAAGATGCCATAGAAGATGAAGAAGAGATCGACATCGAGGCTTTGCCCATCGACAATATACGAGACATTGTAGAAGTTGATGAGCTTGAGGAAGAAGACATCGAATCGCGGTCCTTCATCAATGGCATAGATGTCAAGGAGGCCAGTGATCTCGAGGAGGAAGAGATCAATTCCGAGTCATCGTTCTTCACGGAAGACACCGAAGATGTCAAAGAGGTAAGTAAGCTTGACTTTGAGTCATTACCTTTTAAAGAACCAATTAAAGAATTGGTCGATGAGGAGACCAAAGTCGTAAAAGAGGCCGGAATCATGAGCTGCATCATGGCTGATGAAGAGAAACCACAAGAGAACGACGAGGTGGAAACCATCACTGAGAAAGGTGATGCCGTTAGGATGACACATAGAAGTATCACTGTACCTGAAGGACAGGAGTCGGTGCAAGGAGCTAGAGCCTGTCAGGTGATCCGTCGAGAAGTCGGAGCTCGACAAAGACTAGCGCCGAGACCACTGCAAGCACCACAAATGACTGAGTGCCAAGCACTGCTAGCACGAAGGAAAAACTACAAACATGACGATCCGGATGGACGCGGAGTACCGAAATCAGAAATGCATCAAGTCAGCGTTGAGGGGGAGTGTTGAGAATCAACGCTGAGGCCCAAGCCCATCAAGCCCAATCAAAAGAAATTTCTAGAATTGCCAAGATAAATCTAGCTCATATCTTGTGCTAGATAATTTGGTAATAGTTGAGCAAATTCTAGAATATTGTATACAAAATATCTAGGGTCTAGAACTTTCTATAGAACTAGTATAAATAGGGGTGTGGAGTTGGATGTAGGAAGCAAGCAAGCAAGAGATAGTAGTGAATTGGAGGTTAGGTTGTAGTAAGAAGCTAGGGGTATATGGAGGTTTAGTATTTAAGTAGTAGTTGTAACAATATTTTGAGATATAATAGAAAATATTGTTATAGCTAGTGCCTCCATACTCAACACAAATCATTTACTTCAATTACATGAGCACCCTCCATCATTCTTCCAATCCCTTTACCCAATCTGTAATTTAGAAAATTTAATTAGTATTGATTTCTGATCTTGTTAGGAAAGACACTATCGTAGGACTAAATTAATATAGAATTTCATCAAATTTTGTTTTGTTAACGAGCAAAAAGATACGAAGAAAGTAAAAATAAGAAATACCACAAAACAAAGAATGCAATAGGGCTCGCTCAGAAGATTTTCAAACATGCAAATAATTAGATGAACATATAAACATGTAGATTGAACCACAATGGAAAGCATCACAGAAAAAAAAAATGTAACATCAACAAGACACAGAATGATTTATAAACTACTGAAAGAAACTTTTTTTTTCTTAGTCAAATGACGGATAGAGTAGGGATCGAACCGGTGAGGAGGGGAGGTAGCTGGATTAACCGATTGATAGCAACAAACGCAATTACTCTGTATTTACGACATTGATTTTTTTTTTTAATATTGTTTTGCATCTGCATTGTTCGTCTTTCTTAAATTTCTTCAACAGCAACAGGCTAATTTTTACCTAAATTTCTAAATATAAATTTACCAAGACGGTAACTTCAAAATTGTGGTTGGCAAGCAAGAATCAGAAAGTCTTTGTGTGAATAGGCAAGACATTTGTGTTGGCTTTGAGCATTGATCTTCTGCGGATGAAAAATCTAGGATTGTATATCTCATTGTCGTCACCCAACACAAAAAATTCATTACCTCCATCAACACAATTACATATTTATGTTTCAGTAGATAATTACATTTGACTTTTTCACATCATACGTTGCAAGAGTATAAGAACATCTTGAAAAGCTGCCCAATATATGTTGACCAGATGAAAAAATTATGAAAAAATTGTACTTACAGAGGAAGAACAAATGTCTTAAGAAATTCTTGATATTCTAAATTTTCTGTGGCAGCACTCTAGCTGGTCGATCAACTTCTAAATTATGCATCTTTCATATATATTCTCAATTTTTTATTTTTATATTAGCTGAGATTTGTCTAGGAAAGAATTTTAGAGTTTTGGTCGGACTTCTGAGTTGAATTAATTTTATTTAATTCGCTGAATAAAATCCCAATACCATTTCGATTCAAAATTTTGGTGTTACATGACGAAGTATGCATCATTGGGAATGAAATCCGCTGGTTTTCTTTTTGGAAACGCAGATTGCTCTTCTAGATCGGACAGTCAGAAAAAATTGAGTGCATCAAGATTGTAGCGGCAGACCGATCCTAACCATTCGATTAGAAAAAGTAGGGTCAAAAGCAACCTATTTGGGCCCACATTATTGGGTACAAGAAATTATAATGTATAGTATCTTTGAAAGCAGTGGCCTCACAAGTCACAACACAGCAATTTGCCCCAGTCCAAGCTTACACTTCTTTTTTTCTTCCCCCAACCTTCCTTAAGAGAGCAGCCAACATATTAATGCGACCTCTTATTGGATTTATAGGAACACACAAACTTATAAACTAACAATTCGGATTCAATTGTACAGATTAATATTGTTTTCTAAATAGTCGGTGCCTTGGATGGTGTTGGTTTGAGCGGGGGCGGCCAAAATATAGGCCGTCTTGCAGCTATGTATGGCTTCTCTTCCTTGTCAATACCTCCTTTCACTCCTAAAACATAGAATTACAACTCCTTAAAATGAGTAAAATGGACAAGAAAATTGAATTTAAGAATGACCCAAATGAAAGAAATGTTTGACAAGTGGTGGCTTGGCTTACCATTGCTCATGTGACTAGTTTCTTCAGTTGTCGTGGCAGTTCTTGTTGGAGCGATGAGCATTCCGCAGACAACGAAGAGAATGATTAACCTCCTCATCAGTACCTTCTGAGGCATTGTTGCCAGGCTTTGGTTTCTTAAAATTCTTTTCTCTTTGCTGACAACAGTTCATTCATCTTCTTTCGTTTATATATTGTTTGTTACATATCCATTTAGGCCTAGAAGTGAATAGAACTTTCAATTTAAGACCAGAAACATGAATATCTTATAGGTAACTACTCGAGGCATAGAAATATCTTTTGGGAGCATGCAGACTTTGTTCTTAGGCTGTACCATGTTTATCCCTTACCAATGGAACCGATAAAATCACACAATTCAATTACAAGTTTACAACTGTCTCGTATGTTTTTCTTTCTTTAAGTTTAAGTTCAATTCTTCTCGTATTTTGTAGAAATCATAAATTTTGTAAAGCATTTAACAGTAGTTCCACAAATTCAGTGTTGATCATGCATATAAATTTAATTATTCAGGTAAGAAAACAATCAAAATGAAAAAAAAAAAATCTGTACTTTGTAATTTCATTGGCAAATATCATTGCAAATATCGTTCAATCAATCATGTCTCTACACGGAAAACAGAGAACTCTGTGTCAAAAGAGTGGAATATAATAAACGGCATCCCATGAACTGCCATGAAAAGTTCTAGGATCGCGGCAAAATCTGCTATTAGCTGCACTGTACTCAAATCTAATCTAAACATAATGGCAAAATAAAATAAATTAACCTAATTGGAGGAAATAATTTGGGTCACAGTTAAGATTTCCTTAATTAAACAACAAAATAAGAAAATTAAATATATAATGATACAATATCATCTAATTAATTCAGTTATTGCAGAAAAAATTGTAGCAACATTGAGCAATTTTGGACATTAATAAGAAGAAACAAACTTCTGCAATAGATCCAAGATTCTTAAAAAAGTTATAGCTGCAGGAAAATATAACTTCCTCTAGAACATACAAGAAAAAAACTTTTTGCCACCTTACTCTTTTTAATCACAAAACGAAAAAAAGACATCTAACTTCATTCTTGATTAATTGAGATATATAATAGATTGCGAATTTCTTATCTCTGAATGGTTCTCTCCTGGAGCACCAGTTGCATAGCTTCCACAGCTCACCGTACTTGAAGGCGTCCTTCTGACAAACGGTACTGCTGATAGTTGTTCCTCAGAAGCCGAACTATCCTCATGATCATCCATCTCCTGCAGCTGTAAGCAATCTTCCAAGTTCCGTAAAACATCTCCGATATCTGGTCGATCACTCACATAATCTTGTAAGCACTTCTCGACTATCTCCCAGAACTTCAGAAGCGAATTCTCATTTATCTCCCCGGCAATCCTTGGGTCGATTAATTTTTTTAGTTGGCCTTCGCTTTGTGACATCAATGCCCATTCAGCCAGGTTTATTTCCTCCAAAGGTAGGGATTGATCGATCACACGTCGTGCACAGAGCACTTCCAGGAGTGTCACTCCAAAGGAGTACACGTCTGACTTGTCAGTTAGCTGCTGGGTCAAGAAATATTCGGGGTCAAGGTATCCAAACGTACCTTTGACGAAGGTGCTGACGTGCGTTTCGTCCATTGAAGCTCCCAGCTTTGACAGACCAAAATCTGACAACTTCGCCACGAAGTTATCTCCTAAAAGGATGTTGGTGGATTTTATGTCTCGATGTATAATTTTTGTGGAGTACCCGGTGTGAAGGTAATGCAAGCCTCTGGCTGCTTGAATGCAAATCTTTAGCCTTTGCTTCCATGAAAGAGGCATGACTTCGCGGCCCTATTAGTGATACAAGGTGATGGTGGCGAATTTGAGATAAAATTTCAATTTCAGTCTAGAATTCAGGAAGACCTTGTTGTGACTGCGGCGATGCCCGTTTCACCGCAACTTCTGTTCCGTCACTCAATACACCCTTGTAGACCTTTCCAAACCCGCCTACTCCAATCAAGTTTCTTTCATCAAAATTTTTTGTTGCGATTTCAATTTGAGAAAATGGCATGAGCAATCCCAAATTAGCCGAGGTCTTCTTCACATCTTGTGTAGGTTTTCGGTGTCGTTTCTTATATAAAGCAAAAACCAAGGCTATGATCATAATGACAATACCTATAGATGCTCCAACAACAACTAGAGGAAGAAGCTTTCTAATGCCATTCAAAGAATTGGAAGTGCTACGGAGGCTATTTACTTTCATAATTTCCAAACCGTTTAGAAAAGCATATCGACGAATATCATTTTGATTTAAACTATAGAGACTAAGGCCCACAGTTACGTTTTGCGCACTTATAGCATCTGCCATAAAATTGATATAGAATGGCTGCAATATCCGTGTAGTATATTCCGACGTTACCAGGTTTGCAAGGGCTAAATAATCCATGACATAAATTGTAAACACAAGCCCTTGATTCTTATCATCCCATATGATGTCACAGAAATGCAACCGTATGAGATAATTATATCCCGAGTTGACAGGGAAGCTCCATGAGATATTAATGTTCAAAGTAAAGGCGGAAATATTATCATCGGAGGTGTTTATTACCCATGCCGTGTTGTAAACTCTCCCTGGAGCTATCTCTTCTGACTTACCTTCTGAAGGTTCATAGTTTAGATCCATTGTCGACACAGTACGGTTCTGAGAAACAGCAGCACCATAGATGTAAGGATCATCAGTGACCCATGTTCGCCACAGGGTATCATTATCTGGTGTGATCAATGGGCCCGGCATGTTAACCCGGTACATGGTTTCCAGTACCTGCTTTGATAAACCTCCCTTTATTGTTGCGGTACTTGTGCCAACCGAAATCGGGTTTCTGCCAGATAGAAGCTCTTTCGGAGCAGTGAAGGCTTCGATAGCACTCACAAAAGCAAGCGAGTTTTTCACAGGAATGAACTCGACATCTAAGTTGCTAGTGTTAGTCCAGAGAAAAAACTCCTTGATTGTGGGCGAAACGGTATCAGAGATGACAAAATTTTCAAGCAAAAGGAAGCGGTTTTGCGCTTTCACACTGAACTTGGCCGTCGACAAGTCACAGGACTGCGCGGAAAAGGGAAGAAAGTGGAGGCGAAGCACGTTAGATGAGTTCAACTCCATATTAAAACTGTACTTGAAATTGGAGGAAGATACGCGAGCAGTGGAATAGAGAGAGCCCGTAAATTAACTGTTTGGATTTGAGAGAGTGAAACTGTTGTTACCGGAGATGACCGAATCGTCGGCTTCGAAAGTGCGAGCTGGGTTATTATTCGAGAGAGTATTGGATGTCTTGGAGCCGCAGTCTATGAAGTAAGAGATGTTGGGTGTGAAGGAGGCTGCTACTGAGAGAATGCGGAGCATCGGCAGGGAGAGGAGGAGCAGTGCTGGACAAGATGACTCCATTGGTGATAACATGGTAATTAGGAGGGGTGTGTGTGTGTGTGCCAGTGAAAGAACTTGCAGATAAATAAGAACAGATTCCCATTAAAGAATAACAGAAACATCTTGCGTCCACTGAGAAACTGTCCATACATCCATAAATGTGTACGGAATGTAATAGATACATCCCGAAATGTAACAGTTACACTCCAAAATGTAACCTCTGAATGCTATGGACGGTTTTTCTATGGACAATGCATTAGTGGTTGACCACATGCAGTCAATGCAGTGATCAGAATAGTAGTTAGTACCAGGGGCGGATCTAGACTTTCAAACAATGGGGTCAAATATACATATATTAAGATGTTGGCAAAAATGAGAAGTTGCAGCTAAGAAACAAATAGTTGTAGCAGTATTCTCTTAATTGAGCAAAACGATTGGTTGCTTCTGAATTTACTAAAATTTATCTAAAGAAAAATAAATAAAGCAAATTACGTATCTTTAATTTTTCTCAATATAAAAAAACACATATTGTTACTTCAATTATGCTAATTTGATTTGATATTTTTATTGCAGTGCATACATAATTTAAAGGCTAATTCTGTTATTCATTTTTCATAATCAGATGGTCATAATATAACTTTTAGATACAATCAAAGAGACATATTTGATAAAAAGCATTCAATTTAAAATGAAAGGTTGCTTAGCCGATCTATAGCATAACCACTCTTAATTTAAAATATATACACATATTTATTAAACAATGTTCAAAATACACACTCTTAGTTTCTTGAATTATTAATATTATATTTATTAAAACTTGGCCCATCCAATGATTAATAAACTCATTTACATTAAAATACTAGCTGCTTTTCACAAAGAGAAAAAAAATGTTTACATATATGACTATCAGATATGAATTGATGCATTAAAATTGAAGGGAAGAGAAACAAAAGGGTTGACATGATGTGATGATCTAGAGGCACATCTACTACTTGAGTAAATAAATAATTTAATACAGCTCACGCAGGTTGTTCCAAGTTCCAACCAATATCAATATTCAATATACCATCTCGTTTTACTTGGTGACTTGGACAATGCCGAATGGTAAATTCAGAGAGACGTTTTTTTGAAAAAGACTTTGAGGAAAGAAAGATGTCTTACAAGGTAGGTTGTACAACGTACGTAGTGAGCCTGCTGCTATCAGTGTAAAGATGAGCATCTATTCTGGTATCAGAAAAGTAGAAGATTTCTATGTCGGTATTCTGGCCTTCATTCTTTTAGTTGATTTATCCCAAAGAGTATTGGAGAGATTGAGTAGGCTTTTTTCAATTGCCAAAATTTCTTAATGGTGTAGGCCTCCTAAAATGTCTTCTAAAAACTCGGGCATATATTTGCATGAGACATGATCGCGAGGCTTATGGGCCGCTTAATCTGTGCACACAGACAGTGAAGAGACGGTTCTTTCCTTGAAGAATGAATGGGGGTCATCCATTTAAAAATTCCACAAATTGATTGGGGTCAATTTAGAGTATTCATAGCATCTTAGCCTATCAAAATAAGTCCTGCTTCGTAAATTTGTCTGATGAATGGGGGTCAATTGACCCCCATTGGATAAGGTAGATCCCCCTCTGGTTAGTACGTATGATATTTATTTACTGGTAACTAGATATTTGTTGCAGCTGTCGTTAGGAGTCTCATCTCCCTGTACGTAGTACTGTACAATGATTAGTTATATAATGAAAAATATTGTCGCGTTCATCTTTTTCCTCTGGCTCTTTCTCTCCTCTATTCATTCTAGTCTTCATGTTATGTTGCATCAAACAGAGATTTCTATCTCTGCCATGCTAATTTGTCCACCTTAGTCAAATGTCATTGGCAATTAATTTGGCATGGTAGTCGACCTTGTAAGATTTGACCGTTCTGGACTCGTGTGAATTTTCCTACTGCAATGAGAGAGAAGAAAATATCTAGATAGATACCAGTAAAGAGCTCACGCCTTGCTTTGGACTGAAATTGTTATTTCTTATAATAAATTTTTAAAATATTATGTAATGGACCTTAAATTAAGAAAATTGATATGGGCCTTAAGTTTTAATGGGTTGAGATATTGAAGTACGTCAACGGTAGTGATCAATATAAGTAAACAATTAGTTATTCTTTGGGGAAGATAGACCTTTCATGTTAAAAAATCCAATATGCTTTTATTAGGAGTAGAGATATAGGGATAATGTCTTCATACTCCCCTCATCTTTTCATTTGTGACAAGTTGCTCCTAATTTTTTTAATTTTGACAAATACCTTTTAATCTTTGTAGTTTGTGACAAGTACACCCCCACCAACTATATAATTAACACTTTTAATACTCCATTTAAAAGTGTAAAAAGACAAAACTACCTTATATATATGCATTTGTCATCATTAAAATTTTAAAGTACTTATGTTTCATCAAATTATAATCTAGGAAAATTGATGATTACTTAAAATTATTGACATGGTACATGTGAAATTTACAATTTAATAGTTATACCATATGTAATTTTAATTTGAGGAACTATAATTGAACCCCATTCTTGCACCCCCGTTCTGCACCCCAAAAGATTCGAGCGAAGATTCTATTACTGAACACTAAACTACTAGCGCCAGCATCATCCCTTTCTCACCCACTATCATACTCATAAAAGTGTTTACACATAGATACAATGAAGAGAATGATCAATCTCATCACAATCTTAAGATTGGTTAATTTCTTCAATTTATATACGCAATATCGCAACAATTCATTCATCTGCTTTGCTTTTATATATAAAGCTTTTAACATATCCATTAAATGGTCCTATCCTATGGAAGTTGATATCAGAAACCTAAGATGAGCAAAGTGAATATCTTAGAGGCTGCTATACAGGCCTAGTATATCTTTGAGGAATGGGCTTCGTTCGTAGGCTCTTGCTTCATTTTTATTAGTACACGACACGACCTTATATATTCATAAAATTATATTTTCATTAATTGTTATACTTCCATGGAAATCATGGTTTTGTAAATAGAATATATATTCATTTTAATCAAGTCAAGCTAGTAATCATAGAAAACAGGATTTTGGTAAATGATCTATACGTATGTTGACCCCTCAAACGGCTCAATGTTGGAAAAGAAGGAGAAAGGTAAAAGAATTTAGTCGCGGGAAATCATGAAACAGACTGACAAGCCCAATCGGAGAAAATCATAAAGTTTAGAAAAGAAAAGTGTTCCATGCACACATTCCGCATACACCACGCGACTGCCAACCAACCCTTCCTTCTTTTGGTTCTCAATACCAAGTCCACCCAGAGGCCAGAACATAACGCAACAGACGACCTCTTCGCTGAGTCGTGTAAGGAAGATCCGACGGTGCAGATTAAGGGAAGTTTCGATCCAACGGCTGAGAATAAGTCCGCCTATTAACTCAAATTGCCCAATCGGTTCAAGCTTCCGGGGCCCATCTGTCAGTACCATCTCCGAAAACCAACTCGCCATGGCCGCCACAGTCATGACTTTGCCGGCGAAATTCTCCTTACTCCGACCATCTCCCGACGAATTCTTCAGCTCGTTGGAATCGCCTCTCCTCCCTCAACACAGCGGTGAGGTCAGTTAAGGGGCAAAGCAGTGAATCAGAAAAGTGCGAAGAGGAAGAGAAGTAGCAGCGACACCGGGCTCCGACGGGGTTCTGATAAACTGGAAGGAAAGGTCTCAAATTTAATGCATGAACAGCATCTCCTTGGTCGTAAGATCATGGTTAAAGCTCTAATTGAATGAATTAAACGCTGGCTCTATGAGCTTCACCTCACCCCACTTCACTGCCATGACCGAGTTGCTCAATGACAGAGACTGCAATTGGTTAGGAAATCAGCATGAGACGACATTACTCGACCAACTAATGGTGAACGTGAGACTGAATTAGGAGGAGATTGTCACTGCTCAATTTGATGTTAAGGGGTCACTCTCAGTTGCCACACCATAAGTCACACCACATTTGCATAATGGATCAAAGGGAATAATTCGAACAGAAATTCTGTTAAGAAGTTCGGATGGTTTTCTTTTCTCTACAGAATTGAAGGCGCCAACTTGTCCAGGAAATCAATTGATGATGCAGAAAATTGAAGATGGTGTGCTAGGGCAGGTGTCACCATTCCATTGGCTCCGGAAATGAAGCTGCAAGCTACTATAACCAAGGTTACATAAACCCTTGCACATCATGTCAGACATGCTCAAGGCCAGCCCCAAGGTGCTGCTTCTCCTGACGATCTAGAAGCTTCCTCCATTCAAAGCGAATATAGTCACATAATCTCATGGTGGCAACTACTTGGCTTCCAAAAGAGAGCATACAAATGCCGACATACTTGAAAATATTTAAACACAGAACAAGTTTTTTATCAAACCCGGGAGGTACCCCTCCCGCCAAATACGGAACATCCGTCATGCACTATAACCATCACCATGCCAACACCGGCCCAAAGATGGTCACTGCACAAAAGAACTCTTTTGCAAGTCAACTCAACTGGGTATAAGCACGATACCCCGAATGCCTCCAAGAACATATCATTCACAAACAACACAAAGTAATCAAACTCTTGAAGCATCCAAAATCTCACCAAATTACGATACACAATTTCTCCATTTCATTCACAAATTCCCAGACCAACATATCCAAAAGATTAATCTAATCTCCAACCAAAGCAATCACCAAATACCAAGTATCATTAATACTCAACCCAAGTCAGAGCAAAAAAATTAAAATGGTACCTTGAATCGACTTGGTTTCAGTGTGGTGATCAACCAACAAATTGAGAGGAGATCAATCAAGACACTCGCTCAAGCAAGCAGCTTGCTGTCCTGACTTGCTGGTCTTCACGTCGCGCACCCAAATTTTGCAACCAAATTGAAGCAGCTGGCCCACTCGATGGCCTGGTTTGCTTCGCGCGGCACACCAAGTCCCCAAATCCGTGCGCGATTCAGCACGACGCAACGGAAACAAAAGGGTGACTCAGCAACAGGCAGTGTCAGCAACGATCGCGATCCGAGAGCAAGGCAGCGGGAGCAGCAGCAACGGCGCCGGCAGCGACGACAGCAGCGACCGCAATCCAACGTCTAGCACCCACGATCGGCGAGCAAGGTAGCGACGGCGACGACAACGACAGCGGTGGCGCTGACAACGACTACTCTGATACCAATTTGTTAGAACAGATGCGGCCGGGGGAGGCCACCGACCGGCCTCCCCGGCAACCTAGGGTTTTGATGGGAGGGAGAGAGCAAGATGGAGGCCAAATTCACAATAAACTAAATTCTCTCTCTCTCATTTAGTTCATACATCATACAAATATAATAGAAACAAAGATACAAGGCTCATAGGCCCAAAAACAATTCGGACCATATTTCTAACAATCTGCTACCAAAACTCAGGTTTGTAGTAAGACTTTGAAGCTAGAATTGATAACAGCTCTCATATGGAGCTTCTTTATGTAAATATGTGTTGAATTGAACTGTTTATGGACTTAGAACTGCTCTGACTTGTTTCTGGTACGAAACAGAGGTGGTTGTACTCGTTTTTCTGATCTGATCTGCCACTGTTCTGATCTGTTACTGTTCTGATGTATTGCTGACATGTGAATGCGATTTAGGTTGTGAAATTGATAACTTCTGAATATACCTTGTGATGCTTGTTGTTAATACTAAATCCGAGTCAGTCCTCCTTGTCTGTTCTTGCAATTCCTGCATCTGTTCAAGTTTGTTTTCTGTAAATGCAAGATCTAAGCAAGACAAGGCTTTATGGTTCAATGTGTGTAATGTTATGAATTGTGATTATAAGTTAGATTGTATAATTAATTACTGTTGAGCTTGTAACTGTGATGCTCATCGTTGAATCATATCTAGATTGCCCCTCTTTGTTGTGGGTACAGAAGCCTTTTAACTCGAACCAAAACCTAAAAATGTCTTTTGTTGAATAAGATATGCTGTTGTCACTTTGTGTTGGCCAAAATAGAGTCAGAATTGAGCCGAGTCTGGTATTACTTCAAGCTTGTGATTTGAATGATGAGACTTGATAATTATTGAACTGCTACGTCATATTATAGTGTATAAAATTTGATGCTTGCTGTGTATAGTAATTGGATGCTTGATGTGCATAGTAATCATGTGTACAGTGAGGCCTTGTGTATAAAGTTTGTCCAAAACCAACTAAGGCTTGAAAGATTGATGTGTACTGTAATAACATTGGTCTGGTTTGCAATCTTGGCTTTGCCGACACTTGTGTATATGTTAAGTTCTTGACTCCCTGGTGAAACAATTGTCTCTAATTAAAAGATAAATAATTTTTTAAAAAAAATAGGTTCTGACTTGTTCAAATGAATATCTTATTTGGCAGATGTATAATTAAGACGATTTGATGCTTCTGTGCTTGAAATTGAAATTCGATGATTTTGGGGCATGTTGATGAGCCATGTTTTAAAATGTATGATTCAAAAATAAATTAAGTCTTGTAAATTGTAATTATGCTTTAAAGGATGTAAAATGAATTTAAAATGTGTGATTCGAAAATGGTAAAATGAATTTAAAATGTGTGATTCGAAATTGGTAAAATGATTTTTAATTAAGTTGTATAAATTTCCTTGAGTTTAATTGTGTTTCCTTCACGACTTGAGTGTTGAAGTTGGGTAAGGAGTCGAATGGTAGACCTCGAGATCTCCTCCTCCAAAGGGTCAGGGGAACGGATTGAAGCGAGCAAAAGTTCCTTCATTGTGTCCTCCCTGACTAACGCTCCTAGGCAAAAGTCTAGGAGTCCAAATGAAAGATGTTGGACTGCAAAAATAGTTCTCCTTTCACTTCTCAAATTAAGTTTGGATAATTGGGAAGCAATTTCAGTTAAATAACATCTTTTTAAGGCGTGCTGCCGAAATTTCCTCTCAATTATTCAAAGAATAAAGGGAAACAGTTTCGGCATGCAAATGACACCATTTTAAGGCATTATGCTGCCAAAATTGTGTCTCAATTATTCTAAGAATAAAGGGAAGCAATTTGGTACACGAACGACACCTTTTTAAGGCGTTATGCTGCCGAAATTGCCTTACAATTATTCAAACTTAAGAGAATCATTTTGGCACACACAACTAAGTTATTTTATAGCAGTTATGCTGCCAAAATTATTCCAAAATTTGAGAAGTGAGAGGAAAATTAAATTTGAAGATCAAATCATGCAAATTGAAGGTTCAAACACCATAAACACCAAACAAATAAGAATTCAACCCTCAAATTGCATGAAAATCATCTAAGTTTGGACTCCTTACTCAACTTCAACACTCAAGTGTCAAAGAATTGTACAAAATGTATTTAAATATATTTATAAATATTAAAAGTCCAAATCAGCCCCTTTAAGACCTTAAATTAAACAAAAATGTAAAAGTGTATCAAATGATTTCCAAATCGTCTCAAATTTTTATCTCAAATAAAGAAATTCATAAAAAACAGTTTCCAATTTGTACTGGTAAAAAAATAATTTTTGTAAATTTAATTATAAATTTTTGAATCTCAAGTTCTTAAAAAATTCCAGAATGTCCTGAAAACTGCACCAAAGTACTGACACCTCCCTTGGGTAACTCCCTGAGTTTTGTACATAGTGCATAAATTAAAAACTTTCTGTACATACTTGACATGTTTTCAAGCATTTCTCATGTACTAAACATCTTCCAAATCGATCCCCAAAAATTCATAATAAATGTAACAAAGTTTTGACAAAGTTTTCCAATAAGTGCTCATTTTAGTGTGTTCAAGTTTGAAAATTTGCAAATGAATTTAAACTCATTATTTCATAAATCCTGTTGCACGTATGTGTTAAATTTGTTAAGCGCTTGCAAGAGATCAGTTTAGGCACAAGTTTCACATAAATCGGTCGAGAATTGATCAAGATATTCAAGTTTGAAAAGTGCAAGATCATCACAAAATTCCCAGATCAGCCCAAATTTTCCAAATCAAAATCCCGGCGATCCACTGAACCACCGACCAATCCGAGTCAACCACCATGTTCCTGGCGACGTCTTGATTCCAATGCTGCCGACCGATCGACAATCAGAGCACTGTGCACCAAGATCCACCACCACTCATTCCTGACGGCTCTGATGAAAGGAAGAAGGAAAAGAAAGTGCAAACTTGATAAAACTCTTCAATCCGGTCCATCCAGCCAGGAAAAGAAGCAGGCCGTGATGAGCTCTCTGTTCGGCCCAATTCATCTCCAAGCCCATATCCTTTTCCAACTTGGCCCAAATTGTAAATAAGATGATTTAATTCGGATTTTCGAAAATAAAAATTCTAAAAATAGTTTTCGAACTCCAAAAATTCCAAAATCAATTTTAAAATTCATTTCATGATTTTTAGGATTTTTCCTTGTAAAAACATTCAAATTTCCAAAATTTTGAAGTTCAAGTTTAAATTCAAATTCAAGTTTAAATAATGTCAAGAACCGAAATTTTCAAAAATAAAAGTCCAAATTGTTTGTAAACATTTTTGTGTGCATTTTTCATAACCATTATGCATACTTTCCAAATCAAATTTCAAAAGAGGTAGCATGCTTTCCTCTCTTTTCTTCTCTTAAAATTTAAAATAGAAGTCCAAGCCTCAAATCAAGTCAAGGTCAAGTCAAAATCCCATATCATGCCAAAACCAAGTCCAAATCCCAAATCAAGTCCAAGTTCAAAATAATGTCAAGTCCATATCCCAATCCAATTGATTCATAAGTCCAAAGGTTCATCTAAAACCCGAAAGACGCCAACCGAAGCCTGAAGAGATGCAAATGTCTCTGGGATCCCCAAATAGGTCCTAGGTTTCTGTCAATTAATAACTGATCATACCTCTAGTTAAGGAATGACCAGGAGTGAGGTTATACAAATTGATGCCCGAATTGTAGATTGACTGATTGTTTCGGCCTACAACTTTGGAAGATTGAGTGCAGTGATAAAAGAACATACCTCGCCCATTCGATAAGAACTGAGAGAGAGAGTTAAAAGAGTCTCCGGGATGCAAATGTCCTAGGTTCAACCCACACTGTTCATACCAAATTTGAATAGTTGCCTACCCCAAACCAGACCCGATTTTATTTTATCACACGCACATTTTAGAATTTCCTTTATTCTTAATCAGAGGTTCTTAGTGTTAGCAGCTCTAGGGTAATTAACAGTAAGTGCTTGCGCTTATTGGAATCTAGGAGTCCACAATCACTTGAATAAAACCTTTGTATATGAGTGTGTGTGGGCAGGTGCCTTGCAACACCTACCTATCACACAACTATCTGCAGGGTGGCCGTGTCATTTCCCCTCACAAGACGTCAAATGCCAAGACACCTCTTGCCCGGCGGCGGAAAGGGTGGCACAACGTAGAGCTCATGTGATAACTTACTAATTAAAATGACTTCTAAAATGTCACATGTTCATTCACATCAATTAATTATGTTTGAGTAGAGTTGGTAAAATCTAACCCGCCCAACCTGAAAAACCTGCCTGGCCAATCCAAACCCAAAACCAACCAGTTCCAATTTGTGTTTTTGGGAAAGTCAAACTAATATGAACCCGACCTGATCCGAACCCGAACGACCCGAAACCTGAGATGACCTGATCCGGAAATCAAGTGACCCAAACCTGAATGACCCGGAACCCGAGATAATTCGAAAATCAGGTGAACCAAACCTGACCTGAACCCGAACTACCTAATAACCTGAAAATTAGAAAACCCGAACCAACTCGACCTGAACCCGAATGACCTGGAAACCGAGACGACCCGATATCAAATGATATAAGACTTGATCCGATCAGTAATTGCATCAATGTGATATTTTTCACATATGTGGAAAAAATTAAAAACAGTTCTAAAGTCTGATGAACCAAAACCCGACTTGTTACGAGATTAAAAGATGAGAAAACCAAATCAATTTCCAAAGAACTCAAAAGCCAAAACCCGAGACAACCTAAGATTATACGATCCAAAAGCTGACCTAGACCTGAACAACCTGAAACCCGACATGACATGGGCACTGCCATACCCAACACTCGACCTGACCCGACCTAAAATGACCCAAGCTAGACTTGATAATACATCAGCAGACATCAACGTGATACTCGACCTGACCCGTCCAGAAATGACCCGTGACCTTAAAGTACATTAGCAGATGTCAACCCAATACCCGAACTAACCCGACCTGAAATGATCTGAAACCTGAGAAAATGTCTGCTCTGGTCAACCTAAAACCTGACCCAACATTTTTATTTGGTCAAAATGACCCGACCCAATCCCGAACCCAAACACTACCCGACAAATTGCCACCTTTATGTTTGAGAGACCAAAACCCCAAAAAAAAAAATAATCCCTTCCGTAAATTAAATCACTCCCAGTTATGTCAGACTCTCAACTCAACATTATCTAATAGATACCTACAACTACAAGTGTATCTGTCTATTTGTTTTACCTTCTTTTTTTTTTCCTGCCTAACTAGCATTTACTTGGGACCTGGGGTCTATGAAATCACATGTTTAATAGAGCTTTCAAGAGGCCATTTCTTTTTTTTTTTCAGATACTTTTTGGCATTTTACAAGCAATAAAAAAAGCTTCTAAAATATCTCTTGGAGCTTTCAAGATTTTTTTTTTTTATGTTCTATGTTGTAAAATTTTAAATTTACTTGGAACTTTCCATGCAAAATAATAATTCTATTGTGAAAATACAGCTAAATTTTAATGAAAATTTACAAAAATAGAATTCTAATATTTAAGAGAAAACTAAGCCAGCAATTTTGCTTATTGTTAACATATAATGTGTAACCAAAGAACAAAAAACAAATTGACAACCATAAACTCGTACAATAACAGAAAGGTCTCATGAATTAATATATAAATTAATTCAGTAAGTTAATTTTTTGGCGATTACTGAATATAATGAAGTAAAATATAAGATCTGTATTAAAAATCATACAAGGACCACCAACAATTTTAAATGTACAATTCCATAATGAATTAGTAAATAGTAATTAGACATAGTAATTAGACATACTGCTCTGGATAATTTCCAGGAAACTCATCGGATGGAGTACTCTCTTGAGACCAACCAACTGGGAATTCTTGAAGTGATAGAACCAAACCACCCCCTCCATCTTTGTCTCCAAGCTTGATAGTGCAGTTCCAGTGCATGACATAGAGGTTTGAGGTCATGGTCGCCTTTAAAGTCGAATGTGGCACCTTCAGCAAGCATTCTAGACAGGTCACATACCTCGGCATCACTATTTAGCTCATGCACAATAATACCTTTTTTCGTAAGGAAGGAGACATCCTCTGGTTTGTTGATAAACTGAGATAGAAATATTACATATGAAGTTACATGGTTCCCGAATTGGGGACATGTCTGTTCAAAGGCTACCAAGTTCCGAAAGAGGCAATATGTGTTTGGATCAATAGTTAAACTAGGCAATTTCATTACACCATCACAATATTCTATGTCAAGTAGAGAATATCGATCATCAGTGCAATTGTCCCTTTTCTCAATCTGCACCCCTGCTTTGTAATATTCTGTTGCCCGATGCCATCCAAGTGGTTGGTGCCATGCAAGAAAATATGAATGATCTTGGTTGCTCTTCACAGTTACTTGGTTGGGCCTAAAGTACATATGACACAAGTGAAGCAAATGGTGAAACTCCTCTTCTTGTGCGTCAAAATTATGAATTGCTTTTGGATAGGAATCAATTAAATATTCTGTGGCCTTGGCAATATTTTCAGCAAGTAATGAAGTTGGGCTCCTTCCACCGGTTGCAAGTTTATATATCTCAGCAACAACAAAGAATGGAATTTGGTTTTCCAAAAGCAGCAGGTCATGTGAGAAAAAACCGGTATATAGTTGTCTAGTATAGTATCTGTTGTCTTCACTATCGTCACGATGGGTATTTGTTGCAATGGTTTGAAGGCACTCTCCGTCTTGAATACGAAAAATTGATTCACAGATCTCCTGTTCCAATCTTATCTTTTGCTCATTGATACTTGAACCTTGAAATTCTGGTGCCGCAGGTGTAATTCCATCAATTCCACAAAAGAGGAATAGTATGAAACATCCATCTAACAACATCACCTTCAGAAAATTATCCCTATCCATTTTGATCTCACAGGCATAGCAGCTCCGTACTCTCCCTTCCAAGCTTTTCATTCTTTCTATGTAATCCCTCATTTTCATATCCGGATTCAATCCAAGAATGAAAATAAGCGACTCCCATTTCATATTTTCCACTTCTACTGCGGCTCCAGACTCATGGTGATATGGGCCAACAGAGAGAACACTCGGCTCATAGACTTCTTTATCTCCATCGCCTGTCTGCCGCTTAATCTTGTGAATTAAGGGGAATGCGGATGTTTTGTGTATTCCAGTTCTTGTAGACACACATCTCTGCTCTCTTTTCATGGAGCTGACCGGTTCTTCTACATCAATAATATGTGCTTCATTCACCATGACTCTTCTTATGAATTAAAGTGCAGACAGATTTTTTTGGTGTCACCGCATCATGGGAAACAATTTTTGAGAAAAGAAGAGAAAAAAGGAGAGAAATTCAAATTTAACATACAAAATCCGATCTGAAGGCAATATCCTCCGTGTGGGAGGTTGCAAGCCCGGATGGGTGGTCTTTTATGATATTTAAGAGTTAGGTAGTTTAGACTCCCAATTTTATCTCAAAGGAAGTCCAAACCGGGGAATTCAAATGAAAAGTGTTAGGGCGGTGGATTTTGCAATATTGTGTTGCTAAATTTTTCTCTCTAATTTGAGCAGTATATGGATTTTGCAAGCCTGTGCCAGCAGGGCATGGATAAGAATAGGTAACATGCTTAATTTTTGGCCTAAATATAAATTAAAAAGTGAGTTTGTGACATCTTGTGCCACAAAAAACTTGTGGCATAGGAATATTCCTCTTCAAAGAAAGACGGACAAATTTATCTCTTTTTTTTCTTTTTGATATACATCATGCATGCTCAATTAATACATCAAGACTTATCATTAGCAATTATATATGAATGCAGCTAGCTGCAGACCTGCATTAACATCATGGCAATTAACTTGTCACATGAACACTTCTTCTGCTGAGGATATTAATTTGTTGTGGAATCCTCTTCTGAATTATATTTTTTTGGAGACAAACTCTTGTGAATTATGTTGTTGTGAAAAACTGCTGGTTGTGCCGGAACATGTGGTGGCAAAAATAGAGGTCGCCTAGAAGCTATTATTACCTTCTCCTCATCTCCAGTACCGGTTCCTACTTTGTCTCCTTAATCGCCAAGAAACAACACAATATTAAATTTCAACTAAAGAAACTTTTTCTACCGATATATCGAAGGGCATATCAAATATTATGAAATAAAACAGATCCTTCAAGTACCTATTGAACAAGGGCTAATTTCCTCAGATATGTTGCCAGCTTTCATTGGAGTTATAAGATCACCGAGAACAACGATGATAATGGCTAAAATTATGAGTCCCTTAGGAGGCATTTTTGAAAAATGATTTTGGCTTTTACTCATAATATATTTGGCTTATATAATAGTGAATAGGAGGTCTCAATCGAGAGTAGGAAAAAAAATTAATATCTCATAGATTCTAGGACAATGCAAAAGTACCTATTGTGACTAAATGTGTAGGCTATAACAACCGTTTCCATTTTATTTTTTTCAGAAAAGGAACTTAGAAGAATACATCCACACTAAATAAATCACACCTGTAAGAGCAGCCTTCAACAGTTCCTAGTAAGACCCTTTCCAATATATATGCCTCAAGCTTATATTTTTAGTAGTTATTAAGACTTCCATAGAATCATATAATTTGGTATTTGGTCTGTTGATCTGGTACACATGATTGCTTCTTCATGTAGGATAACAATCAACGTAAAATATATAATATTTACGCATATTATTGGGAAAATGTACCATGCAAAAAGTATTAGAGGAAAATAATTCAATATTTTTGGATTAATATACAATTAAATTAATCCTTATATAGAGTATTTCCCTTAATTTTTATATTGTGAAGTAAAATTGTAAAAAGACTGTTGAAGCTCCTTTTTTCTCTGCTCTTGTAACAGGGAGCTCTGCGTATGAAGAGAGGAATATTGTAAGCTGGTTTGTATGAACTACCATATCAAATTGTACTCTTGTAACACACAAGACTTGGATATCATCCCCGTGATTGCATTGGAGATTTGGAGTAATACTAGCGTCCATAGAAAAACCGTTCATAGCATCCATAGATTAAATTTTGGGTTCTATTTGTTACATTTCAGGAGGAATCTGTTATATTCCGTACATGTTTATGGATGCATGGAAGGTTTTTCAATGGACGCAATATGTTTCTTGTTGCATTGCACAACATCTGGAATAGTTATGAGCAAGCTGACACATGCACCTAGAAGCTACGAGGGTTGCTCCATTAAGATATATTATTCCCATTTGGTTTATCTGATAGAGCGTGACCTATTGCCATACATATGCCGTCCATAGAACCATACGGTATGCGTGTCGCACTATGCTGGCTTTAGCGCTATCCCAACCAAGCCCCATGTATTCCACATCGGACCTATCTTCAACCCAGTCGCAGGCTATTATTATTTATTTATTTATTTTCTTTTTTGGTGCATCAAATCAAGCACAACTCCCGTAAAAACTCCACTATTGCCCTAAAAAATGATCAAACCCTTTTTTTAATACCAAATCCCGCCCAATGAGAATATTTGTTAGTTGTTAGTCCTCATCGAAGTAATGCATTTAAATTGTTGGATGATAATAGGGGTTATATAGGGCGCAGCAGAAAGTAATGAGAAAGTTGCAATATGATCTCATTTCCTGAAAAATTACCTCATCCCAAAATCAGGACATACCCTCGTCTTCACTGGAACGAGGCAAACTGTGAAACATAGAGCAAAATATTGACTGTTAGCCATTTTAAATATGGAAATTATTATATATTTATCCCCCACAGAGAATGAAGCTCCCTCACTGCTATGAGGCACATACTGAGGCGTTCCATTGGTGGACATTCTGCAATCCAGTATAAAAATTTTGGGTTCAGATAAATAATACATCTGTTGTGTAACAAGTTGGCTTGCAGTAGTAACATGTATTAAGATATGTTAGAACAATTTGGTGCGTACACGGCTGGGGAGTCCACCGACCGGCTTCCCCGGCAGATCTAGGGTTCAAGAGGAGAGGGCAAGAGGGGAGAGCAAGAGAAGAAGCCCAAGTATTGTGTAAACTAAAATCTCTCTCTCAAAGTTTGTTACATAGTAGAAATATAAAAGAAACAATGATATGATCGCGCCCAAAAAATATACACTTTGACCTAGGAAAACATCTACAGATTTAATCCAAATCATTAGCATATGCATCTGATTACATGCATTTTCTCTTGTTTTCCAGTTATTGCTTTGTTCTTGGTTGTTTCAGGTCAATGGAGCGAAGATACGAAGAATACGGAGTTTTTGGAGCATTCTCAGACTTGGACCATCCCTTACGATGCGTAAGGTCTACCCTTACGGTCTGTAAGGGTTGCAGCAGAGACCAAGTGCAAATATGGCAAGAGCTATGGATATGGTTAGTATTTAAGCACAATTTTGGAGCAGTTTGAGGGTCCGCTTTTCAACAGATTACAGCCGCCTAAGAGAGGTTTTGGAGAGGCTTTCTTGTGGGAGAAGCCGAACCAAGAGAAGGGAGCCGACCGAGACTTGACGGGGACGAGCAGGCGAGCCAACGAGCGATTCACGCGCGTGCAACCATTGGAACCAAGCTTCACAACTGTTTTGTGTTTTCTTTATTCTCTTTTGTGATTTGTTTGAGTTGTATTGGTTGTGCGATGACTTGTTTTACTCGTTGTACTTGCTTGTTTGTATCTGTTATGGCCATATCTGGCTAAACCCTTAGTTTCTAGGATTAGGACGATGTTATAACTTGGTTTCTGTTTTTATGAAGTTTCTTGGTTATCCTTTATTTTAGTTCTCTGGTATTGTGTATGAATTGATATTGCATTCTATGCTTGGGTTGGGTGCTCGAACAGGTAACCAATAGGTATCGGCCGGTATCCTAAGTTCTAAGCCTTAGTACGCATGTGACCGGGCCTAGTTTGTATTCAGAGTGGGTTAGAGATCCGAGAGGGCTACCAGACAAAACGCGAGAGCTGAGTCTTATGCTACCCAAGAGGGAGGTACACTCTGGGGCACTGGTACAGGGACATAGGTTAGGTTTACAAGCGAGAGCTGCGATCTATACCTTTGGTGGTTAGAACTGTGTTAGGGATTAGGCCAACAAGCGAAAGCTGAGGTTTGGTGTTTGATATTGTTTTAACCAGAACTAAACGTGTTAATACCAAGAATTCATAATTACAAATTTACTTGTGTTGTGCACCGGCCGTATGCGAGTGTGACGGCCGGTACATTTCTATCTGACAGACGCGAGAGCGCAGTTCAGTAGTCGTGTGAATTGTACGTGACAGGTACAGTTAGCATGGCCCGAGGCCGAGTGACAACTAGTTCGACGTCCTCGAAACGCCTATTATCCCACTGTTTTTTAGTTATTATTTGTCTGCTCACTTTAGGAAAATATAAATTCACCCTTGATTTGTGAACGATCCCGTAGTTTTAAGAATAAACAAAGTCTGGTCCGAATTTGCCAACTGTCCCTGTGGATTCGACCCCGCACTATGCTACAATTTAGTCATACGCTTGCGACTGATTTGCGGTTTAGTAGGAATTTAAAAGTAGTGCACTTTCGAGTGAACATGATACAAGCCCAACGGGCCACAAAAAGATTTGGGCCATATTCTAACAACCTCCACCTTGAACCGAATTGTACCAAAAGCAAACTCAACACTAACCTAAACAAAATACTAAAAGCATAAAGATACAACTAGTAAAAGCTAGCAATTAATCTACCACAAGGCTAGAACTAAAACATACCCGACTCAAACATTGAGTCAACATAATTAATAACCACAAACAAGCTCCACCTTAGCCGAACTAGTGCTCCAAGTATCCACTGCTAGACCAAGCTCCGACAAAAGGCAACATCGAAGTACCTTGATGCAATCCAAGCGAGACCCAACAAAAGGACATATACCTTCGTAGCCTCAAACGATTGCTACACACTCGAACTCGGTGCCCTCAAAGCTAACGGTGAACAAATGGGTCCAATCCAAATTGCTCAACCACCAGAGTGACAACAACATAGTCTCAAGATGCAAAACCCGCATTGGTGGCACAAACTCCAAATCACATGGAGCACCCAAATTTCAAATCCGGGACAAAAACGGCACAAATCCAAATCTTCAAATCACATGGAACATCCACATCCCAAACACCGGGACGACAACGGTACCATCAACCACCCAACAAAAGCTATGTCAAGTCGGAACATCCGACCATACCAAATACCACTCCTTCAAGACCGAAATGGAGGCCGCAACAAACATCCAAATACCCGACCAAAAAAGAGTAATTGATGTTCAAGCTCTCTAAACACATACAAGCCAAACCAACAACTCCACCTTCTTAATGACTACCTCAACTCTTAATGGTTGCTTAGAATACACAAACCTTGTCTTAACAACCAACCCAACAAATATTGAACCTAGTGACTTACACTTTATGGTGGCAACTATTTGGCTTCACAAAAGAGAGTATACAAATGCCAACATACTCGAAAATATCCAGACACAAAACAAGTTCTTTATCAAACCCGAGAGGTACCCCCTCCCGCCAAATAAGGAATATCCGTCATGCACCATAACCATCACCATGCCAACATCGGCCCCAAAGATGGTCACTGCACAAAAGAACTCTTCTGCAAATCGGCTCAACCGGGTACAAGCACAATACCCAAAACAAAAACCAAATGCATTCCAAGAAATTCTCCATAAACAACACAAATTTACCAAATTCTTGGAGCATCCCAAATCTCACCTCAATACCCTACTGTGCCACCCTTTCCGGCTGCCAGCTTAAAGGAACGCGCTTGAGACGTTTTAAGTGGGGGAAAGGACACGGTCACCTTTGTGCGTATGCATTTGCTAGTAAACGTCGTGGGACGTTCACTCTCATACACTTACGTACAAAGGTTTTTTTTACATTTCAAGTGATTGTGGGGTCCCGGATTCCAGTGAGCGCAAGCCCTCACTGTTAATTACCCTGAAGCTGTTAACTTCAGGCACCTCTGATTAAAAATAGGAAAATATTAAATCATGTGTGCAAATCTAATCAAGAATGAATAAAGGAAAGGAAAGAAAAATCCTAATTAAATGTTATGCATGGATGGATGAAAGACTTTTTAAATGCGAAGTTGAGGGTTAGTGTTATGATGTTAGCGGGTGTTAGTGGGTGAAAACCTAGGACATATTTGTTTGTCCCGGAGATGTATGTATCTCTTCAGGTTTTCACGACTTGGGAATTATATGTTCATCCCGGGGACCATGTGTCCCTTCAAGTCGTAATCATCGATCGGGTGGGAACACATGATTTCGTGATCACCGCAGTCGATGTCCTAGATCGAAAGATCAGAAGCAATAAGCCTATCTAAGATCGAGGTGCCAATCTTATAGTCTCACTCCTGGCCACTACTTAGTGGGAGGTATGATCGACTATTGATTGGAGGAGAACCTAGGACTGACTTTGCTAGTCTCGGGGAGCTTTGCGTCCCTTGAGGTTTTCCTAATCGGAGAACATGACGTTTCTGTCTTTTGTCGTTTCTACCGATTCTTGAATGACAAGCCAATAACCGTAGGCCTGCCCGACACTCAAGCGCTCACTAAATTCGAACCTGGATTTGGCCCTTACTATGGATTCGAAAAATCATTTTGACAAGGGAGCATGAATTTTACCCAAATATCCATAATAGAAGGGTTTTCAAAGTGCTTGGATTTAACCCTTTATTTGTGCACTTTTAAATCTGAAATTCAAGAAGAAGATGTTCTTGTGAAATTCAAATTGTAATGAAATTCCAAATGTTTGTGCCGATGTGAAAACAATGGAATGAAGAGGAAGGCATAGACTTTTTATTTTGAAACTTTGTCTTTTTGCCGCTTTTAATTTCAAAATATACACAATTCCTATGTTTACGTAACAAAGAAACTCGTAGAGGACCTAAGACTTTGTTTATTTAAAACTTTCATCTTTTTCATTTAGGTCACTAAAATATAAAGTGCGCTCAAATGAGTCACAAAATTCTCAAGTACATCTTTTATGAGAAAATATATATGACAAATGTATGTACAATATCACGATCAAAGTGTTCTAACTTAACACTTATATTTACACTTTTAAACATAATTTTAAAGAAAAAGTGTTTTGGGCTTTTTAATTTCAAAATGTGCTTAAATGGGCACAAAGATTCTCAAAACATATTTTTGATTAGAAAATATTTACATAATGACAAAAGTATATACAATGTCATGGGTCAAAGTGTTCTAAATATTTAAACAATTTATTCATACACTTTTAAGTAAAACTTCAAGAAAAGTGTTTTTATATTTTTCACTTTTAAATTCATAAAGTGATCAAATAAGCATAAAATTTTCTAAAATTTGTACAAGAAAACCAAGGAAATATTTACAAAGTGGGTGGGACTTTTATTCCTGAAAATTTACATTTTTGTCCTTTTTTAAATTTGAACCCAAACTTAAACATGAAATTTCAAATTTTGAAAATTCAAAATGTCTTTATACACAAAAATCCTACATTTCATAAGAAGAATTTTAAAACTGATTTTGTGATTTTTGGAGTTCGGAAACTATTTTTAGAATTATTTTTGGTGAAAACCCGAAATAAATCAACATATATACAGTTGGGCCAACTTTTATTAAAACTTTATTGTGCCGAGTTCAAGGGTTACTGGGCCATCGTCATTAGGCCCAGTTTGGAAAAGGTCTGGGCCGAATCAAGCTTACTGGGCTGAACCAAGCTCATCAGACTGCATCAAAATTCGTACTTTTTCTTTCCTTTATTTTATCAGGTCGATCATGGCCGCCGGACGTTGCACAGCATAGATCTCAGCGCTCGGAGCTCCGATTGACGATCGGTCAGTTGCATTGGAATCGTGGGAGCGAGGAGAATTCATCTATGGTCTCCGATTTGACAGAAATGTAGAAAGGAGCACTCGCACCAATTGAGTTCATCGAGTTGACAAGCATCAGCTTAGGATTTTATACTTGATTTTCTCTTCGAACTGTGCATCGTTTCTTGTAAAATTTGATTTGAACATGATCGGCTTGACGTGTTTAATGCAACTTTAAGTTCAATTTAAAACAATTTTGACTGTGTAATATATGAAAACATTGTGTCAACTAGGCAGTTTTTAACTAATTCTTGTAACTGACTTGTTTAAATTTCATCTCAATTATGGTTGCACTTTAATCTGAGAATGTTCATTATATCCATGTCACTTGCTTCGCTAAGTGATGAGCATTATGGACTCAGTTTCGTTCAATTTTGATCACAGCATGAAAGAAATATTCATATCAATGTGTGTCTCACGAATGCGTACCAGTGTATGCTGGTGGGGTTCTTTTTGCAACATTTTTAAATGTAAGTGCTCAATATTTTCAAACAACAATGCACATTAAGAAGTCAGGAACAACTTTTGTATTCATCACATATCCTAATTTTGTGCTTTTCTTAGTGTTTTAACCAACTTTTAATCCAGCGGTCAGTCTGCAAAATTTACCAACAAACTTGTCAGAAATTTCTCTTTTTTGATATGAATTTTTCCACAATGAATTTAGGCAAGTGCAAAACATGAAAGATGCTTAGGATTGTACCAGAAATGCATGAAAAATATCAAAAATATGCACTGTTAACAGAAAAATATATGCCAATTTATTTGCTGGAATTTCCAGAGAAGAAACAGAAAAGATGCAGAAAAATGCTGACAACAGTTGCTGATTTGTGATTTTCATAGGAATTTTTATATGATGAATTATAGAAAACTTTTTACATGAAAATTGTGTAGAAAAATATGAGGAATGCAAATAAAATATTTAAAATATGCGTTAAGTGAGCAAAATATGAACTATGGCAACATTTTTATGACTGAATCAGAAAACTGACAGCAGAAACAGCACTGTCTTGACATGTTTTGAATTTTTACACAAATCTTTTGAAAACAAGTGGTAAAATAAATTTAACAGTAATATAGATATGTTTTTCTGAGAATTTTCATAATAAATTTACATGAAATCGAGATGTTAAAGCTAATATTTCAATGACTTTTCAAAACAGTGCCAGATTCTGGCATATTTACACAACAGCACTTGCAAAATTCATGTGATTTTTTATGAAAAGTATTTTACAAAACTTATTATATGAAAACTACTTAGAATTTAATTATGAACATGGGAAAATTATATAAAAAATATACTGTATTCATAGATTCATGGGAAAGAGTCAGAGTTTGCTGATAAACCATGACCTATCTCAGTTTTCTGAACTTGAGAGTATTTTGACAGCATTTTTCCTATTTAAAATAGTTGAATTGCTGTCAAAACTTACTCTTATGAATATATATTACATCTGGGACAATTTTGGCAGCATATCTCCATATAAAACGGAGATTTGTCGTCAAAATTGTCTCCAAATGAATGTAACTTCATTTCAGATTGTGAGAGGGCCATGGTTTATTGAAAATCATGAGCTCTCTTATCTCTTTGAATCTGAGATTAATTTGGCAGCATTTCCCCTATATAATATAGGTGAATTGTTGTCAAATATCACTCTTAAGAATCTATGCTTCATTTAGGATAATTTTGACAGCATTTTTCTATGTAAAATAGAAAAATGACATCAAATTTATCTCAAAATGAATTTAGATTCATTTCAAGAGATGAGAAGGCCATGGTTCTTCACCAAGCTCTAACTCTCAACTCCTTGCTTCGCAAGAGAGTTCTCCTCTCTGGACACGACCAAAAGAGGGCCCATGGAGCTATGCTCACATGTATATTTGTTATATAATTCTCCCTTAGAGCAAGCTCTTAAGGGGCCCATGGCTATGCCATGTTTAATTGTGTGTGTTATTCTCCCTTGGAGCAAGCTCTCAAGGGGCCCATGGCTATGCCATGTTTGTGTGTGTGTTTTTCAAAGAAAGAAGCAAGAAAAATTCAAGAACAATCAATAAAATGCAAACAATTGATTAGATGAACAATTTTATTTTCAGTTTTTAGCTATAAAACTGTTTTCATGAATTCAATCAAAAGAAAAAGAGAAAAAGATGCAAGAAATGTCACAGTAAACAAGAAAACAGCGAGCAATAGTGAGCATGAATCATTAAAGTATGGGGAGATAGTTCATGAAATTGAACTTCTCCCTTTCATTGTAATCAAAATCAGAATCTACATGATGATTTTACCTTTTTCTCCTATTTTCTACTATTTTTCTTTGATTTTTACAATATTTTCTGTAACTAAAACCTAACCAGGGAAGGGGTTGTTGTAGTTGAAAGGTGGCCTCTATGGAGTTGAGTATGGAGGCTTTTGTATATGGAGGCCAGGAAGGCTCCGTGTAGAGGCTGAGGGAGGGGTTTTTATAGAGCACAATTAGGTCAGCCAAATAGTAGCAAACTTGGGGGCAAAGGCTGTTGAGATGATTGGTTGAGGGTTGCAGCACATGGATTGATGTCATCGGCTCTTTTTCCATCCCTTGGATGCAATTTGTGTTTTCTTCAACCCATAGCAATCCTTGGATCAGCCACCAATGCTAAGAGACGCCTGGAGTAATTTGGAGATGCTACTGCTGATGTACATGGCCCAGCAGCATGGCCTTCTTTACACTTTATCAACTGATGAAACGTGTGTAAGCCAACCCATGACAGCTTGTTGCTTCAAATGGACTCCTTGCTCTTGATGGCCTTTAAGCACTAATGGGCTTAACCACTTCTAATCAGTGTTAGGGGGAGCCCAATTGAATGATTTGTCTATTAAAAGGTTTAATATTGAGTTTCTGAAAATTTCTGAAACTTAAGGGTTGTAGAGGTAAAACTGCCACACTTATCAGAGCTTCAATCCTTCATTGATACACCCATTCTAACTCACCACTGGCACTTAATTGGTACAGCATCCCCTCTTCCTATTAAATTTAATTATTGAAACTCCTACACAGCAATCTTCCTTCAGCTGTAGCCAATGTGTGAGAGCAATTAGCACTATTGTTATTTCTCCCAATTCAACCCTTTTTTTTTCTTCTTCACTGGGATAAGACTTGACGCCTCGAACACAATCACTAACTCAATTCTGATCTTGAAGCAGTATTCAACTAAACCCAACTTCCGCCCAAGGTGGAGTAGGTGGTACTCATAGTCATGAGCATTGAATAATTGTTTTGAGGCTTTGAACATGATCAAGGGGCTGTGGGGATGCTATTTGAGCCTTTAATTGAATTAATTTCATTCCAAATCATTGGATTCCAATTCGAGTCCGGCAACACAGCACTCTTCTTCCTCTTTTCTCCTTCTTCGATTGGCTGCTTGAAACCCCTAAACAACTCCACCGCTGTGTAGAGGGAGGAGAGACGATTCCAACGGTACCAAGAACACCAAAAACGATGGCCGGGGTAGGGAGTATTTCGCCGGCGAAGATCGGTGGTGGCAGCGGCAGCCATGGCGGGCAAGAAACGACACCCTTTTCTTTTCTTTTCTTGACTCTGACATGTGGGACCCACTCTGCTTTGAATTTCAGTACATGTCAGAGTAGGCTAGATTAAGGGATGGTTAATTCGGTTAACCGGGCTACGTGGCGTTCCCTGATTGGCTCAGTTTTTAATAATCACATACCAATCTTATAAAAATGTTCTATGGTCTCCCTTTTCTGCTATCAAAGCTTGTGTAACCCTCTGTGTAGCATTCCTTTTAGATACCAAATGGGTTGTCAGTGACCCAGTACACAAGCTTAGCCACCCTTCTATTCTGTGGTATCTTCTGTTCCCATAAAATTGTAACCTTTAGTGCGACATCCTTCTTTGAGCACAAATAGGCTGTCAGTAACACGTTACACACAATGTGCTTCCCCTTCTAACAATGACAGATGGGCCCTTTCAGTCAGTTTGACCATAAAAAAAAAATCTTCTTTGACTGCCACGTTTCTGCATCTGATTGGTTGTTGAGTGATTTTTTAATATCTTGAGCTCTGGACCTCAGAATTTTATAAGTAATATATCGAAATTCTCAGAATTTGAAGGAGAATATCAATATATCAAAATAATTGGACCAATTTGAAATTATGAAAGAATCCACTTTTTCTCTCATAATGACAATTAGTCGAATTCTTCAGCTGAATTGCATTGTTTCCAGCAGAAAAATTTTATGGTCGGAATGCACTTTTCCCAACCTTCTATGGTATTGTTCAGCTGAATTGCACTGTTTTCAACCTTCCAATAGAACATTCGGAAATTACGAGAGAATGCGCTTTTCCTCCCATAATAATGTATATATGACCGGCAGTCAAATTCTCTAGCTGAATTGCACTGTTCCCAGCAGGAGAACCTTACGGTCGGAATGCACTTTTCCCAACCTTCCATAGTATTGTCCAGCTGAATTGCACTGCTTCCAGCCTTCCGAAAACAATAAGCCTTTTTTGAGGGTCAACACCTACATAACCTTCAGCCAATTTTCAAATCAATAATCAATCATCAGCAATTTTATCTCCATGTCCAATAATCAACTAAAGACAAAATTAACCAAATCACCCAATACAAACCACAAACGCACTCAATCAAGTAGCAGTCGACTGCTCTTGGCGAGGTGTACAGCACGCTGGTGAAGCCTCTTCTCCACTCGAGTCAGTGCCAACCAAAATCACCAGACTGGACTAAGCGCACAAGCTCCTGCTGCCAAAATCATGTTTTGGCTCTTCAATTACTGATGCGAGCTCACCAGGAAGAAAATCCCAAAATGGTCAAAACTTCTCCCCTAGATACTAAATACACCCAAGATGCACCCAGTAGGCCAGCACAATGGAGACAACTCAACAACCCTCGCGGCAGCGACACCGGCGACAGTGACGATCAACGTGGCTCTGCGGCTTTGATACCAGTTTGTTAGAACAATTTGGTGCGTACACGGCCGGAGAGGCTACCGACCGGCCTTCCCGGCGGATCTAGGATTCAAGAGGAGAGGGCAAGAGGGGAAAGCAAGAAAAGAAGCCCAAGTTCTGTGTAAACTAAAATCTCTCTCTCAAAGTTTGTTACATAGTAGAAATATAAAAGAAACAATGATACACAAAAATAATTCGGGCCATATTCTAACAAGATAATTGTAATATGAAGACAATAAATGGTAACAATATAAATTAGAGCATTTTTTCTGCACATTAGTTGTATCCATGGGTGCAAATTTAGTAATATAACAATACAAAAATGTAACATCTTGAAAGATGATGTGTATTTCAGACATGTATTACTACAATAAATGATACATTTGTTGTGTAACAAGTTGGCTTGCAGTAGTAACATGTATTAAGATAATTGTAACATGAAGACAATAAATGAATGTTAACAATATAAATTAGAACATTTTGCACATTTGTAACCATGGCTGCAAATTTAGTAAACATAACAATAAAAAATGTAACATCTTGAGAAATAATGTGTATTCCAGACATGTATTACTACCTAGTTGCCACAGCAAATTACTTTAAAACACAAAAAAATTGTGTAACTATCGAAAACAAGTTACCTTGCATTAGTAACATGCACTAAGATAGTTGTAACATAAAGACAGTCAGTATTTTGCCGCTTGCACAAATTGAAGGGAAGTGAGTAAAATGGTCTGATAAAATCCTGGGGGAGATCGATTTATACATCCCTTGTAAATTAGGGCTTTTCATTTCGGCGGTATTTTTCGAAATTCCGGAGTGGTTTTTTAATACGACGTGATGTCCATTAATGGCCAAGAGAAAAAGCATACCCTGCGGCGTAGGTTTAATGATGATCACAACGCTGACAATGGAGCTCGGCATAGATTTCTGGCGTGTCGTGAAAAATAGGACGTGCCCATTCCAACGCTGATTAGGGTCAACTATGGACCGATGTATGAGTTGACCCTGTGGACGCAAGACATTTACGTATCTGATATTGTTCTCTTTTCCTCTGCTAGATATCATTAGGGGCTATGAGATACTAAAATGGTTAGCTTAATTTGGCCCCCTAGCTATCAACTTGAAGGACCTACAGATATGCTAAAAATCTCAAATGGCAATATAAAAGCAAAGAACAAACAAAAGTTGATCAATGGCATGCAATAATAAGTAAATAAATCAACTAAGGTTGTTAAGTATGCATCTCAAGGTACCGAGAATGTTTATTGCTTTGCTTCTTGTTTACGGCATGCTTATTGCTTCGATAAGAGCAACCACTGTATCAGAAGAACCTAGCCATGTGACAGCCGGTAATATACCACTTCTCATCCAGTTCATTTAATTAGTTGCATCAAATTTACTCCAAATTTTTCCTTTCTGAACTTCTAATGGGGGTATAAATCTTGTGTTTAGGCGAGAATGGAGAAGCTGGCATGAAAGAGAAGGCATACATATCCTTGACACATCCTGTACGACCACCCGCTTATCTTCGACCGCCACCTGCATAATGTAAACCTCAATCAAGAGGAACTTGAAAATTAATAAATCTTGATATTTTCTTTCTCTCGATTCCTAACTTCAGATAAAGCTGGACTTCATTGGTTAGATACGTACAAGGATATGATAAGATATATATACTATCGTAGTTCAACTTTTTATTTTTTTCTTTGTTCAATGTTGTTGTCATATTGATATATAAATCTATACTTATAGAACTTGCAAGGCCTTTTTGTTACATTTATTTATGTTAGTTTAATAGTTTTGTATTTAACTCATTTCTCTGTTACTAATTAAAACAGAGAAATTTCTGTCTCAAAACAGATGCACCACCACATATAATTCTAGCTGTACATTCATTAAGACGTATATTAATTACACCTAACATAGATTTGTTGAAGCAATCATCATAAAAAGAGAAATTTAATTTTTTCCTCCTTTTGACACAACGACAAAGTCGATAAGTGAAAGACAACTGTCCTCTGTTTGATGTATTATATTTTATCTGTTCCAATGATCATGCGGCATCTTACTAATTTATTTGGATTTTTTTTTTTTTGCACATGTTTATAGTAAAATAAGTAAACCTTAATATTATTAGGAACCTTCAAACATTTTTGTGTGTTTCTGTTATCTCTATATGTATATATCACTCTCTATCTCCACTTCTCTATTTAGGACTTGTTCAGTAGTCACTGATCCTACAAAAAAAAATTTCTATAAGAACAAAATTGTAGGTTGCATTTGGTGAAAACCTGTGAAGAGCCCATCATTGATATAAAAAAATAATCCAATCTGACTTAATTAATATTTTCCTATAAGAACAAGTGTTTTAGAGGAATATATTCCTATTAGGAATTGCAAGTATTGTCTGCCGAACAGTAAAAAGAAATTATTTCCTATATACTCAGTTCCTATGAAATCCTATAGTATTTGCGTCTACCGAATAGGCCCTTAGTGTTTATATCCTGTAACAGTTCGGATTTGTACCAAAATTTTTGCAATTAAGATTAACCATCTAATGACTAATTTACTCTGAAAAATATTCTGCTACATGATGTCTTAGAGGCCAGGGGTGTTGAATTCTTAATTTAATTCATTTTATGTTCACCACAGAGTCAAATCACAGCTTACCAAGGATGCCACTCATCTTGGAAACAAATTTAATTCTTAGTTTATCTAGGCATAATGTTGTCTCGAATTTCATTCATCTGCTTTGCTTTTATATATAAAGCTTTTAACATATCCATTAATTGGTCCTATGGAAGTTGATATCAGAAACCTAAGATGAGAAAAGTGAATATCTTAGAGGCTGCTATACAAGCCTAGTATATCTTAGAGGAATGGCTTTGTTCATAGGCTCTGCACATAAGAAAGCACAAAAATAGTGTCATAGATACAAGTTATTCTTTTCTCAGGAAACATAATTCAAGAAATAATTGACATCTCCACTTTTTCACAAATTGTTCTGAAGAAATCAATTGCTTATCCCTGAGTTTCAAGAGTAAAAATTTGATAGTTTACTCTACACGAAGATTCCCGGAATACTCCTAGGACAAATAATTTTCAGTTGATAATTTCACAAAATTGTTGCGATGGAAACAGTTGCAAATCAAAAATAAAATTAAGCCAAAATTTGTCTTAAGTGGGGATTGAGCCTACAAAAGAAAAAAAATTAAATTTGTATGATATCGACACGCAAAAAAAGAAGAACTAACTGATTTGAGAACCAATTTTCCCCAACAGAGAAACAGGCTTGATACATCTCTCTTTTCAGTAGGCATCATGCTCTGCAGATTATCTTCGAGGAAACTGATTAGGCTTACTTTCATGAGCCCAGTCAGGTAACTTTGAACCGATTGACCCCAGCCAGTCTCTCCATCTCGGCCTCTGCATCTGGTAGTGCACTTCCATGTCATGGCAAATATGCTTGAGGTAGTATTCGCCATTGAAGTCAAAAGGAACACCTAGTGCAAGCATCCTAAAGAGGTCAAAGATCTCAGCATCACCGTCTAGCTGATCGACAATTATGCCTCTCTTTGTAAGTAAAGAGACATCCTCTGGCGTAGTTATGAATTGAGACAGAAATACGACATAAGCTGTCATGTAGTTTCCAAATTGGGGACATGTTTCCTCGAATGCAATTAAGTTTCGAAATAGGCAATAGGTATTTGGCTCGATTGTCAAACAAGGGATTTCCATGACACCGTCATTAAATGCAATATCAAGTAAATAATGTGCATTTTCACTGCTAGTTTCTTGTTTCTTAACCACGATCCCTGCATTAAAATATTCTACAGCCCGATGCCATCCGACTACTTTGACACTTGGTGACTCCTTGTCATTGTAAGTATTGATACTCGAATTGCTCTTCATCTGTATTTCATTAGGTTTGAAATATAGATGAGACAAATGATGTAAATGGTGAAGCTCTTCCTGCTGATCGATTTTAAAATTCGCTGCTGGATACGAGAGAAGTAGATCTTTCAAGAACCTTGCAACAATTTCCAATAGTGTTGCAATTGGGATATTTCCATTGGTGACAACTTCAAACAATTTCACCACAACAAAAAAAGGTATCTGGTTTTCCAGAATCACTAAATCAATGGTGGTAAGTGCAGTGTACCGATGTTTTGAATAGTAGATGCTATCTGGACTGTTGTCATGATACATGTAATTGCCACTGTTTTGTTGGCTACCACAAGCTCCAGTGACGGTAACTGAATCTTTAATATGCGGTTCCGAATTTAGATTTCGCTCATCCATACCCGATTCATTGACATTTGAAACTAGTTGGCTTGTTCCTTCAGTCCAATAAAGTGTGCAAAGTATGAAACATCCATCGAGTAACATCATCTTTATAAATTCATCACTACCAATTTCAATATCACTGGCATAACAACTCCTTATTTGTTGTTCCAATTCTGCCATTGCCTCCAGATAGTCTCTCATCTTCTTCTCAGGATTCACTCTTAAAATATATTGTAAAGACTCCCATTTCAATTGTTCCATCTCCTTTGTAGCTTCAGATTTATGGTGGTATGGCCCGATTGAGAAAACACTTGGCTTATACACATCATAGACTTCATCAAATGGAGCTCGTCCCATTTTCATGATCAGGGGAAATTTAGCTTTCTTTTCAATGTTTGTACTTGCTATAGAAATGAGTAACGCGTTTACATCGATTATGTGCGCTCCATCCATCTAGCTTCGAATTATTAATATCATACTTCAAAGAAAAAAGTTGTAGTTAGTCTCAGTTTATCATTTACAAGGAAGAGTTAGTGTACGTCACAATGCACAGTAAATTTTTTAACATCATTTAAGGGGCTTTAGCAATCAAGAACATATGAGAAATGATAGATTAATAGAATTAATTAAACTAACTCCTTTTTTGAGTACATCGATCAATTAAAAAGAGCCGAAATTAAACTTAATTAAAATAAATGAGATCTATTATATAATCCTAAACTAAATTTAAAAAAAAAAACAAGAAGAAGAATAAATCATACCAGTACAAAGATGATGAAGCGGAAGTACCCAATAATGAACACGAAGATGTTTCCCTTAAATTTTTGTACAAGGCAAGAGAACCTTTTGTGAATTGCAGCAGGAAAAGACATTTGTTGGCAAAGTTCTAAACATATACAATTAACAAATTAAGGTAACAAAAGTTTTGTGGTGGCAAGGCCAGTTTGAAAAAAGTTACAATTTATAGCATTGCTTGTCTGCTGGCTTTGAGCGTTTGATATTCTGTGGATGGTAGTATGACAAGCCTACTATAATATTTTATCAAGTAACAAAAATAACAAATTTGTAGGCAATAGAGGAGGGAATGTACAATTTTACTTTTTACATAATGTGCTCTAGCCACAGGCTGTCCTGTTTCTATTTTTCACCTATCGATATCTCTCGGATTACTCACAGTAATGACAATGGCTTAATTTGTTATGTCAATATTGTGTATTTAATGTATAATATTAGATTGCAATCTGTAGTTAAATGTGTAAACTACAGGATAGGATTTATTTTCTAGATTATAGACTGGATTTTAGGGATTAGGATATTCCAATTAATGTATAGTATCTTTAATATGATCTATAAAAGAGGAGTCTGGACCTCATACAAAGGCAGACAAAATTATTCCAATATTGTTCTCTCTTTTGAAAAGTTGTCATGGTATCAGAGCTGTGATTACTTCTAAGTTTCCTCAAGTTCCTCTTAGTTTTGGTTTGTTGGTTTCTCATCTGCAAAACAGTTGCAGTACTTGGTTTTTTGGTTTCTTGTTTTCTGGTAGGATATGGAGTTCTCTCAAAAGAGTGCTGTTATTCCAGTTTGTTTGAATGGTACAAGCTATTTGTTGTGGGAGTTTAATCTCCGTTGTTTCATTCAAGGGCAAGAATTGTGGGGTATTGTTGATGGTTCTGAAAAAATACCTGCTAGTACAGCTACAACAGAGTTTAAGAAGCGGACTAGTGGAAATTCTAGAGTCATGAGTTGGATTTTAGGGTCTGTTGAACCTAATATAGCCATTAATCTGAGGCCCTTAAAACAGCTACTGAAATGTGGAACTGATGCACCTATTTCATATCTGCATTTTAACCAGACTTGCACCTAGCTTTTGTACCAAAATCTTGAGTTCATTAGCATTTTATTAGAAGATTGCCTAGAAACTAGTTACTTCTGTGTTTTTGGCCCAATTTACAGAGAAACGGAGCTTTTGGAGCTAAACGGGCCAGAAGTGGAGCAAAGGAGCAATGAGCACAAACCACCGGAGCCCAGCCCAGTCGGCCTGCGGACCGTACTCCATCAGGTGCGGAACGCAAGAAGCCCAAAACGCAGCCCATTTAGACATGCCGACTCACAACCGCCATACAGAACGTGCCTTGAACGTAGCACGTTTTGCACTTCTATTTCTGCGGAACGCACTCAGCCCAAAAACCGGTCGGAACTCCTATTTCTTGGCGAGTGCTAATTCTGGACTTCTAAGTGCGGACCGCACCGCCTTGGTGCGAACCGCAGGAAGGCCAATTTTGATCAGAACCGCTAATTCTATGGCGCGTCTATTTCCGGCGATCTAATTCTTCCATACCTGCGCCCCAAGGAACCAGAAGTGGAACACCAAAACTAAGGCCGCGACGGTAAAGGAGACGGTTACTAACTGCTTCCTAAGCTTGCTCGGTTCTTTCTTTTCCCTTACTTTTTTTTTATTTGTTGTTCAGTCATGTCAAGGCATGAGTAGTCGCCTTTGTTCTTAGGGTTTAGGATGATGTTTGTATGTTAGGATTAATTGAATACTTGCTTTTAACGTTTATGCATTGAAGTTATTTTCATATTTGCTTGGAGCTTATTCATAATTGTGCTTGAATTGTTTTCTTGTTCTTTGATATGATCCTGTGGATGTATTGTAACGCCCCGACACAGGGCACTACGGTGCGGTATCCTGTGCATCCATCCGACGGTCCGTCGACCTACGTCGCAAACAAAAAGAAAGGAAAACAACAAAACGGAGTCAGCTAAAAAGCTCAGTAACTGGTTATTTAACGACGCGCTTCTCTATGACAAGCTTTTAATACCAAAGTACTTTACATATACAACAATGAGAAATAAAACTAAATATGTCATGCAATGCATTTCTCACTACATATGTATATAATAGTATCAAACTATTGAATTTGAAGAAAATCTATCGATTGAAAACATTTAAATCTGTCTCGTATTGAACCGAGGTTCAGTTATGTCTGATTAAATAGATTTTATCATAAAAAGAAGTTTGTCTTATAATTCAAAAAAAAAAATCATCAAGTAGAAAGTTTAATCTGTCCCGTACTGAACTGAAGTTCAGTTATGTCCGATTAAATACATTTCTTTTAAAGATAATCTGTCCCGTATGTCACACCGTCCATTCCCTAACCCGACTAGTATGGGCACCGTAAGGGACGTTCACTTAAGTACTTAAGATTCCGTAGTAATGGGAATATAATCGCAATATAATATCCGACACCGTCTGTATTCCCGTAGTGACATTTAGTAAATTTTAATTGGTCTTAATTTCTTTTAGGAAAACTTTATTTCCTTTACATCATAACATATTGCAAAACAGTAAACACATGCACATACAAACCAACTATAATCTTGTATCCGTTACAAATCTGTTTTGTTCTAGAATCTTTGAAAAAGCATTAAATTTCAATATTAACTAATGAAATAAAATTGATGCACGGGACATGTAACATTTACTTCCGCATATTTACCGATTCAATCGTCGGTCTCTCAGATCAGTACACCGTCATTTACATGAATCATTTTCTAGCCTTTCTGGCGATTCCATGTACCGTTGTGCACAGAACTATAAGACCGGCGATTGGACTCGATAAATACACCGTCATAAATCTCACAAAATCCCAAATCCCTTTTTCATGCACACAAAAATTTTCCACAAAACATTTTTCATGCGCATAACAAATTCACATTTTCAATATGAAATCACATGCACAAACTAGTTAATATTAAGAACTACTAACGATTCACAAAATAGAAATTAGCTACTAAACAATAAATCGAGTCATAGAGAAGTCCGGTTACCTCATTCGATTTAACAAGGTGAACGCAACATAAATTCTTGTCGATTCCATACTCGATTAATCGGAGGAGGATAAGAAGCTGATCAAAACGGTGGTCAAGAAACAACTTAGTTTCCATTCATAAAATTGAAAAATGATCAACAATGATGACATAGATCAAAGAGATTTTCATACCTTGAAAGATTTTCAACTCATTTTCGGATTTCCTTTTGACAAAACGAATTTACTAAGATCCGCATTTTTTTTTTTTTTTGTTTTCCAAATCAGAATCAGGGAGAGAGAGAAAGAGATTTTGTTTTTCTCTTGATCAATCGGCAGGAGGGGGTATCAATGGACTCGGATGATATTTTTTTTTTTCTTTTGTTACTTCCACGAGCAGAACAGAAGAGGGGAGCGGCGACGGAAAGCAGATGGGAGAGACGGATCGGTGCTTGGGGTTGTTTTGAGGAAATTTTGCATAAGTCCTTTAAATTTGTAAATATTGCGAAAATTTTTAATTTGTCCTTTCTTTTTAATTTAAGTACATACATTAATAAGTTAAGGGAAACCAAATACCCACTGTTATGCAAATCGATTATTATTCTCTTAGGAAATTATTCATTAAATATCTTGCTTATTTCCCCAAAACCCATAATTGTTTCTATATGTTAACAACATAGTTTAATAATAACTATCAAATACTAATTAAAAATTTAGAGATGTTACATGTATGTTCGTATCTAGTTGGTTAATTTATATCTTCTTAGGCCAAAATTGCTAATTGCATGAGAGCGCGCTTGTAGTAGTTCACCCTATTTTGATAGACCTATGGATTGGGCATAGTCTAGCTGGAAAACTTAACGTCAATTCATAGAGATTCAATACTTGCACTATTTGGGTAGATAACTTGTTGTCCGATTGTATCCGAGAGGAGAAGTTGTGGTTATAACGAGAGTTAAACCGTACCTGTGATCGAAAGCAAATTGGGTTTAGGTTAGAGATAATCTAAAGATTTCGAATTAATCTAAAAGAATTTAAAAGTGCCAACAAACGAGAGTTGAGGGACTTGTAATTGCTTTGGGTTAGTTGGGGATCGGTAACTTTGATCAACAATAGAAATTGAGCTTGAACTTGTTAGTGTTTATGTACTAGAGAAACATACATATTTATATTTATATATATATGGTATTCGCTTGTTCATGGTTATTCTTATTTGGATGTTTTATTCATTAGTTTCCTTGAATTGATGTTACGTTATGGCTTGTGTCGTTTACGACAAGAGCAAGTGATATGCCATGATGGGTATGACGTCAATTCTAAAACTGCCCTGATCTATGATAACTAGCATGGTACTCTAGTTGGTCGGATAGGATCAGCATATGAGTCTAGCAGATGGGTTTGTATCACATCCCATTGATAGCGCGGCTATCAACTAGATCATATGGATGCATGTGCACATTCTCTGTGACATGGCATTGGACTGACCGCGACAAGAATATGACAAAAGGAATGTGTTATGTCATTTATATTCTTGTCAGTGTTGGATTCACGGTTGAGGTTGTCATGATCAATTATCATGACTGCACACTGTGACTAGTTTCCTATCCCAACCGTAACAGGTGGCATAAGGGATTCCAGTTCGGTGTGTAGAATTGGTAGCTTGGATCATGGATGATCAAGATACTGGAATGTCTCTCATCATAGATGAGTTATGATATCCTCTGGGCCCCTTGACATTATGGATTACACACGCGCGCAATGATTAATCTTAGTCATGTGTTTAATCTATATGGACGTCAAGTAAATGATATAGTCGTGAGGATGACACAATCCTGCCTCGGACTGATCTTGGATAATCATGTGACATAGAATCAACACAAGTAAGGTACACTTACTCAGGATCAAGATACTACGTGGACGTGCGTACTATCTGTATCATTTGGGGATCATCACGTGGATGGCTTGACACTGATGATGATCAGCATTGAACAGGTAGATGAGAATCATTGTTGGTGCAACCCAACATGATCCAGATCCCTATAAGGTCACACCTACAGAGGCTCTCGACCATTAGTCCTGTTCAGGTTCGTATCACGTCGGCGAACGTGTAACAAGTGATGACAATAGGTCAAATCAGGCACGGCCTGACTTGAGCTTGATTGGGCATCATGATAACCTGAATATCATCATGGCTATGATGTATCGATCTTATGTCTCGAACACATGAGGGGTAGGCCCAAGAAATAGATCAAATGGGCTCTGTCAGCAGTTGCGTTATAACGGACTGTGACAGCATAGTTGTCGATTGGTTCTGTCACAGGTTGCGTTATAACGCAACAGATGTTGCGTTATAACGCAATGTGACAGAAAGCCAGATTAGGGTTTCTGATTAAGGAAACACTAATCCTTGACAATTATAAAAGGGAAACTTTTTGCACGAATTTGGAAGAGAATTTCCAGCAGTCATTTTCCTCTTTCCTTCTCATATGTTGAGACCTCTCCCTCCATCAAACCTAGGGTTTTATTGTTGAGTTTGGAGAGTACGGAAGATCGAAGAACCTGCCGTCAACGTTCTTCTTGCCTAGACGGACGGTGGTGGTCGAACCTTTGATGGACAAGGGCGACGCGCAACCGGACGGCACACCGAGCAACCGTTTACGCGTCAAAGGTATAACTACTGCCTCTCTATGCATGTTATTGTGTAGATCAGCGATAAGTCGTTCGTTTGGCAAGATCTGATTGAACTGCACATGCTTTGGTTAGAAAAATTTTAATTTCCGCATCTCTAGCCATCGTGCTATTCCTTTCAGTGGTATCAGAGCCAGGTTGGCCAAACTTGAACTGATTTGTTGCTTTGAGGCGATATTATGCCTTGTAATTGAGATTAATCGATTTGATAAACACGTGAATAATTGTTAGAGTAGATAATTGATTGAATTATACCCTTAAGGCCTTAGATTAATTTTTTAATAAATTTGAGGATGTCACAGTACTTGATTGACATGTTTTGTGATGTGTTTGGATCGTACAAAGTGACGGTTTTGATCGCGGATCGAAACGGTAAAGGGCAGGGTCTGAAAACAGAGAGGTTCCGTTATAACGCAACTCTCTGTTGCGTTATAACGCAATGCTTGTTTTTAGGGTTTCAAAGTTGAGACAGAAGAGGCAAGTGGCAGGTGCGTTATAACGCAACCTGGCGCTGTTCAGTTTTCTGTCTGATCTGGCATGGTCCGTTATAACGCAACAGAAACAAAAATTGTTAATTAATTATTGCTTAATGATTATTACTTGTTTATAAATTGATTAGATCTGATTACTTTACTTGCAAAATGTCTTGTATGTGTGTATGAGAATGTTTGCAGGTGCGGGATATATGGCCAAAGATCAATGCCTTGTGTGATGTATTGATTGTTTGTGAATGTTTGTAATTGCGGCCTAGGTGCCCCGTGGTTTATTAATTTAATTTTTAATTAATTAATTTAAGGCCTGCGTGCCACCAAGGGTTTTATTGGGTAGCAATAGTTTATCTGTTTTCATTTCATATCGCTTTTAGGAATAGTTTTATTTCTAGTTAGAATATGGGAATGGAAAAACAGGTACCAAGCTTAGAACTCGCGCGATCTCGGCGGATGGAGCTTGGAGCGGGGCCATATATCTCGCGGGGCTTGTATGCCCTAAATGCTTGTCAATTGTTTGAGATTGTTGTGTATTTATTGCTATGGTTGAGTCGTAGAATAAATAAGTATGGTATTCGGTTTTATCATGCCCCACCAACTCGCAATTTGACCTGCATTAGTCCAACCAACCCAAGTGCAATTTCCCGTTGCCTTCCTTATCCACCTCCCTAAACGAGCTCTTGGAGACTTGACCGAATTAAGTAGGAAGTCGAATTGAGGGAGTGACGGGTCGTGGGGTACGCCGTGCGTGCCGAACCAAATAAGGAGAGGTTACGACTTGGCAAAAGCCATGCCGACGCTGGCTTTGGGGATAGCGTCGAGGTCGCGGACCTTGATGCGCCAAGAGTCGTGCGCGGCACGATTGACCCGGCGTGGTCTACCTAAAATAGGTTAAATTGTAATACCTAGCCGCCGCTGGACAACTTAACTGAAAATATGGATCTTAGACCTACTATGGTAATTGGATGAACTTTACAAACTATAGTGGAAGTTGTTTTCTTAAAAACAAAATGAATTTCATGAACTTAACGGCGATTTTCTCTTGTGGTAATTTTTGTAGACATGGCTAACACGAACTCCCTGCGTCCAGTCTTGGACCGCAATCCTCTCCGTTCCGACGGTGCCAACTACTCTGATTGGCTCCGGAACCTCAGGAATGTTCTGAAGAGAGAGAGGAAGGAGTACGTCTTGACTACTCCCCTACCGGAGGGCGAGGAAATGCCTCCGGAGTTCATAGTGGAGAAGGCGGCCACGGATACTGACCCGGCCGTCATGGCTAAGAATCCAGCTTACGTCTCGGTGCAAACGCACCTGGCAGATGAGTTGGACGTTGGGACTCTCTTGATCGCGATCATGGATCCTGAGCTGCAGAGGCGGTTCGAGGACATGCCTACGCACAAGATTATGCAACAGCTCGCGGACTTGTTCGCTGAGCAGTTGCGAGTCGAGCGTTACAACGTGTTGACTTCTTTTGTCAACTGCCGAATGTCTGTGGGGAGTTCTGTATCGGCTCACATGCTTAAGATGATGAGCTACGCTGAGCAGCTGGAAAGGCTCGGCGCGCCTCTCCCTAGGGATCACACCGTGAATATCGTGCTCAATTCTCTCCCACACACCTTCAGCAGCTTTGTGACTCACTATCACATGAGTGGGATGGAGAAGACGTTGTGCGAACTCCATGGTCTCCTCAGATCGGCGGAGGTGGACTTCAAGAAGGCTGGGCCTTCCAATGTCCTCACCGTGTCTGAGCAGGGGAAAGTTAAGAAGGGCAAGGGCCAGCGCAGGCCAAGGCCCAAGAAGAGCAACAAGGGCAAGGGTGTGGTCGTGGACCAGCCTAAGGCCGCAAAGGTAATCCCAGCTGACGCCGAGTGCTATGAGTGTCATGGCAATGGTCATTGGAGGAGGGACTGCCCCCAGCTCAAGACTAAGAACTTGATCCAAGGACCAGGTATCTATGTGTTTGAGACACATCTCGCTACTATTTCCAAGAACTGGATTTTGGATTCAGGTTCGGGTGCTCATATTTGTTCAAATGTGCAGGCACTAAGAAATAGAAGACGGCTGAGCAAAGGGGACATACAGCTACGTGTCGGCAATGGTGCGATTATATCGGCGACCATTAATCGCTGGTATGACTATCGAAATCGTGAGCATCAGCATGTAAATTCCAGATCCAAGTGGTAGTATAAGGACCCTTAGCTATTGTTCTTGAAAAATGACCAGGTTTGGCCCATAGCTCAAAAGATGTTTTTATAGGATCTATATCCACAAGAATTTTCACTGCTGCTTTGAATTTTTCCAGGTTAAAACAAAGCTTTTTTTTGCCTCAAAAGCCCATTTAATAATATATATAGACCGGGTTCATTGGACTTATCAATTTCCTTTTATTGGTGGGTTAGGGCCTCGGTTGGTTAGGGAATTACCTCCAAACGAACGAGTATTTATTAGCAGCACGGGCAGAGTTTGACTCTTGTGCATTTTCACAGAAGAGCACTCACTACTTAGCGGAGTGTGTTAGCCTCATTTCCAACTACTAGTTTTACATATAAACTTCGTGAGAAAGATTGGAGTTTCGAGGCCCCATACTGACTGAAAGAATAGTACCTTGCATTTTCTAATAGATTTTATAGAATATACTCTTTTTTACTTTCATAATGGTCTTTTCTTTCTGAATCCGAGCGGAGTATTCCTTCCTTAGAGCTCTTTCCTGGGCAACCTGGCTTGCTTGTCAATATATAGTGGGTAATTTTGGCATAGTCGATATGACAGTTCATTACTAGATTCTCCAACTTAGGGAATACTTTGTTCTTTTCCTACTCTTACCTACCGGGGAATTGACTTAACTTAAATGAGTGAATTTACTACAAGACAAAAGAAGCAAGACCTTACAATAGCAATTCAACGTAGAAAAATATATGAGATTTTCTCACTTAAAATTCCTTCATAAGAAACTCATCTCTATACTCCTTGCCCTACTACTCTTCTCATATATAGGTGGTTTTTTATACCTCTATTGCCATTTCTTCATATTCGAATTTATCCCCACTGTCACTTACCCAGCCCTATCTCAGTTTAAACTCCAATATGCTTCCCTAGTTCCTAAGCATAGACATTACTAAAGAAAGTCATCTATCTCATAGTTCAACTTTGATACCTATTCGTTTTTAAAACCCTATAGCAGGTAGCTCAGACTAGTACCATCTTTCTTGACGTTGCATTTCCAAACTCAAAACATACGATAGTAGATCTTAGTCCGGCAGCAAAAACTACTAGCGTCGCTTCAACAACAGATATAGAAGAAGAAAGAACTCATAGAGAGATATTATAAGCTACTTTCCCTCCTTACCTGCTTGCTTAGCAGGATGCGTATATACCAGACCTAAGTGACCTACTTTCCTCTCAAAACCTCTACTATGAAAAGAAAGAAAGCCTACTACTCTTGTCTTGACTACAGAAAGAAAGAACTCATATCGTAGTCAGTTAAGCGAGAGTGACTTTCGCTTACGGGAAGCAGCACAGGTGAAGTACTCTCATGAATAGAAAGAAAACCGCTAGTTCAAAGCAGTTCAAGCCCAAAAGAATAACCTCTTTCGGCGGGACTCAGTTCCAAGCACGGTGGACTGCGGGATGCTTACTCTCATCTCTCTTTCTGGTAATCGGTTTACCTTAGTTAACTTACGGTCAATTCTTTCTGCTCTGGTAGTGCTTCTCGCTCGGTACTCTTGCTCTTCCTGGCTCGAAGAAAGTCCTTCTTTTCCGATGGATGAGAGGAAAACCTCTCTCGTGGCTCTTGCACGCCCGTTAAGAAAAAAGCCTTGTCCACCCCAAGAAAGTCAATCCGCCTTGGCAAGTAGTCTCCTACCAAAATACTTTCGTACAAGCCCTCACACCCCTACTAGGTCAAAGCCCCATTTTCCCAAACCTATACCTATAATACAATAAGATAATAGGGCATCCTCCTATCTTACTTATTGGTATTCATTTCTGGGAATCCTCTTATCTTGTTCGTATTATAGTTCAAAGCTCTTCTTATCGGTAGGCTCCCATCCTTTATAAGTAAATGGATTAAATGAACTCGTATGAATCCATATACGGAACTACGTAAAAAAAGGCCATGGTCGCTGCATCTTAAATCTTTCGTTCACCCGAGAGGACTCTCTCTACGCTAAAACGCGTCATCATTTGGGCTCTTGAACAAAGGAATTGCGTATAGTTAATAAGGCCTTCCTTCTCGCCCATGCCGATTGGCAACTTCTCTATTTCGTATCATCCCACCTGACCAACGGGAATCTCATTCCTGGAAAAGACAGACCCACATACGGGACCCTCACCATGCACCGAGATAGGATGAGCTAGAATATGAGGCTTCTCCTTCGTGGCACTCTACTACAGCGGCATAGCACCCCTGAGAACTTCTTATCCCTCCTATCATAACCCTAAACCCTAAACCCTAAACCCTAAACCCTAAACCCCATAGATTAATTAGGGAGGTGGTTTTTGACGATTCGCTGCGCCCCTCTTATTGTTTCTATGTTTCTTCTCTTTACTTGTGTGAGTAGGCGCTTTGCGTTTATGGGCTGTGTTAGAAGAACTAGAAATCCTATGGTGATCATGAGAACTATCATTATTTATCAAATCATTCGTATTAGTAGGAGGAGAAGGCTCGTCAGTGTGTTCATCTGCACCCGTACTAGTGTGTTCATCATCTTTCCCAGACATGGATTCTATTTCATCTTCTAGTCTGTGCACGAGTATACTTAATGAATCAGGAGATGCCTCTTCTAAGCTGATAATATGTTTAGGTTTTGTATCAACCCATATGCCTTCATTAAAGTAAAGAAGATTTTCTATCGTTTGGATACTTGAGGTATACCAAGTGTAAACTCACCTTTTGATTGAGAAACAGTCATATTTTTCAAACTGCTTCTAAAGTGATTAATAACTGTGACTTTTTAACCATAGATAAATCTTGATATTGTTGTATATACCATTCTTGGTCAACATGAGCTCTAGCAGCACCCTTATGTTTTAGGGTTACACCATCATCTTCTTTCATAATGTAATAGCTTTTGGGTGCTAAGAAAATGGCCTCGCTACGCGCCTTACATTCTAACTTGAATTTTCCTAGTTCTGTTGAAGAAACAAATTCTTCTGGTAGAGGGTTACTTAGTACGACAGAGTCAGTATCGGTATAGTAACATAACAATCATCTCGGTTGAGAAATTCGTACATATACATTCTGGCACTGGCTGTAATGGCAGCTGATATTTTAACAGCAGCGTTCTTTGGAAGACTGAAGAACTCATTTTCTTCATCTTTTTTATTTATATAGGTACATAACCACTTATTTTCACACAATGGGTGCGCTGAAGTAAATCCTTTTTTACGTATTAATTGATCTTTTCTTTCTGTATCGCATATCTCGCCGATTGTGCGATTTGGGTTAATACCGAATCGACCATATAGTGAATTCATCAGGATTTTATGTATGTACGATAATCCATTATTTCCTTCTTTCTTGGCCGCAGCCCTTTAAAGAGATCTGTTACAAAAGAATCAAATAGTCCTTCACCTTTATCATAGAGGTATCCCCTGACCGGTCTTATTGTATAACCTATCTATTGAGCTAATTTCAATTCTTCAGTATAGTATACCCCCACAAATTTACCTGTTGGGAAGAGTAGTATTGATTGTTTCTTATCTAAACTATTATTCTCTTCACGTCTAAATGGCAGTAGTGGCTTACTTATTTATGGTATCGGGACACACCACATAAGCTTCAACAAAGCCATACAATTCGTTGATGTTTTTACCTTGTAAATTTCCATGCCAGGCTGGCTTGGGCATTGGAGAATTTTTCATTACGTATGGGTATAACGAGTTCACGTCGTAATAATAGAGATTCTCTCCTTTTGGCTTATATACATCTGTATGACCACCATAGTAACCACGACGAATGAATCTATCCTCATTAGTTGTTGGTATACATACTTATTGGTTATCTACATTATAGTATGACGATCTAAATCCAGTGCTAGGGCTGGCAGAGTCATCTTTTTCACTATGTCTATTTTGTATGAGGACCAGTATATATCTTGAACCCTTTTCATTATACCACCCAGCAGGTAAATATCCTGCCTCATATATTCCAATAGTTTTGTCTTCAGCTCTGATAATTCATTGACACCTAGTGATCCATGATCAATTACACACACCTTTTCTCCCCAGCTCCGGGCATATACTCTCGGCTAGTGCTTTTAGGCAAGCTGGGAGAAGTTTCAAAGAATCACGAAACCTAATTATTTTTCTTTTACCAACTTTGACTTCCACTTGATAAAGTTCGCTATTCCTCATCAAGGGCCTTTCTGTTTTATTTTCTAATATATGTTTAATCAATAAAACACCATCAAACCGAGCTAGATTGTGGAAATATATTGTACAAAACTTCCTTTTTTTAACCAAAATTTCAAGGTATTTTCAAAAAGCATTCATCATTGCCTTACTTCTTTCAGCACGGCAGGATTTCATCCTCACTATACCACCAGCTAATTTCACCCTTTGATGGAAGTTCACTACCGGCCTCTACTTCCATCACACCTACAGAAAACACAAAAAAATTTAGTGACACATTTCTTTTCCGAACTGATAAAGCAAACGCAAAGATGCTTCATTTAGACACCTTAGTGCTGCAGTGGCAATTGCTATTCTTACATAAGGGAGTGACTTTGTAACGATTTGAAGAACAAGGGCAGTTCAGGTTTTCTGGGAGTAGATTCAAGGAGTTACAAAGTAACGCTTAGATGAGGCATCTTGCTTGACATCGGTGCAAAGCTCAATCATAAGCGAGCTCGCCTTCTCTGCTCTTTGAGAAGTCCTAGTAGAGAAAAGCATATTATATGCAAGGAAAACAAAAACAACAGTGAAATAGTAAGGAAGGAGTCGAAATGGTGTAGCCCATAATGAAAAAGGGGTGCTACTTTATTTTGACTGGCTCCAGTTCTCTTTAGAAGCCTAAAAAAGATGCGAAGAGCCTGCTCTCACCAGCCTGTGCTGGGAGTACGGTTTATTAGGTACCCTTTTGGTCACCATAGTAGGTGTAAGCCATGTCTTCCTTCTCCGCTCACTAGGATTCATTCAGTCAACACAGGCGAACTAGAATGGATAGCATAGGTCGGAGGTTAAGCTTCTAGACCCACCCCTTCTTTATACTAATATAAAAGCATCTTTCCCTGCCTGTCTGCTGCTTTGTCTGACTATATTAGGTCTAGGACTAATGAGCTTCCTTTCTGACTCGAAAGAAATTGACGTATAAAATCTAGTTTGTTGTGGTTGGAAAATAAAATAGAGGCCCCTGGTTATATATATACTTTCTAATTAACCTCTTTCTTAGGGAAGTAATGAAGATGGCATCGAATAAGCTCTTTGATCTTGATGCAAGTGTGCAAGTGAAGAAGAATGCTTGAGATTCCAAGTAAGGGCATTCTCTCCATTATTGAGCTAGGCTAGATAGGAAAAACCTCAGTTTCGATTTAAATAATCAGGATTTGAGATTTACTTAGTAAATTCAGTGAATAGGCAGGCGGATCGAACTCAAAGTAAAGTTTCAAGCGGTAAGGCATTACGCTGTGGTCAATCTTCAGATATAGAGTAGGTACCGAACCGGAGTCAGAGTTAACTGCGGTATTTCATTCAATCAGCTTGGTTCTTTTCTTTGCCATTTCAAAAGCATGAATTGCAAGATCCATGACCCGACCGCTTAGCCGCGGAAATAAATATATTGGGGAAAGATCATACCGGAAAACTTTCAATAAGGACTTTCAGGTAAGCATGCATAGCTTGATGGGAAAGATAATAGAAGAAGTAGGTCCTCTTATAGTAGAAGTATCCATCTGTCTTGCATTGCTTTGCTTCACTAGAGCTTATATAAAGAAAGCGGTGGAAGAATAGAGAGAATCTGTCTGTCTTTATAGTGCAGATGGACTGACTTTACTACCATCAATCCGGTTCTATTCCTTTTTTGTTTGAAGTAAAGGCGCGGAGCGTCGACGAATAAATAAGCTCTTTACTTTAGACTTTGCCCTAAAAGCTCGTATTAAGGAAAGCAGTTTGAACTTGCTTGAGAAGATAACTGAAGTTCTAGCTAGTTTTTACAGCTAAAGCGATAGCAACTCATGAACGAAGTGCTCGACCAGGAACGAGCGGAAGAAAAGTAGCGAGTGTTGAAGGGTTAGGTAAGTATAATCAAACTTAGGAGGGGAAATCCCTTTTTACAATGGCACATAGCTGGAGGCCCTTATATCTTCTATCCTACCCACCAAGCCTTTCTCGGCCAAGAGGCCCAGGAGGAGTTCGCTTCCCAGGAAGACGACGAATAGGGCATAGATAGCTCTACAGTAGGGTTCCTCTAGTATAGCAGAATCTAAAAAGAATAATAAAAAGAAGCGCGTGCGTCTAAAGCACCCTTTACTAAAATCAATGTAGTTGTATGCAAACCTAGAGCAATAGCATGATGAACCAAGAAATCTCCAGGGCCTATTGTTAAGAAAAGAGAATTTCTATTTTCATTAACAGCATTCAACCATCCGGGTAACCATATGTTTTGACTTGCATTAAAGGCTGGGCTGCTCGTTGAAGATAAGAGTAAATAAATTTCGTAAGAAGTCTTACCATGAGCAGATTGTATCCATTAAGCAAATATCGGTTCGATTAAAATATGTTTTTCCGGAGTACCAAAAGCAAGCATGACATCGTTATGAACATAAAGGCCTAAGGTATGGAACCCCAGAAAAAGGCTTGCCCAGCTTAAATGTGATATGATCGCTTCTTTATGGTCCAACATTCTTGCCAATACATTATTCTCATTCTGAGCTGGATTGTAATCTCTAATAAAAAATATAGCTCCATGAGCAAAGGCTCCTGTCATGATGAACCCTGCAATATATTGGTGATGAATATATAAGGCAGCTTGAGTGGTAAAGTCTTGTGCAATGAATGCATAAGCAGGTAAAGAGTACATATGTTGAGCTACTAAGGATATAATAACCCCTAAAGAAGCTAGAGCAAGACCTAATTGAAAATGAATCGAGTTATTGATTGTGTCATAAAGACCTTTATGTCCACGTCCTAATCGACCCTTGGAGGAATATGTGCTTCTAAAAGATCTTTGATACTGTGCCCAATTCCGAAGTTAGTTCTATACATATGACCAGCAATTAGAAAAATAAAGGCAATAGCTAAATGATGATGAGCGATATCGGTCAACCATAAACTTTGTGTTTGTGGATGGAATCCCCCAAGAAGGGTTAGAATGGCAGTTCCCGCTCCTTGGGAAGTACTAAATAAATGATTATTTGAATCAGGGTTTTGGGCATAAAGATTCCATTGACCCGTAAGAAGGGGTCCCAACCCTTGGGGGTGCGGTGATACATCTAAGAAATTACTCCATCTGACGTATTCTCCTCTAGATCCAGGAATAGCGACATGGACTAAATGTCCTGTCCAAGCCAAAGAACTTACTCCGAAAAGTCCTGACAAATGATGATTAAGACTTTCTCCTTGCCTCTCAAAGGAAGGAGCTGGCCAATAGGCCTTTTTATCACGACACTCAGACGGACAGTGAGCGATAGTAACTCGTCTATGTAAAGATTGGATAAGCATTACGTTAAGGTAGGAGTAAACTACCCCACCACCATCCTAATAGCAGGACGTGACTAAGATGGACAAGGAACATTAACTGCAACCTATATTAAACCAGGGACATAGTTTTGACGTCCGGAACTAGGAAGATAAAAAAATTCATCGACTTCTTCGTCTGCCAGGGAATAGGAAAAACCTACTTCCCGCCTGTTTTATGGATTAGCTTAGCTCGTTTGACTGCCTCGTGTGGAGAATTTATAAGATAAAGAAGAGCGGAACTATAATAGAAAACGATGACTTTTTGTTGAATGCTCTCACATCGGCATAACAACAGTTGAACGGGGTAAAGTTTTCCAATAAAAATGATAATACGTGGCTAAAAAACCAATACAGAGAGGACAGCGTGTTGCCAAAGCGGTTGAGAGCGAAGTGCTTACTATTGTAAAATATCTTCACAATTGAGCAGCATTTTATCGTTCATTGGAATCTCCTCGGCATTTTTTCGGATCCACAAGCAATCCGTATAGAAGTGATGTAGGAAAGGTGGAAAGCTGGAGTTTAAATAAAAGTTCTGACCGAACCAGATTGAATGAAGCAGGGGATCACGCAGTAAGACTAGATTAAGTTGCTAGCAGCAGTTGGATAATATAGGTGGGATAGATTAATTGATTGAATGTTATATATAGGATTTGAAGTCGAGCATTAGTTTGAACGACATAGACTACTCTTTTCCAACTAAGCACTTACTTCCTGTACTAGTCAGAGTCTAACTGAGCTGCGTAAACTCTACCTGTGAAAGAATTAATAGGAAGGCCCGCTGCAAATGCAGTCCTTAGGCCCAGCCTCGCTCTATCTATTCTATATTCGAAGAGTGCGTGCGTTCCTCTTTTCTAGTTCTAGTAAGCTCTCGTAAGAAATTCCAGGGTTTCAAATCCTTTATTACTTCCTCCTGCTCTTAGGCTTGCTTGGTCTGCCCTCTTTCTTGACTTATGTCATTCGGTGTCTGAATCCTGCCCTTCCAACGCTACTCGAGAGTCGGAGTGCATTCATTCATGTGAGATTCTATATGTAAGTTCCCTTGGGGTCAAAGCGTTTTCTATGAAAATGGAATGCTAACACTCACTCTGTCTAAAAAAGCAGCTGTTCCACTCTTATATAAGAAGAAGATAAGAAGACGCATCTTTCTATCTAGAGTGACCTATTGATACTCCGAAGTCCAAAGAAAGGCTCGGTTTCCTTCTCGTTAAACAGCATAAAATGAACTGGTGCTTGCTTTTTCTCAAATAGAGTTGCAAAGCTTCCTTTGTTCGTAACATTAGTAGTTACTCACTCGGTCAGAAAGAAGGGTAAAAAAGCACTGCCAAGACTGGAATTGATCCCGCTGAGATCTATCTGTAGGCAGCGGATAGAATAAGCAAGCAGAAAGAAGAGAATAAGCTTGCTGGGAGAAAGAAGACAAAATCCAACTTTACACTATTTTTCATATGCTCACAAGCTAGCTAGGGAGAAGAACAAAAGTACAACTCATAGTACCGGGAAAGACAAGTAGTTTAAATCTTTTTTTCATATGCATATGCGAGATAGAAAGTCTCAACTACCGCGCCCTTGCTTGTTGAATGCGAAACAGAAGTGTTGAAAGCTACAGAATATTATGCAAGAAAAGTCGTGACGAGCAATCACTTCTTGAGTTTTGAACTAAAAGAGTACCGTTTCCGTCTCTTGTGTAGTCAATAGTGTACCCTGCTAGGCAAGAAGAAGAACGCTAGGCAGTAAACCACGTAGAAAGAAGAAATTCGAGTAGTAGTTTGAAAGCGATATTGTGCATATGAACAATATCATGGATTGTAGTGAAATTCCTTGCTTATGCAGAACGCTTCAAAGCCCAAAGAAAGAATATTGTCAGAAGACATATTTGGATTTGGGAGAGAAGTTCAGTATTCGCCTATATTCTTGAAATAAGTATATAATTTACTATCAATAATATTATTTGCTCGATGCTTTGAGGTCGGCCATGTAGTCGGATATAGCTAGAATCTTCTGTTTCGCGCATTGCCTATGACCTTCAGGGTTCATGCTTGCTAATACGTGCTTCTATTCATGGGTCAATCAAGTAATGTGCATAGCTATGTTCAATCTTATCTGAATTCTAGCAGCCAAGCTCAAAAAGCTTCTTCTGGTTATAATAGAGCCAAGCATCGTATGCGCAATCAGATAAGATATGTCAGGAGGGAACGATTTACTCTATCTACGTTTCTAATAAGATGGACTGAATGTTTTCTTCCTCTCGTAAACAGCTATCTCCACAGGCGCGTAGCGACACACAATCGACACGATTATTATTGACTGCAAGGAGTAAAGAACTTCTCTATTCTATTTAAACTTACGAGTTTATGAAAAAAATGAACAGGTGCTCTGGAAAAGCCTGAAACTGGTACCTTTCACTGAATACCGGTACAAGCTTGGTTGATGAGGCACTCGAGCACTCTTCTAGAAAAGAGGTGCCATCCATCTCTTTAACTTCAAGTTAGTTCGTAATTATTCTTAGCGCACAGTGCATCGTGTTGCTTTCTTGTTAGCATGTTTGAATCAGCATAAGTGGAGTGCATTGTTTCTTCAGCGTTTTTCAAAATTGTATGTTGTGTGAAAGTGCAGAAAGAGATTGAGAATTTCCAACTGTGCTTGGCTTATTTCTTATTTGAAAGTGAGAGTGCTTACTCTTCAAACTCAGACTCACTCAGACCAAGCCTACAAAAAAACAGGGATCTCACCTCTCCCCAAAAAGACATCAACTATATGAATGCATTCTTTGCCACCATAACTCCACCAAGACACACACCAAGGGTAGCGAGAACTCCTGGTGGACACAGGAAAAAAATATGCAACCAACCCGAAGATGAGGATGTGAACCGCATTACTTCGATCAATAGACTTTGAAGTAAAGTGAAGCGAAGTGACTTTGTGAATTCCACTCGTCTATATATGAGATTTGTGGGTAGCCTTCAATCTCTTCAACTATATAGGCTCACATCAATAGAGAAAATCTCTATCTTCTCTACTAAGAGACTTCTTTTTCTTTCTAGAGATTCCTCTTTCCTATATATATCGAATATACAAGTTGGGTTCGAACCAACGACTCCACCCTCATATGGATTGTGATGCGCGCTCCTTGCTTATCCTTCTATTCTGAACAAAGAAATCCCATATTTCTCTTTGGAACCATTTGATCTACTACTAAGTACTCCTCGACATTTCTTGTTCACATTCACCATTCATATATATAGAATAATCCGATCTCGCTCATGATGCCCGTGCACTTCATCTGTATTTTCAACGGCCTAACTTTTCTTCTAAAACAGATGATGAGCATAACTGATGAAATCCCCTCCCTACTGCTGTGTTGAAATGCCATACTTCAACTTGTTCTGTCAAAAAGAGTGAATAAGTTTGAAATGTCTGTATCGGTGGAAAAAAGAAAGCATTGCTTGATGCCGAACTCTAAGTCGATAAAGCATTGCCTGGATGCGAACTAGAAGTTTTTCAAAAGGCAGGTGATCCTCTATAAAAGGAGTCACTGAGCTTAGCCTAGATTAGTTCCTTGCCAACTGCTCTTGCAAAAGCACTCTGATTGAAAATATTATGCCTGAGCCTAGAATAGTTAGGAGCTGTGTTTCGAACTGATGTGCAAGCTTAGCTTAGCACGAACCAGGAGTTAAGCATGAAGCATTTATTCAGTATTCAGATTGAAGTAAGAACTCTGAACCTACGTTGTTTGCTTCTGCCTCTCTAGAAATTCATCAGTGGTAAGAGTTGAAATGGGAGTTTCATCAGTCAGAGGTCTAAGCCTAGGTCTTTTCCAGTCAGTCCATCCTTTGTCTCGACTTAATACTTGTTCAGATTGAGATAAGTAGGCAGATGCCCTTGCTCAGACAGCCAAGCAGTTTGAGCCAGGAGGGAAGTTAAGCGAGCACTGGCAACGGATACTCATGAAAAATCTGCCTTCCCGACACAGATCTCATCTCAACTCGCTGCAAACAAGAGCTGAGTGGTCAAAGCTTTAATAAAGTGATCTAGTTTTCCCTCTCCCTACCTCATGCCAAGACGAAAGGGTCGGTACGTACTACAGAAAGAAGAGTCAATAGTAAGTCCGAAGCTTTAGCTTAATATCCGTCCATTATAAAATACCAGATGGCTGACTAACCGTTTTAATGTGAATTGTCAGAAGAGTCAGTCCATTTTCCTTTCACATGTCAAAAGTGGAACTATCTTATTCTGGGTCTCTCTACGTCCCACCATTTGCTCGTCTCGTCTATTTGGAAGGAGCAGTGTTTTTGGCTTTGGCAATACCAGCTAGCTACTTACTTGTGTGGGAGTCCCATAAAGAAAAGCCTGAGTTATAGACTGACTAAAGAAATCCACATAAGCCATAAGTATTTGGTTGGCACACCTGCTTGCAAACTTGAAAATCTGATTCTAGTAGAAAGTGGACTAAGTCTTAAGAGAGATAAGCCGGTCTTTATACACTGGCCCTACTTCGAATTCAATCAGTGGCCAGATGCATTGTAAGCAATTCCAGTCCCAGCTGCTGAGGCGGCGTAGTCAGCCCTACCTAAGTATTGAACAAAACCCTCCATTTGTCTAATATTATCCTATCCTGCTAATTAAGACCACTTATTAGATCAAGGTTGGCATACATAGCATAGGAAAGTGGAGCTTTGGTCGTGGACAGTAGGGGAGACAAGTCAAATAATGAGTCAAATAATGAGTCAAATAATGAGTAGAGAAGGTCAACCCCTCAACCTGCGTATGTGAATAATTTGATGTTGAAGCGATCAAGCGGGTGCTCAAAACCCCTTTCAGTTCGTGTCGCTGTTCATCATGAAAAAACCAGAAGTAATATGTAAACGGCGACTGGTCTTTCATATACCAATATCGATGGACACCTCTTCCAGCGCGTATCATATTATGTCTTATTTCCTTGTCAACGAGGACTTGGCTCGTCGAAGCACTAATCTCATAAGCGATGGAGGAGATACTGTCCGTGACCTTTATACGGGTCTTCTTGACTCTTTTCAATTCAATATCGACAAATACCTAGATTCCGGCCTCGCTTCCGTGGTCAAGGACCAACTTACTCGGAAACTCATCAACAGTATATACATGCCGCTAGTATATGGGAAAACCCGACACAGTGCCAGAGAAGACATACTTAAGGCTCTTCACTTTGTGCTTTCTCAAGGAGAGGCATATAAGGTAGCGGATGCGTTATACCGATTCTGGGAAGAATGATACCCAGGGATTGATAACCTAATGACGTTGGTGAACGAGGTGGGCTGGTTTTCCGGTTTCTTTAACAAGCCCTTTTTGGTACCAAAGTGAGTACATTACTACTATTCAGGACTCTATTAAGTTATAAAAAATAACCACCACCGTTTACAACCGTGCTTTGAAGAAACGACATAGCATCACTCTTTCTGTACCAACGAACAAGCGTGATACTGCGCAAGGAGAGCAACATTGGCCAAAGTAATTCACCAAAAAGATGCTTCTATTGCAACTTATGTAATAAAAAAATGTTGTAGTAGTGATAACATTCCTGTCGACACAGTGCATGATAACTTGAAAGTTCCTGCTACCCGAGCTGGTGAGATGACTAGGTATTAGAACCAAGCCTTAGCTGACCTTGTACATCCTCTACATATAATTAATAGGCTAATCATAGATAATAGAGTCTATTATAGCCCTATTGATATAGGCGATCTTAAGTAAAACTCTTATCCTAATTTCTATATATTCAGTGATAGCAAAATGCTTATTTACTTGAATTCTCTAGACCAGGAACAACAAGATAAATATTTTATTTATTACAAGCCCCCCTCGAACTTCTTTATATATATCATGAGTAGCATTGAGCCTTAAGTACTATCTACAAAAGATAGGGTTAAATGGATTGACCATCGGAGTGAACTTTTTGATGCTTACAGGCGCTATGCATCCACTGTGCTTCCCGTTTGTAAATACTGTGACATAACAGCGAAATTCTATGAGAATGCATTTAGTGGGCAATGTAATTCACTCCTCCCTAAGTAGGAAGAAAAGGACCCCATTGTCTTTTGAGCTCCAATTTCGAAAGAATAGCAGGATAAGAATTCATGTCACAAAAAAGAGGATGGCTAGTGTATTATTACTCATGTCAGAAGCCTGGAATAGCACACATATATAGTATTTTTACCCCTCAGTATCTTTTTATGTTCTGATGGTAGTAGAGCTGAATCGATGCAAGGCTGGTCAACGGAGTTCTAGCTGCTGTTCTTTTCGCCCATGTTTCGCTCTTTTATTCCAAAGCCTAACAAGCCAGGAAAGTTTAGGCCTCTTACTAAACCAGCAGACAGATTTCACCACCCTTCCTTTGGATAAGGAAGAACTAGGTTGATGAAAGTGGTTAGAAAAGATAAAGTCAAAGTATGATGGGACTTACTCTTGATCGATACAAGGCTGGTGTAACCAAAGAAAGGCTAAAGAAAGCGAACCATAAGGGGCGCAGCGACGGACGAGACATTAAGTAAAGAACTCAAGATAGCATCAAGGGAGGTGTAACTTACTTTAAAAGTATAAAAACCCTACCTCGGAGAAAGAAGTCTAATATTCATTAAGCCTATATTTCAAACGCTTTCTTGCTAAAGAGATGGAGTGATACCCTAAGAAAGAGCATGTTGCTAATCAAGTTATCTCTAACAGACCACATGTGATATGTAAAGAGGTCACAATTAATGAAGAGTTAAGTGGGCCTTAATGTTCGTAACGTTAGTAGTTACTCATTGGGCAAAACCTAACTAAGATGATACCCAGGCGCGTACGTTTGCATGTGATGCAAAGAGACTTGTATTACAAAGAAAGGTGACCCCTTTATGCTTCCATCCTCAGTAAAGTTTGTCGCAAAAAACATTTACTTATTTATGTTAGAACAGCGAGGAGTTCTCCTATGCTAATTGGCTCTATTAAAGCTGGAAAGAACTAAGGCATTTCAAGACCTAGTGCTTGCTCTTTTATTTATGACTATTTTCTGCTGCTTGCTCAATTAATAGTGAGAGTGCTAGTCTTATCTGATTTGATTCACAGATTGGAATAAAATAGGATCATGAAGCTCTCGTTTTTGAATATGACGACAATACGGTGGCTACACTGCTACTTGTCTGTTAATAAATTGAAAGATAAGTACTAGTAATAATGATCTGACTGATCCCACTCTTTCGGAATCTCTACTTCAAGTGAAATAGGAAGCAACGAAAGAGGGTAACCTCTGCTCTGCCTCGACATTATCAATCAAAGAAAGAATCTACTTCTGAGTTTCGTGACTTCTTTCAAACGAGAAAAAGAAGACCAGATCTTGCAAGCTCTTTCTTGGGAATCACTTTTAGCAAGCTCTCGAGAAAGTTTAGATCCAATCCAGAGAGTTCGATCTCTGTAGTTAAGTCAAAGACAGTTGATTTGGTATCTATGAAAACTCTTATAGAAAGCGCTAGGAATGCTTCTCTTCATAAGTCATTCAATGCTTAGCTTCCTTCATTAAATAATGAATAGGATGCTGCAGTAAGTCCAGGTGAACCATCTTCGACTAGCTAAGAAAGTAGAATCCATCCGTTCTAAAACTCGATATTACGTAAAATAAGATGGAAGTCTGACTCGCCAAGCTTAGTAATTTTCCCATCCCGCATCGCTTCCACTTAGAATTCCTTAATGGGCCAAGGGGAAGGAGGTGCGCAGCAAGGAATATGAAGAATTACTCTTTGTCAGGTATTGACCCTATGGTTTGGAGTGAGTATAAGGCAAGCACACCACACCGGCCTACTGAGAAAATTACTACCATATGGAGATCCTCCTTCATTTAGTCCCGCACTGAGAAAGCACGGGTTAGTTCGGTATCTCTGTATAGTAAAATCGTTCCTTTCCTTATAACTTTATTGTGGATGTACGAAGCAAAGCCAATAATAAGCGTAAAGCGGGCGCGACACTCATCCTTTTATTTATTATTTCGTATACGTTACTCACTCGAACCTTTGAAGTGCCTGAAAATATAATAGCCAATTCAAGCCTATACTAGAGAAGAAAGAAGTACCATGCCCCCAGTCGATGAAACAGCAAGCAGAAAGCCAGGTCAAAAGCATATTCCTACTAGGAAGAGATGCTCAATCTTCTTCTTTTGCTTCTATACCTATAGCCTAGCCTAGGTACGGACCCCAAAAAACCCACTATTGCTTGCACGTAACACCAACCACAACTAGAAATAAGAAGTTTATTCATTCTTTATATGAATTTTATATACTCTCATGCATTCTAAGATTGAACAAATCCTCACTCTACTTCTTAGAGCTAAGGAAGGCTGGCTATTCATCATGAGTGATGAGCACTACTTTAGACTACTTTTATGCAATTTTTAAGAAGAGGTTTAGAATTTCATGATCTCTCAAGCAATTCACTTGACTGAGGGACCAGGGCAGGTGTTAATCTCCGTTATTTTCTAAACTAGAAAACTCATTGTTTTAATGATTGGGTATTCAAAAATTCAAAATTTTATGACTGTGATTGATAGTGGTTATGGTACAAAGATACTGGATATTTGCTTGAAAGACAAGGATGAGATAAATTCAACCCACTACTGGATAAGCAAAGAAGTACTGCGACGAGTTTTCAATTAACTAGCCGAACAAAGATCTTTCAATGCAAAGGAACAAAAGGGTATGGGATTCTCGTGTCAAAGCATTCATTGATAACTACTACTTCTTTGTTTCATGTGTTGCATCCAAAAATGGTGAATTAAGTAATAGCATTTATATTACCCATTTGCTTTCAACTCTTATTGAAAAAAAGCTCCGACCTTGCCAGTTTAGCAGTACATCCATAACTCCGAGCTTGAAAGTTTAGCAGTACACCCATAAGTTAATTCGAAAGTAACGTAGTACAGGGCGTAGCTCCATCTTCTCTTGCTGGATCCCAACTTAAAAGTAGCTAAGAGTTTTCCGGGCCTAATCTAAAAGATAGCATAGAGTGGTCAGTTTAAGTAGCTCCCCTTTTCCCGAGTGCGGGAGTCAGAGCATCCATTTCATTCGTTTAGGTGGGGAAGAGGAAAAGCTAGACAAGCTTGCAATCGATCAGCTGCAAGTTCGAAGAACTTATAATAGCGGGAATCTGGTCATTGATCCAAAGCTCACAAAGAGATCACAAACCAAACAATTCATAGGAGTCCCCCACTAGTGCCGGTTTGACTGACATCCACTCCAGCAGCGCACCAAGAGAATCACAAGTCAGTGGAAGTTATATAAGTCATCTCCGACGAAACAATCATCCACTACTTCAATAGTGGCTTTTCGCCCTTATCACAGGTCCCCCTCTTTGGCGGCAGTTCGTTGGCGGAGTCAACCTGACATACGCTAAGCCCAAAGGATGCTTTGACTCGGCATATACAATTTATGTAATTAAAAGGATTCAATCCAGCCACAGGTTCCCCTACGGCTACCTTGTTACGACTTCACCCCAGTCGAAGACCCCACCGTGGTATGGACCAATAAGACCACCAAAGTGCATTGTGTGACTAGTGTGACACAGAAGTCATGGGTGATCATTGTTCCGATGCTTCGGGCGAAACCAATTCCCAGGGTGTGACGGGCGGTGTGTACAGGGCCCGGGTACATATTCACCACGGCATGCTGATCCGCGATTACTAGCGATTACTAAACGAAGCCTTATCATAATTTCTTTTCCGTAACACATTTCCGTCACTATATTTTCGTGTCTAAAGAAAATAGTAGCGGATTAGTATCCGCCACTACAATCTTTTTAGTGACACCTATAGTCGTCACTACACCCAATTCCCACCTGCGAGAAAATCTGAATTGTGACAACAATGTCCGTGACTTCAAGCAGAGAAGTGACACCATATCCGTAACTATGCCTGTCACTACAATCCATTTAGTGACACTTATAACTGTGACTACACCCAAACCCCACCTAACAAAAAACCCGAACTGTGGCAACAATTTCCGCTACTACAAGTATAGTAGTGACAACTTAAGCCGCTACTACAAGATTTATTGATACAAGTATTTAAATGACAACTTGAGCCGGTACTACAATACGGCTCCAATTTCAATGCCTACTAATGTTTTGCATAGTCACAATGACGAGATATTTTGAATATCATATTGAAGAACCATAAACAAATAAACACGATTTATTAAACAAATATTCATTACAAATCATACACTACACCAACCTAAATGCACATTATCCAACAAATAATTCCCTCAACAAAAACGTCTATATCATACTACTATATTTTGCCAACAGATGATCTCTTCTAATCTTGAAATATGTATTACTAGGATCCGGCTTTTGAAGCTATATGTTTGTAAAGAACTCCATTAAATGTCATTGTACTCCATCCTGTTTTGCATTGAAGAAAGAATAATACATTAGATATGGATTAAATTAAGAATCTTTCAAAAAGTACAAACATGTCATACACTAGAAAGGTAAGGGCGCTCCTCGCAATTAACTATTATGCTCCTCGCAATTAACTATACATTAGAGGGATTCACTTACCAGCTTGACACTCAGCTAGCATCATGTTGAGCTTTTGTTGTGGCTGCATGTTTCAGGTAAGCATCGACATAACCAGAATACTACAAGAGAATTAAACGAAAATACTATCAGATACATTTGTAGAATACATGGAAATCTAAAAATGAACTTAAACACTGCCCTGATGAATGAAAACAAATACTTAAAAAAAAAAAAAAAAGTACTTGCAAGTAGGCACAAGTAACCATGGCCTACATGAAAAATAGTTAAAGGTACAATAACACAATGTCAATGCAACTTTCTGCAAGTGGCATTCCAGAAGCTATTGTCCCCTATACAACCTGTATAAATCATGTTTAGACAAGCATTGAGCTTCTAAAACCCTAACCAGGACTTTAAACTTTCAAACATCTTTCTCACTGTTACAACAGTTAAACCCAGACAAGAAAACCATCAACCACAAATATGTCTATAATTGAAGATAATGCATACCTTAAAGCTAAGGAAGAGCTGACCCACCTCAATCATGCTCATTTTCACATACACTCTACAAGAAGAGGCAAGTAGAATCAATCATACATGAAAGCTACAGTCACCATAAAGTGACGGTCACAACTGAATATAAACTCATTGAATTAGTTAACTGGAACATTACCAGATGGCTTTTTGTACTAAAAATTCCATTGTTACCTCATTAAACATTATAATTGAACCAATTTAATTATCATATTTAAGAAAGAAAAACTAGTAGACGCTTAAACAAGATATTAGGAAACAAGAGCCTTAATAAATTACCTTGTGTGTGTTAGCATCATCTCTCTCTCTCTCTCTCTCTCCCATATTTTCCGAATTGTACCTTTTTCTTGATTCCCCCTAACAGCTTCTATAGACTACAATTTCAGAAAGAGCAATTTATAAGGATAAAGTATCAGAATCTTTGATTAAAAGCAACAAACCTTACTAAGGGCAAGCAGCCACAGTCAATAATAAAAAAATGCAGGAACATAAAAGAAATTAGAAATTATTCTCACATTTGAAGTCTGAAAATCAGGATTTACATATATTGATAATCCTGGACAGTTATGTCTCATCTTTTCTTGCTGGAGTCTGAAAATCAGGATTTAACATTAGTTAAACTTCAGTTCTGGAAGCAAACTGAGGCTACATGAGTTAAAATATTACCTCTCGCCAGTAGGAGATGCCAGTAACTTCAAGCGTTTAGCTTCCAGTAGGTCAGAAGCACGAGTAGTCAGTGAAAGGAAAGCACCATGTACAACTGTTGAACAGGAAATTAAATAGATAAGCATAACATGTAAGAAAACTCTAAAAGTGATAAAAGAGGGCAAGAGAGGAGCCATTTAATTAGCAGCATTCTACCAAGTGTTGTGTCATCCTCTTTATCAGCATGAACTGAGAGAAGGGCATGCACTGAATAATCCAATGGCCACTTTGCTTTCCCTAGAGAACCAACACAGTTCTCAGCATTAATGCTGACATGTTGTTCGGCCTCATAGCTGGAAAAATGAGAAACTGAAAAAGACAATAAACAGTGAACTGAAAGGTTAATTTCTAATTGCAGGTTTCAATACATAAAATAGTGAAAAGCAAAATCATGCCCATTTCCATTAGTTTTGCAGAGCGCTAAGTCAACTGTTATCCAAGCAATAAACAGAGTGTTAGCCCGTGGCAACAAGAAATCTGTTGTACTAATTAACCATTCAAGAAATAAATTAAGTACATGTAAACACTAAATACAGATGTCAATAACTCACCATCAAACCTTTCTGTAGATACAATTAAAACTCAACAAAATGCTGTGATAATAAATTTATAGAACCACAAAATAGATAATAAATCATCATCAACCCTCTACACTTCAGATACCTATGTACATCATAACATCAACAACATCTCTCAAGGGTCAAATGAAATGTATATATATGTATTAGTTTGAATAAATATCCATTTTTGAACATGTACAATCTGTTTATCCAATTCATGGCCAACTTGTATACAAAACTGAAGTTTTCCTTTAGTTTCACTAATTTTCGTTACTGCTGTTTGATTGTACAGTTCTATAAACGATAAATCAACAACTAACAGAAATTAAGCCAATCAACTACGCCAAACATCTTGATAATGTTGAACTGATTTTAATTGGGTTTATTTGACATCTTTCCCCCTTTGCTCCCCCCGCAATTTCATTGAAACAAAATAATCAAAACACTCAGGACAATCATACAATTCATTCAACTGAAACAAGTTATAAAGATAAATTACCAGAAAATCTTGGATTAAAAAGCGACAAACCTTAAAAGAAATAATAAACCCACAGTTGAAGTGGGGAATACACCAAGCGGTGAGGACTGGTTGGGATGATGACGGCGAGCCAAAGACGACATACAACAGCAAGCACTCTTCAATCTTCATTGCAAATTCCTACAGTTGTTTACAATTTCGATCAAGCACTTTCTGGTACGGGTCCCGGGCTCCCGGCAGTGGGTAAGAGGCGGGCTAGGGTATGTTGGGACCTCTATACCATGGTACAGTGACCAGCGACGGGAATGGAACTGAGGGTTTACTAAGATCTATGGTGGGGGAGAGAAGGGGGCGATCGACTGAGCATGCAGATGGCCGTAACCGTCGTTGGAGAGCGGAGAGCCGAGAGCGGCGGAGAAGAAAATCTTGTAAAACAACGAAAGGGGGTGTGTTCAGAGAGATAATTATTCTTCCCGCTGCTAATCTAATTTAGCGCCTAAAACCCAATTATTTTCGGCAATTAAATGGCGCCTTTAACTTTCAGTTTCTTAATTTTCTGTGGCCAGAGATATACAGCACTATTGCCACGCAACATGATGGATTTCTTTCTGTGTGGTTAATTGGCTGGCCCACGCTTCAGTTGTTCACTTTTTTGTATCTATTGAGGTAATTATCTGATCTGATGCGGCAACCAGTTATTAAATTTTAAAGCATCACACCCAGTTTCCAATTTTTTAAACGTAATATAACTTCTTACGATTTGGATCATCAACTGCATTCGTTTTACTTGTGCAGTTATTTTTAATATATATTATATAAAGAGGAGGGATCCATTGACAATTCATATTTTGACAATCTTGATAATATAATATTTTAAAAATTTGTAAAAATTCATAAAAAATCTTAAAAATGAAAAAAGATTCATGGATGTATTACTTAACTTGTAGATTGATAGTGTTTCAAATTTGAATCAATTTGAATATCGTTTGATGACTTATCAAAATTTTGTGTACATTTTAACGGTTGTAATTTAACGGATATTTGAAAAGCTATCAAATATCACTTAAATTGAATATAATCGCAAACATAATCAATCTATAAGTTAAATAATGCTTCCGTAAACTTTTTCTTATTTTTAAGATTTTTTGTGATTTTTTATAAATTTTTTAAATATATTATTGTCAAGATTGTCAAAATAACAATTGTCAATGAATCCCTCCTCTTATATAAAATAGATATTTATTTGTTGAAATATATATACAATCGTGGAGCTAAAATTGTCCAATAATGGATATGAATATGATGCATATATATAGTAACATCAAGAGTCCGGCTACAATAATATGTATATCACGGTTTTAACGTGCTATGCAATCTGTATCTCAGTTTGCGGTATCCAAATAGTCGATCCGAACCGCTCAACTTAATCTTTATATCAAAATATACTAGCTAACCAAGTTTTATAATTTTTATAATTTTTTTGCTATTTTTAATTATGGAGAGAAAAATGACTAGATCCAAGGATTCTGGTTCATACAAAATAACGATTTTTCTCTCCATCACTAAAAATAGCAAACAAATTCTAAAAATTGTAAAATTTGGTTTCCTAGTATATTTTGATATAGATATCACATTGAGCCGTTCGGATTGACTATTTGGACACCAAAAATAGAGGTATGGACCACATAATACGGTAAAACCGTGATATGTATATTACTGTAGCCTAATTCGTAACATCAAAACATATCTCTTCGAGTTTAGCTTATACTAAATATTTTAATATATTCAAATGAGACTTTGTTACCCCAGTCATAATTGATGCATCGAACTTTGTTCAAATTGAATAATGTTAGTGCATTTCTTTTAATTTGTAAGTTTACTTGTACTTGATGCGACATAAATGATCAACAAAATAGTTTTACAATGTATTTAGACATGAGTGGGGTATGGTGTATTGGTGCGTTATACTATTGGCTTATATCTCTAATTTTAAAACATTAATAGCCGATTCAAATAACTCATTATGATCTTCATATACAATTTTACTTGTATACCAAATTTTACATTTTTTAAAATTTTTTTACTATTTTTAAAATATTTTGAAATGTCACTTATTTGGATGGCCCATACTATTTTAAGCATGATATTTCAACATATCTTAAAAGACAGTAAAAAATAAAAAAAAAGATAAAATTTAGTTTATAAGTATAATTATATATGAAGATCATAATCAACAGTTTAGACATTAAATATCAATTAAATATCAAGAAATTCTTATGTACTTGACATCTATAAATATATTTATTCAACGTATTGTGGCTATTGTTCAATTTATTGGTGTAATTATTCAACTTATCACATTAACTGGCATATGAGCTGGACATATGTAAATGTTATCTTATCCAAGTATTTTTATTTGTTTCTAAGAATAAACCAATAAGTTGAATAAATAGCATTAAAATAAAAAAAATAATAAGCTGAACGGTTTTGTGATATTACCAATAGTATTTTTCTGGTATCTATATGTCAGCTCTCTTTTTTAAAAGTTCAGTTAACAAACTGTCATATTTATTCATACTCAAAAAAGAAGAGTAAGTTTCCAAGTTTTTTACTTATGTCACGTCATCATTAATCCCAACCATTTATTTTGAGACTTTTTGTATTCTTTTATATGTATTATTATGTAGCCAAGAATATATTGTATAGAAAATATGTTGAGTTCAATATTTATTAATAAGATATATTTATGAAAAAAATTAAAAAAATTTATATATTATTTTTAATATATATTAATTTATGTAATATTTTTTTTTTCGAGGCAGAGCCCCCATTTCACAGCTATAGATCTATAGTATTTATTCCATAAAGAGTGGTAATTTTCCAATCACCTCAACCATTCCGCATCATGATCATATTATTTACTATTGATTTTGTTTGAATCTCTTAATCTACTTTGATCTAATGACTTACATGTACTCTCTTTTCTTATTAAATAAGATAAGTGTGATATGTCTACGATATAATTTAATATATAAAATAGTTCAACAACATCTATACCTTATTATTTATACAAATTTTAATAATATTATTATTCGTATTAAAAGATTTAAAAATATGTTTAATTTTTTTTTTTGTGCTATAAATTTTTATTTTTATAAAATTTTTGGTCATTTATTCGATAATATTTTTCAAGACGAACGCGGAATCACAGCTCCGATTATCGTAAAACGATCACACAGTTCTAATTGACGATTATATGTGACATTGTGACCTACCGGTTTCGAAGTATTTAAATTGAGTATACTTTATTTGTTCATTTGTTGTAACATGTCATGTAACCTGTCTCAACGCAAGTGAATTGATATATAACTGTCAAACAAAATTTTGAGTTCTAAACTTCTAATTCATGTTTATTGCTTTATTTTAGTACTTAATTTTTTGCTTTTTGATGAATTAATGAAGTTAATTGCTTTATTGCTTTATTCATAGAAAAAATAAATACAGATTACACGATAATACAAGGCATAAAAAAAACTATATAATTAGGAATAAAAATGTAACGTTGAAAATGAGGGTACACTGCTATAATTATTAACAATATTCTATTACCAGAAGCGTATTCGTTACACTGGTATAATTCTTATCAACATTTTTATATGAAAACTGCCATTTTGTATTCTGTAAATTAGAACTTCAATTAAAAGGGCAGCTGCTGCCACCGTTTAAAAAAAATAATAATAATAAATTCTATTCCTTATCAAACATATCTTTCGTTAAATCCAACTGACTACACGAACTTCATAAACAAATTAGCTAAAACACAAAATTATAATAACATCCTAAAATTAATTATCAAATAGCAAAAAATATATGCAACTTCAAAAATTTGCTGGATTAAGTGACTCTTATCGCAAATAAACTTCATTAATTTGAGACATACTTCATTAACAATTTTTTTTTTTTTAAATGGATTAGTACTTTGAAATATTCCTCATCATTGTACATTATACGTGTGTCTTCCTCTCTAGTACTACTATATACCATTTTACACTTCCTGTAATGACACGAGCACACCATATAGAAGAGAGGATAGCCTGACAAGAAAGAAAAGGGTTAAAAGTCATATATTATTAAAAAAGAATTATAAAGACATAATTATGACAAACAATGAATTGAGATTTAGAAGGACATTGTATTTCAAAATTCCATTCATTTGCAAAGGATTTGAAAATTTACACTTTTATCTAGGGTTCAATTAGCCAAATATAGCTCAATTAAGTCTAAGCAACAAATTGCATAGGCCTAATGGTGATGCTCAATTATACTGTTTTTGAAACTACCCTACCACTCAAAATTTTTTTTTTTAAAAAGTACCTTATCAAATCTTTCACTTGTTAAAAATGACATCTATACTAAGCTGCACAGGTTCAATGTCAAAATAACTAATCTTTCAGGTGGAATCACCCAGTAATGTCCGATCCATTTTCAGCAAAATCTAATTTATTTTGCTAATCATTTGAAAAAGTTTCATACAACCAAACTGCTTGTGATTTCAGGTTGCTCCAGCACAATTCAAACATATAAATATAACTAGACTGATGTCACCTATTATACAACTATTACCAAGTTGCCCTTAATTAATAAACTGATCTAAGAGCTCGAAGCATATTCAGTAATTTATTAAGAAACCAGTTATAATAAGCCATACTTAACAACTTTGTAAAAAAAGCCCACAAAAGTAAAATATTGCAGAATTATCAAATGATGATACAAAGCTGGAATACATGACTCTAGTTTTTAAGCATAATAACCTAAATTTATCTAACATATGAATTCAAATAAGCTGTCGCACGAATAACGTAAGAATAAAAAACAATTACCTGGTGTTGAAGAGGTCATGTCATCCAAACTCCAAAGAGAGATTAGGATTGATTTCTTAAAAGCATTCTACCAAGTTTCAAGGAACACAAATTTAACTAGACTGGGCAAATAATATGTGAATGATAGAATAGAGCTTCTTAAGGACATACCAAGCAGTTGTGTTAATTATAAATCTGATTACTGATATGTCCATTGGTTTTATAATCTCAACCAGAAATTTAATTAAACCTTAAATGCTGACAGGTCAGTTAATTGTCTACAAGAACTCCCAAAAGAAATCAAATATCGATTTGGAAAAACTTTAAATTTCGCAAAATTCAAGTCATGTACTCATGCAAACATTTGCAATAATGTATTGTGTGCTTATAATTTATCATTGAACTATGTGAAGGTACACCAATAAAGCATCAGTTTTAACTCGGTGTCAAATTGAAGAAATAATTATATGATCTGGAAGCACAATCAAATTTGCACCTTGTCAAAAAGCCTGAAGAGAGAAGAGTTCTACAAGTCTACATAGTAAGCACCAAGACAGATGAAAGCTTCCCATAGGGACAATTCATGAAGTAAAATGTGAAAATTATGTAACCAGTCCATTAGTCCATTTGAAATATTAAAGTGGCAGTGCTCATCTTTGTATTTCACAAAAAGGAAAGAAATAGAAGTCACCTGATTCAGTTGGTATCCAATAACCATCAATTCGATAAAGATTAACAAATTCACTTACTGTTTAATAAATGAACTAATCATTTATTTGACCTTAGCCATGAACAGACTACTTTAGGCTGCATCAGTATTCCATAAGAAATCCTTCAGATCTGGAAGCCTGTCCGAAGTGCGCTTGTTTTCACCATACTAAATGCTGATTAAAAAAAAAAAATACAATTAATACATGCTGCTCAAATAACATTAAAGCCACTGGAAAATTCCACATTGTACAAGAGTGAAACTGTCCTGGTAAGGTACAATTTAAAACCTATGCATAAATTGACTGGATACCACAATCATGCATAAATTGACTCCTATTGACCACTTCTATCTCTCCAAGCTTCAATTTTGTATGTAAAGCGCAAATTACATAACTAATTCAGATAAGTAAGCATGCTTTCTATTTAGGAGTTAAGACAAACTGTCCCAATGCTACAATTTGACCTCAGGTTTCTATCAGTTATGCAAGTAAACAAGACAAATTAGAAAGAAAATCCAGTACCAAAACCAGTATTAAACAATTAGAGAAGCTTCATTGCTTCAATAGGTCATGAGCATGTAAAATGATGATTAAAAAAATTAGAGAGAGAAGTCATGACCTTGGATTAAAGAATCTGCTACACTTCTCTAGAGGAGAGGGAGAACAAAGAATGCAACGACAACAACACATAAAGAAAGAGAATTTCGTAAAGGCATAAAAGGTGCTGAGGGCAGCCGATCTGCCTAGTAGAGGACATGGCAGTGATATATACCGAAATGGCATCCAGCTTTTTTATTTGCTCCAGCACCAATTGTTCCAATGATGGGAGGAGGCAACATATGCTCTATGGTACCATCAAAACCCCTCTTGTTGGATCAGAATGGGTGGTATAAAAAAATAAAAGCACAACATGCTCATCATGATATAGGGGTGATGTTGCCAGAACTGAGTTCTTTGTAAATAAGTATGGCTATAAAAAAAACATAAACTTGGCAGTTCTCTATACATGTCAGTGCTATGGTAAGGAAATTAAAATCCATATTATAAAAGATAGGAGTGAATTCTAGAAGAAATTAGAAATAATTCTCACATTACATTACATGAGAGGGACTTCAAATGAATTTCATAGTACCTTATGTTATTTTACATATATTAATTATACTGTGCTTCAGAAAATTTTCCAGCACACTTTCTTATGGATAATTATGTCTCGTTTCTTCTGGCTATAGTCTGAAAATCAGGATTTAACATAAGTCAGACTTCAATTTTTGAAAGGAAAACTGAACTAATTAAAACAAATACTGGCCAACCGAAACTAAGGTAACAATCACAACCTGACAGTCAAGCATCAGAACTCAGAAAGCCAGCCAACAATACCAAGAACACCACACAAATCACAACCAGTAAGAGCATGAAGCCCGGCTTACCAGAAAAAGAGAAACAATAAGCAAATAGTGGTAAGGTTTATCGGCCCTCCAACACTTGAAGGAAGGAAACCCCGGTCCAGCGTCCGATTGAGGCGGTGAGCACAAGGAGGAGCAAACCGAGAGAGAGGGGTTTAGGGTTTCGGAAGGAGATAATGCGAGAGAAGGCGTCGGTGCCTGCCTGCCTGGGTGGAGAGCAGAGAATGCGAAAGAGGGGTGTAACTGTGTGGGCGGTTTTGGGGGAATGAAGAGGGATTTAGGACAGCGTGAGAGGCAGAGAAATAGGGGCATGTGGGCGGTTATGGGGAGAAGAGGGGCAGACTAAACTAAGTTGTGGGTGATTTTGGAGAGACCAAGGGGCCAACTTCACAAAATAATCCGAAATTGTGACTAGACGGGAAGGAGGTACGGCGAAGTCGTGACTAGCGATTGATGAAGGATGGATATCACGTCGGAGGCATGAAACAGGTTGAAGCCGCGACTACCCAAAGCGACATGCGCGTCCAGATCGCGATATTAGATACGAAAACATCTGCCGCGTCTACCAAATTTCTAGTAGTGACAGGTTGCGTTATAACGCAACAGATGTTGCATTATAACGCAATGTGACAGAAAGCTAGATTAGGGTTTCTGATTAAGGAAACACTAATCCTTGACAATTATAAAAGGGGGACTTTTTGCACGAATTTGGAAGAGAATTTCCAACAGTAATTTTCCTCTTTCCTTCTCATATGTTGAGACCTCTCCCTCCATCAAACCTAGGGTTTTATTGTTGAGTTTGGAGAGTACCGAAGATTGAAGGACCTGCCGTCAACGTTCTTCTTGCCTAGACGGACGGTGGTGGTCGAACCTTTGGTGGACAAGGGCGACGCGCAACCGGACAGCACACCGAGCAACCGTTTACGCGTCAAAGGTATAACTACTGCCTCTCTATGCATGTTATTGTGTAGATCAGCGATAAGTCGTTCGTTTGGCAAGATCTGATTGAACTGCACATGCTTTGGTTAGAAAAATTTTAATTTCCGCATCTCTAGCCATCGTGCTATTCCTTTCAGAACTGCCTCTGATATGTTCCCTGCGGATCACATTGGTGACAAGTGCAAACTGTACCAAGCAAGGAACAGACAGAGAACCACAAATTTGTACATCTTGCAGTTCGCACCCTCTCGGGTGCGAAACGCAAGCAGTTAGTCCAAACATCAAACAGATTCCGAAAACCCTGGGAACGCGTGTCTTATAATTGTTTAGAGTCTTTTATTGTTTCTTTTATAGTTTAGGAACCCAAACCTGAAAACAAACCCCCCCCCCCCCCCCCCCCAAAAAAAAAACTGATTACGAATAGGTACTTGTAGGATTAGAATTGTAAACAAAGAATTGTCTAAATTTAGTACCGTCCCTGTGGATTCGATCCCGACTATATTGCATAAATCGTACGCTTGCGATAGACTGTTGTATTGAGGGTAAAAGCCTATACACTCCATGCGTATCAGGAACTATCTTGAAACTCTCTATCACCAAGATAGTGATGCTCGCAAATTCCAGTTAGATATTGAGATTCATGAATTTTCTCAAAGTGATAGAAGTGTCCAGGAATACTACTCAAGTTTCATGTCTCTTTGGCTTGAGTATAATTCGATTTTGTACTCCAAAGTTCCAGCAGCAGCTTTAGCTACTGTTCAATAATTGCAAGATAAAAACATGAGGGATCAATTCCTCATGAAGCTTCGATCTGAATTTGAGCCGATCCGTCGGCAACAGATGGCTAGATCTCCAATTCCTTCCTTACCTGAGTGTTTTCGGGAACTCTTAACTGAAGAACAACGCATGAAAACTCGATCCAACCTTGAAGAACAGAAGGTGGCAGTAGAAGCATCAAATCTGGCCTTTTTAGCTCGAGGAAGGCACAATTCTCAAGACATGAATGGCATCCAGTGTTTTTCATGCAAGGAGTACGGCCATATTGCTAAATATTGCAAGAAGAAATTCTGCAATTACTGCAAGAAGGATGGTCATATTATTTCTGAATGCCGTTGCTGACCCCAGACTAAGCATACTGCTTTCAAAGTTGTTGCAGCGGAGGAGGGCTCATCAATCCAGTCTTTCTCAACCACACAGCCTGCTCTGGTCAACCAGCAAGCCACAACCGCACAACCACCTGTTACTACAGAAGCAATTCAGCAGATGATTCAATCTGCATTGTCAGCCATGGGGTTACCAGGTATCCTTTCTTCAAAATGGTATTTTGATTCTGGGGCTTCGAATCACATAACTGGAAACTCGAATAGTTTCATTTCTCTTTCTCCATGTCAAGGTTCTGGTAAAATTACCACTGCAGATGGGACAAATTTGCCAATTTCTGGTACTGGTGATGTTTTGGTTAACAACAGAAAATTAGAAGATGTTTTATTGGTACCAAAATTGTCTACAAACCTAATTTCAGTGGTCAGCTTGTTGAGAACAATTGCAATGTGCTTTTTACACCTTTTGGATGTGTCATACAGGAACAGGAAACTGGGAGGATAATTGGGAAGGGGCATAAGAGCGGTCGTCTTTTTTCGATTCAGATTACACAAGATCCTTCAAATCTTTCTACAGTTGCATTTTCTGCATCTCAGAATTCAAATCATTGGATGTTATGGCATCATAGGCTAGGGCATTTGAATTCTAATAGTATGTCTTTCATGTTTAAACAAGGTTTAGTTTCTAATAAAGTTGTCAGTCCAAGTACATGTTCTGCTTGTTGCATGGGTAAGAGTAAAGTTCTTCCTTTTCCTTCTAAAATTAATAAAACTACTTGTCCTTTTGAGCCTGTTCATTCTGATGTGTGGGGTGCCTCACCTCTTGTTTCAAAAGCTGGATTTAAGTACTTTGTTACTTTTATTGATGACTACACTAAATTTACATGGGTGTATCTTTTGAGAAATAAATCAGAGGTTTTTCAGTTTTTCAAGTATTTTGTCAATATGATTGAAAATCAATTTGGGTGTGTCTTAAAAAGTTTGCGATCAGATTTTGGTGGGGAATATATTTCTAATAATTTCCAAAAATTCTTTTAGAAAAGGGTATTCTTCATGAAAAGTCTTGTCCTGCTACTCCACAACAAAATGGTGTAGCCGAACGAAAAAATAGACACATACTTGACACTGTTAGAATTATTCTCTTAGAGGGGGCTGTTCCGCCAACTTCTTGGGATGAGGCTGTTTGCACCTCTGTTTTCCTAATAAACCGTCAAGTTTCAAAAAATTTACAAAATCAGTCTCCTTATTTTCTGTTGTATAAAAGGCATCCTAGTTATGATATGTTACGCAGTTTTGGTTGTGTCTGTTATGTTCACCTTCTTCCATCTGAGCGCACAAAGCTCACTGCACAATCTGCAGAATGTGTTTTTTTAGGTTATGCAATAGGTCAAAAAGGTTTCCGTTGTTATGATCCAAAGGCTCGTAAGGTTCGAATTTCTAGGAATGTTATCTTTAGAGAGTCCATGTTTTATTATCATCATTGTCCTTCTTTGTCACCAACTGTATCTAGGTCAGTGTTGCCTCTATTCAAAATGTCACATACATCCAATGATACTGATTTATCTAATCGGTTTAAACCTGATTTTGTGTACACGAGACGGAAAAAGATGACTAACCCTATGCCTCAACCTGATGCTCCTTCTGTTGACCTTGTTCCAAATAATGACATTGGGGAACAAATTGATACGAGTCTTCGCAGGTCCACATGAATATCAAAACCTCCAGTAAGGTTTGGTTTTTTGGCAAGCCCTCAACCTTGTGATGTTCCTGGTTCATATCAGCAAGCTATCCGGCATGATTGCTGGAAAATTGCTATGAAAAAGGAGTTGAGTGCATTGCATGAGAATAAAACATGGGAGCTGGTCACATGTCCCCCTGATGCTAAACCTATTGGATGTAAATGGGTTTATTCTATCAAACAGAAACCAGATGGATCTCTAGATCGGTACAAGGCTAGACTGGTTGCTCTTGGTAATAAGCAAGAGTATGGCATTGATTATCTTCAAACCTTTGCACCAGTAGCAAAAATGACCACTGTGTGAGTTGCTTTGGCCCTTGCTGCAGCCAAAAATTGGTCCATAGTTCAGATGGACGTGAAAAACGCTTTCCTTCATGGGGAGTTGAAAGAAATTGTCTACATGAAACCTCCTCCAGGTTTGACTCTTGACTCACAGGGCAAGGTGTGCAAGCTGAAACGGCCCTTGTATGGACTGAGACAAGCACCATGTGAATGGTTTTCTACTTTCAAAGCCACTGTTCTTTCTGCTGGTTTTCAGCAGAGCGAGTCCGATCCTTCACTGTTTCTCTCTAACTCTTCTCATGGTTTTGCTCTAGCTCTTGTCTATGTAGATGATATTCTCATAACCGGAAATGATGTGCAGAGCATTACCAAATTGCAAGTAGCCCTAGCAGCTGCATTTCGGATGAAAGATCTTGGAGAGGTTCAATACTTTCTTGGCCTTCAGGTTCACCACACTACCAAGGGTATTTTTTTGAACTAGCAAAAGTATGTAAGTGAATTGGTAGAAATGGCTAACCTCACTCATGCTAAACCAGCAAACACGCCCATGGAGGTAAACCTTAAACTTCGCAAGAATGATGGTGATCCAATAGATGATCCTACTTTGTACCGGAGTCTTGTTGGTAGTTTGATATATCTCACAATTACCCGGCCTGATATCTCTTTTCTGGTGAATATTGTTAGCCAATTCATGCACAATCCTCGCCATTTGCATCTAGCTGCAGTTCATCGAATAATTTGGTACCTGAAAAGTACTCCTGAGAGGGGTCTCTTTTTTCCTTCAGATTCCTCTTTGCAACTATCAGCTTATGCTGATGCTGATTGGGCTGGATGCCCCACTACAACAAAATGGACCTTTTGCAACACCCTATTTACAACGGTTATTGTTAATAACAGCTGCTAAGATGGATCCGTACAGTTAAAAAAGACTCAACAGCGGGTTTTTACAAACAACCGTCGTAAAATATGTAGGTTTTACAACGGTTATTAAGTAAAAACCGTTGTTAAATAGACTGACATATTTTAACAACGGTTGTTAGTAAATAACCGCTGTAAACTCTGTAGATTTTACAATGGTTATAGTTGATAACCGCTACTAAGAGGAGGTCCGCACTGTCATAAAAGATTTAGCAACAGTTGTTTACAAAAGGCCGTTGTAAAAATGAAAATTTTACAATGGTTTTTAAAAAAGAACCGTTGTTAATTTTTTACAATAAGAATAGCCTGTAGGCTGTATCAGTACTTGGTTAATTTTTCATTTTTCAGATGACCCCATAAAATCGAAACCAAAACCCTAGCCGCTCTTTCTTTGTTTCCTTCCTTCCTCCCTAAATCGATTACTCGCCTCTCTTCTCCCCTCTTATCCTCCCCCTCGCGGCATCGGACGATGATCCCCTTTCCCCGCGTCTCACTGAGAACGACGACACGCCCAGCCACCCACCCGCCGACTCCACCACCCAGTGCCAAAACCCTAACCTCCGCTCGCCGCCACCTCCGCGCCCCACCCTAGCCTCTCCTCTCGGCTGCGACTGCACAACCAACCCCGATCCGCGCAGCAGCAGCACCTCCGATCGACGCTTTCGGTCGCCAATCTCAGATCGACTCTTCCGACTGTCGATCTCTCCGATCTCTGTGAGAACTGAGAAGGGAAGGCGGCGCCGCCGGCAGCAGCAGCAGCAGCCATGAGGCGCTGGCCCTTGGAGCGGAGCAAGAGCTCCTGTTTGAGTGCCCCAGCGCTGTTGTCGGGCAAGTCATGCACGAACCTGCAGCTGGTGTTGTTCTTGCAGTAGCCTCTGGCTGAAGAGGTCGTCGGTGAGAAGAGGCGCAGTGGCGTTGCAGCTGTGGCAGCGGGAGAAGACGGGGAGGGTTCAGGAGGAGGGAGAGGAGACGGAGAGGAGATGAGGAAGAGGAGGATGGACTTGGGGCCGAAGGCGAGGCGGATCATCTCCTTTGGCAAATGACAGCAGTACTGGTATTTCATGGGTTTAACAAAGGACAGCAGTACCAGTATTCCCAAAAATCAGAATTGCTTCTGCAGCTGCTAATTCCCAGTTTCTTAATTCCAATTTTACATACAAATTTACTCTGGGCTACTTCTATTTATTTCTTCCAGTTTCATCCATGTAAAAAGCCTGTAGTAACAGGAACCTATAGTAGAAATGTAAAATGTAGAAATTGTCGAGTATGAAGTCCAATGAAACTAAACTATACTAACCTGTAGCCGCAATTTCTGGAGATGGCAGATGAGGCGAAACAGCACACAGGTCAGAAAGAAAATGGATGATCGGTAAAGCCACGATGCAAGCTCAAGGAAGCATGCAACAATGTCACTCAGAATGGGATTGCCAAGCTAGGGAACTCTGTCGGCACTGGCATAGTATCACCAGATCTTGTAGGTAACTCTTATTTCTAAGCAATTTATTTGTTTCTTCATTTTGGCTAATTTGGATTTGTCCAAATGGTTGTGTTTGTACAGAGGGAGCAGCAGTCTGGAGACATATTTCAGGTGATAATAATACACATCTTTCATGCTACAAACATTCCTTATGCATGTGCAAAAATTCAAGTCAGGTAGTCACTCACCCTCTCTCCCTCATGTTAGCTATCTACTAAACTGGATGACCAAGATTGATGGTGATAATATTTCTTATGTATCAGGACATTTCTGGTGCAAGTATCCATCTCACAGCAATCATGGTCCAATTGGATTGAAGATTGTAATTGGAAACAACAGTAGGAATAATACTTCCTACCTTCTGACCAGAAATTTGTAATTGGAATAATACTTTCTCGATTCATCCTTATTATCAGGACATTTCTAATTTTTTCTGCCCCATCTACTACCAGAATTCTAATATTTATGCAATTTTTTTTAAATTTAAATTACTGGTCAGAAGGTAGGAAGAAGAATGAGCAACAAAAAGAAGAAGAAGAAGAAGAAGAGAGTTGTTGCTTGATAGCAGAATTGTAAGCCATGCTTGTTTTCAATGATTTATATTTTTCCTTAGTTTATAATTTAAATTTTAAAAGGTATATGTGCCAGTAACATAAAATGGTTTATTATTTTACCAGAATAATGTGTTGAGGTTTGTAGTTAAGTGTAGTTAGAGAAAACTTGTTAAGGATTTTCTACATTGATTTTTCAGCCAAAGGAAGGCGTATTAGAAGGAGAAGCTATAACTGCAGTCCCTATAGCACACAAATATAATGTAAAGGATGACTATGGCTTATATCCTCCGAATTTGTCTCGATTTGATAATGCACTAATCCTTCTTTTGAAGAGTACTTTTCAGCATAAGATTTTTTTTTCACTATAATTTATTTTTTTTTATTTAGGTTAATGTAATTGGTAAAGTAACCTCTTGGCACCAAAGAACCTGTTCTTACTGAAGAAAATGAGGCACCAGTCACCATATAACAGTCTTCCGTAGACTTCTTTTAAGGATGATTTTTGTATTTCTCTCTCCATTACTTACTGGATTGATCTACATTTGTTCCTATTATCAATATAGATACAAGTCTTTGGCCTTGTTTTTATGTGATTAATGTATCATTTATTCTCAATGTTTGTGTTTTGTGAACGTCTTTGTAGTATATATCTGTTGTGTTACCTGTTTGTGAATATATAAATATATATTTTTTTTCTAGCATATTTGGGGCACTACATGACAGAACACAAAATGAACATTAAAAAAATATATAGGTATCTACAACGGTTTTTAATCTAGAACCATTGCAAAGTATATAATACAATTTTATATATTTCTAATACAGTTTATTATTTACAACGGTTATTAAGTAATAACCATTGCTAAGTTTGTGATTTAACAACGGTTGTCAACTAATAAACGCTGTAAATATAACACATAACAACAGTTTTTGGCTAAGAACCGCTGTAAATAGACAAGTTTTGCAACGGTTATTAACTAACAACAGTTGCTAAATGACTAACAGCCAAGCAGTGTTTGCAACGGTTATTTATTACATTTAGCAACGCCCTACGCTACAACGGTTGTATAACCGTTGTTAAAGGCCCAAAATAACCGTTGTAAAAGGCCTTTTTGTGTTGTAGTGCCCTGACACAAGAAGATCCACCACTGGGTGGTGTGTTTTCCTGGGAAATTCTCTCATTTCATGGAAATGCAAGAAACAAGATCGGGTTTCTAAATCTTCAACTGAAGCCGAGTATCGAGCGATGTCATCAGCTTGTTCTGAGGTTGTTTGGCTACAAAGTCTCTTGGCTGAACTTGGGGTCAAGCAACAGTCACCAACACCACTACACGCTGACAACATGAGTGCCATTCACATTTCAGTTAATCCAGTATTTCACGAGCGCACAAAGCACATAGAGGTTGATTGCCACTACATTAGAGATATAGTTGACCGAAATCTCATATCACTTCCTCATGTGCCTTCAGCTCTACAAATTGCGGATATATTTACCAAAGCACTCACTGGCAATCGGCATGAATTTCTTGTGAGCAAATTGATGCTGGTAAACTCACCATCATCAATTTGAGGGGGGATGTCAATATTGTGTATTTAATGTATAATATTAGATTGCAATCTGTAGTTAAATGTGTAATCTGTAGTTACAGGATAGGATTTATCTTCTAGATTATAGACTGGATTCTAGGGATTAGGATATTCCAATTAATGTATAGTATCTTTAATATGATCTATAAAAGAGGAGTCTGGACCTCATACAAAGGCAGACAAAATTATTCCAATATTGTTCTCTCTTTTGAAAAGTTGTTAAGATATGGCCCGAACTGTTTTTGTGCCCGTTAGGCTTGTATCTTGTTTCTTTATATTTGTTATTTTGTTATAGACATGAATGAGAGAATACATTTTTTACTAGAAATTTATAAATATATCTGTGTCAATACTGATATGTATCCATTACTTCTTTTTCTTCTTCATTAACATGAAAAAGACAACATTGCTAGAGGCTGTGCTTTTCTTATATAAAATGCAGAGTTAAATAGATTCCTCTGCATTTTTTTCCTTTTTTTTCTGATAAATGCAGGCTTATATAATCTTGCAAATTCTCATTGATTTTTATTGATTTTCTGATAAAAGCAAGCTTATATATTCTCCCTTTCACTCTCAATTTATGCTGTCATGAGGAACCCCATAAAAACTGAACTTACACCACTAATCAGTAGTATCACTTTATACTGCTAACTCTCACCAAGAAACAACCTGATTGTTCTTATTCATGACAAGTTTCATAAGTTCCGTAAGTTTCGGAGCCAAACTGATAAAGAATGCAATGATTTGATTAGCAAAAAATTAAGAAAGTCAGTGATGAAACATTTGAATCACAATATAATAAATTGCACGAAGAACACACACTCATTTCTATATTCACACAATACTACGTGAACGGTACAGTCTCGAATTTATTCTTCTATATAATGCTAAATTGAAAGCCAGAGTTCCATTTTAGGAGCACATTTATCAAATGTTTATTGCCTTTGAGGGTGTCGGTTTAATGGGCGGTATCCAAAATAGGGGTCGTCTTGCTGCTATGTATGGCTTCGCATCCTTGTCAGTATCTCCTTTATATCCTATATCAAAAAATGTTACCTCAATCAAACAATTGCAATGGTAAAAAAAGGAGATTAAGAATTAACCAAATGAAGGCTTATTTGACAGCAGTGTTCATACCGTTTGTCATTTGTACCGTTTGTTCCATTGTTACGGCAGCTCCCATCGAAGTGATAAGCATTTTTGATACAATGAACAGAATAACAATCCTCATGAGTATCTTGTGAGACATTGTAGCTAGCCGAATAACAATCTGTAATTTTTCTCATTTTCTTTCTTTTTATATAGCGTTTAAACATACTTGTTGGTCCTTGAAATTAGTGGAAGTAATTTTGACATAAGATTTGAGAAAGTTAAATATCTTATAGGCCCCTATGCAGGGGTAGAATATCTTGTAAGCCTATGAGCATTAATCGATGGATACATTTTTTTAATAGAGCGTGAGTTCAAACTTATAAGATCCATCCTTTCCGAGATTTATTTCAACTTAATATTACCAAACTTGGTACCAAAAATTCAAGATATTTTTTACATATTATGGGTAATTCTTGAGAAGATTTTTATGAAATGGACTTGGATAAGTGAGAAGATCCTTATGAAATGGACTCTGATAATATAAGTGATAAGTGCAAAGGTTTGAACTCTTTTTTTTGTAATGGGAGAACAGGATAGAAAAAAATTATACTTTCAGTAATTGTAAGACTACCAAAAAAAATATTCAATTTGTAAATGGAATTTCAATTTCTCACAAATATAATTTGGTTTGTGCTCTGGTGCTCTGATGATCTCCGGTAGAAATGATTGCTTCTTCATGCAGGGTAACAAACTAAATTAAATACAAAACACTTGCACATATTATTAACAAAAATGCATATTAAAAAAACATAATTAAGAATAGAATACATAGTAAATGATTTCAATTCACATATCCGTTTTTATTGTAATAATAATATTATTAAAATTTAAAAGCGTTCAAGTTTGTTGAAACAGAGTGTCTGTAAGAATAGAACTAGTATGATGCCCGTGCATTGCCACGGGTCAATTAATAAGAAAAATGCATCAACAAACCACTATTAATTAATAGAATATTCCAACATTTACACACTTTGACTTTAAATTTTTAGCTTATATCACTCACTGAGGTCAACGCACGCATGAATTTGTACAGGTTTGGTTCAATTTATAAGAAACATTAATTTTATTTAAAATCAAAGAAACATTAATAGAGCAATTAAATAACAAGAAAGAAGCCATAATAGATGATAGAATGAAATATTTAAAAGCACACCCCAAATGCAAAGTTTATATATGGAACTACTAATTTAAGATTACATCATCCTACACTATTCTTTAAAAGCACATTCCATCATTTTAAGAATCTGCATTTCGCATTTCCTACGATTGATATTAATTACAGTACAATTTATCAATTCAAAATCTAAAGCAAATTAAGAAATACACTGATGACTGATAAATCAATGCATTCGGTTTCTTAATTGATTGACAGATATAAAAATCTTTCCAAAATACTTGTCAAATGGACTAATAACAAGAGAAAAAGGGAAGGCAGATCTGTATGTTTCCGTGTAGCGATCAGTGAAAAAACTAATTTTAAACTTCAACACGAAACGTGACCACAGAATATCTCAACACCCATCCAATGGCTCATATCTCTTTTCTTTAAAGAAAAGCAGAAGACTAAAGTGCTTTCTAAAGCCTGCCACGTTATCTCTAATCTCTGTTCTAAAATTGTGTCCTCCTGAGATTGTTGTATCAACGGGTCAAGATTAAATCTCAAAATTACTCCCACCCTTTCATCCCTCCACCCTCCTCTCTCTTTATTTTTCTTTAACGTCCCTTCATCTGCACTCGCTCTTCGTCGATCAATCTCCACCAGCAATCAGACTGGATTGCTCTCTCCTTCCACTATTCTGGCTTCCGTCTTCATTCCGTCAATAGTAAGTTTTTGCTTTTCCAATTTTCACTTTAAATTATCACCGTTCTTGACTTTCACACTCTTTATTAATACAGAAATCAGTGTTGGGAAAGGCTTTTTGTCTGAATTCAGAGTTGGCGAAACCTTTTGGAGCCACGCTCATTGTTCACATCGATATCATCACTTCAGTTTTATCATTGGATTTTATCTTCACTCCTTTCTAAACTACCCCTCTATTGGTTTTTAATCTAATTTCTCATGAATATCTTAATATTCATCAAACAGAATTATTGTTGGATGCATGCAACTTCTAAAATCATTTTACTCTCAGATATCATCACTTTCAAAGTAGCCTTCACAATAAACTTATTGTTGCATAAAATTTTTCTTTATCGAGATTTTTATTTTCATATTTTTTTCATAGTACATCTTTTTTTATCATATATCAGGTGCTGGCAAAAGTTGTCTGTCGATGTAAGTTGTAACACTACAACAGATAAGGCCTTTAGCAAGACCTTCAAGTTTTGCCCAAAGCTCATATACATGTGGCTAGTATTCTCAGCAACACGTCCTCAAGTCTGGGTGAATGCAGTCTAGCAAGGGTATATAGCAAAAGTAAATCATGGTGTGGGTGAAGGTAGGAAACTCAATGTTGCAAGGTAGCCACACTAAATGTCAGCACATACAGCAAAACGAAGTGGTCTTGCTGGTTAATGTTTCCATTTATAATTCTAGTGGCAAAAAGGTCATTTCACATTACCCCTGTCTTCATTTTGCAAGACCAAAATAACAATACAGCAACATTTAAATACACGTGGCCCCCACAAATTATTATATTTCACAATGACACGTATTATACTGTGGCCTATCAGCTATACACAATTATAATAAATGAAAGCTGGAAATTTCAAATTATATTAGAGCTGATAATCAATTTACATTTAACTTAAACATAAAAATATGCCAAATTACAATCAACAAAAGAAATGAGATGTAAACATCTTAGAAGTCTAAACAATTTTCATTTTCAGCTCCAACTATGAGTCCTATGAAGAGTTTTAGGTTGAATGTCATCAACAATAGCACCTTCAGTATCCGAACATATATAATTTTAAATTGAACTTTCTATAACATCTTCTAATAAAACTGCCTGGTACAGTTGACATCACACATCTTCCAAGACTTCCTCACCACCTGAAACTTAAACATCCTGGGGCTTCACTTCTATGGCAGGAAACTTTGAGGACTTGTGCGCTTTATATCTGACATAAACATAAAATACTTGCTCAACTTGTGAAGTAATTAAATATCAACAGTTTCATGCTGTGTATGAAATGTGAGAAATTGACTCGTATGAAATCATATTCATCTTTTTCAATACCCCTTAGTGTGACATCGACCCAATCACAATTGAATAATACAACATCAAAGCTTCCCATATAATCTAATTCAATAATTCTGTGAGTCTTCCCTAATAAGTCTAGTTACAATCTTTTGCATGACTGTTAACTCGAAGTCTTTGCCACTAAAATTATGCCACTGTTTTGTGTTGACTAGTCATAATGAGCATGTTGAAATTTATAACCGTTTATATTAAGACTCTATATACTTACTTGCAACTTCATGTGGTCTTTTGCAAGGCTGACAAGGTCTTCACTCATGTCTCCAAGGGTACAATCGATCTCAATTTTTAGAACCTATTATCAAAGCACTACAACAAAAAGGACCTTTTGCAACGCCCTGTTTACAACGGTTATTGTTAAAAACAGCTGCTAAGATGGATCCGTACTGCTGGAACAGACTTAGCAGCGGGTTTTTACAAACAACCGCTGTAAAATGTGTAGGTTTTACAACGGTTATTATGTAAAAACCGTTGTTAAATGGGCTGACAGAATTTAACAACGGTTGTTAGTAAATAACTGCTGTAAACTGTACAGATTTTACAGCGGTTCTTATAAACAACCGTTGTTGAGCTGAAAATTTTACAACGCTTATTAGATAAGAACCGTTGTTAATTAATTAACAGCGGTTCTTTTGTAATAACCGTTGTAAATGTGATTATTTAGGTTTTGCCTCTTTTTTTTATTTATTAAAAACTGTTATGTTGTTCTATTAATTAAGATTTTTGGTGCTGTATCCGAAAGTTGGTGTTTTTAGTTGTTTTAAGAGTCTAGGTGGCCTCTAAACTTGTTTCCAGGACATGTATTAAGAGATTTAACTTGCTGTTCCCAGAACTTGTTTGCTTTTGAGAACTTGTTATAAGAAGGGTTTTGTTCTTAATGTATCACTGTCTTTACTGGTATTGAAGTTCTGATGAACCCAATTACAAGAACCAGCACTCAGCACCCAAACTGCTTCACTGGTACTCAAAATTGTACAACTGGTACCAAGTTCATTTGTGTTGCTTGATCAAAATTGACTTAAATTGAATGCACAATAATGTTCTCCACACAAAAACGATCCAAATGAACTAAATTTAAAAAAAAATGGTGCTGAATTGAGCACGAATTGGATGATTGAAATCTGTCTCAGTTTTTTGTCGGAAGCCAAAAACTTTGGCCATAACCGAGTGTTCTCCTTGTCACCTTTGGCTAATCCGAAACCATAGATGCATTCCATTCGATCCCACGATTCCAACGCCACCGACGGATCGTCAATCGGAGTTCGCAGCGCTGAGATCCACCATCGTTCGATGTTCGACGACCAAGATGAACTCAGCAAAATAAGAGGGAAGTTGCACGATTTTTGATGGGTTCAGTTGGGCCAAAAACAAATAACTTGACACAATCTGTTAAAGCCCAAAAACAAATTCCAAATTCAGCCCAGAAAGATGATTAAGAATGGAAGTCGGCCTAATATAAGTATGCACCTAATATAAGAATGAAACTTAGCCAATTTTCAGAACCAAAACCCTAGCCGTGCCATCTCCTGTTTAAGCGGTGACTTCACCTACGCACAGCAGCAGCAGCACCTCCGCGCGCCACGCCCACCTCCACGAGCGCCCCCTCCTCCGCGCAGCAGCAGCGACAATGGTCTTGCCACGAGCAGCAGCACCTCCGCGCAGCAGCAGAAGCACCTCCACGAGCGCCACCTCCTCCGCGCAGCAGCAGCAGCAGCCTGTTGTTTCCTCCTTCACTCCACTCTGCGAGTTCGCCACCCGTACTCTCCAGGTATGACTATGGCATGTTGCTTCCTCCTTCTGGTCAGTGGTACTCAGATCTGGTCAGTTGTATGACCCATGATCCGACTTTTCCTGTTTTAACAAAGAACTTATGTAATTTTAATACCAATTGTACTTAATTTCCTGCTTATAGTAAATCACTGTAATTTTAATACTTTGGTTCATTGACGAAGTAATTAACCTAGAATAAAAGACCTCCAACTGGAAACTTATCAAATTTATCAGTAAAATCATTTTGATCACTTTTGTTGAGAAGAAATAGTTACCTATAAATATTTTTGGGGCTCTGTGTTCACACTTCACAGTCCAGTGATGAAGAAAAAAAGGAGCTGATGACTCCCAGTCCTAGCCTTATCAGTGTCATATAATATATATATTTTTTGTATGTTCAATTTATTTTTGAAAAATTGACAGATGATAATCACCAAATTTTTTCTATACATCAAATTGAGTTGATTAATTATGTACATATCAGAAACTGCACATGTATTTTACACTATCCAGCAGCATCTCATGCAGATTTGGTGCGTGTACGTACTTTCAACTCTTGATGGATCATAGCCGTTTGATGTAATAATTATGTGATATAAATATATCTATATGATGTAGGTATTGCAAAGAATTGTTGGATGGATTCAAGAGTGACAGGTTCCTATTTATTGATCCAACTACTTGTGCTTATGAGTACATCAAGTCACATAGGGGTGTAACAGGGACTTACGTGACAGAATTTGCCCAAATGGTGATGGACCACCAATACATATTTATGCCATTTTTGCAAGCGTGAGAACAATACTATATTAATCTTATTTATATAGCTAGTAATATATAAATTTCTTCCTAATTAATCACCTCTGAGCATTTTATAATTTAATTTGTAGGGACCATTGGATTTTACTTATAGTGCACTATCATGCTAAGATGGTCTATTACTACGATCCAGCAAACCTACCAATGGGCTCAAATAACTGTGCTCTTAGACCTTTCCTGAATGCGTGAGTTTTCTGATGTGTGATTCAAATTTTAGTAACTATTTGCATTTAAAAATCTGTAAATTGAATTCTAACTACTTTATCGATCTTGTTGCAGCTCGGCTAGGCATTATTGGCAAGTTAGGAACACAAGCAGGCATGCTGGTCAAGGACAAATGTTGCAATTTCTCCAAATTTTTGTAAGTCAATTTAACCTATATTTATACACAATCAAGTATGAGGTGTATACTCTGAAATAATGGATATTCTGAACTGTGCCTGCATTGCATGAATAGAGTCTTGAGGCTTGAGTTTGTCCCCTGTGGAATAAATGGAATAAATAATTTTGTCCCTTTTCATCAACTCAAATGGTTCATGATTGTGTATATTTATTATATGTACAGGCCCAAATCAAATAATAAAGAAAGATTGTGGGTACTATGTCATGCGGGCCATGATGGACATATGCATGAACTACGCTACTGAAGAGAAAAGTTTCCCGACGGTACAATCCTATATCTATTGTTAATTTATCTATTAATGTACGTGCTTCAACAATTTACATGTTACATATCATTTTTTTTTTACAGAGGGTCGGACCAAATGATCCATTGAGTAAGAAGTTGTATGACGAGGTCAAGGAAAATATTGTGGACTACATGGCGAGGGCAGTGATTTGATGCAATTTGATATAATTTAGGAATGTTGCATCTATTTTGGTGGATGATATACTTGTTTTTTGTGGATGATATACTTGTTCTTTGTGGATGATATACTTGTTTTTGTGGATGATATACTTGTTTTTGTGGATTATATATATATGTATTATCTGTTGTTCTCAATACTTGTGTTTTGTAAATGTCTTTGTAGCATATGTATATGGTGTTTATTAATTGTGAATATATCAATATATATATGGCTAGCATTGGGGCTAGTCACATAAAACAGAACAAATATTTAAAAAAAATAAGAACTAACAACGGTTATTTATTCAAAACCGTTGCACATTACATTATAATATTAATTTTTAGTCCGTACTGTGTCAATTTTACAACGGTTATTTGTGAAGAACCGTTGCTAAGTTTGCCATTTAGCAGCTGTTATTAATATATAACCGTTGTAAATATTAACGAACTGCAGCAGTTTTTTATAAATAACCGCTGTTGAATGACACTTTTAGCAGCGGTTATTTACTAATAACCGCTGTTGAATGACACTTTTAGCAGCGGTTATTTACTAATAACCGTTGCTAAATCTGCTGTGTTTGCAACGGTTATTTATTCAATTTAGCAACGCCCTACGCTACAACGGTTGTATAACCGTTGTTAAAGGGCCAAAATAACCGTTGTTAAAGACCCATTTGTGTTGTAGTGAAGGGTGTATATAGATGAAGAATATATATCTAAATAGTAGCCTTGAGTTCAAAAGATCTGAAACTAAAAGATCAATTCTGAAGAGATACACATGTATGTTACTAGGTAGTGATCTTGCTGACTTGAGTCATAGATACATAACCGGTCTGTTTGGTAGAGATCAGAGTAGGGACTGAATAGCAGAAGAGTGGAACTGAGAACGAGGAATGGAATAGAGTCTATACAAGGTGTGGTTGCAGTGTTTACCAGCTGCACACTATTAAGAACTGTACCTCCTTATGATTTCTTACCATCTTTTTGTCTCTTTTAAATAGGTACCTCAGTTATCATTTATAGTTTCAGCCTTTCAGCGATACTCAGAAAAACGACAAGTGTTTCCTTAAAAACAGAAAAATATATGCTAAATTGAGTACCTGATTTCTTTTATGAGCGCACCCATGATTCTTGTTCCTGATGCGGTTTTGACAAGCTCAAATCCATCAATTTTCTTATCAAAATCCATTGCACAAGCAAGGACTGTGTATCACTGCATCTTATTCATTTGAAACTTCGAATTAATATAAAGAAGCTGATTTGCAAAAAAACTAATGCGACCAACAGACTACATTACAGAAGCATATATATTTGTTCTTTTATATTGCTTATTCTCAAAATCTCCCTTTCAAATTTGTAGCCAGTCCACTTGATTCACAACAACAATGCACTAATCATTTAATTGAAAAGATGTTCTTATCAGTTGTAAAACAACACACTGATTTGATAACTAAGTGCAAAATGTAAAGAATGGTGCAGAGATGTTGACAGTAGATTAAATTAATAGAGTCAAATTAATCTTTAACTTTGTTACCTTGTATATGAAACTGCCTCTACCTGGTGCTGTGATTCTTTCATGAAGTTCTCCAATCCTTCCTAACCAAAAATACTGCTAGCATTGGATAAAACATAAAAATGACTCACAGTTAGCAATATTAAACAAATTATTAGAATTGAAAATGGGGACAGATAACTAAAACAAAGCGAAATGGACCTTGATGAAAGAGTAGATTCGGTAACGATAAGTAAAAGCAATCCCTCTATCAATAAGCTTTGTTTTATTCTATTTCATTCAGTCCAACATAGAAAATCATGAACTTGGTAGAGAGCAAAAATTGCTCCTGAATAATACCAATTCTACGGCAAATAGACTCGCAAGAGAGTTCAAGATTCCACCTGCTTCACCAATTCTACAGCAAATACAAATTCTAGGGTTCGGTACAGCCTAGCACACCTCATGAGCCGAGGATAATAGCAAAATCATTACCGGAAAAGTATTCGCGACAGTGAAGAGATGGTGTGCGCTCGAGCTATCCGTTGCCTATCTCCTCGTCGTCGTCGTCGCCGCCGCCGTCGCCGCTCCACCGGTCGGCACTCGTTCGTGCTATCCGTCGCCCGTCTCTTTAAGGGTTTTGAAGAGGAGGTTGAGCCGATCGAGCAACAAAAACGAGGGTTTTGAAGGTTTTGAGGATTGAGAGGGTTTTGAGGGTAGAGGATTGAGAGGGTTTTGAGGGTTTTTTTGCCGGAGCTTTACGGTAAAGAAGAAGCAGTGCCGCGTTACGGCGGAGAACGGGAAAAAGAGGAGAGGAAGGTGGAGAGAAAACCCTAGACGGTCAAGACTGGGGAGGTTGCGTCTGTGTCTCCTCCGACTTCCCGTCTGAAATTCGTGAAGTACTGAACGAGTAGAGTGCTTTGTGTAGAACTTGCTATGTGTAGTAGCCGGAATAAGAGTTTTTCACAAGTTGGACCAAACCATCATTCTATATCACTCACAGCCATCAGATCCATAAGATAAGAACTTTTGTGTAAATCTTACAAAAATCCAACGGTCCTCTTGTCATTTCATAGAAGAGTGGTCATTAGCATTGTACCTAATCAAATAGAGATGTTTGGATATATATAAGTAATTCAGATAAATGCATTTATCCAATTATATGGACCGTGTGATTCTGATCTATTGAATCAGGATAACATCATGTTTATATAAGTGCAAATGTTTATCAGTAAAATATTAAAAATCGTAGAAGGCTTCTTGTGTACTACATGATGCTGAGTACCAAATTTTGTCACAATCTCATTATGTTTTTATCATCAAAATTAAATTATTATTGATAACCGTTCATTTTAAACTTGTATGATCAAAGGCAAGTAAATTACTTTTGGGCAAATTTCTTTTACTAAATAGATCAGAAGGCACTAATGTTTTAGTTTTTAAGATTTTATGCTATTTTATTGTGGTTAAGGTTGTCATCATGCATATTTTAAATGATGGCCGTTAATCTGTCACTTTTAATTTTATTGGATCAACCGTCGAATTAACATATTTTCTCACAAAATTTGGACAGCCTTAATTTTGTATGTTGAACTTCAAATTGAGCGGTTCGGATCAACAAGTCTTCAAAAAAAAATTTTCACCATAATATTCTTGCACATTATGTTGTCTCACGTTCATTGCTTGTGTAAGAGGAGATAGTAACTACACACCACTAATCGACAATTTTAAGTGAAAAACAAAATCAAACCGTACTGATACGCTCGAATATGTTTCATTAGTGTTTGTGCTTAATTTTGTTAATTTTTTACATCAAATGGTGGCTCAAATTAACCCAAAAACATCGTACACCATCAAATTGAAAATGAAATGATCAACGGTGGATCTACAATATTCATAGACAATTTTTTTTGAAAAAGATCATAAACCAACGAACAATAATTTATCCATCATGGATTAACAAATTATTATATGTAAGAGTCCAATAAGCATTAAATGATATCAAGTTGCTTCATATAAATTATTTTTCATCGCACAATTGACATATGCATTAACATATGTCAAGTAATAGTGCACTGCACACTACGTACAATGCAAAAGAAAATGAGTTACGTAATAATCGATTAATAAAAATCAATCAACATGTTACTCTTATAATAATGCTAATCAGTCATCATTTTAAATTAAAAAAATCATTGATTTATACATAATTGTTTTTTTCACGTCTCTCTATAGAGCTAAATAATTTTGCTTTTCCCTCCTATGCCCATTTCGAGCTAAAGTATCATTTTCATTTCCCTCCAAAAAGTATCATTTTCATTTCCCTCCAAAAGCATTTCAGCCGATGATTAAGTTTTGATTCTACAGCTTGCAATTCGAAGTTATCTAATAAAATATTGTCAGATTTTGAATTTGTTTTATTATTCATCACACGAAATAATTTTTGCAATAACGAAGGGCCATAAATTATTGATGAATTCTTAAACGATCATAAAATTGACCAAAACCGTGTCATTGATTACAAATCAACTTCTTGATTTTTAATTAATTTTTCATGATTATTTTTCTATTTCCCATGATTTTTAAAGGAGTAAAACTATTGGGCAAACATTAGCATTTTGAGTGAAATGCTAACGGTTCAAATTATATCTTGTCATATCCAAAATTTTAATTTATGGTTTCCATTAAATTCATCATATAAAAACACATACAAAATACAAAAATTTTCTATTTTTTGAGCTTTTTAAGTTTTTATTTCGGATTTTTTAAAATTTATACACAAACAAGCATTATTTTATTAATATTTTAGAGCCATTTTTAAAAATCCGAAAAAATTACTTTAAAATCTCCAAAAATGAAATTTTTTTGCATACCTAAGTATTTTTATATAATAAATTTAATGAGAACCATAAACCAAAATTTCGGACATGGCAAAATATAATTTGATCATTTGCATAATAGTTCAACTCTTTTTAAAGTATAAATTACATTTTATCCGAAAATTTGTATATAAAAACCGTATTTAGTCTGTGACAATTGCCAAAAATTGGCAACTAATAAACATTGGATCATATGGTTTTTGGAGACAACATAAAGTTGAGCCGCGTATGGTTTTGGGTTTGAATCCCAGTGTTAGCTTAGAATGAATTATTGGTCCCTGCTAACGTGTATTTTATGTGGACCCGCAACCATGTCCCTGCGAATTATTTTATGTTCTTTAATCTATCACTGCCCAGCGGACCCAACATGCAGTACCCTTATTTTTAATTTTTTTATCTTTCCTGTGGAGTGTTGTTTTGCTTTTCACATTCACTTTTGGACTCTGGTCTTGCTAGCGTGTGTTGCTAAGGAACAAGATAAAGGAAAAAATAATTTTAATCACCAATGAAAAGAGGCTAGTAAAAAGTTCAGCTAGACAGAAGCTGGTGTCGCATCTCCCTGTTGCTGAAGTAGGCATTTAGCAAAACCGAGTGATATCTCTAGCAGGTCATGTGTTGGTGAATGCCCAATCTGTTGTAGTGTAAGATTCTTAGATACATGCCTGCCCAACCCTTAAAATGGTAAATTACTGTTACAATTTAATATGAAATTTATTTTATATTTCTAAGCTATCATTCTACAAACCGCCCTCCTTTAACTCCACATATTCAGTGATTTATTTTGTTGGCTTAATATCGTATATACCCTTGAAGTCTTCCTTCATTTCAAATTTACCCCTCTACTCTTTAATATATCAAATATCCCTTCAACTCTTTAAAACCTATCATATTTACCCTCTACTCTTTTATATAACCCCTTAAACTCTTTAGAACCTATCATATTTACCAATTACGTTTAGAGGTAGCATAATCTGACCGATCGAACCTGAATTGACCCGAGTTTTAGGGAAAGTCATACTGACCTGAACCCGACCCGACCCGTGTTTCAGGGAAAGTCAGACTGACCCGAACCCCACCCGAACCTGATCCGACCCATGTTTTAGGGAAAGTCATACTGACCCGAACCCGACTCGACTCGAACCCGAATGACCCGAAACCCGAGAAGATCAGGGAATAGAGGTACAAATCCTGACCAGACCCGAAAAACCCGCCCGACCCGACCCGAAAATCTCGGGTTTCGTGTTGTTCGGGTTAGGGTCGGGTCAGTCTGACTTTCTCTCAAACACAGGTCGGGTCGGCTTCTGGTTAGTTTGACTTTCCCTAAATCTCGGGTCAAGTCAGGTTCCGGTCGGGCGGGTTTTTCGGGTCGGTCAGATTTCGCCACCTCTAAACGTAATGGGTAAATATGATAGGTTCTAAAGAGTTTAAGGGGTTATTTGATATATAAAAGAGTAGAGGATAAATATGATAGGTTTTAAAGAGTTGAAGGATATATTTGATATATTAAAGGATAGAGGGGTGAATTTGAAATGAAGGAAGACTTCAAAGGTATATATGATATAAGCCTATTTTGTTATATTCTATTCAGTTATTTTCCTAATCGGGGATTTAATGAGATTTCTCATTTCAACAATGTATAGGTTATTACATACATTCATATCGCTGCTCTGTAATTTTAAATCTTCCTTTTAACTAAATCTCTGTAAACTCTTCTTTTTTTAATTAGGCTATCGCCTGCTACATGAAAAAAAAATAATAAAATAATAATGTATAGGTTATATTTTCACTGCATACATGAGTTATCCAATGAGTTCTGTTGCCACCTTGAGATGCCCAGATATATGACAAATGAGCGATCGTGATGAAATTTGAAGGGTGCTACTTTTATCTTTTTATGATTTTTTAAATATTAGGACAATTTCACTACACAAAACAGTTAAGTTTATGTATTTCATTTTTTTCTTTTGTGTGTAAGAGATAAGAGTTCAATAATTTATCATTAAATCGGATGTATCAATTATTCATACACATATATAATGTTTGACTAAATTGCCTGAACTGCAAAAATAGGAGTTAGACTATTATGCTAAGGCCCCAAAAATTATGATATCGTATCCGAAATTATGATTTATGGTGCTTAATATATTCTTCATATAAAAATATAAGGGTAAACAAAAATTTTCTATTTTTAAAGTTTTCTTAATATTTATTTTGTATTTTTGAAAAAAGCATGAAAAAACATCAATATTTTATTATTATTTATGAGCTCTTTTCAAAAATTTAAAACAAATAGTTAAAAAACTCCAAAAATAGAAAAAGTTTGTATTCCTCAATATTTTTATATAAATAATTTATTGAACACCATAAATCACGATTTCGAATACGATAACACAATTTATAAGGCATTATCATTTCAGAGCGAAATGCTAACATTAGCACAATAGTCTAGCTCCAAAAATAGATACCATTAATAGGAAGAGTATTATATTGATCCAGATTGTAAACATCTAGATAATTACATTGTAATTTTTTTGTACCTCATGTTATTGAAATCAGCATTTGAGACCAAAAACTCACTTTTTGTAGCATGGAGCAATTACGTGTCTCAGACAACGAATTGTTTAGGCATTGTCAAAAATAATCAAGCCTTTTTTCCTCTGACTTCGAAGTTACAATCATTATTTACTTTATTTTGTTGTAATATAATCTCAAATGATATTTAATAAATCTTTTTGTTTCTTAATGAGGCATTTTTCTTTTTTTCGAAGAGTTGATAGAAGCTATCAACTTCTTAATGAGGCATTTTTCTTTCTACCAAAATAAAGAGTTGTGAAATGAATTGATTATCTTATATTACTATAGCATATGAGTTAGGTAACTTGGGTTGATTTAGAGTAAATTGTGTGATAGTTTGATAAGTTTGATATCAAATATCATTAGACTACATTTGATTGCGTTAATTAATATAATGATATGGGTGGGTAAAAGGATGACATGGCACACTATGCGTGCATTAACCTGTCATGGACAAAAATTACAAGCACTATCTATTGATGTCAACAATTCATGATCGAGTGTTTACTGGGGCGATCAACAAGAAGTTAATTTGATATATTACTGCATTATAAATTAAGTTATCCACCTAATTAACCTTTTTAAACTTTTTTCAAGCATGCATTAAATCATCATTTTGACTATCCTTGAGATTATTGATGAACTTGCAGGTCAATTTAATTAAAAGGTAATAGGACTCTTGCAACATGAAGGTTAATTACCTTAATTACACTGGTAGTACTTTCTCTTGATGAATTTGATTATTGTTCCAAAATATAAGTGAAAATAAAAAAGATGATGTGTTGATTTTAGCTTCAATTTCAATAAGAAGGTTTCAATTATACATTAAGTTCTGTAAATTTTTTTCCACAATTCACTGTACATATGAAGAGAAGGAGCAAGTTTCCTCCGTTGAGACACAATAAAGAAAACAGTCAATTTATCTTAATTTGAGTTTTATTTAATTATGTAATAAAGTATTTATGTAGCACCACATACGTACTATACTCATTTATTTTGATTGGAGATCAAAAAAATTGGGAAACTGTGAAAATGACAGAAATTTGTGCAAAAAAATTTTACATATAACAAGCATCTTATTTTAATTATCTTATGTTGAAATATAAATATTCTGGAAAACACTACAAGAGTACATTAGCTTTTTTTTTTTTTTTCCTTCCTAACCTTTTTTATTATCTTATGTTGAAATTTAAATGTTCTGGAAAAATTACAATATTAAATATCTCTTTTTTTTTTTTTTTTTCTTCCAAACCTTTTGTCATGTTTCTTTAATTTTGGATGGGTTATATTTTGTATATCATTTGAAGATTTAGTTTACTTATATTACAATTAAAATAGAGGATCAACATATCATTTTGGAACGGCAAAAACGTTTATATTAAGATTGTTGGCTTAAAAATATTGAAAAAAAAGGAAACGATATTATTAAAAGTTTAAAATATCTTAATATTTTCATCAGGCTTGGTCATTTGCTAATCTTTACTTAAATTTTTTTTAGATTGATTTGATTGGAATATCTATTATGAACTTTATATTTTAAAATTAGCTTTTGCACACTTTCTTCTTAAATTATTTTTTTAGATTGGTTTTTCAACTATCTTCTTTTTTTTTAATTTATAAAATAATGCAAAGCAAAGTTACCTATTTTAATTTTCCAATCCCGTGCATTGCACGGGTCTAATGCTAGTTTGATCCAAAATTTTGAGATTATATTCAGTCCGTCCCCGGATCAGGACACCCAACGCTCTTAATAAGGAGCAGAGATACATAGTAAATGATTTCAATTCACATATCCGTTTTTATTGTAATAATATATTATTAAAATTGAAAAACATTCAAATTTGTTTCGAAACAGAGTGTCTGCAAAAACAGAGGAGGATAGTAAGCTGTTTCTACAAAAATGGCATACAAATTCAGACACTTCATACAACTACATATAGTTTGCCTCATAGGTAAATATGAGTATATTGCTGTGGCTATTCATCTATGAGATTTTTCTCCGCTTTTCCTGTTTCTTAGAGGCTATGAGATATTCAATTTTTTTTTCTAGGCATAAGTTGGTCCCGCAGCCCCGCTAGCAACTCAGCTGACATATAGATATGCCGAACAAGCAATATAAAAGTAAAGAGAGAATGAATGATGATTTATGACAAGAATAAGTAAACGATCAACTGAGATCGGTAACAATGCTCTCCAAGGTACCTAAAACAACATTAGTCACCCTGTTTCTTGTTTTCGCAACGCTTATTGCTCCGATAAGAGCTGCCATTGCATCTGAAGAACTTACTCATGCGACAACCGGTAATATTACAACTTTTCATCTTTTTCATTCGTTTGCATCAAGTTTACTGTGATTTTTTGTTTCTGAACTTCTGAAGGAGGTATATTTTGTGCTTCAGGAAAGGGTGAAGCTGACAGGCAAGAAAAGGCATTATTGACACGTCCTGGACGACCACCCGTTTATCTTCGACCACCACTTGCATATGCCGTGAAAGAACGTAAAGTGGGAACTATCCAGGATGGAAATCTCAATTTCTAGTTTTGATATATGTATATTCTTTATTAAGAGGAGCTTGAATTTAATAGACTACCGTAGGTAATTATGAATAATAAAAAATAATGAGTGTATGTTTTTTTTTTTTTTTTTTTTGTATTCTGTTGTTGCATTAGACTACCGTAGGTAATTTTCACATTATTCTATATATTTGATACGTACATTTTGTAAAATAATTTGACATTATTCATTTCTGTTAGTTCAAATATTTTTGTGTTTTGACTCGCTTCTTTTCAATTAAGACAGAGAACTCTGTCTCAAAACAGAGGCTCCACAATATGAATTCCGAAATTAATTGTTATAAACCATATATATATATATATATATATGACACCTACATGTATGAAAAGTATCAAGTAAAATTTAAAAGAATGAATTTTAGTATAGAGGAGCTAGAATAAGATATCGTATATATATGAGTGCATCTTTTGGCTTTCCTTTTTTTTTTTCTTTATACCCTGATATATAGTTATATATTACCTATTTCATCCATTTTAGTTTTCAAATTTTCATATGTAATCAACTGTCTTGACCTGAAAAATTAATAAGAATACCTTAAGAGGAGAAATACAAAATAAAATTTAATCTGTATGCTTTAATTTAGTTGAAGCAAGCAATCATCATACAATATTTTAGAGAGAAATTAGTTAACCAAGTAAAACAGTTTTTCTTAATACAAAGATATGTGTAATAAAGGATAAGAACCCAAGCACCAAAACTCAAAGGTTCAAGAAAACTAAAAATTAAGTAAACTGAGTTTGTAGTGATTGTAGCATCTCTAGAAGAAAAATATTGGATCAGTAAGATAATTGATATTAGCTAGCAACCATGACTTTTCCAGAAGAGAAACATCTTGTGTCCATTGAAAAACCGTCCACATCTTGTGTCCATTGAAAAACCGTCCATACGTCTATAAACATACAAAGGATGTACTAGATACACCACCAAATGTAACAGATACATCCCAAAATGTAACTTATAGACGCTATGGACGCTAGGTATTACTCTTTCCAGAATGTGCAGTTCTGACTTCTGAGAGATGAATTATCAGACATGCTGCTCTGCTGATAGCTCTTCAGGAAATTGATCAGATTCATTAGAACTTCCTGACGTCAAAGTTGGAATGCTTGAAGTGACAGACCCAAGCCATTCCCGCCATCTAGATCGCCTAATTTGGTAGTGCCCTTCCATTCTAGAACAGAGAGATTTGAGGTAGTGATTGCAATCGAGGTTAAAATCGACACCTTCAGCGAGCAGCCTAAAAACTTCTGATACCTCGGCATCGCTTTCTAGTTCGTGCAAAATAATGCCTCTCTTAGCGAGCAGCAAGACGTCCTCAGGCTCGCTCGCCAACTGAGATAGGAATATGACATATGTAGTCATGTAGTTTCCTACTTGGGGACTAGTTTGTTCGAATGCAATCAAGTTTTGAAACAGGCGGTGGGTATTTGTATCAATTGTTAATCTGGGCATCTCTAGGACACTGTCGTAAAAGACAATGTCGAGTAGAGAATGCGGGTCATCAATGCAAGTTTCTCTTTTTCTGAAATCAATCCCTCCTGTATGGTATTCAGATGCCCGATGCCATCCAGGTAGTTCTTGAAATGCCAGTGAGCTCCCTGATTCTTCAATGGTACCATGTACTCCGGTTTTGTTGAAGGTATTGTTCACCGAGTGATGAAGCTGATCGGATACAGGCATCGAATAATCTTGATCATTGCAAACATTTACTTGTCCAGGTTTGAAGAACATATGGCACAGATGAAGCAAATGATGAAATTCATTCTGCGTGTCTAATTTCATAACTGTTTTGTGAAAAGGATAGATTAGATATTCGATGGAGCTAGCAATGTTTTCGATAAGTAATGAAGTTGAGCTCTGTCTTCCTGCACTAACGAGTTCGTGAATCCTCTTAACAACAAAAGAGGGAATTTGGTTTTCCAAAAGTAGCAGGTCTTGCGAGAAAAATGTAGTATACCACTTCCTAACATAACAGGTGTTATCTTCACTATCATCCTCAATATTGCCAGCGACTCTCTGCTGGTTTGGTTTTGTGTGAATATCCGACCCCCAACTATTTTCTTCCAAAATTGACTGATTATCATCCGTGTTACGTACGGTACAGTCTTCCATCAGAAATACTCCTTCCGGTCCGCACAATGCATAGAGAATGAAACATCCATCTAGGAATATCGTCTTTAAGAATTTATCCCTACTCATCTTAATTTCATACGCATAGCAGTTCCTTATATGTTGTTCCAGTTCTTCCAATCCTACGATGTAGTCTCTCATTTTGATCTTAGGGTTAATTCGAAGAATATAACTAAGCGCATCCCATTTCAGTTTTTCTATATCGATTGTGGCCTTGTTGACGTGGTGGCATGGTCCGATTGTGATAACAGGAGGCTTGTAGACTTCTTCATCTTTATAACAATAATGATGTTTCAACATCGGAATTAAGGAAATCCGGCCTTCCGTTCTAGTGTGTCACCTCCGGAGCATTCAGGTTTCAGTTTTTCGGACATAGAACTGACTAATTTCTTAACATCAATGACGTGCACTCGGTCCATCTTGCTTTCATCCATAACTCTGTTTAATTAAGAACAGAAAACTCGGTTTATTGGGTGAGTAGGCACTATGTAGGAGATACAGATATCAGATAAATACGATTAGATCTTTTTTAATGTTTTTATTAATTATGATTAAGATCATTCTGTTCATACATATAGGAACAAACAGCAAGAAGGTCAAGATTTGAAGATTATTATCTAAGGAATTTTTAATGTTTTTATTATTTTTAATGTTTTTATTATTTATTTATGATTATTATCTAAGGAAACTTTTTCAATATTTGAAGATGTAAAATATAAATTTTGTGAAACATAAAATTATAAGTTGACTTAATTGTGCTCACATTTTTTTTTATTTGAATTATTACAGCAAATTTGTTAAGAAGAAAGATCGAATTCAAATCTACGCTACGAATTGCATAATAACTAAAAGGATTTCACAACATCCCTAAACACAGTAATCCTAATCTTCTTCTTTAAAGAAAAGCAGAAGAGAACTATTCTCTCAAAGCGCCACGTCATCCTCAAGAAGAAGCAACCTAATTGTTTGGGTTGTGCGTCCTTTCGTCCGATATACAAAAAAAAATAAAAAATTAATACAAAAATAGATAAATTCACTCCTCAGTCCGTTTATGCATCCAATCACTGTCATTTTTCTCTTCAAGAGATGCCTTCCCTCACACTGCCTTCATCACTCTATTCTTCTTTTCTCATTCTCAGATGTCTCTATGCTGCTATCTCTGATCAGTTCATCGCCTTCTAAAGTTCTACTTCAAGATATTAATTAGGTTCTACCTCCCTATATCTCTGTCTCTCTATTTCATCTCTGTATTTCTTTTATATCAGTTAGCGATTTCTTCTTTTCCCTTTTCTACTTCGAACATTTATGAGGTTTATATCTTCCTCTTCCTCCATGTGTACAACTGAAGATTTAACAATGGAAGCGGCATGGAATTAAACTAACAGATCGGTTCCATTGATTTAATATATCTATGTTCTTCCAATTTTTCATATCACGTGATCACTGTTTCGAATTTTGATATATTCTCTAATTGTGTCTTTCATCAACCATTTTTTTTTCTTTTCAATTAATTAGAGCAGTCCATTCCCAGGGCTACATCGACATTTCCATCAACCCATATAATTCATTTACTTTTGGTTTCATTAATTTATTTATTTCGTCGTGCAGTCAAATTGTTCCCGAATTTGATAACTACAAATTGAACTTTTACCATAACTCGGCGTTATCTGATAAAATCATAAAAGTCATAAAATCAATGACATAAAGTTTCAACTTTGGTTTGTGTGACATAGCAATAAGTTAAAAAAAAATTATGTGAAGTATATCTTTCAATGCTCTTAATTAAAAGTATTATTTTATCATATTTTTTTAGATTCTTACAGAACAATTCCGTGCTTATTCTTACTATTGATTCTTTAGCAATTTCATTTTCTATTATATTGATTGTTTTGCGCATTAAACAAATCAAAACAAACCTTTTTTTAAAGTCTGGGCAATAGTTTAATATTTGCTTTATTCAAAGCCCCATGGTCTAAAAAATGGAAAAAAAATGTGTGTATATATATATATATATATATAGAAAGGAAGTTATCAATTTATTTAGTATTTTTGATATACAATCTGCTCTACATTACCATTATATCATGGCAATTGTACACACAAAATTTCAAATCCTACATAGTCATAGGATTGTGTCTTTTTTCTTTAAGTCTATGATTATGATATGTGTTCACTTCCCATAATTTGAGAAATGATCTTGAAAGAATATGTTTCATTATGATATAATCATTTCAGTGTTTCACATAACTTAAAAAATATATTAGTTTCATGATCTTTTGGCTGATCGAATTAAAAAAAAAAATGGTCTTCTAACAGGTTAATTTCTTGTGATTATTAATTTATTTAATAGTGCACTTTATTTTATGAATTAACAAAAAGTTTATTTTCTTTTGACTGTTTAAATTCAATTATTACAAGTATTTCATCCGGAGTGAAAAATATACTGCTACATCTCACATATTCACACAGATCTAATATATTTATATGGTCTCAACAGTATATATGTTTTGCATGTATTTCCTCCATCTTTGTTTGTTTAAATTATTTAATTATCATAAATATGTAGTTCACTATTGTTTCAATCTTAAAAAAATAATTAAATTAAATAATAACTAAATTTTCCAACCCGGGCATTGCACGGGTCTAATGCTAGTTAACTATCAATCTTCTTTCAGGAAGTTTTTCTTATAGGCCTATTGGAGGTTTGGAGAGGGGAAAGACAGTGATCAAACCTTAGTATGTGAATGAACAACGCCAGCCGGAGGCAGGATTTTTTGAATCTATTCTGATGGCATGAATTCTTCTGCACAATCACGGAAGAAAGTCATCTTTTACTATCTCAATTGATCAGCATAGTGCCATGAAAAACTTGCTTCAGATCTGGTTTTATGTCGGTCAACAAAAGTCGACGAACAGAGGACAAAAAATGAAGCTCCCTCATTCTTTGCTGAAGTTATTTGTTTTCTTTTTTAAGAAAGAAATCTGTCATGTGCTTTGTTGTACTTGCAAGTCGCATAAAAATAGAAAAGAAATTTCTATCCTGATTCTGTATAATTTTTTTTTATTATGTCGACGATATAATGAAATCAAAGCCCAAAAAATTGATCTATCCAATATCAGCCATTTTTGTTATTTGCAAGCTCAGGATATCATTTTATACATTCTTTAATACCATGATTAATTCAATGTCAACAATCCTCATGGAGTATATCATTCTGCATTTATTTATCTTATTTCTATAAATTAAGCACATAAGAGTATTGTCTTAAGTTACAAAAAACACTATAAGAACTTTTCATTAACACAAAACCATCTTATTTGTGCTTTAATCCTCTAATTAATTCATAATTTAGAGCCATTCTGTGAATTTTTGTTGTTTTTTATAGCTAGCTGGAGCCTTTCTTGCTATGGGGGGAGTTGAGCGGGTGGTGGCAAAAATAAGGGTCGTCTCGGAGCTATAATCAGCTTCTCTTCCTCATCCTCACTTGTGCCTCCTATCTTTGCACCTTGTTCAGAAAAACAAACCTTAGTAAAGAGAATTATCCAAAAAATTAAGAAGAAATATGGTACTGATAAAGAGTTAGAAGCAAAGTACGTACTCACCAATTTGTTCATACCGAGTTCCGTTGGGTACAATGGTAGGCTTCACCGGAGTGATTAAATTTGCAGAAACAAGTAAGAGAGCAGTTAACATCACAAGTAGCTTAGGAGGCATTATCACTTAGCATAATTAGTTCCTTGATTTGTTTTGAGACCTCAAGAGTTAATTATTCGGACATTTGTTTGCTTTTATAGTAATTCTAATGCATCTATTATTTGATGATGGTAGTGAATATATAACTCTTCAACTTGGATAGATAAATATCCCTTAGGAAGATATATATATATAGGCTCCTTATCAAGGAAAGCAATGGCTGATTTTTTAATATAAAAAATAAAAAAATCTTATTTTTAATTTTCGAAATAAAAAAACTTATTTTAAAAAATAGTAAATCCGTGTTCCCAGAACCCGGCCTTACTGTTGGTAGGCCGGTTTCCCAGAAACCGGCCTCATGTAATTCTAATGCATCTATTATTTGATGATGGTATAGTAGTGAATATATAACTCTTCAACTTGGATAGATAAATATCCCTTAGGAAGATATATATATATATATAGGCTCCTTATTAAGGAAAGCAATGGCTGATTTTTTAATATAAAAAATAAAAAAAATCTTATTTTTAATTTTCGAAATAAAAAAAACTTATTTTAAAAAATAGTAAATCCGTGTTCCCAGAACCCGGCCTACTGTTGGCAGGCCGGTTCCTGGGAACCCGGACTACCAAATTTTTTTTTTATATTTTTTTTCAGATAGATCTCGTTGTTAACTTTCCGTAGCCGCGAAGTTTGCTCCGATCGGAGTTTTCTATCAAAAGTTATGTCCGTTTGAATGTTGAGTGCCCGAAATATAGGATTAGATTCAGTATAAAATTCAGAACGGAATTCAGAAATATTTCTAATGAATAATATTATAAATAAATATTAAGTATCACAAATAATGTTAGAAAAAAGATATAAAGAAATAATTTTAAATTTATTGCATGATAGTTATGCCCCTTTGGCTATCTGATTTGTTCTCTTTTCCTCTTCTAGATATTATTAGGGGCTATGAGATACTAAATTGGTTAGCTTAGATTTGGCTCCCTATCAACTTGAAGGACCTACAGAAAGCCAAAAAATCTCAAATAGCAATATATATAAAAGCAAAGAACAAACAAAAGATGATCAATGGCAATAACAAGTAGAAATCAACTAAGGTTGTTAAGTATGCATCTCAAGGTACTGAGAACGTTTATTGTGTTGCTTCTTGTTTTCGGCATGCTTATTGCTCCGATAAGAGCAACCACTGCATCAGAAGAACCTAGCCATGTGACGGCCGGTAATATATATATACCACTTCTCATCCAGTTCATTTAGTTGCATTAAATCTACTCTAAATTTTTCATTTCTGAACTTCTAATTGTCACATCTCCAAATTTTGATTAATATTTAAGAATTTTGATTAAACTATTTTGGGCAAATATAAAACAAGTATGGGCTTTGATAAAAATTTAGTAAGACCTCTCCATGAATTATTTGCATAGAATTAAAAGAAAAATTTGAAATAATCATAACAAACTATGTAAGCATGAAGTATAATTTTCCAAAGTGCATATATATGAGCCCTTTTAACATTAAAGAAAACTTAAAGGTCCAATTTGTAAAATTTCCTTAATAAAATGGAACCCTAGCTGTACCCATGGCCCTTCATCTTCCTTTGTTGCCGCAACTCTCCACTTGCCCCTTCTGCTTTCATTTCCGATGGCAAAAAAAAAAAAAAAAAAAAAAAAAACGATCAGAAGAGAGGAGAAAAGAAAGAAAAGGAAATCGAATAGAAAATCAAGCAAGCCTACCTCCAAGCCACTGTCCCTGTACCTGCGCCTATTGCTGCTGCTCTTGGAGGTCAAAGAAAGGAAGAAGGGGATGAACCGAATTGCCACTGCCTACCCCAGCCGCCCCCAGAGGCTCCTTGTCTTGGGTCAGAACAAAGAAGGCCGGATTGGCTGTTGCAACGCCAAGAGAGTGCCGAGCTCGTGTCGCCGCCCTGTCGAGCCGCGTCGCCGCCATGCCAAGTTCACATCGACGCCGTGCCGAGCCGAGACTCGACGATCGATCGAGATCGCACCTCCGCCCCTTTAAGGCCCCAAGCACGACCACTGTCCCTTGTGTCTCTTGATTTCGACTTTTTCTGCTTAGAATCATCACCACTGGTACGACTTTTTCCTTTCTTTAATGGCCGTGTGCGCCATGGTTGAGCTAGGGGCTGAGCCCCTATGCCGATGGAAATTGGTTTTGCTTGTCTTTGTGTGGTTGTCTCAATATACCGACTTGCTTAATCTTTGTTGATCTCAATGTACCGACTTGTTTACTGACCCTAATTTGGTGATGTGCCAATTGATAAAACATTGTTATGCCCCTTGCGCATGTTAGCTTCTAAGAGATAAATTTTGGAAATTAAAATATGTATCTCAGTACTCTTAATGTGCTAGTACCTATGGATCTAATTAAGATCAAATTTCTTGTTTATGTGAATATCCGATGAGCAAGCGAGGGTTATGAATAGACAAGACAACTAACGATGGTCTAAGCGACACCTCTCATTCCTGGTTGTCGAATTCAGTCTCCAAATCCTTTCCTTCCCCATTTGCTGAAACTAAATCGAGGGAATCCCAACGGTAAGGTCTCTCCTTCATACTCGCATAAATCAATTGTTAATCCTATTTCAATTTGATAAACGAAAAGTTTATTCCATTGCCAAATCTCTTATCAATTTGTTCCTCTTGATGATTGACTAAAACAGTAAAACAAAGGAAAATGTTGTTCTTGATGTCGATGCTTGATTGAAGTCAATTTGAATGGCTTAGAAATTTTGTTATCACTTCCTCTTTACTTCCAAAGAAAGGTAACCGGACTTCTCTATGACTTGATTTATTGTTTAATAGTTAATTACTATTTTGTGAATAGTTAGTAGTTCTTAATATTAATTAGTCGTGCATATGATTTGATTTTGAAAGTGTGAAATTCTTGTGTGCATAAAAATGTATGTGGAAAATGGTTTGTTGCATGAGAAAACAATTTGTGCATGAAATTGGTTTGTCATGGTATTTCTTTTATGTGCATGAAAAAGGAATTTGGGACTTTGTGGGATTTATGACGGTGTATTTATCGAGCCCGATCGTCGGTCTTATAGTTCTGTGACATGACAGTACATGGAATCGCCAGAAAGGCCAAAAAAATGATTCCTGTAAATGATGGTGTACTGATCTGAGAGACCGACGATTGACTCGGCAAATATGCAGAAGTAAATGTTATATGTTCTGTGCATCAATTTTATTTCATTGATTAATATTGAAACTGAATGTTTTTTTTAAAGAATCTGGAACAAAATAGATTTGCCATAGATATGAGATTATAGTTGGTTTGTATGTGCATGTGTTTACTGTTTTGCAATATGCTATGATGAAAAGGAAATAAAGTTTTCCTAAAAGAAATTAAGAATAATTAAAATTTACTAAATGTCACTACGGGAATACAGAAGGGTCAAATATTATATCGCGATTATATTCCCATTATTACGGAATCTTAAGTACTTAAGTGAACGTCCCTTACGGTGCCCATACTAGTCGGGTAAGGGAACGGACGGTGTGACATACGGGACATATTATTTTTTTTAATGGAAATATATTTAATCGGACATAACTGAACCTTGTTCAGTACGGGACAGATTAAAACCTTTGTTATGAATGACTTCCTAAATTACAAGAAAATTTTCTTTATGATAAATTGTATTAAATCAGACATAATTGAACTTCAGTTCAATATAGAACAAATTTAAATGTTTTTAATCGATAAGTTTTCTTAAAATTCAATAGCCTAAAACTGTTATATATATGTTATGATAAATGCATCTCGTGGCGTGTTTAGTTTTATTTCTTGATATTGCATATGTAAAGTACTTTGGTATTAAAAACTTGTCATAGAGAAGCGCGTCGTTAAATAACCGGTTATTGAGCTTTTTAGCTGACTCCGTTTTGTTGTTTTCCTTTCTTTTTGTTGGCGACGTAGGTCGACGGACCGTTGGATGGATGCACAAGATACCGCACCGTAGCACCTCGTGCCGAGGCGTTACACTAATGGAGGTATAAATATAAATCTTGTGTTTAGGAGAGAATGGAGAAGCTGGCGTGAAAGAGAAGGCATACACATCCTTGACACGTCCTGTGCGGCGCCCACCCACTTATCTTCGACCGCCACCTGCATAATGTAAATCTCAATCAAGCTGGACTTCGTTCGTTAGATACGTACAAGGATATATACGATAAGATACATCTTATCGTAGTTTAACTTTTTTTTTTTTTCTTTGGTTAATGCTGTTGTCATATTGATATATAAACCTATAGTTACTTATTGAAATTGCAAGGCCTTTTTGTTACATTCATTTAAGTTAGTTTAATAGTTTATCATTTAACTCATTTCTCTGTTACTAAAACAGAGAGAACTCTGTCTCAAAACAGATGCACCAGCATATGAAATTCTAGATGTACATTTATTATATAAGACGTGTATTAATTACGCCTACATATATTGGTTGAAGCAATCATCATCAAAAGACATATTTAAATTTTCCTCCTTTCGACAAATTCGATAAGTAAAAGACGACGGCTGTCCTCTGTTTGATGTATTATATTTTATCTGTTCCAATGATCATGCGGCATCTTACTAATAGAATTTCGAAGGTATGATCATAGATAAATTTTTTGGATATGTTTTCACATGTTGATATTAATATAAGCAAATCATAAAACTATATATTAGGAACCTTCAAACATTTTTGTATATGTTTCAGGTATATCTCTATATGTATATATCACAATCTATCTCCACTTCTCTATTTAACATTTAGTGTTTAGATCCTGTAACTGTTGGGATTTGTACCAAAATTTTTGCAATTAAGATTAACCATCCAATGACTAATTTACACTGAAAGTTTTTCTGCCACAATGTCTTAGAGGCCAGAGGTGTTAAATTCTTAATTTGATTCATTTCATGTTCATCACAGAGTCAAATCAATCACAGCTTACTAAGGTTACTCTTAGATGCCACTCATCTTGGAAGCAAATTTAATTCTTAGTTTATCTAGGCATATTTTATCTAGGCTTTTAACATATCCATTAATTGGTCCTATGGAAGTTGATGTCAGAAACCTAATATGAGAAAATTAAGTGAATATCTTATATAGAGGCTGCTATATATACAAACCTAGTATATCTTTGAGGAATGGCTTTGTTCATAGGCTCTGCACATAGGCTCTCGGATATTTGCTGGCAAGGAAAGAACTCTAGAAAAATTGGTTGAAGAAGTAAACTCTCAATGAGGATTCTGCAATTATTTACTTTTTTTATATCATTTTTCTGGTTTGTTTTCTTTCTTTTAGCTTATGTTTTTGTCATACTGGAACTCATATCTTTTGAGCCCAACTGTCTTTTCTATTTTATCAGGTTTTTTTGATAAACCTGTAAAACATTTTCTTCCTATTAATTAATAATTAAATAGGGGCTTGAACCCTTATTTTTCCTCAAAAAAAAAAAAGAAAGCACAAAAATAGTGTCATAGATACAACTTATTCTTTTCTCAGGAAACATAATTCAGGAAGTATATAATTGACATCTCCACTTCTTCACAAATTGTTGATCTGAAGAAATCAATTGCTTATCCCTGAGTTTCAAGAGTAAAAATTTGATAGTTTACTCTGCACGAATATTCCCCGAATACTCCTAGGACATAAATAATTTTCAGTTGATAATTTCACAAAACTGTTGCGATGGAAACAGTTGCAATTCATATAGTAAAATTAAGCCAAAATTTGTCTTAAGTGGGGATGCTCCTACGGAAAGAAAAAAAATTAAAATTTGTATGATATCGACACGCAAAAAACGAGGAACTAACTGATTTGAGAACCAATTTCCCCCGACAGAGAAACAGGCTTCATACATTTCTCTTTTCAGTAGGCATCATGCTCTGCAGATTATCTTCTAGGAAACTGATTAGGCTTACTTTCATGAGCCCAGTCAGGTAACTTCGAACCGATTGACCCCAGCCAGTCTCTCCATCTCAGCCTCTGCATTTGGTACTGCACCTCCATCTCATGGCAAATATGCGTGAGGTAGTAATTGCCGTTGAAATAAAATGTAACACCTTCCGCCAGCATCCCGAAGAGGTCATTGATATTAGCACCATTGTCTAGCTAATTGACAATTATGCCTCTTCTTGTTAGTAAAGACACATCCTCCGGCATAGTTATGAGTTGAGACAAGGATACAACATAAGTGGTCATGTAGTTTCCGAATTGGGGACATGTTTCCTCGAATGCAGTCAAGTTGCGAAATAGACAATAAGTGTTTGGATCAATTGTCAAACACGGAACCTCCAGTATGCCATTGCAAAATGATATGTCAAGTAATGAATGTGGACTTCTACTGCAAATTTCCCGTTTCCTAAACTCCACCCCTGCCTTGTAGTATTCTGATGCCCGACGCCACCCAAGGAACTGTCGTCCTCCAATTACACTCCGTGTCTCACTGTATGAAGTACTGAGCGGTTTAAAATATAGATGACACAAATGAAGTAAATGGTGAAGCTCTTTCAGCTCATCAAACTTAAGATTTGCTTTTGGATATGAGAGAAGTAGATTTTGCATGAACTCTGCAATACTCTCCAATAGTACCATAATTGGGACATTTCCATCGGTGACGACTTCAAATAATTTCACAACAACAGAAAAAGGAATCTGGTTCTCCAGGAGCACTAAATCATGTGTCAAAAATGTAGCACACCAATGTTTTGGATAGTAGACATCTTGTTCTAAACTTAGACTCCTCTCTTCGGTACTCAAACTATCGATACTAGAAACTGGTTGTGCAGATCCATTGGTCCCATAGAAGATGTAAAGCAAGAAACATCCATCAAGTACCATCATCTTTAAAAGTTGCTCATTATCAATTTCGATTTCGCTCGCGTAACAGCTCTTTATTTGTTGCTCTAGTCTAGCCATTGCCTCCAAGTAATCTCTCATCTTTTTCTCAGGATTCAATGAAAGAATGAAACTAAAAGACTCCCATTTTATTTGTGCCATTTCTACTGTAGCCTCATGAACCTTGTGGTGACATGGCCCAATGGAGATCACACTTGGCTGTAGACCTCATTGTCTTCTTGATATGGCATTCGTCTCATTTTCTGAATTAGGGGAAACTTAGCACTGTTTACACTCTTTGTACCTTCCATAGAAATGACTAAATCATCGATGTCGATTATGTGTGCTCCCTCCATCTTGCTTTGAATCATGAATGTCCTGTTTTGAGAAATGGAGCATTTTTTTTAATTTGAAGGACTTCAACAATGACAAAAACAATAACAAAAATATCTCGAGAAAGAACATAATTCTCTCTAATAAAAACAAGAAAATCGAACCCAGAAATCCACCTGATGAAGGCAGATTAATCAATATCAAAGGAGTACATTCAATCGATTTGTACTGAATTTATGTCCTTATTGTGTCTTCATTTGAATTTTTTTTTTTTGGTTACAGATATCGTGATTTAAATAGTTTTTTTGTGAATTTTTGCAAAAGCAAACTAATTTATCCTCAAACTTCTATATATATACAATCACATACTCAGATTAACATACAAATTGTGGTGAGCAGGTCAATTTTAAGAAGGTACACACAATAAGCCGGCTAGCCTTCTGGCGTTGAGAGATGATCTTCTGTGGAAAGACATCTAGCACCGGAACTTCTTCTTTTTTATAAAAAAGATGGCAGTCCAATTTTCGTTGATATAATTATAAGTTACAAACAAGACTGTTAATCACTGTGATGTGATTCCCAGAAAAAAAAAAAAAAAATATTCACATGGCATTCCAAAAAATGGAAGAAAAGAAGAAGACTAGATGATGATCACTAATTCAGAAAATGAGTTTTATGTTTATTTTAAGCGTCTCCATACAATTGTAATTGCAATCTATATATATATTTAAACTTTTTAATTGAAATATCATGTTTTTTATGTTTATTTTCAAAAGAGCCTTTTATATACAGATTTTTGTACATTATTCATTAAATTTTCAAAAATTATTAGAAATTTTCATAAATAAAAAAAGAGAAGGGATCCAATAACCACAAATTTTGGTGCCCATAATAACCACATTATTATCTATACATAAATTAATAAATCTAAACCGTTAGATGATTCTAAATCATCTCAATAACATATATATATATATATATAAAATGATGAAGAATTAACATTGTTTCGATAGCCATCGAGAGAGAAGAAAAAATCATAAAATTTGAACCGTTGATTTTTGTTAATGCTTAATTCTCATGTAAATAAAATCAAAATGGTATAATTTTTTTATTACACATAAAATATGATATAAACAAAATATTCCATCAATTGGTTTTGTTATTTAACCATTAAAAATATATTTATTTGAGATTTAGTTTTGTGGTTACCGATGTGGTACCAAAAGTTGTGGTTATTTGATCCCTCTTCATAAAAAAATAGGTGTACCATTAAATTTCAATATATAGATAGTGAATAACTTGGATCGATCAAAGTACCGGCATCACCACATTTTACAAAGCACTATATATAGCCTCACTCTACACACATATATAAGAATTAAAATGAAATTATGCGACAATGCTTACTGTAAATCACCTATACATTGTAAAAGTTATATTTTTTTCAGTAATGTTTCTTTTTTAAAAAATAGTTTGGGATGATTCGGTCTGAGCATGTTGTATTTTGTTTATATCACCTCACTTTGATTCATTGAACAACAATCTGATTCTTAATGTGAACTTCTTGATAATTACCATTCCAATTTTCAGGGTTCTTTGATTATGTGTGCACTGATTGACTACTGAAAAATAATTCTAGGCAGGTATGAAACGTTGCAAAGATTAATTCCGGAAGAACTCAAAATTAATGTTTCAATTTAATAATTTGTTTATTATCGCTGTTTGAAAAATCAATTCTGATTTGTACCATTTCAATTTTATTTTATTTTCTCTTATTATTATCCTAATTTTCTGGATAATATTTTAACACAAAACGGTTGTAACATTAAATACAACATAATATTGCAAGAAGAACACACACATCTATCTTCCATGCACCTTGACTCCCTCAATGGCACTTTACATTGTGTTTATGCACCTCTCAAGGGAAGAACAATAGAACATACTACTAAATTCAGAGTTTAAATTTTGGTTTTGCAATACAACACATAGCTAAATATGTATTGCCTTCGACGGAGTCAGTTTAATTGGGGGTGGCCAAACGGGCCACCTCACAGCTATGTATGGCTTCTCTTCCTTGTTGGTATCTCCTAATTTCCCTCCTGTATCAAATGAGACATTAAGAAAGACCAAAATGTAAGGTAAAAAAAATATATAGGAATAGGGCAATCCATATCCTCTCTTGCGCAGTAAATTACTGTGCAGTACTCTGGCCATTGGATTTGCTTTAAGATCCGTGCAACTCAATCTCAAAAAACCCTCCAATAATCCACATCATTGATTCACTGCACAGTACAATACTGCGCAGCAGAGAATAAGCACGCGGAATAGGATGGTACCTGTTGAAACATGGTTATTTTGATCAGTTGTGATGGCAGCTTCCATTGGAGCAATAAACACTCCAGCAACAATGAATAGAATGATAGACCTCACCAGCACCTTATCAGGCATTGTAACCAAGTTTGGTTTCTTTAATTTATATTCTGGATTGATCGCAAGAATTCACTAACCTTCTTTGCTTTTATAAAGCTTTAAATGTATCCATTGGCCATGTATATAGAATGTAATAACAGATTCAACTTATTCCGAAGAAGTATAAAATCTTATAGGACACTATTCAGGCCTATAATATCTTGTAAGAGCTGCCGTCGTTCCTACAGGTTGTAGCATGTTTAAATCTCTGATCAATGGGTGTCAATTGACAGATAAATTTTTATAGAGCATGATTCTTATGTAAATGTTTGAGTAACACCAAGCGTCCATAGAAAAAAACCGTTTATAGAGTCTATAGGTTACATTTCAGGATGTATTAGTTACATTTCGGGATATATTTGTTACATTCCGTACATGTCTATGGATGTATGGACGGTTTTTCAATGGACGCAAGATGTTTCTCTAAATGTTTCACAACTATGTATTCATTAATTGCTTATACTTGCAAGGACATCATAATTTGTAATAGTATTATAGATAAGGGCTTGACCTTATATATTTGTCACAAAAAAAAGTACCACGCTTCTATGGTTATTATTCAATTAAATTACACTTAGCTAACAGATTTCAGACATCCATTTTTATTGTGTAAAAATACACTTAAACTGTCAAAATTCATATATCTCTGCTTGAAACAGAGGAAGATAATAGGCTGTTTCTGTTGACAGACGTATTGTTGAGAATTCATACAAATACAAATACTTTTACCTGACGAATGGTGTTATATATCATTGATATTATGAGTAAGCTGCCGCCTAGATATTTTTATGCCTGTTCAGCTATGAGATTTCTTCTCTTTTCTTACCCTTTTCTCAGATCAGGGACTATGAGATATCCAATTTCTCTAGGCATAAGCTATGAGATTTCTTCTCTTTTCTTACCCTTTTCTTATGCCTGCTATACTCACCTGTCACATAGATATGCCAATATAACAATATAAAAATAAAGAGAGAGCGAATGATGATTTATGACAAGAATAAGTAAATGAACAAAGTAAGATTGGTAACAATGCTCCCCAAAACAATATTAGTTGCCTTGTTTCTTGTTTTCGCAGTGCTTATTGCTCCGATAAGAGCTGCCATTGCATCCGAAGAACCTAGTCATGCGACAACTGGTAATATTACAACTTCCCATCCTTTTTTATTCGTTTGCATAGAGTTTACCTGATTTTTTACTTCTGATGGATGTATGTTTTGTGTTTCAGGAAATGGCGAAGCTGACAAGCCAGAAAAGGCATACTTATTGACAGTGGGACGTCCTGCACGGCCACCCGTTCGTATTCGACCACCACCTGCAGATGCCGTGAAAGAACATAAAGTGGGAACTATCCAGGATGGAAATCTTAATTTCTAGTTTTAATATATGTGTAATGATGAAAAATAAAAGACAACGAGTGTATTTTTTTTTTCTACGTATTGTGGTGTTGCAACCCTTTTTGTACATGATACTAAAATAATTTCACATTATTCTATATATTTGATACACACATTTTGTAAAATAAAAAGGAAATAAATCGGCTTCAATGTTAGTTTAAAGACATAGTCATGCTGATGCACAAACCTATTTTTATTAGAAACTCTTTTTTTTTTTTTTTGCAATCATTTACATATGTTAGTTCAAATATTTTTGTGTTTTGACTCGCTCCTTTTCTATTAAGACAGAGAACTCTGTCTCAAAACAGAGGCTCCACAATATGAAATCAGAGATGTATTATTATATATCAGGGCTGGCAAAAAAGTTAATAGCTCGTAATTCGCACGAGTTCGATTCGGTCTGAGCTCGATTCAATTTAGCTCGGCTCGATTTTTTTTTATTTGATTCGGATTCAATTCGTATATGACAAGTATCAAGTAAAATTTAAAAGAATGAATTGTTCGTAGCTTGGCATGAAATTAAGGAGGCGCCGTACGTCCAACTATGATAAGTGAAGGTAGAGGAGCTAGAATACAATATCGTATATATATGTGCCTCTTTTGGCTTTTCTTTTTTCCTTTATACCCTGATAGAACTTGTATAATTTACCTATTTCATCTATTTTTGTTTTCAAATTTTCATATGTAATCAACTGTCTTGACTTGAAAGAAATAATAAGTATACCTTGAGAGGAGAAATAAAAAAAAAAAAAATGTATGCTTTAATTCTGTTGAAGCAAGCAATCATCATACAATATTTTAGAGAGAAATTAATTAGCCAAGTAAAACAGTTTTTCTTAATACAAAGATAGTGTAATGAAGGATAAGAACCCAAGCAACAAAACTCAAAGGTTCAAGAAAACTAAAAATTAAGTAAACTGTGTTTGTAGTAATTATAGCATCTCTAGAAGAAAAATATTAGATCAGTAAGGTAATTAATATTAGCTAGCGACCATCGGCTTTTCCAGAAGAGAAACATCTTGTGTCCATTGAAAAACCGTCCATACGTCTATAAATATACAAAGAATGTAATAGATACACCCCGAAATGTAACAGATACATCCCAAAATGTAACTTATGGACGCTATGAACGGTTTTTCTATGGACGCTAGCTAGGTATTACTCTTTCCATAATGTGCAGTTCTGACTTCTGAGAGACGAATTTTTAGACATGCTGTTCTGCTGATAGCTCTTCAGGAAATTGATCAGATTCACTAGAACTTCCCGACGTCAAAGTCGGAATGCTTGAAGTGATAGACCCAAGCCATTCTCTCCATCGAGATCGCCTAATTTGGCAGTACCCTTCCATTCTAGAACAAAGACATTCAAGGTAGTGATTGCAATCGGGGTTAAAATCGACACCTTCCGCGAGCAGCCTAAAAACTTCTGATACCTCAGCATCACTTTCTAGTTCGTGCAAAATAATGCCTCTCCTAGTGAGCAGTGAGACATCTTCAGGCTCGCTCACCAACTGAGATAGGAATACGACATATGCAGTCATGTAGCTTCCTACTTGGGGACTAGTTTGTTCAAATGCAATCAAGTTTTGAAACAGGCGGTGGGTATTTGTATCAATTGTTAATCTGGGCATCTCTAGGACACCGTCGTAGAAGCCGATGTCGAGTAGAGAATGTGGGTCATCAATGCGAGTTTCTCTTTTTCTGAAATCAATCCCTCCTTTATGGTATTCAGATGCCCGATGCCATCCAGGTAGTTCTTGAAATGCGAGTGAGCTCCCTGATTCTTCAATGGTACTATATACTCCGGTTTTGTTGTATGTATTGTTCACCGAGTGATGAAGCTGATCGGATACAGGCATCGAATAATCTTGATCATTGCAAACATTTACTTGTCCAGGTTTGAAGAACATATGGCACAGATGAAGCAAATGGTGAAATTCATTCTGCGTGTCTAATTTCGTAACTGTTTTGGGAAAAGGATAGATTAGATATTCGATGGATCTAGCAATGTTTTCGATAAGTAATGAAGTTGAGCCATCTCTTCCAGCACTAACGAGTTCGTAAATCCTCTTAACAACAAAAAAAGGAATTTGGTTTTCCAGAAGTAGCAGGTCTTGCGAGAAAAATGCAGTATACCACTTCCTATTGTACGTGTTATCTTCTCGAACAATATGCTCAGCATTGCTTGCAACTCTTTCCTGGTTTAGTTTTATGTGAATATTTGATTCACAGTTACTCTGATCCAAGATCGAACTTTTCACATCCATGTCAGATGCGGTACAATCCTCCGTTGGGATTGCTCCTTCCATGCCATACAAAGTGTACAAGATGAAACATCCATCTAGCAGCATCATCCTTAAGAAGTCGTCGCTACTCATCTTAATTTCATTCGCATAGCAGTTCCTTATTTGTTGCTCCGCTTCCTCCATTCGTACTATGTAATCTCTCAGTTTCCTCTTCGGGTTGATTCGAAGAATATAACTAAGAGCATCCCATTTCAGTTTCTCAATTTGTACTGTGGTTCTAGTCCTATGGTGATATGGTCCAATTGTGATTGCAAGTGGCTTGTCGACTTCTTCATGCCGATTCAGTATCGGAATTAAGGGAAATTTTGCCTCCACTTCTTGTATAGCACTTCCTGAACATTTAGATGCCTGTTTTCTTGTCATAGAACTGATTAATTTGTTTACATCAATGGAATGCACTCCATCCATCTTGCTTCCATCCATCGTAACTCTGTTGACATAACAGAGAAAAATTAGTTTGTTTCGCAAGTAGGCATCATGCAGAATCCGCATGCATATATGTGACAGAGAAAGTAGTAGGTTAATGGTTAAGTATATTATGATTAGATCATTAATATACTATCTGTGTAGCGACTGCATGCTTTTTATTGCATGCCAGCAGAATGGCGCGATATTCTGATAGAAATTAAGAGTTTGTCAATCACAAAATACTTTTTTATAATAGCATGTTTTAGAAGTTATTCTTCTATTTAGAACAATAAGTCGAATATATAGTTAAATAACACTCGATTTATTATGGGAAATAGCAAAACATTTACTTCATATCTCTATCATTCACTATTCTAACTTTTTTCCCCAATTTGTTCACACTTCAAGAAGAAAGATCAAAATAAAATCTACTGTAGATAATTAAAGAGCTAAAAAATATATGATAACTAAAACTCTCTCTCTGCAACATCCATAAACACAGCAATTTTAATCATTAATTTTCTTTAATAAATTTCATTCTTTTAGGTCTATTGGGCATTTCAAGGAGGGAAAAGGGCAGGAGCTCCAACCTGAATATGCAAATGCCGCAGACCAGCCAAAAGGAGTCAAGGATTTATTCTAATGGCATAAATTCTCTTGCTAGATCGTAGAAGAATGTCATCCTTTACTTGCTAATCAAATTCATCAACACAACTGCACGAAAAACTTGCCAGGCCTGGTATAATGTCAGTCAACCAGGACCGCGGAAAAGAGGATGAGAACAGAAACTTTTCATTCTTTGCTGAAGTTGTTTTATATTTTTTTAACAAAAAAGGAAAATCTGTCATGTGCTTCGTTACACTTGCGAGAGACCTAAAAATAAGACATGACTTGCTGTCCTGCTTCTGTTTAAGCTCTTAAATTTTCTTTATTTGGTTGAGGTCCTTGAGGCCTTGAGAATAATGAGTTTCCGAGGCCCCGCAAAAGTTGATATATCAACTATCAGCAGTTTTCATTTTAATACCTGGGATAATTAATTTATTCCTTGACAACAGTACTATAATTAATTCACTGGCACTGATCCTGATCACCTCTGTTAATTTTTAAGCAAAGATTTAGATTATAATCTTATTTTTATAATGGTAGGACAAGAGTGTCATTGTAAGTTGTAACACATAAGAGTAGAAGAACTTGTAATTAACAGAAATTAAAGCCATTTTATTTGTGCTGCACAATCTTCGAATTCAATCTTTAGAGCCCTTCTGTGAACTTCTTGTTGCTGATGATGGTTATCTTAACGCGGTCTTGCCCAGATGGAAGTTGAGCGGGTGGTGGCAGTAATAAGGGTCGTCTCGGAGCTATAATCAGCTTCTCTTCCTCATCTGCACTTGCGCCTCCATTCTTTGCACCTTGTTCAAAAACCAAACCTTAATAAAGAGAATTATCCAAAAAAGAAATATGGTATTGACTATTGAATGAAGTGCAAGAAGCATAGTACTCACCAATTTGTTCGGAACTAGTTCCGTCGGTTACAATGGCAGGCGTCACCAGAGTGATTAAATTTCCAGAAACAAGTAAGAGAGTAGTTAACATCACAAGTAGCTTAGGAGGCATTATCACTTAGCTTAGTTCTTTGATTTGTTTTTAGATCTCAAGAGTTAATTATTCAGACATTTGTTTGCTTTTATATTAATTCTAATGCATCTATTATTAGGTGCTGGTAGTGAATATATGACTCTTCAACTTGGATAGATAATAATATCCCATAGGAAGATATATAGGCTCCTTATTAAGGAATGCAATATTAGTATCTTTTAGGTCCTGCCTTCATTTCTAGGCCATAGCTACCATCAGTATCTTCAATGGTTATGAAGAAGAGAAACATGTTGCGTCCATTGAAAAGCTGTCTAGCATACAAATAATGTAACAGATACATCCCGAAATGTAACAAGTACATCCCAAAATGTAACTTATGGACACTGTGGACAAATTTTCTATGGAGGCTAGGCATTACTCTATGAAGAATATCTAGAGCTATTTCGCGCATGCTTGTATTATATTTTCATTATACTTGAAATTCTACGACGGATTGTTTGTGTACTCTAGCTACCTCACTGAAACATTCTTGTGCAGGAAATGTTACAATGCTGGACTGGATAATGAGAGTTTTAGCAATTCAAATTATCCTTTTAAATCCATGGGAATAGTACCTATTGCCATCAATGAAACTATGAATTGTAAACAGTAACACATCATTGTTCTGATTTTAAATCTTAATTAGTTAAAATCTTTGTTTCTAATTCTAGCTGATACCAGTGCTAAATGTTTGTTTGGTCATTACAACTAGACAACAGTCTGATCATTAGGCATTCATACATTCTACAGGCAATGCATCTTTCTTTCCCTTTCCTCTGTTTGTCTATTTGTTCTGTTTTTCTTGTGTCGGGCTTTTTAATAAAATGCCTGCCAGTTGAATTAATGACAAATTCTAATTGCATGACCAGCATGGTACAATGCTTTTGATGTACTGGCAAATGCAGCTGGAAATAAAGGGCAAACTTGTTGATCAGCATAATAACACAGTATCTTCAGGTTTCAACATTTCTATCCTGAAACAGGGCATCAATTTGGTCCAATTTATCTATCGATACGCTCGACCAATAAGTTGTTAATAAACGCAAGACGTAAATTTGCAATTCGCAAGATCAGTTGACGGGAAACAAACTTAATGATGTCGACTTGTTAGATCGTTTGTAAAGTCGAGTGCTTTACTGCCAAGTTCTGATGTGTAAATCTTGCTTCTAACCATTGTTCATAGTAAATTGAGTTCAACCTTAAGGAGTACATGTAAAAGTGCTTCAGGAAGACATACTTGAAGCATATTTTCACTACACCTCCTGTGGGGTAATTCAATGAAACTATTAAATAACACTAGCATGTAACTCGTGGCATGCACGGGGAATGATTTTTATTTCTTTAATTAATTAGAATAGTTTGTGCATAACAAATTTATGAATATATTTACAAAGACATGAAGCTTAAGTTATAAATCAGGAAAAAATCCATAATACATCGCAACAATGTTGCAAGCAATATATAACTAACATTTAACTTGGAATAATAATAAACTCATTTAAGTTCTGAAAAAGCGGAAGCATATGAAAAGTAAAATTTTTATTAAATAGAACTGCATTACCAAATGCAGAGACCAAAATGGAGGAAATGGTTTTGCTCGATTGGTTCGAAATTACCTGGTTCACCTGAAGAAAGCAAACCTAATGAATATTGTACAAGAGCATCACCAGATGAGTGTGTCTAATTGAACGAGCAAAAATAAAAGTTCCTTCTGCTGGAGAAAAATAATTTTGGGAACCTTTTGTATCAATTGTAACAAGTCTATTTTTTTGTTTTCCATTTATTTTTGTACCCTCGATCCCTACTGTGGACAAGTTTTTTCATTTAAATTAGATTTTTTTTTTACCTGAATAACTAACTATATATACCTGATCAACACTGAATTTGTGGAACTACGATGTAAATGCTTTACGAAATTTATGATTTCTACAAAATATATATGACAGGAATTGAACTTAAGCTTAAAGAAATCAAAACATATGAGACAGTTGTGAACTTGTAATTGAACTAGCATGTAACTCGTGGCATGCACGGGGAATGATTTTTATTTCTTTAATTAATTAGAATAGTTTGTGCATAACAAATTTATGAATATATTTACAAAGACATGAAGCTTAAGTTATAAATCAGGAAAAAATCCATAATACATCGCAACAATGTTCCAAGCAATATATAACTAACATTTAACTTGGAATAATAATAAACTCATTTAAGTTCTGAAAAAGCGGAAGCATATGAAAAGTAAAATTTTTATTAAAGAAACATATACTTCATTAAAAAATAATTGAAAATAAATTACATTCTTGAGTTGTACTATTACAGATGATGTCATATTAAATATTTTAATATATCCAAATAGAGATCTCTTTAATTATGATATCATATATTGGCTCTTTTGATATTTCGAAATATTGGATAGCAGATATCTCCTTTTCTTTTATTCTTCATTTCTTTGATTAGCAATAAAATTTCCTGCAAAATAATGATATATATTGTTATGTTGTCAAAATATGTGCTAAAAAGAAATAAAACTATTTAAACACATATAGATTGTTTACATTTAGGCAAACTGTTAAATTATTCCCAGTCTCTTACTATTAGTAATCTGCCTTGTAAAGAAATTGTCTTACATTGGGTTGCAACTTGCAAGTTTGATGTATGTCAGTAACTTTTTAAGGGATAATACTTTTAATTCGCTGCTTTCCAATTATTATTGCCTCATCCACCAATTTGCAAGTTGGGTAATGATCATTCCCATTTCTTTGTAGACAGCCATCCATTAAAATATATGTAACACAAAATAAACTATCCTATATAATAAGAAAATTAATGCATCAGAAAAAATTACAGTATCAAATATTCTTGGAACAGCGAAGAAAGTGTTAATCAAAACATAAATATATCTTGAAACTTTCCATATTTTCACATTGCATCAGGCATGAGCTTTCAAATCTTCTTGAATCAACTTTCAATTGCATATGATGTGTCATTTGATAAATGAAAAGATAAATTTAAAGAAATTATGATTCGCAGCCAGGAAAAATTGCTGCACCCATGATTTTATTTACCAATTAATTTACACTGCACCAGGAACGACTGCTCAGTCTTCCATGTGAACATGATTTTATTTAATGGACATGGTGATAGAATTATTAATTGATTTAACAAAGTTTTTCTGGCACAATTTATTCACAGGACAGTGTCGCTTAAAATGGTCAGAATATGTACTGGAATAACCAAATATGTTATTGGTGTACAAATTCATCCATGACTAATTTAATTAATTAATTTACTGACAATTTTTTTCACAGTCCACACATTGCCGCTCCAAATGGTCAGAACATGTAGTGGTATAACCAAAGATGCTATTGGTGTACAAATTCATCCATTGCACACAGTAAATTAAATTGTGACAGAAAGCATACCCTTTAAAGCAGAGATAAACAGCATGCATCAACTACTGCACAGTCCATTACCTCATAGGCCTTAGTCATTTCAAAACGGCATGCCTTTATCTGCATGAAACTCCTTAACTGTAATCCAAAATACATAATTACTAATATAGAAGTAAAATGTTATTATAAATAATTATATTCAGAGCTATTGATATCTGATCCCATTTCATATTATAAAGGAATATATTGTCATCGACTCATCATTATAATTTAATAAATTCCTATATTTTAAAATTTACATGCCCCCAAACAATCTCCATTTGAGTTATATCCTCCAATTACAATATATCAATGAGAATAGCAAGATTACCTTTCTGGAAGGAGAACATGCATACTTGCAAAAGCAACAGTAAGTACATGGACATCTAATAATTCATATCTTTTGTAACTTTCAGCAAATGCTCCATTGTGTCCTGACTCTTCAATTGCATAAATATGTACTGATTCATGCCAGATTCTTTTATTGTATGCACATTCATAATATTATATGTTCATTCAAAGTATTAGGTATACACAATAAAAATAAATAAATATTTGCATATCACCCAATATTTAAACCTGATTCCCTAAATGACAACATTGAGCTTGCTGCAAGAAGAAGCTTCCACTTGAATCTGTGGCCAAAGCAAAGTTCACCTGTATATTATGTTACTCAAACCCCGAGAGTGGAAACAACATAATTCATCTCCTTCATGCATGCTTGATATTGGCCATTTGGCTTAAATATTCATGTTTATGTAAGCAGGATTGGAATAGATAGTATTGACGCATTAACAGTTTAGCATAGGTGGAAGTAACCAAAAAAACTTTACTGAGATTGGGTGCAAATAATCATAGTACTGGTTATTAAATAGTTTGTAATTGTTGCTGAATTCATTTATTGATTAAGGACGTTTAATCAATATTATAAAAGTTTGTAAATTGAATGGAAGAGCATCATACTATAATGAAGAGGCAGAAGGGAAGGGAAATGAAGAGGCAGAAGATGAGTAGAAGACTTGATCCCTTGAAGAATCTAAAGAGGCGGCAACAAATGGGTCCAGAAGCGATTGAGAAGGGAAAGTGTCTATCAACTATCTGCGATTCAACAATTCCTGACATTAGATTAAAAAAGGCCTCAACAAATTTCCGGTAAATGCAAATAAATTTTGAAATCGGAAAAAAGATTTTGCTTTCATTACCATTGTTTCTACACGGAAGGACCTCTTCTACTTTGTTATGCTTCTACAGGAGACGAAAAGGTGTCCAGATGTTTTTCCACTTTGGATTGATCCACTTAATTTTCTTACCGTCGTACCGTCATCTCACCAAACAACTTAAATCGGAAAGGACGACACAAATTTGTGAGAGAAAAACCTTGAATTAAAAGAAGAAGAGAAGCAGTAGAAAAGAAATCGAGCAATACCTAACGGCAACAAAAGAACCGGTTCTTACTGAACTTCAATGCTGAGACGCGGAGGAGAGGAAGAAGCGTCGTGGAGATCGTCATTGAGTCGCAGTGACCAAATTGAGAACAAATCGACGGAGAGGCAGAATCAACTTTGAAAGAGCAGGCTGAAATTGAAATCGAAAATGAAGAGGGGATATCTCTGATGAACTTTTTTGGGGCTACTCCAACGGAGAGGGGCTTCTCATTACTCATCGGTGGGAAATTGGGAGTGGAGATCTGGAGATGAAGAGATGCCATCTAAATCTTTTATCTTTTTCGTCAGTGCGCTCTGTTGGTATGGAGCGATCGGTGTTGCTATAGGAAGGCGGAAAGCATCTGTTCGCATTGAATAGAGTCCGTTGATGTTTTTCATCATGCGATCCAGATTAAGACACGTGGATGCACAAAATTGCTTCTTGCGTCAAGCGTTTTTGTATACTATATAGTAGATAAAAAGGGATAAACTTCTATATATAGAATCAAGTTTCTTAAGAAAGTTTTTTTTTATCTGAAAAAGTGAATTTTCATTTCACCACTTCCCATTACTTTTCGGGAAGTCAAAGTACATTACATCCTACTTAGAAACCTAACAAAATAAATGGCAGTTTTTTTTTTTTTTAACATCAATAAATGGCAGTAATTTTCTAAAGGAAAAAACTGCCTCACAACCTTGTCTACATAACCAAGTAAACTTACTTGGTAGTATCCAAAATACTAAAGACTACCAAAATAACAAACAGACAAATCTTTTAAACAGCATAATTGACTAAAAGTGGAATTTTTAAGAAGTCAAAATGATTCTTCAAATGACTTCTCCATCAGTCCAGAATTGCCACGGCTGAGGTAGAGATTTGCCCAAATTCCTTGCCTCTAATGTCACATGTCCATGAATCATACAAGGATAAAATTTTAATTAGAAATGAATCAAAGTTCAAATGAGCTTTGTTTTCAAAGACTGATTTATTTCTATCATTCCACTGCACCCAACAAGCAATACATATGATACTTTGTACAAATACCATAACATCTTTGTTAAGGCTAAGGGTGCATTGCCATAACAAATCAAAAGATTCCAGATTTAATTGAATATTCAGAAAAACCTCTAACTTCCATCATAATTCCTTAATATTTGAACATTTCATATATAAATGATCATCTTCTAAACCATCACAAAATTGGCAAGATAATGGACCATTCCAACCTTTGAAAAAAAGATTAACCTTAATTTGTATTTAATTGATTTTTCAATATCAACCAAACCAGAATCTTTACTTTTAAGGAACTACTACTTTCCGAACTGAACCTACCAAAGAAACAGATATCCCCCTGAAGTTGAAAAAAAAGATACATCGATTTTACTATATAAAACCCCTTTGATTTTAAAGGTAAAAAAAAAAACAGTATCATTTCTATATAAAGATAGATTTTTAAAAATAGCCATGACTTAATTTTTTTTATCCCTAAGCAACAAACTGGCCCCTCTAAATAAAGGTATCTTTTATGTTACCAGAGTTCCAAACATGTGCAAGAGTAATTGTATCAGCTCTTTTAGCTTTTGCAAACAACTTAGGAAACTGTAAACTTAAAAAGAACATTCTCCATACCAAATATCAGTCCAAAAAAGAATGGACCAGTCATCCCAACAATTCTATGTAAAAGTATTTTTATTCTAGGGACAGATTAAGAACAGATTTCCAAAAAAAGAAAATTTGGCCAGTACTTTTGAATTTATATTTATGCAACCAAAAATTTTCCATTGCCCCTAGAATTCATGATACAAGAATTTCCTGTACCACGTAGTAATAAAGCCATGTTCATTTGAGATAGATCCAAAATTTCTATCCCCCATATTCCTTATGTAAACAAAGAGCATTCCATTGAATTAATGATATCTTATTTTCATTGCTATTCGGAGACCAAAAGAAATTTCTTCTTATTCTATCAATCTTATCTCTCACCCATTGTGGCAATTTTAAAATGGACATATAATATAATAGGATTGAACTAAGGACAGCATTCACCAGTATATGTCTTCCTCCTCTAAAAAGGAATTTACCTTTCCAAGATGCTAATTTACATTGAATGGAATGAATTAAATCAATCCAAAATGCTTTATTTGATTTTTTTCCAATGTATTTGAACTCCCAAATACATTAATGGCAAACTACCTAATTTGCAATTAAGAATTTCTGCCAAAAATTGGCTAGCTCATCAAAAATATTCAGAGGAATTAATTCAATTTTGGCAAAATTGACCTTAAGACCATAGATACCTTCAAAAGTCAAAAACAACTATTTTAGTTTTTCTAACATAATAGGCTTTGCTTTAAGAAAAAGAAGCGTATCATTAGCATATTGCAAATTGATTATTGCATGATTATTGAAATTTTTTGGGACTAAACCTTCCAAAATGTTCTTGTTAATTCCTTGTTCTATCAATTTATTAAGACCATCAGCAGCCAAGATGAAAAGATATGGGGATAATAGATCTCCCTGCCTTACTTCCCTATAACAAGAATGTTAATTCTACCCCCTATAACATCTTTTTCATCCATGAAATCCAAAGTTCATTGAAACCCTTTTGTTTCAAAGTATCAAAGACATATGTCCAGTTTACATAATCAAAAGCTTTTTAAAAATCAACCTTAATTAAAATCTCTTCTTCCTTAGATAAATTTTTTGAATATAAGAGTTCATTTTTGCTGTAACTATAACAGGAAAATATAACTTCCTCTAGAACATACAAGAAAAAAAAATTATAGCTGGAAAATATAACTTCCTCTAGAACATACAAGAAAAAAAAAAAAAAAACTTTTAGCCACCTTACTCTTTTTAATCATAAAACGTAAAAAAAATCTAACTTCATTCGAGATTAATTGAGATAATAGATTGCGAATTTGTTATATCTGAATGGTTCTCTCCTGTAGCACCAGTTGCATAGCTTCCATAGCTCACCATATTTGAAGGCATCCTTCTGACAAACGGTACTGCTGATAATCGCGCCTCAGAAGCCGAACTATCCTCATGATCCATCTCCTGCAGCTGTAAGCAATCTTCCAAGTTCCGTAAAACCTCTCCAATATCTGGTCGATCACTCACATAATCTTGTAAGCACTTCTCGACTATCTCCCAGAACTTCAGCAGCGAATTCTCATTTATCTCCCCGGCAATCCTTGGGTCGATTACTTTTTTTAGTTGGCCTTCGCCTTGTGACATCAATACCCATTCAGGTAGGTTTATTTCCTCCAAAGGTAGGGATTGATCGATCACACGTCGTGCACAGAGCACTTCCAGGAGTGTCACTCCAAAGGAGTACACGTCTGATTTGTCAGTTAGCTGTTGGGTCAAGAAATATTCCGGGTCGAGGTATCCAAACGTTCCTTTGACGAAGGTGCTGACGTGTGTTTCGTCCATTGAAGCTCCCAGCTTCGACAGACCAAAATCTGACAACTTCGCCACAAAGTTATCTCCTAAAAGGATGTTGGTGGATTTTATGTCTCGGTGTATAATTTTTGTGGAGTACCCGGTGTGAAGGTAATGCAAGCCTTTGGCTGCTTGAATACAAATCTCTAGCCTTTGCTTCCATGAAAGAGGCACGACTTCGCGGCCGTACAAATAATTTCTTAATGTGCCCTTCTGCATGTATTCATACACAATAATCATCTCTGAGTGCTCGTTACAATACCCAATTAGTGATACAAGGTGATGGTGGTGAATTCGGGATAGAATTTCAATTTCAGTCTGGAATTCAGGAAGACCTTGTTGTGACTGCGGCGATGCCCGTTTCACCGCAACTTCTGTTCCGTCACTCAATACACCCTTGTAGACCTTTCCAAACCCGCCCACTCCAATCAAGTTCTTTTCATCAAAATTATTTGTCACCATTTCAATTTGAGAAAATGGCATGAGCAATTCCAAATTAGCCGAGGTATTCTTCACATTTTGTGTAGGTTTTCGGTGTCGTTTCTTATATGAAGCAAAAACCAAGGCTATAATCATAATGACAATACCTATAGATGCTCCAACAACAACCAGAGGAAGAAGTTTTTTATTGCCATTCAAAGAATTGGAAGTGCTATGGAGGCTATTTACTTTCATAATTTCCAAACCGTTTAGAAAAGCATATTGACGAATATCATTTTGATTTAAACTATAGAGACTAAGGCCCACAGTTACGTTTTGCGCACTTATAACATCTGCCATAAAATCGATATAAAATGGCTGCAATATCCGTGTAGTATATTCCAAGGGTACCAGGTTTGCAAGGGCTAAATAATCCATGACATAAATTGTAAACACAAGCCCTTGATTCTGATCATCCGATATGATGTCACAGAAATGCAATCGTATGAGATAATTATATCCTGAGTTGACAGGGAAGCTCCATGAGATATTAATGTTCAAATTAAAGTCGGAATTATCATCGGAGGTGTTTATTACCCGTGCGGTGTTATAAACTCTCCCGGGAGCTATCTCTTCTGACGACCTACCTTCTGAAGGTTCATAGTTAATTAGATCCATCGACACAGTACGGTTCTGAGAAACAGCAGCACCGTAGATGTAAGGATCATCAGTAACCCATGTTCGCCACAGGGTATCATTATCTGGTGTGATCAATGGGCCCGGCATGTTAACCCGGTACATGGTTTCCAGTACCTGCTTTGATAAACCTCCATTTATTGTTGCGGTAGTACTTGTGCCAACCGAAATCGGGTTTCTTCCCGATAGAAGCTCTTTTGGAGCCGTGAAGGCTTCTATAGCACTCACAAAAGCAAGCGAGTTTTTAACTGGAATGAACTCGACATCTAAGTTGCTAGTGTCAGTCCAGAGAAAAAACTCCTTGATTGTGGGCAAAACGGTATCAGAGATGACGAAATTTTCAAGCAAAATGAAGCGGTTTTGCGCTTTCACACTGAACTTGGCTGTCAACAAGTCACAGGACTGCGCGGAAAAGGGAAGGAAGTGGAGGCGAAGCACGTTAGACGAGTTCAATTCCATACTAAAACTGTACTTGAAATTGGAGGAAGATACGCGGGCGGTGGAATAGAGAGAGCCCATAAATGAACTGTTCGGATTTGAGAGAGTGGAACTGTTGTTACCGGAGATGACCGAATCGTCGGCTTCGAAAGTGCGAGCTGGGTTATTGTTCGACAGAGTATTAGAGGTCTTGGAGCCACAATTTATGAAGTAAGAGATGTTGGGTGTGAAGGAGGCTGCTGTTGAGAGAATGCAGAGCATCAGCAGGGAAAGGAGCAGCAGTGCGGGACAAGAAGACTCCATTGGTGATAACATCTGTGTGCCAGTGATCAGAGTACTTGCAGATAAATAAGAACAGCTCATTCCTATAGAAGGAAAAATATATATTGCCTCTTACATTGCCCCCAGCATCATACAATGACATGGCAAATATTTACAAAATATCCTCTTTTTCAGACAAATTTACAGAAATATCCCTTTTCCCGAAGAACATTTACAAAATTGATCATATCTGGAAAACTATTTACAAAAATGTCCTAAAAATTTTATAAAAATGACCCTCCGACCCTAAAAATTTTACAAAAATGACCCATCCGACCCATATACTACCTCATCATAGGGTTGTGGGAGCAAAATTTGTGGATTGTCCATAAAAGAATAATAATGCATTAGTGGTTGACCACAGTCAACGCAGTACTGTACAATGATTAGTTATGTAATGAAGAATATTGTCGCGTTCATCTTTTTTCTTTGTGTGATGTTGCATCGCACAGAGATTTCTACCTCAATTTTTTTAAATGAGCCTCAAAAAATACAAAATCACGAGTTTAGGCCTCATTATATACAATTTTCATATTTAGGATGGACTGGGACGCTGGGATACTATAGCGTCCATGTACTTAAGTGGGACGCTGAGATAGGGTAGCATCCTCAATCTCATATATTATCCCTTCAATCCGTTCAATGAGATACTGCAGCGTCCCATGTAGTGGGACCCACTATTTTGATTGTCAGGCAGACTAGAAATAAAATGGCTTGTTTGTTAGTGGAGGACAAGAGGAGACGTACAAATAGATGACGCATCGAGTATATCCAAAATCCAAATAGACTCTTCTATTAATATATCATAGGACGCTGCTATTGTGTAGCGTCCCACTTAAGCACTTGGACGCTGGGATACTGCAACGTCTCACTGGGACGCTAGCATCTGTCCTAAATATGAAAATTGTGTGTAATGGAGCCGAAACTCGTAATTTTGTATTTTTTGAGGCTCATTTAAAAAAATTGACGAGATTTCTATCTCTGCCATGATAATCTGTCCACCTTAGTCAAATGTCATTGGCATGGTAGTCAACCTTGTAAGACTTGACCGTTCTGGACGCATGTGTGAATTTCCTACTGCAATGAGAGATAATGTCTTCATACTCCCCCTCAATTTTCCATTTGTGACAATTAAGTTGCTCCTAATATTTTTAATTTTGACAAATATCCTTTAATCTTTGTAGTTTGTGACAAGTACACCCCCACCAACTAATTAACACTTTTAAATTTAGAGAAAATCTTCATATACCCCATCATCTGTACCCCATCTCCGTCCCCCGACTTCACCGCCCATCTATCGCTGAGCTCGGCCCAAGTCCATCTCTGTCTCTTCCCCATTCGCAGCTCGGCCCAAGTCTGTTATTTCTTCTTCATCGTTGGTCTGAGTCTGAGAGCAACATCAATTTCTCCCTCACTTTTTCATCTTTCTCATGTCTCCGTCCCGACTTTTAACTTCACTACTCACCTCTCCTACTTCGATTCTGCGTCTTGCGTAGAGTGAAGTGGAGTGGATATTGACATATTGTACCATCTCATACCTCATGGCTGGAGATCATAGGAGGTGGCACTTAACCTGACGGTGACAAGCTCTTTGTACTCGATCCATTACGAAATCAGACCTGGTTCATTTTCTAGCCTCAATTCGCTATCATATCACCGGGAAATTGATACTTGTGGCTGTTCGACATGGCATCTACCCCTGTGCGGCACAACTCGTTGAAACTTGACATGCCGGTACAAGGTACCATGGCTTGAATTGGAGTGAATAACTTTCAATTGGCATAGTAACTTCGAATATGTATCTTCAACTATTGTCTATGTACTCTGATTTTTAATTTGAATATAAAAGCAATCATGCAATATAGCTAGAGTAGATTCAGATTCATATTAGTATTGTACAGGCTAATACCGATTTTGCAGACACTAGTGTTGCAGCACACTGATCCTCAGCTCCAAATTTAAGTTCATGTTGCCTATTGCAATTGAGTTCATCAACAGACCAGCATCAAAATTTTCTGAAACAACATGGGCAGATTGTTTCAAGAGGAAGACCAATGGAAGGAAGCAAATTGTTTCAAGAGGAATGCCAATGGAAGATTAAGAAATATAAACACTTATTTTATACATGTTCGACCATAAAAATATGAATACAAGATTGAGATAAATACTTGATGGAAAAATATCTGATAGAGAAATATACATACTTGATTGAGGAGCATTAATACTTGGCGAGAAATATAACTCTTGATTTGAAAAATATTAACACTTAATTGATAAATATAAAAATTTGCTTGAGAAATATATATAAATGCTTGTTTACGAAATATAAATACAAGATTGAGAAATATGAAAACATGTTAGAAAAAAATACTTGATGAAAAATATAAATACTTGATCGCAAAATATAAACACTTGCAAAGAAAATACTTAACCAAGAAATATATCTATTTTACTGCAAAATATAAACACTTGTTACAAAAATGTTTGATTTAGAAATATAAACAATTGTTCGCAAAAATATAGCACTTTTTACAAAAATATTTGATCAAGAGATATAAGCGCTTGATTGTAAATATAAGCACTTGAGTGAAAAATATAAACACTTGCAACAAAAAATTCTTGACCTAGAAATATAAACAGTTGCAAAATATAAACACTTGCAAAAGAAAATGCTTGATCAAGAAATATAAGTACTTGACTGAGAAATATAAATACTTGATCGCAAAATATAAACACTTGCAAAGAAAATGCTTGATTGAGAAATATAGATACTTGACCAAGAAAAATAAACACTTGATTGAAAAATATAAACGCTTGCAAAGAAAATGCTTGATCGAGAAATATAGATACTTGACCAAGAAAAATAAACACTTGATCGAAAAATATAAACACTTGGAAATAAAATACTTGATCGAGAAAAATAAATACTTGACCGAGAAATATAAACATTTGATCGAAAAATATAAACACTTGGAAAGAAAATACTTGATCGAGAAAAATAAATACTTGATCAAGAAATATAAACACTTCATCACAAAATATAAACACTTGGAAAGAAAATACTTGTCGAAAAAAATAAATACTTGATCAAAAAATATAAACACTTGATCGAAAAATATAAACACTTCAAAATAAAATACTTAATCGAGAAAAATAAATACTTGATCAAGAAATATAAACACTTGATCACCAAATATAAATACTTGCAAGGAAATTACTTGATCGAGAAAAATAAATACTTAATCAAGAAATATAAACACTTGATCGCAAAATATAAACACTTGCAAGGAAATTACTTGATCGAGAAATATAAACAATTTACTTAGAAATATAAACACTTGATCGCAAAATATAAACACTTGCAAGTAAAATACTTGATCGAGAAATATAAACGCTTGCTAAAAAGTGCTTGATCAAAAAATATAGTATGAAATAGTTGAATTAGTTATCGGGCTGTCTGGCTTTGGGTTGTCACGCGCGTGAGCTTTGAAGATTGTCGTGCGTACACTTTTGGGTTTTGTCCGGCTTTGTAATTGGGCTTTGCGCATCGGATGGTTGATATGGTAGTGAGCAGCGGAATTGGTTACGGGGGTACCGGCTAGGGGTACGGATGCCGGAGTTCTGTTAGCAGCTCTCTTAAAGTATTTATGTTTCATCAAATTATAATCTAGAAAATTTGATAATTGCTTAAAATTATTGACACGGTACATCTGAAATTTACAATTTAATAGTTATACCATATGTAATTTTAATTTGAGGAATTAAAATTGCACCCCGTTCTTGCACCCAAAAAGATTCGAGCGAAGATTCTATTACCGAACACTAAACTCCAGCGCCAACGCCATCCTTTCTCACCCACTATCATACTCACAAAAGTGTTTACACAATATGAAAAAAGCATTTAATATGAATAAAAAAAAGAGTATACACATAGAGATGTACCCAGAAGCAAAAAATCAAGCAAGATCGACATTGCTTGAGACATACCCAGAAGCAATAAGCATGGTGGTTGGTGGGAGGCGGTTACGGAGAGGAATGTTGGCTTTGGGAGGGGCAACAAAGAGATATTGCCGAGAGAGGGAGGGTTGGGTTTGGAAGAGGCGAGGGTTTGATGAAAAAAGTTGTGAAAGATGTTAAGAGTCAGTGCTTAGGACTCAAAACACAGTTATGAAGGAGGAATCAATAAGTTTTTTATTGGAAGAGCCAGCGAAAAGAGAATGAAATGGAGAAGAGAAACTAATCAAAGCCAACCTATCTCATCCGTCTATTTTATTAATGATATAACAATTGCCATGATCAGTCCAAGTCAACTATATCAGACGGTGAACAAATTAATGGACGAATCTATTCCTTATACTCTTTATAAAGGAGTATAGATATAGATATAGATTATGCCCCTTTGGCTATCTGATTTGTTATCTTTTCCTCTGCTAGATATTATTAGGGGCTATGAGATACTAAATTGGTTAGCTTAAATTTGGATCCCTATCAACTTGAAGGACCTACAGATAGCCAAAAATCTCAAATGGCAATATAAATTGGTTAGCTTAAATTTGGCTTAAATTTAAGGGGCTATCTTTTCCTCTGCTAGATATTATTAGGGGCTATGAGATACTAAATTGGTTAGCTTAAATTTGGCTCCCTATCAACTTGAAGGACCTACAGATAGCCAAAAATCTCAAATGGCAATATAAAAGCAAAGAACAAACAAAAGATGATCAATGTCAATAATAAGTAAATAAATCAACTAAGGTTGTTAAGTATGCATCTCAAGGTACCGAGAACGTTTATTGCTTTGCTTCTTGTTTTCGGCATGCTTATTGCTCCGATAAGAGCAACCACTGTATCAGAAGAACCTAGCCATGCGACAGCCGGTAATATACCACTTCTCATCCAGTTCATTCAGTTGCATCAAATCTACTCTTAATTTTTCATTTCTAAACTTCTAATGGAGGTATAATTATAAATCTTGTGTTTAGGAGAGAACGGAGAAGCTGGCGTGAAAGAGAAGGCGTACACATCCTTGACACGTCCTGTGCGGCGCCCACCCGCTTATCTTCGACCGCCACCTGCATAATGTAAATCTCAATCAAGCTGGACTTCGTTGGTTAGACACGTACAAGGATATATGTGATAAGATACTATCGTAGTTCAACTTTTTTGTTTTCTTTGTTCAATGCTGTTGTCATATATATTGATATATAATTAAACCTATACTTATAGAAATTGCAAGGCCTTTTTTGTTACATTTATTTATGTTAGTTTAATAGTTCTGCATTTAACTCATTTTTCTGTTAATAAAACAGAGAGAACTCTGTCTCAAAACAGATGCACCGCCACATATAATTCTAGATGTACATTTATTAATTAAGACGTATATTAATTACGCCTACATACATTGGTTGAAGCAATCATCATCAAAAGACATATTTAATTTTTCCTCCTTTTGACACAACGACAAAGTTGGTAAGTGAAAGACAACTTCCTCTGTTTGATGATCATGCGGCATCTTACTAATAGAATTTTGAAGGTATGATCATAGATAATTTTTTTGGATTTTTTTTTTCACATTATATTAAAAATAAGTAAACCATAAGCTAATAGGAACCTTCAAACATTTGTGTACATGTTTCTGGTATCTCTATATGTATATAACACCCTCTATATATTATCTCCATTTCTCTATTTATCATTTAGTGTTTAGATCCTGTAACAGTTGGGATTTGTACCAAAATTTTTGCAATTAAGATTAACCATCCAATGACTAATTAATTTACACTGAAGGATTTTCTGCCACAATGTCTTAGAGGCCAGGGGTGTTGAATCCTTAATTTTATTCATTTTATGTTCATCACAGAGTCAACTCACAGCTTACCAAGGCTACTCTTAGATGCCACTCCTCTTGGAAGCAAATTAAATTCTTAGTTTATCTAGGCATAATTTAATTCTCCAATTCCATTCATCTGCTTTGCTTTTATATATAAAGCTTTTTAACATATCCATTCATAGGCTCTGCACATAAGAAAGCACAAAAATAGTGTCATAGATACAAGTTATTCTTTTCTCAGGAAACATAATTCAGGGAATATATAATTGACATCTCCACTTTTTCACAAATTGTTGATCTGAAGAAATCAATTGCATATCCCTGAGTTTCAAGAGTAAAAATTTGATAGTTTACTCTGCACGAAGAATCCCCGAATACTCCTAGGACAAAGAAATAATTTTCAGTTGATAATTTCACAAAATTGTTGCGATGGAAACAGTTGCAATTCATAAAGTAAAATTAAGCCAAAATTTGTCTTAAGTGGGGATTGAGCCTACAGAAGGAAAAAAAAATAAAATTTGTATGATATCGACACGCAAAAAAAGAAGAACTAACTGATTTGAGAACCAATTTTCCCCGACAGAGAAACAGGCTTGATACATTTCTCTTTACAGGAGACATCATGCTCTGCAGATTATCTTCTAGGAAACTGATTAGGCTTGCTTTCATGAACCCAGTCAGGTAACTTCAAACCGATTGACCCTAGCCAGTCGTTCCATCTTGGCCTCTGCATTTGGTACTACACCTCCATCTCAAGGCAAATATGCTTGAGGTAGTAATTACCATTGAAATCAAATGTAACACCTTCCGCCAGCATCCCGAAGAAGTCATTGATATTAGCACCGTTGTCTAGCTGGTCGACAATTGTGCCTCTTCTTGTTAGTAATGACACATCCTCTGGCATACTTATGAGTTGAGACAAGAATACAACATAAGTGGTCATGTAGTTTCCGAATTGGGGACATGTTTCCTCGAATGCAGTTAAGTTGCGAAATAGGCAATAAGTGTTTGGATCAATTGTCAAGCACGGAACCTCCAGTACGCCATTGCAAAATGATATGTCAAGTAAAGAATGTGGACTTCCAGTGCAAATTTCCTGTTTCCTAAACTCCATCCCGGCCTTGTAATATTCTGATGCCCGACGCCACCCAAGGAACTGCTGTCCTCCAATTACACATCGTGTCTCACTGTATGGAGTACGGAGCGGTTTAAAATATAGATGACACAAATGAAGTAAATGGTGAAGCTCTTTCGGCTCATCAAACTTAAGATTTGCTTTTGGATATGAAAGAAGTTGATTTTTCATGAACTCTGCAATACTCTCCAATAGTACCGTAATTGGGACATTTCCATCGGTGACAACTTCAAATAATTTCACAACAACAGAAAAAGGAATCTGGTTCTCCAGGAGCACTAAATCATGTGTCAAAAATGTAGCACACCAATGTTTTGGATAGTAGACATCTTGTTCTAAACTTAGACTCCTCTCTTCGGTACTCAAACTATCGGTACTAGAAACTGGTTGTGCAGCTCCATTGGTCCCATAGAAGATGTAAAGCAAGAAACATCCATCAAGTACCATCATCTTTAAAAGTTGCTCATTATCAATTTCGATTTCGCTCGCGTAACAGCTCTTTATTTGTTGCTCTAGTCTAGCCATTGCCTCCAAGTAATCTCTCATCTTTTTCTCAGGATTCAATGAAAGAATGAAACTAATGGCCCAATGGAGATCACACTTGGCTGCAGACCTCATTGTCTTCTTAATATGGCATTCGTCTCATTTTCTGAATTAGGGGAAACTTAGCACTGTTTACACTCTTTGTACCTTCCATAGAAATGACTAAATCGTCGATGTCGATTATGTGTGCTCCCTCCATCTTGCTTTGAATCATGAATGTCCTGTTTTGAGAAATGGAGCAATTTTTTTAATTTGAAGGACTTCAACAATGACAAAAACAATAACAAATATATCTCGAGAAAGAACATAATTCTCTCTCATAAAAACAAGAAAATCGAACCCAGAAATCTACCTGATGAAGGCAGATTAATCAATATCAAAGGATGCATTCAATCGATTTGTACTGAATTTATGTCCTTATTGTGTCTTCATTTGTTTTTTTTTTTTTTGGTCTCCGATATCGTGACTAAAATAATTTTTTTTTCTGAATTTTGCAAAAGAAAACTAATTTATCCCCAAATTATTTCTATATATACAATCACATGCCCAGATTAACATACAAATTGTGGTGAGCGGGTCAATTTTAAAAAGGTACACACAATAAGCCGGCTAGCCTTCTAGCGTTGAGAGATGATCTTCTGTGGAAAGACATCTAGCACCGGAATTTCTTCTTTTTTATAAAAAAGATGGCAGTCCAATTTTTGTTGATATAATTATAAGTTACAAACAAGACTGTTAATCACTGTGATGTGATTCCCAGAAAAATAAAAAAAATATTCACATGGCATTCCAAAAAATGAAAGAAAAAAAGAAGACTAGATGATGATCACTAATTCAGAAAAAGAGTTTTATGTTTAATTTTAAGCGTCTCATTTTAAGCGTCTCCATACAATTGTAATTGCAATCTATATATATATTTAAACTTTTTAATTGAAATATCATGTTTTTTATGTTTATTTTCAAAAGAGCCTTTTATATACAGATTTTTGTACATTATTCATTAAATTTTCAAAAATTATTAGAAATTTTCATAAATAAAAAATAGGTGTTCCATTAAATTTCAATATATAGATAGTGAATAACTTGGATCGTTCAAAGTACCGGCATCACCACATTTTACAAAGCACTATATATAGCCTCACTCTACACACATATATAAGAATTATAATGAAATTATGCGACAATGCTTACTGTAAATCACCTATACATGGTAAAAGTTATATTTTTTTCAGTAATGTTTCTTTTTTAAAAAATAGTTTGGGATGATTAGGTCTGAGCATGTTGTATTTTGTTTATATCACCTCACTTTGATTCATTGAACAACAATCTGATTCTTAATGTGAACTTCTTGATAATTACCATTCCAATTTTCAGGGTTCTTTGATTATGTGTGCACTGATTGACTACTGAAAAATAATTCTAGGCAGATATGAAACGTTGCAAAGATTAATTTCGGAAGAACTCAAAATTAATGTTTCAATTTAATAATTTGTTTATAAACGCTGTTTGAAAAATCAATTCTGATTTGTACCATTTCAATTTTATTTTATTTTCTCTTATTATTATCCTAATTTTCTGGATAATATTTTAACACAAAACGGTTGTAACATTAAATACAACATAATATTGCAAGAAGAACACACACATCTATCTTCCATGCACCTTGGCTCCCTCAACGGCACTTTACATTGTATATATTTATGCACCTCTTAAGGGAAGAACAATAGAACATACTACTAAATTCAGAGTTTAAATTTTGGTTTTGCAATACAACACATAGCTAAATATGTATTGCCTTCGACGGAGTCGGTTTAATTGGGGGTGGCCAAACGGGCCACCTCACAGCTATGTTTGGCTTCTCTTCCTTGTTGGTATCTCCTAATTTCCCTCCTGTATCAAATGAGACATTAAGAAAGACCAAAATGTAAGGTAAGAAAAATATATAGGAATAGGGCAATCCATATCCTCTCTTGCACAGTAAATTACTGTGCAGTACTCTGGCCATTGGATTTGCTTTAAGATCCGTGCAACTCAATCTCAAAAAACCCTCCAATAATCCACATCATTGATTCACTGCACAGTACAATACTGCGCAGCAGAGAATAAGCACGCGGAATAGGATGGTACCTGTTGAAACATGGTTATTTTGATCAGTTGTGATGGCAGCTTCCATTGGAGCGATAAACATCCCAGCAACAATGAATAGAATGATAAATCTCACCAGCACCTTATCAGGCATTGTAACCAAGTTTGGTTTCTTTAATTTATATTCTGGATTGATCGCAAGAATTCACTAACCTTCTTTGCTTTTATAAAGCTTTAAATGTATCCATTGGCCATGTATATAGAATGTAATAACAGATTCAACTTATTCCGAAGAAGTATAAAATCTTATAGGACACTAATCAGGCCTATAATATCTTGTAAGAGCTGCCGTTGTTCCTACAGGTTGTAGCATGTTTAAATCTCTGATCAATGGGTGTCAATTGACAGATACATTTTTATAGAGCATGATTCTTATGTAAATGTTTGAGTAACACCAAGCGTCCATAGAGAAAACCGTTTATAGAGTCTATAGGTTACATTTCAGGATGCATTAATTACATTTCGGGATGTATTTGTTACATTCCGTACATGTCTATGAATGTATGGACGCAAGATGTTTCTCTAAATGTTTCACAACTATGTATTCATTAATTGCTTATACTTGCAAGGACATCATAATTTGTAATAGTATTATAGATAAGGGCTTGACCTTATATATTTGTCACAAAAAAAAGTACCACGCTTCTATGGTTATTATTCAATTAAATTACACTTAGCTAACAGATTTCAGACATCCATTTTTATTGTGTAAAAATACACTTAAACTGTCAAAATTCATATATCTGTGCTATTGAAACAGAGGAAGATAATAGGCTGTTTCTGTTGACAGACGTATTGTTGAGAATTCATACAAATACAAAATACTTTTACCTGACGAATGGTGTTATATATCATTGATATTATGAGTAAGCTGCCGCCTAGATATTTTTATGCCTGTTCAGCTATGAGATTTCTTCTCTTTTCTTACCCTTTTCTTATGCCTGCTATACTCACCTGTCACATAGATATGCCAATATAACAATATAAAAATAAAGAGTACGCGATGATGATTTATGACAAGAATAAGTAAATGAAAGTAAGATTTGTAACAATGCTCCCCAAAACAATATTAGTTGCCTTGTTTCTTGTTTTCGCAGTGCTTATTGCTCCGATAAGAGCTGCCATTGCATCTGAAGAACTTAGTCATGCGACAACCGGTAATATTACAACTTCCCATCCTTTTCCATTCGCGTGTATCGAGTTTACTCTGATTTTTTTGTTTCGGAACTCATGATGGAGGTACATTTTGTGTTTTAGGAAATGGCGAAGCTGACAGGCCAGAAAAGGCATACTTATTGACAGTGGGACGTCCTGCACGACCGCCCGTTCGTATTCGACCACCACCTGCAGATGGCGTGAAAGAACATAAAGTGGTAACTATCCAGGATGGAAATCTTAATTTCTAGTTTTAATACATGTATAATGATGAAAAATAAAAGACAACGAGTGTATTTTTTTTTTTCTACGTATTGTGGTGTTGCAACCCTTTTTATATATGATACTAAAATAATTTCACATTATTCTATATATTTGATACGCACATTTTGTAAAATAAAAAGGAAATAGATCGACTTCAATGTCAGTTCAAAGATATAGTCATGCTGATGCACAAACCTATTTTTATTAGAAACTCTTTTTTTTTTTTTGCAATCATTTACATATGTTAGTTCAAATATTTTTGTGTTTTGACTCGCTCCTTTTCTATTAAGACAGAGAACTCTGTCTCAAAACAGAGGCTCCACAATATGAAATCAGAGATGTATTATTATCAGGGCTGGCAAAAAGTTCATAGCTCGTAATTCGCGCGAGTTCGATTCAGTCTGAGCTCGATTCGATTTAGCTCGGCTCGATTTTTTTTTATTTGATTCGGATATGATTCGTATATGACAAGTATCAAGTAAAATTTAAAAGAATGAATTGTTCGTTGCTTGGCATGAAATTAAGGAGGGGCTGTACGTCCAACTATGATAAGTGAAGGTAGAGGAGCTAGAATGAAATATCGTATATATATGATTGCATCTTTTTACTTTTCTTTTTTTCTTTATACCCTGATAGAACTTGTATTATTTACCTATTTCATCCATTTTAGTTTTCAAATTTTCATATGTAATCAACTGTCTTGACTTGAAAGAAATAGTAATACCTTAACAGGAGAAATAAAAAAAAAAAAAAAAAAACTCTATGCTTTAATTCTGTTGAAGCAAGCAATCATCATACAATATTTTAGAGAGAAATTAATTAACCAAGTATAACAGTTTTTCTTAATAGCGTAATAAAGGATAAGAACCCAAGCACCAGAACTCAAAGGTTCAAGAAAACTAAAAATTAAGTAAACTGTGTTTGTAGTAATTATAGCATCTCTAGAAGAAAAATATTAGATCAGTAAGGTAATTCATATTAGCTAGCGACCATCGGCTTTTCCAGAAGAGAAACATCTTGTGTCCATTGAAAAACCGTCCATACGTCTATAAACATACAAAGAATGTAATAGATACACCCCAAAATGTAACAAATGCATCCCAAAATGTAACTTATAGACGCTATGAACGGTTTTTCTATGGACGCTAGCTAGGTATTACTCTTTCCATGATGTGCAGTTCTGACTTCTGAGAGATGAATTTTTAGACATGCTGTTCTGCTGATAGCTCTTCAGGAAATTGATCAGATTCACTAGAACTTCCCGACGTCAAAGTCAGAATGCTTGAAGTGATAGACCCAAGCCATTCTCTCCATCGAGATCGCCTAATTTGGCAGTACCCTTCCATTCTAGAACAAAGACATTCAAGGTAGTGATTGCAATCGGGGTTAAAATCGACACCTTCCGCGAGCAGCCTAAAAACTTCTGATACCTTGGCATCGCTTTCTAGTTCGTGCAAAATAATGCCTCTCCTAGCGAGCAGTGAGACATCTTCAGGCTCGCTCACCAACTGAGATAGGAATACGACATATGCAGTCATGTAGCTTCCTACTTGGGGACTAGTTTGTTCAAATGCAATCAAGTTTTGAAACAGGTGGTGAGTATTTGTATCAATTGTTAATCTGGGCATCTCTAGGACACCGTCGTAGAAGCCGATGTCGAGTAGAGAATGCGGGTCATCAATGCAAGTTTCTCTTTTTCTGAAATCAATCCCTCCTTTGTGGTATTCAGATGCCCGATGCCATTTAGGTAGTTCTTGAAATGCGAGTGAGCTCCCTGATTCGTCAATGGTACTATGTACTCCGGTTTTGTTGAATGTATCGTTCACCGAGTCTTGATCATTGTCACCAATTACTTGCCCAGGCTTGAAGTACATATGGCATAAGTGAAGCAAATGGTGAAAGTCATTCTGCGTGTCAAATTGAAGAACTCTCTTCGGATAATAATTGATTAAATATTTTGTGAAGTCGGCAATGTTTTCAATGAGTAATGAACTTGAGCCAACTCCTTCGGTAACAATTTCGTAAATCTTCTTGACCACGAAAAAAGGAATTTGATTTTCCAGGAGTAGCAGGTCATGCGAGAAAAAAGTAGTATAGCACTTCCTAGTGTACGTGTTATCTTCTAGAACAATATGCTCAGCATTGCTTGCAACTCTTTCCTGGTTTAGTTTTATGTGAATATTTGATTCACCGTTACTCTGGTCCAAGATCGAACTTTTCACATCCATGTCAGATGCGGTACAATCCTCCGTTGGGATTGCTCCTTCCATGCCATACAAAGTGTACAAGATGAAACATCCATCTAGCAGCATCATCCTTAAGAAGTCGTCGCTACTCATCTTAATTTCATTCGCATAGCAGTTCCTTATTTGTTGCTCCGCTTCCTCCATTCGTACTATGTAATCTCTCAGTTTCCTCTTCGGGTTGATTCGAAGAATATAACTAAGAGCATCCCATTTCAGTTTCTCAATTTGTACTGTGGTTCTAGTCCTATGGTGATATGGTCCAATTGTGATTGCAAGTGGCTTGTCGACTTCTTCATGCCGATTCAGTATCGGAATTAAGAGAAATTTTGCCTCCACTTCTTGTATAGCACTTCCTGAACATTTAGATGCCTGTTTTCTTGTCATAGAACTGATTAATTTGTTTACATCAATGGCATGCACTCCATCCATCTTGCTTCCATCCATCGTAACTCTGTTGACATAACAGAGAAAAATTAGTTTGTTTCGCAAGTAGGCATCATGCAGAATCCGCATGCATATATGTGACCGAGAAAGTAGTAGGTTAATGGTTAAGTATATTATGATTAGATCATTAATATACTATCTGTGTAGCGACTGCATGCTTTTTATTGCATGCCAGCAGAATGGCGCGATATTCTGATAGAAATTAAGAGTTTGTCAATCACAAAATACTTTTTTATAATAGCATGTTTTAGAAGTTATTCTTCTATTTAGAACAATAAGTCGAATATATAGTTAAATAACACTCGATTTATTATGGGAAATAGCAAAACATTTACTTCATATCTCTATCATTCACTATTCTAACTTTTTTTCCCCAATTTGTTCACACTTCAAGAAGAAAGATCAAAATAAAATCTACTGTAGATAATTAAAGAGCTAAAAAATATATGATAACTAAAACTCTCTCTCTGCAACATCCATAAACACAGCAATTTTAATCATTAATTTTCTTTAGGAAATTTCATTCTTTTAGGTCTATTGGGCATTTCAAGGAGGGAAAAGGGCAGGAGCTCCAACCTGAATATGCAAATGCCGCAGACCAGCCAAGAGGAGTCAAGGATTTATTCTAATGGCATAAATTCTCTTGCTAGATTGTAGAAGAACGTCATCCTTTACTTGCTAATCAAATTCATCAACACAACTGCACGAAAAACTTGCCGGGCCTGGTATAATGTCAGTCAACCAGGACCGCGGAAAAGAGGACGAGAACAGAAACTTTTCATTCTTTGCTGAAGTTGTTTTATATATTTTTAACAAAAAAGGAAAAGCTGTCATGTGCTTCGTTACACTTGCGAGAGACCTAAAATAAGACATGACTTGCTGTCCTGCTTCTCTTTAAACTCTTAAAATTTCTTTAATTGGTTGAGGTCCTTGAGACCTTGAGAATAATGAGTTTCCGAGGCCCCGCAAAAGTTGATATATCAACTATCAGCAGTTTTCATTTTAATACCTGGGATAATTAATTTTATTCCTTGACAACAGTACTATAATTAATTCACTGGCACTGATCCTGATCACCTCTGTTAATTTTTAAGCAAAGATTTAGATTATTATCTTATTTTTATAATGGTAGGACAAGAGTGTCATTGTAAGTTGTAACACATAAGAGTAGAAGAACTTGTAATTAACAGAAATTAAAACCATTTTATTTGTGCTGCACAATCTTTGAATTTAATCTTTAGAGCCCTTCTGTAAGCTTTTTGTTGCTGATGATGGTTATCTTGACGCGGTCTTGCCCAGATGGAAGTCGAGCGGGTGGTGGCAGTAAGAAGGGTCGTCCTGGTGCAATAATTAGCTTCTCTTCCTCATCCTTACTTGCGCCTCCGTTCTTTGCACCTTGTTCAAAACGCAAACCATGACAAAGAAAAATTATCCCGAAAAGAAGAAATATATATATATATATATATGGTTATTATGAATGAAGAGTAAGAGGCAAAGGATTACCAATTTGTTCATAAATACTGGCTTGATCAGTTGGGATGACAGCTCTTGTTGGAGTGATGAAATTTCCAGAAACTAGAAAAAGAGCAGTTAGCATTACAAGTATCTGCGGAGGCATTGTCACCGATCGAGCTGGTTCTTTGATTGTCAGTTTGGATCTCGACGGTTTATTTAGACATCTGTTTCGTTCTGTTTACTTTTTATATTAGTTTCAACACATCGATTGGTGCTAAGTGAAAGCTTGCATTGAGAAAAATAAAAAAATATCCCTTAGGCAGATAGGCTCCTTATCAAGGAAAGAAAATTTCGTATCTTTTAATTAGGTCCAACCTTCATTTCTAAGCTATACCTATCTTGAATATCTTCAGCAGTTATGAAAAATCTACCTAGCTAGAACTATCGTACACGTGCAAACGTGAGATCCCCGCAAAGGACCGTATATTTGTGTATATACTGTATCTATCACACTGTAACATTCTTCTTCTGAAGGAAATGTTACAACACTATATAATGAGAGATTTAGTCTAAATATTTCAAATATTTTCTCATTTATGTGCCCACTTGCTCTTAATCCCTCCACCCTCCTGTTCTAATTAATTCATTTTTGTAACAATTCAAATTCTCTTTTACATCCAAGTCGGTATAGTACGTCTCACCAGCAAGTTCTTCTTGAAATATACAAATTGTTAACATAATGTTGTTCTAACTTGAAACCTTAGTTACAATCTCTTTTCTTGTCCTTTGATCTGTTTTTTTTTTATCTGTTAAACTTTTTAATACTAGCACCGTAACATGCATGAGATGGTATTATATCGAAAGGTCGAACTTGCTGATCAACACAGTATCTTCAGATTATAACATTTCTGTCCTGATACCAGAAACAGGGCATCTATTTGGTCTGGTCTAATTTATCTATGAGTATGCTCAGCAAATGAATTGTCAACAAATGCAATAGGTCTAAATGCAATTCTCAAGATCAATTGTCTGAGATATGAGCGCATAACACGGAGGCCATTTTGTTATGCAAAACACGGTAACCCAACTCTATATATATATATAGAGAGAGAGAGAGAGAGAGAGAGTCCGGCTACAATAATATGCATATCACAATTTTACCATGCTATGCGGTCCGTACCTCAGTTTCCAGTATCCAAATAGTCGATCCGAACCGCTCAACATAATTTTTACATCAAAATATGGTAGCAAACCAAATTTTAGAATTTTTAGAATTTTTTTGCTATTTTTAATGATGGGGAGAAAATGACTACATCCAAGTAATCTGGTTTATACAAAATTAGTGATATTGTCCCCATCATTAAAAATAGCAAAAAAATTCTAAAAATTCTAAAATTTGTTTTGCTAGTATATTTTGGTATAAAGATTAAGTTGAGCGGTTCGGATAGACTATTTGGACACCGAAAACGGAGATACGGACCACATAGCACGGTAAAACCGTGATATGCATATTATTGTAGCCTAACTCTATATATATATATATATATATACATTTAGAATCAAGATACCGTGCACCAAAAAAAAAAAATGAACGGTCAAGAATTTTTAGATCGAACGGTTGGAATTGAATTATAGCTGTTACCGTTAGGGAGATGGTAGGGTATTTGTGTAATTGTATTGCGCTTTATCTACCCCCAGAATTGAGATCGCATGAAAATACGGATTCTATTTAATGCTAATCAGCATGAGATCAGTGAGAGAGGAAATAATGCATCGAAAAATAAAATTGAGATGCACAGTAGTAGAGAAATTTATCTGGACGAATCAACAAGCAGCAAATTGAGACAATCTATTAATTAATTGTCTGTGTCATTTATTACTTTTTGCCTAAAGTTGTTGCCTAAACTAAAATCGATTAGAGGACATGCAGCCGGAGTGCTTGTCCTCTGACTCGGGGTACGGTGATTCGGGTCACGTGATTTATTGGATCTCTTCAGTATTCGGATAAACCCGAATCCTGAAGAGATCCAACGGATCACGTGACCCGGGTCACCGTACCCGGGTCAGAGGATAACAATTGATGCAGCCAACGGGGAGAGGAGCTGCCGCATTAATACTGATCTGCTATCTGCCATTTAAAATTATGTATATATGTATATAAATACTTGTATTTGCTTGGAAATTGCAAGTTCATGGTAATTTATTATACTACTTGATTATACCGTTGATATATGTGTGATTGAGTTCATTCATATTTTGAATTCAATATAGAATAGATAATATGTTATATAGGTGTTTTTATAATATATGTTCTTCATGTAGATTTGTCTCAATTCGATATGTAATTATCAAAATGATAAATTCAAACCATCTCAATAACATATACACAAAAAAATGATAAAACTTTACGGTCATTTCGATTGCCATCGAGCGAAGAGAAAAAAAAATTAAATTTGAACCGTCGATATTTACTACTGCTTGATGCACATGTAAATAAAATCAAAATAATATGTTTGCACAAATTAGTTGAAATCTGACAACGATTCAAAAAAAAAAACTACGGTGTTCTTAAGCTCACGGAGGTCATCCATGAGCTTAACACCAAAAACATATCAAACCATATCCAAATTTTGATTTATATGACTCAGTAGATTCTTTATATCAAAATTATGGGGCATGCAAAGTTTTTTAATTTTTTAGAGATTGTTAAATATTTATTTCAAATTTTTAAAAGTTACATATGAAACAGTTATTATTTTATTAATATTGTATAGTTGCTATTAACAAATCCGAAATAGATACCTAAAAAACTCTAAAAATGAAAATTTTTTGTTTGCTATAAGATTTTTATGTAAAGAATTTATTGAGTCGTATAAATCAAAATTTAGATATCATTTGATATGTTTTTGGTGTTAAGTTTACGGAAGGTAGGGGTGTTCAAACGGATTGGTTTATTCGGATTTCAACCGAACCATTAAACTTTGGACTATTTGGTTCGGATATTTCGGTTTAAAATTTTGGTTCGGATGAAAATTTTATCTTATTTGGTTATTGTTATTTGGTTCGGTTTGTGTTTTGGTAAATCGGATAAACCGAGTAAACCGAATAGTCTAAAATATACTAAATAAATCTATTTTATTTGATATAAATGATGGTTATATATAAAAATTGTTCAATATTTTTTCTTTTGTAAGTTTTATTTGCTTGCTTTTTTGTTTTTGAAAATTATATGTCTATTTTATCCTTAATTTGGTAACACAACATTTTTTGTTACCCGTGAACAATTGTTACTTTGGTTTAATCGGATAAACCGAACAAAATTTTGGTTTATTCGGTTATCAGTTTATTCGGATGTAATTTTAAAAAAATTGGATCGGTTGGTACTTTGACAAACTTCGGTTTAATTTGGTTGTATAAAATTATTTCGATTTGAACACAACGACCGATTGAACCACCCTAACGGAAGGTCTCCGTGAACTTAAAAACACTGTAGATTTACTCCACATGATAGTTTATTAAAATTTCAAATTTGTAATATGAGCACATCACTTGTGAATTGATTTGAATCGGAGCAATGATATGAAGTTATTTTCACACCAACTTTTTTTTATTCTTGCATTTGTAATTGTAACCGGCCTATAATGTTTTTTTTCACAAATTGTCCAGATTGAGGTTATATGTTTTCGTGGGGGAGTATCCTACCAAAAGTTATGTCATTGGTAACTAAAAATTTAGTCGACGAAAAAATAAATTACCCCGCCATAAAGTGTGGGGGTCAATCCACGTTACAAAATAAACGAAATTGTATTTAGGATTTGATGTATGTTGCGTAGAGATGTACAACGGATGGGCTGAGACATTTACTAAAATTTAAATCCAACCCAATCATACACTAGGTTAAAAATTTTTTAAAAAATGTAACAATAATTAAATTTCAACTCTTAAATATCTTTAGAACGGCAAATCAAGAGCAAGAGCAAGGTTCCAACGCCACAAGTCTTGTGTGGCACAATTTTTTTTTTCATTTATATTTCAAAAATTTGCATTCACGTTTCAAATCAAAACCTTTGATGTTATTTATATTTATAAAAGGTAGATGCATTAAAATTAATCAATCATAGTTAACTATATTCATTCATTTTTAAGCCGCTTAATCTAGTACCAAATAATGTCGAAAAATCATGAAATTTATATGCATACATCTTTCATAAATATAAATAAGATCAACGGGCTTGATTTGAAATTTGACTGCAAATTTTTTAAATATAAATAAAAAAGAGAATTTGTGACATCTTGTGGCATACAAAACTTGTTGCATTGGAATATTGCTCCAGGAACAAAATTTAATTAAATTTATCTGAAAATGATATAATCATATAGTCCAAGAAGGTACACACAATAAGCCGGCTAGCCTTCTGGCGTTGAGAGATGATCTTCTGTGGAAAGACATCTAGCACCGGAATTTCTTCTTTTTTATAAAAAAGATGGCAGTCCAATTTTCGTTGATACAATTATAAGTTACAAACAAGACTGTTAATCACTGTGATGTGATTCCCAGAAAAATAAAAAAAATATTCACATGGCATTCCAAAAAAAGAAAGAAAAGAAGAAGACTAGATGATGATCACTAATTCAGAAAATGAGTTTTATGTTTATTTTAAGCGTCTCCATACAATTGTAATTGCAATCTATATATATATTTTAACTTTTTGATTGAAATATCATGTTTTTTATGTTTATTTTCAAAAGAGCCTTTTATATACAGATTTTTGTACATTATTCATTAAATTTTCAAAAATTATTAGAAATTTTCATAAATAAAAAAATAGGTGTTCCATTAAATTTCAATATATAGATAGTGAATAACTTGGATCGATCAAAGTACCGCCATCACCACATTTTACAAAGCACTATATATCAGTGTTTTGAAAAACGGATGAGTCGGCCGATTAGGCGTCCGTATAGTCGGATGCGGAGGGTGAACCGTCACGCACAACCAAAACGGAGGCTATTTTTACAGTCTTGAACGTCTAAGCGGACGATTTTTCCGATTAATCGTCCGAATTCACCTAATTCGCCGTTTTTTTCCCGTGAAATTGTTCAATTCAGCGTGACACATATGCTACAGGCTATTCAAATCAAGTGCTTTCACAGATGTATTCATACCATCCTTCCATTCATCTCTTGAAGCAGATTAAATTAAGCGGCAGATCAAGCCATTTTTGTTGTTTTTTATTCTCCTCGATCGATCTCCCTAAACTCTACTGTGAATTTTGTTTATCAAATATATGAAAATCAATTCGGATGAAGTACACGACCGAGATATTATTGAGGTTGGAAACGTGATTTGTTCAGAATTTTACACTATTTTTTTCTATTTGGGTTCTCAAAAAATGTCGTAATGTCGATTTGGGAAGAAAAGGGAATGAAGGCTATGGAGCTTCAAAGACAGCAAGGATTTTGTATATACTTGGTGTATTGGTCGAAGTGCCACATGAATATGGTGATGAAGATATGGTTCGTTATGCACCGGGATCAACAAATTAAAATGTTTACTCTTGACTCCCTTGACATTATGTCATTATCACACTGGTGTTGTGCCTTGTTTGTATAGAGTATAGACTATAGAATACAATATTTGACTTTTCAAAATTAAAATCTAATAATAAGTATACTGCATACTGGTATATGGCTATAATATAAAAAAGATTTAGAAATCTTTATTGTTATTTGCATTCTATAAATATTTTTTAATTATTTGTTCAGATTATTCTAATAAATGAATGTGCATCTGGTCTCGGAAAAGAAAGCCTAAAAATTTTTGATTATAGTTAAGCCTAAAAATTCTTGGATTATAGTTATGCAATATACGATTCGGCTATGTTAAATATTTTAACCTTTTCCTGTTTATTTTCTAAGATGTAGGGCATCAATGAAGTCGTTGACGTATTTTATGAACCAAATTACTGATTATCGATTTACAAAATATGCACGATTAGGACCATATTATTGGACAAATAGATTAGCTTATTGACAAAAATTCATTGCAAATATATTACAATAGATAAATTATGTTATATTTACTAAAATATTAGTATTGATACTGACCGCGCGAACGGGTATAGGCTTTTGAACCTCTATAAACGACTTGATCGCAAGCGTACGATCTCGTTGAGTATTTGAGGGTCGAATCCTCAGGGACGGAGTTAACACCAGATTTTACTTTACTCTACCTCTAAACCCTAAGAGAATTTGGATTAAAGAGAGAATTGTTGGGGGGTTTTAACAGGGTTGGTTGACAAACAAGTAAAACAGGACTAAAATAAGTAAATAACTGAAAGACAATTAATTAAAAGGCGTTCTCAGGGTTGGCAGAATCAGATTGGTCTCCGATTGACTGCCTGCGTTCCGCAAGATATCTCTTGCGGACCGCAGGATGTGGTTATTTAGCAGTTATAGAACTGTCTGCGGATCACAAGTGTCCTTATAACCATCAGGCGATCCACAACTACTGTCTTACACTCTTGGTAACTAACTGCGGACCGCAAGATGACTCTTGCGGACCGCAAGAAGAAGGACCGAGAGCAGTTTTGGTTCTGGTTGTGTTTCGACCGATGTCGTCGATTCCTATCAATTCAGTTCTGATACAATTACAACAATTCTCACTGTTGGTCCTAATAACAGTTCTAAACTGAATCAAAATCCGTAGAATACGATATAAACTACGATCATGTCACTATGGTTCTATGGTCCAGTTTAAGGTTAATCAAACTGCAGTTTCGCCTAACGGGTACTTTCGGATACAATATCAACCAAGGCTGTGCAAGCAATCACATCTGGTCAAAAGATACTACATTAACCAACTAGGTCTGGCCACAACCTACAGGTTTATCAATCGAATCAAACAGAATGCAAACACGTTAAAAAGCAAATCTCAAGTGATCATGAAAACGACATAAATCCAAACATACAGTCAATCTGTCGACACAATCATCATCATTCAAACCCTAAGAACATATAGATCTATTCACTCATCGCACAAACAGAAAAACAAAACAAAGAAGAAGAATTCATTGTGTAAAGAAACCGAAGAGGAATGTCGGGGTTGACACGATCGTCACGTGAGAAGGCGTTCTCTCGAATCTCCTTCGACGGGCGATGAATCGGCCAAAACCTCTTCCTTCTCTGCCTCTGGACACTCTGAACCGAAGGGGTGTTAGAATGAAAATGAGTCAAAACGTGGATGAAACCGTCCAGGGCGCTGGTCCCTTTAAATAGCAGCCTGGCATAACTCCTTGCGGTCCGCAATTACGGTGTTGCGGTCCGCAGGACGAAGGGAAATGGCGGTTTTTGCTGCTCTGAAAGTTTCTGGCGCCCTTTGGAGGGTTGAACATGCTCTAACCGACGTCTGCTGGCCGCAGGAAGTGACTTGCGGTCAGCAAGAAGCCGAATCCAGTCCTGCCTTGCCATCTAAAGCTCCAAATCGCGTCTAATTGGCTCCAAAAGCCTGATAAACCTGAAATATGGACACAAGTAGACAAGTAACTGGAGTCGAGACATATTCTTAACTAAATGCATGCAAACTCGGGATTTTCAGGCCTAAATACTAATGCAAGTTCGGTAAAATATATATATGAATGCATGGCATCAAATCCCCCCAAGCTTAGAGCCTTGCTTGTCCTCAAGCAAAACCTAGAACCTAAGAAGCAGACCATACCTAGACCTAAACCTAAATCCCCAAGTCGATCTAAATGCAAGGAAAAACTTTGAGAGAATGTGAAACCAAGAGTGCATGGGCAAGTTTGAATTTTTGAGTAGTAAATAATTATGCATGATAATTCCACAAAACATGGGCTAAGGCACTGAAAATCGAGATGAGCGACTCTTGTTCCATGAAACGCAACCTAAATTGCAAGTATGACCATTGTACTTTTTCGGACCCTAGATCTTTCAATTGAACTACAAAGTTGGTATCCCGATTGTGTTAACCCCACAGTGAACAACCTTCTCAACCTTTCTATTTCCATTAACCTTGAATTGCCTTATCAAAAGAAAATTTAATTTATTATTTATTCTATTTTTTTTTCTTTTTCTGTTTCTGTTTTTTTTTTTTTTTTCAGACACCCAAAGCCCAAGTCAGTCGGATGACAAAATAAAAGGGGTACACTCGTCCTACCTGACTGCGACCTCGAAGTGTCATTTTTATTTTTAAGACAATCTAGGCTAAAACTTTCACTTCATCTGACCATGTTCATGTGGATACCACAAACCGGAAAATTACCCTTCGTCCTCAATCAGATTTTCGGTTTGCTACTTTTTCCAATTTGATCATACTTTATTCATGGGACTAATCACTACAGAACAAGATTCTCCGACCTTAAAACAAATCTCATAAAGTTATCATGCGCAATTTTCCACAATGCAAACTTCAAAAATTCCCATATGCCCTTGAGTTTAACAATTTCACAAAATTTTTCAAAAATGCAGATATGAAAATGAAAAAGAAAACCTAAAACTCAGACGTACTGTCCTTCCTCCCCAAGCTAATCTATGCACTGTCCTCAGTGCATTGACCCATATATGTAAAAATGAATGAGAGAGAAAAAAAAATACAACCTGAGGGACTCATGGTGCGTCGGTGTCGTCTGGAGCGCCAACGGGGTGTCCGCCGGACTGAGCAGCTTGAATGGCAGAAAGCAGCTCATATATCTCAGAAATGCGGCCATGGTCTCGAGTCTGCCCGATCTTCAGCTGGCGGACGATCGCTTGTGTGTCGGCCTGCATGGCGTGAATCTCCTGGACTTGGCTGCAAAGCTGCATCCACTGGTGCTCTTGAATTTGGAACGGTACCTGCTGAGTAGGCGTGGCATCTCCTGCTAAAGCAGCTCCTGTACCTGCTGTAGCAGCCCTCCTTCTTGCTGTAGCAGCTCCTACACCTGCTGGCAACTCTGTGTCGACGTCCTTCAAGCGAACATCATCTGCTTGCTGTGCGGATTGCTGCTGGGGCGGGGCTGCTAGCGGCTCCTCCAAACGCCATGTAGAACCTCGTGTGAAATCGATCGGCGGATACTGGAGCGGGAGCCTGAAGTCACCGAGCTCTGTCTTCCATTTGTAACTTGTAGGCCTGCCACGCTGGGCTGCTTGAGTGGAAAGCCATGACCAAGACGTGAAGGCATCCTTGTCGAGGAGCTTGCCCGGATGACATGCCGTACCACTGAGAACACCTCCGGGCTCACCACGTAGATCCACCTCCAACTTGGAAGCGATGAATGTGACATAGGAGCCTATGTTGACGATACCAGTAGGCTTGCCCGTGGTGAGGATCGAGAGCCAGTATCTAACCATAAGCAGCATCAGATGGGGCCGCTGCAACTGGTCATCTCGGCGGAGCATGGTTGCCATGAGCTGGAACTCGTCATGTCTGGGTCTAAGTGACGATTCCCCACGTGAAAAGATTGAGAGCGCTAGGACACGGCCAATGAAACGGAGGACGGGATGGATGATCGAAGTAACCCGTGGGTCCTGAGGGCCGGTCCGCGGAAGACGCTGTCCGGTGATACGGAACCAAAATGAAGCGCGGAGATCAGCCTGAGAAGCATCTGAGTCGACCCTATCCTCCGGTACGTAACCGAGATAGTCTGTCTGGTGAGGGTCGAAGTGGAACCACTCCGCAAGTGTAACGAGACTCTTCTTGTAAGTGTGACCTTTTAAGCGAAAAGATATACCTTGAGTCCCGTCTGAGAGATCCTGAAGGGCCAATGATGCGAGGAATTCGAGCGTCGGCTCGATGTATGCAGGATGCTTCGAGGGTATCTCCCAAAACGCGCGAGTGAATCCCACCCGCTCAGTGAGGCGAGTAAACTCGCCAAGGATCCCTATCTTCTCAAGAAACCCAAAATCGATGCGCGGCGTGGAGTTTACAGTCTTGTTTTGAAGGGTTAGGCGATTGTTTCTGATTCGCTTGTCCTCAGGAGTCAAGTCTGGTGCCGGACGACGAGCAATGTTACGAGGATGATTGACCCCTAGAGCGGCCTGAATCCGCTTCCTCTTCTCCTCTAACTGCTCCTTGCTCGCTGGTTGCTTCATGGTCTGAGTCGTGGCACGGCGCTGCTGCACCAGAATCCTGCTGTCTGGATAGAGCCTGCGGATCGCAGGTAGGTTCCTGCGAACCGCAATATGTTGGTTTCGGCTTGGCAGGGGTCTAGTGGCTCAAAATGTGGAGAAGAAATCGGATTGGAGCGCGATGACACGAAGCGGCTATGGCGCGAGATGCGTGGAGGAAAACACTAACGCGACGGGGCAGCGGCGCTGTTGCACGTGCTGCTGCTGGTCCGTGGCCAAGGTGGCTGTGCTTCCAAGAGGAGAAGCGGGGTGCAGCGATGGTGGTTACGGCAGCGTGAGGAGAGGAGGGGAAGATTGGATGAGTTGGTTGCTTAATGGGAGAAGAAGAAGATAGAAGAGGAGTTCTGGTCTGTTTTATAGAGTTTTAGGCGGTTGGAGTCGGCTTCAAAACCGACTTAAACCCCTAAATCGGTAGTTCTAAATTTGCTCCTCGTTCTGCCCAAAAATAGCAACTCCCTGCGGACCGCAGGCACGACCCTGCGGACCGCAGTATGCTATAACTTCCCTGTCCTGCCCGCGCACAGATTTGCTGCTCGTTTAAACTTCCTGCGGACCGCAGTGTCGACTCTGCCGACCGCAGGATGCTGACAGAACCTCGTTTCTCCATGGTTTCGTGCCCCAATGATCGCCGTTCTTTCGAGTTTGCTCCTTAGCACTGTACAAACAAAACTAAGAACACCTAACGCAACATGAGAATGAACTAAAATGCTAAAAGAAATTATGTCAAAAAGAAAGTAGATCTGACAAAAGAAAAGAAAACATAAACCTAAAACCTTGGGTTGCCTCCCAAGAAGCGCTTGTTTTAGGTCGCGAGCTTGACCATACTAGCATCTAAATCACTGCTGGTGGTAGGTGGGACAGATGCAAGGCGAGGCGATCCTCCTTGTACTGGTCAGCCACGTACACCTTGAGACGCTGACCATTCACCTTGAAAGCGACGCCGTCCTTGCCTGCAATGTCCACCGCTCCAAATGGGTAGACCTTCTTGACCTCGAAAGGGCCGGACCACCGTGACTTGAGCTTGCCCGGGAAGAGACGCAGATGCGAGTTGAAGAGAAGGACAAGGTCGCCCTCCTTGAAGTCGCGTCGCATGATCCGGTTGTCATGCACCCTCCTGGTGCGCTCCTTGTAAATCCGGGCATTGTCGTAGGCGTGGAGCCGAATCTCCTCTAACTCATGCAAGTCGAGGATGCGCTTCTCACCTGCTGTTTGCAGGTCGAGGTTGAGGATGCGCGTGGCCCAATACGCCTTATGCTCGAGTTCGACTGTTAGATGGCATGGCTTGCCATAGATCAACTTAAATGGGCTCATGCCGATCGGAGTCTTGAAGGCCGTGCGGTAGGCCCAGAGCGCGTCATTGAGCTTGAAAGCCCAATCATTCCTCGATCTCGCCACGGTTTTCTCCATAATGGCCTTGATCTCCCTGTTGGAAACCTCTGCTTGCCCGTTGGTCTGAGGGTGGTAAGCGGTTGATACTTTGTGGTGCACACCATGTCTGCTCAGGAGTAACTCAAACTAACGGTTGATGAAGTGCTTGCCTCCATCACTGATCACGGCACGAGGAATGCCAAAACGAGGGAAGATCACATCATTGAAGAGGCGCTTGACGGAATTAGCATCCGCCTTGGCGCAAGCTAGCGCCTCCACCCATTTGGACACGTAGTCCACTGCCACCAAAATATACTCATACCCCTTCAAAGAAGGGAACGGTCCCATAAAATCGATGCCCCAAACGTCAAAGATCTCAACTTCTTGAATGGGCTGCTGGGGCATCTCACTCCTCCGTGAGATGTTGCCGGTCCTCTGGCACTGATCGCACGACTGCACAAGAGCATGTGCGTCTTTGAAAATGGTTGGCCAATAGAATCCTGCTTGAAAAATCTTGGCAGCGGTCTTAGATGAGGAGGCATGGCCTCCATAAGCAGAAGAATGACAATGAGAAAGTATAGAATGTACCTCCTCATACGGCACGCAACGCCGGTAAATACCGTCGATACCTACCTTGAAGAGAAAGGGCTCCTCCCAATAGTAGTACTTGACATCAGCCCTGAATTTCTTCTTCTGCTGGAAGGTCATGTCAGCAGGAAGAACACCCGCGGCAAGAAAGTTGACGAAGTCTGCGTACCATGGCAGCTCGGATGAGCGTCCTGCGGACCGCAAGGGATGTCCCTGCGGACCGCAGGATGCTGCCAGGATGCTGTTCTGCGTGGGCTGGAGGCAGCTGTACGAGCGTGAGCCAAGGGAATAGAGCTGCTCCCCCGGGATCGAATCATTGATCGGAATGATGTTCCGCTCCTCTCCCTTCCAATGCAGGCGGGACAAATGGTCTGCTACAGAGTTCTCGGATCCTTTCTTGTCTCGGATCTCGACATCAAACTCTTGCAGGAGCAGAATCCAGCGGAGGAGACGGGGCTTGACATCTTTCTTGTTGAGCAGATACCGGATCGCTGCATGGTCGGTGTAGATAATGATCCGAGAGCCGACCAGGTAAGAGCGGAACTTCTCCAACGCGTACACCACGGCTAGCAGCTCTTTCTCTGTCGTGGTATAGTTGATCTGTGCGGAGTCAAGGACCTTGCTTGCATAGCAGATGGCCACGGGTTTCTTGTCCTTCCGCTGTCCGAGAACCGCCCCCACGGCATAGTCACTGGCATCGCACATGATCTCGAAAGTCTGAGACCAGTCGGGGGGCTGCAGGATCGGTGCTGAGATGAGGGCCTCCTTCAACCTGTTAAAAGACTGAACACACTCATCAGTAAAATTGAAATCAGAGTCTTTTACTAGCAGGTTGGTCAGCGGCTTGGTGATCTGGGCGAAGTCCTTGATGAATCTGCGGTAGAAACCACAGTGACCGAGGAAACTGCGCACGTCCTTGACGGTGGTAGGCGTGTACATCTGCTCGATCACCTCGATCTTCGCCTTGTCAACCTCGATGCCCCTGCTTGTGACGCGGTGACCAAGCACGATGCCCTCCTGCACCATGAAATGGCACTTCTCCCAGTTGAGGACCAAGTTGGTCTCCTCGCACCTCTGCAAGATCTTACACAAATTCGCTAAGCACTCATCAAATGAAGTGCCTACCACAGAAAAGTCATCCATGAAAATCTCGACCTCTTTCTCAATGTAAGGAGAGAAAATGGCCATCATCGCCCGCTGGAATGTAGCAGGCGCATTGCACAAGCCGAACGGCATCCGCCGGTAGGCGAAGGTACCGTAGGGACATGTGAATGTCGTCTTCTCCATGTCCTGGGGGAGGATGGGTACCTGAAAGAAGCCGGAGTACCCGTCAAGGTAGCAGAAGTGAGAGTGTTTGGCGAGGAGCTCCAACATCTGGTCCACGAATGGCAGCGGGAAGTGGTCCTTGCGCGTGGCCGCATTCAGCTTGCAGTAGTCCATGCACATCCGCCACCCGGTCGTGGGGCGCATCTGGACCTTCTCGCCCTTGTCGTTCTCAATGACAGTGTAGCCACCCTTTGTCGGAACCACATGCACCGGGCTCACCCACTTGCTGTCTGGAATCGGATAAATGATGTTAGCATCAAGTAGTTTAAGGATCTCCTTTTTCACTACCTCTTGCAGGACTGGGTTGAGCCTCCGCTGGTGTTGCACGGAAGGCTTGTGGTCCTCCTCGAGGTGGATCCGGTGAGCACAGATGGACGGGTTGAGTCCCTTGATGTCCTTGATTGAGTACCCGAGGGCACCCTTGTGAATGCGCAACTTCTCCAAAAGTTTGGAAGTCTCATCAAAGCTCAATTGGGCGCCAACGATGACAGGAGAAGTCTTCTCAGAATCCAGGAACTCATACCTGAGGTTGTCGGGCAGTGGTTTCAGGTCTACCTTGCTCGGAGCATCGAGCGGTGGTGCCTTGTCAGTTCTGCCCTCGGATGATTCCTCCTGCGGACCGCAGGAGTCGTCCAGCGGACCGCAGGATGCTGAAAATACTGGCTGGAGCAGGGGGCCGTCTGGGTACCCGCTGTCTTCATTGCTGAGTGCAGCTCCGCAAGAGATGTCTTGCGGCTCGCAGAGAATGGTATCTGATACGTCTTCATCGCTAGTCAGATCGGGCGTCTACTCCAGCAGGTCTTCTTGAACTTCCTGAACCAACAGATCAATCACATCCACCCGGTTGCAGTCCTCGTAGAAGTCGGGGTACTTCATGGCTTTGGCCACTTGAAACTGCACCTTCTCGCCCCCGACGTTCATCGTGAGCGTGCCCTCATACGTGTCGAAGACTGTCCGGGCTGTCCGGAGAAACGGTCGGCCTAGGATGATCGGCACATCCTTGTCCTCCTTCATATCCATAACAACGAAGTCTCCGGGCACGAAAAACTTGCCGACTTGAACCGGCACATCCTCAACAATACCCAGTGGCAAGCGGACGGAGGTGTCTGCTAGCTGCAGGGTCATGCGCGTGGGCTTCAACTCACCAACCCCGATCCTCTGGAAGACGGCGTGTGGCATGAGGCTTACGCTGGCTCCTAAGTCACACAGCGCCTTCTTAATGTCCGCCTTGCCGATCTTGCATGGGATGGTGAACTTCCCGGGATCTCCGAGCTTCGGAGGAAGCTCGCGACTCACCACCGCGCTGCATTCAAGATTCAGTTGCACGCTCTTACAGTCCTTTAAGCCCCGCTTGTTGGACAGAATGTCCTTCAAGAATTTTGCGTAAGTCGGCATCTGAGTCAGCGCGTCGGTGAATGGGATAGAGATCGTCAGCTGCTTGAGGACGTCCATGAATTTGGAGAATTGCTCGTCTAACCGGTGGTTGGCGAGCCTTTGCGGGAATGGTACCCGCAGTCGGTAGACCTGTTGCTCTGCTGGCGCCTTCCCCTTGTCGCTGTTCGGCTTGGACTGCGCGACAGGTTCGGAGATTGGCGCAGTCTGTCCGTCTGACACCGCGTCCTGCGGACCGCGAGCCATGTCGTGCGGAACGCAGAGAGGCGGCTGGGAAGCTGCCTAGTCTGATTGGGCGCCCGGCTTAGTGTCCTGCGGACCGCCAGACCGATCCTGCGGACCGCAGGATGTGGCGCCTGATGTGTTGTCTGCTGCCGGCGGGTCTGATTTGGCACTCGCGGGTTTGATCACCGCCGGATCCTCGTCCTCTGGCATGGGAGGGCCAGAATACTGTGTCCCACTCCTCAGAGTGTGGATCGCCTTCACCTCCCCATTCGGGTTCGTCGGCTGGCTCGGCAACTTGGTGCCCGAACTCGATGACGCGCCTACGTCTCCTCCTGCGATCCTGGCAAACTTCTCGTTGAGGGCTTGCATCTGCTCGAATATCATCTGGTTCATCTTGTTCTGCTCAGTCATGAAGTTGTTCACAACGGCAGGCTTGAGCTCTTGATGCCGAGGTACATACGGCGGGCGGAAGGCATTTTGCTGGGCAAGTCTGTTCTGGTTCTGAAAATGGGAGTTGCTGAAGAAGTTGCGGTTCCCACCTGCTTGCCCCTGATTCTGGAATCGCTGAGGAGGGTTGTAGTTGTGGTCTCGAAGTTGGGACGGTCTCTCCAGCTTTGCCGGTCTGCTGGGTTGGCATACCCTTGCGCGAATGGAGCATTGTTGAGAGAGTTGACCTGCTCCTCCTCCTCCTCGGGCTGCCGTAACGGACAACTCTCATAGACATGAGAGTTCTCACCGCAGAGCATGCAGGGCTGAGCCTGCACAGCCTTCGAGGTTGCCTTCTGCTGGTCCAGCTGCTTGTCCATCCGCAGCTGCAGTGCCTCTAGCTTGGCCTGGACGAGGGCGAGCTGATCGACTTCGTAGCGCCCTTTCGTGCCCCTGCTGGACTCGCGGCTCGACCACTGCTGCTGCTTGGCGAGCTTGTCAAAGATGTCCAGGATGTCTTGCGCCTCTAGGTCAACGATGGACCCACCTGCGCATGCGTCAACCATGACGCGGTTCTGCTGAGTCAGTCCATCATAGAAGGCATCTGCTAGCATCATGTTGGAGAAGTTGTGGTGGGGGCAAGACAAGCAGAGGTGGTTAAACCGATCCCATGCATCTCCCAGCGACTCGCCATATCCCTGCTTGAATGTGGCAATCTGAGACCTAACCTTGGCAGTTCTCCTAATTGGGAAGAATTTCTCGAGAAATTGAGATGAAAGTTCGGCCCAGGTACCAATTGAGCCTTTTGGGAGAGAGTTGAACCAGAATTTAGCCTTGTCCTGAAGAGTGAAATGGAACAAAGCAAGGCGAACATAGTCGGGGTTCGCGTCTGCATTCTTCACAGCCCGGCAACACCCAAGGAAGTTATCCAAGTGATCGTGCGGGTTTTCGTTCTCCAAGCCGTGGAAGCAGTTCTGCTGGATTAGGCTCACGGCTCCAGTTCCGAGACTCGGAGGACCTCCTGGCACATCTGGAAGTATGATGGGCCCTTGTGCGTCAGCAACCCATGGGCTGTGGAATTCCTTGAAGGTCCGCGGCTCGAGGGCATCTCTTGCGACTTGCTGCCTCAGCTGTCAGACTTCCTCTTGCAGCAGTTGCCGAGCTTCTTCGGCTAGCCGCCGTTGTTCGTCGAGCTCCTCCGCCCGAATCCGGAGCTGCTCGCGCTCCGCGTCATCTGCCATGTCAAACGACGAGTCTGAATCAGTGAGGACGGCGCTAATCCCCGCTCGCGGAGATCTGAATATCGGACTCCGGGGTCCGCTCCTCAAAAAGTAGTCGCCAACAGGAGGAGGGAATCCGTCCAGCGTCGTTCTCCTGAAACAGATAAAGAGAGAAAAGAAGAAGAGAAGTTAGAACTTAGAACTAAAGAAAAGCAAAATCTAGGGTTAATATCGCCGTCCCCAGCAACGGCGCCAAAAAGCTTGACCGCGCGAACGGGTATAGGCTTTTGAACCTCTATAAACGACTTGATCGCAAGCGTACGATCTCGTTGAGTATTTGAGGGTCGAATCCTCAGGGACGGAGTTAACACCAGATTTTACTTTACTCTACCTCTAAACCCTAAGAGAATTTGGATTAAAGAGGGAATTGTTGGGGGGTTTTAACAGGGTTGGTTGACAAACAAGTAAAACAGGACTAAAATAAGTAAATAACTGAAAGACAATTAATTAAAAGGCGTTCTCAGGGTTGACAGAATCAGATCGGTCTCGGATTGACTGCCTGCGTTCCGCAAGATATCTCTTGCGGACCGCAGGATGTGGTTATTTAGCAGTTATAGAACTGTCTGCGGATCACAAGTGTCTTTGTAACCATTAGGCGATCCACAACTACTGTCTTACACTCTTGGTAACTAACTGCGGACCGCAAGATGACTCTTGCGGACCGCAAGAAGAAGGACCGAGAGCAGTTTTGGTTCTGGTTGTGTTTCGACCGATGTCGTCGATTCCTATCAATTCAGTTCTGATACAATTACAACAATTCTCATTGTTGGTCCTAATAACAGTTCTAAACTGAATCAAAATCCGTAGAATACGATATAAACTACGATCATGTCACTATGGTTCTATGGTCCGGTTTAAGGTTAATCAAACTGCAGTTTCGCCTAACGGGTACTTTTGCATACAATATCAACCAAGGCTGTGCAAGCAATCAAATCTGGTCAAAAGATACTACATTAACCAACTAGGTCTGGCCACAACCTACAGGTTTATCAATCGAATCAAACAGAATGCAAACACGTTAAAAAGCAAATCTCAAGTGATCATGAAAATGACATAAATCCAAACATACAGTCAATCTGTCGACACAATCATCATCATTCAAACCCTAAGAACATATAGATCTACTCACTCATCGCACAAACAGAAAAGCAAAACAAAGAAGAAGAATTCATTGTGTAAAGAAACCGAAGAGGAATGTCGGGGTTGACACGATCGTCGCGTGAGAAGGCGTTCTCTCGAATCTCCTTCGACGGGCGATGAATCGGCCAAAACCTCTTCCTTCTCTGCCTCTGGACACTCTGAACCGAAGGGGTGTTAGAATGAAAATGAGTCAAAACGTGGATGAAACCGTCCAGGGCGCTGGTCCCTTTAAATAGCAGCCTGGCATAACTCCCTGCGGTCCGCAAGAACGGTGTTGCGGTCCGCAGGACGAAGGGAAATGGCGGTTTTTGCTGCTCTGAAAGTTTTTGGCGCCCTTTGGATGGTTGAACATGCTCTAACCGACGTCTGCTGGCCGCAGGAAGTGACTTGCGGTCAGCAGGAAGCCGAATCCAGTCCTGCCTTGCCATCTAAAGCTCCAAATCGCGTCTAATTGGCTCCAAAAGCCTGATAAACCTGAAATATGGACACAAGTAGACAAGTAACTGGAGTCGAGACATATTCTTAACTAAATGCATGCAAACTCGGGATTTTCAGGCCTAAATACTAATGCAAGTCCGGTAAAATATATATATGAATGCATGGCATCAGATACATATATTAATAAAAATGTAAAATTATCCGCAAAAATCCGACTAATCGGCCGCATAGCGATTAGTCGCTTAGCGGTAGACTCACCGTCCGTCAAACGCATACCGTATTTTAAAACACTGCTATATATAGCCTCACTCTACACACATATATAAGAATTATAATGAAATTATGCGACAATTCTTACTGTAAATCACCTATACATGGTAAAAGTAATATTTTTTTCAGTAATGTTTCTTTTTTAAAAAATAGTTTGGGATTATTCGGTCTGACCATGTTGTATTTTGTTTATATCACCTCACTTTGATTCATTGAACAACAATCTGATTCTTAATGTGAACTTCTTGATAATTACCATTCTAATTTTCAGGGTTCTTTGATTATGTGTGCACTGATTGACTACTGAAAAATACTTCTAGCCAGGTATGAAATGTTGCAAAGATTAATTCCGGAAAAAACTCAAAATTAATGTTTCAATTTGATAATTTGTTTATTATCGCTGTTTATACTGTCAATTCTGATTTGTACCATTTCAATTTTATTTCATTATTATTATCCTAATTTTCTGGATAACATTTTAACACAAAACGGTTGCAACAAATACAACATAATATTGCATGAAGAACACACACATCTATCTTCCATGCACCTTGGCTCCCTCAACGGCACTTTACATTGTATATATTTATGCCCCTCTTAAGGGAAGAACAATATACAGAACCTACTACTAAATTCAGAGTTTAAATTTTGATCTTGCAATACAACACATAGCTAAATAGTTATAGCCTTTGATGGGGTTTGTTTAATTGGAGGTGGCCAAACAGGCCACCTCACAGCAATGTATGGCTTCTCTTCCTTGTTGGTATCTCCTAATTTCCCTCCTGTATCAAATGAGACATTAAGAAAGACCAAAATGTAAGGTAAAAAAAATATATAGGAATAGGGCAATCCATATCCTCTCTTGGCAGTAAATTACTGTGCAGTACTCTGGCCATTGGATTTGCTTTAAGATCCGTGCAACTCAATCTCAAAAAACCCTCCAATAATCCACATCATTGATTCACTGCACAGTACAATACTGCGCAGCAGAGAATAAGCACGCGGAATAGGATGGTACCTGTTGAAACATGGTTATTTTGATCAGTTGTGATGGCAGCTTCCATTGGAGCGATAAACATCCCAGCAACAATGAATAGAATGATAACCTCACCAGCACCTTATCAGGCATTGTAACCAAGTTTGGTTTCTTTAATTTATATATTCTGGATTGATCGCAAGAATTCACTAACCTTCTTTGCTTTTAGAAAGCTTTAAATATATCCATTGGCCATATAGAATGTGATAACAGATTCAACTTATTCCGAAGAACTAAAAAATCTTATAGGACACTATCAGGCCTAGAATATCTTGTAAGAGCTGCCTTAGTTCCTATAGGTTGTAGCATGTTTAAACCTCTGATCAATGGGTGTCAATTGACAGATACATTTTTATAGAGCATGATTCTTATGTAAATGTTTGAGTGACACCAAGCGTCCATAGAAAAACCGTTCATAGAGTCTATAGGTTACATTTCAGGATGCATCATTTATATTTCGGGATATATTTGTTACATTCCGTATATGTCTATGGATGTATGGACGGTTTTTCAATGGACGCAAGATGTTTCTCTAAATGTTTCACAACTATGTATTCATTAATTGCTTATACTTGCAAGGACATCATAATTTGTAATAGTATTATAGATAAGGGCTTGACCTTATATATTTGTCACAAAAAAAGTACCACGCTTCTATGGTTATTATTCAATTGAATTACACGTAGCGAAAAGATTTCAGACATCCATTTTTATTGTGTAAAAATACACTTGAACTGTCAAAATTCATATATCTCTGCTATTGAAACAGAAGAAGATAATAGGCTGTTTCTGTTAACAGACATTGTTGAGAATTCATACAAATACTTTTACAACACCCCGAAAAGAAATGGGGAGTGGTGAATGAAAATTTCACTTTTTCAAAAAAAAAAAAAATACTTTTACATGATGAATGGTGTTATGATATCATTGATATTATGAGTAGAGTATAATACCTAGCGTCCATAGAAAATTTGTCTATAGCGTCCATAGGTTACATTTCGGGATGCATATGTTACATCCCATAATGTATATGTTACATTCCGTACACATCTATGGATGTATGGACAATTTTTCAATGGACACAAGATGTTTCTCTGATGAGTAAGCTGCCGCCTAGATATTATTATGCCTGTTCAGCTATGAGATATCCTCTCTTTTCTTACCCTTTTCTGAGATCAGGGACTATGAGATATCCAATTTCTCTAGGCATAAGCCATGAGATTTCTTCTCTTTTCTTACCCTTTCTTATGCCTGCTATACTCACCTGTCACATAGATATGCCAATATAACAATATAAATAAAGAGAGAGCGAATGATGATTTATCACAAGAATAAGTAAACGATCAACTAATTAAGATCGGTAACTATGCTCTCCAAGGTGCCTAAAACAACATTAGTCGCCCTGTTTCTTGTTTTCGTAATGCTCATTGCTCCGATAAGAGCTGCCATTGCATCTGAAGAACTTAGTCATGCGACAACCGGTAATATTACAACTTCCCATCCTTTTCCATTCGTGTGCATCGACTTTACTCTGATTTTTTTGTTTCTGAACTCATGATGGAGGTACATTTTGTGTTTTAGGAAATGGCGAAGCTGACAGGCCAGAAAAGGCATACTTATTGACAGTGAGACGTCCTGCACGACCACCCGTTCGTATTCGACCACCACCTGCAGATGCCATGAAAGAACATAAAGTGGGAACTATCCAGGATGGAAATCCTAATTTCTAGTTTTAATATATGTATATTCTTTATTAAGAGGAGCTTGAATTTAATAGACTACCGGGTAATGAAGAAAATAAAAAATAAGGAGTGTATGTATTTTTTTTTTTTTAATGTCACTACAACAGAAAGGGCTTTTAGTAACATCTCTTTAATGACTGTTATCAGTGATAACTGTTACGAAAAGGATACAATGGCATTTTTGAAATATTTATAAACTATTTTATAACGGTCTCTATTAAAAAAACGTTACCATATGTCTCAAAAAAGTTTGTCAGAAATGTTGATAACATTTTGTAACGGTTCATATAGAAAGACCATCACTATATGATGCTATTTAGTAACAGTTGTAGTATAGAAACCATCATTGATTCCTCAAAATATTTACTAACAGCTTATACATGAGAACCATTACTAATTTGACACTTTTGGTAATAGGTCTTATTTAACAACCGTTACCATATATTTTTCATTTTCTTTTTCATTTAATCTGCTACCCACACCATACTTAGCCAAAGTTCCACTTCAGAAAATTTGCATAACCCTTACAGCCGCTGCTCCCTCTTGTACACGCCTCATTCCTGCTCTCTTGCGAAACCCTCACCGCACGCCGACGCTGCTGTTGCTCTCCGTCACTCTTCTCAGCCGCCACTCCCTCTCCTCTTCTCCTCTCCTCCTCTCCTCCTCTCCTCTGATCTTGTATTTCCCCTTCGCAGCGCTCCTTCCATCTCCTCTCTTTTCCTCTAGCTGCCTGGCGCGTGCTCTCTCACCTCGCACCTCTCCTTCCCACAGGTATGTAGACCTCTCTCTTTTTTTTGTTCACTACTTGTACCGTGCGTTGATTTGCACTTGAGTTTTGGGGTGTGTTCAGTTTTGGGTTTGTTCTAGGGTTTTTTGCTTAGTTTGTGCTCGGGTAATTGGGGTTGTTATGCTTGGATTTGGGACCTCCTATCAGAAGCACAATCACCATTTTTCTAAAAACTTTCTTGTTGAGACCTCTATTCCGGATATATGCAATAAATTACATAACATTAAGTACCCACTTTTAAATTGTTATAAAATCACTTGTACAACTTGTGTTTTTCAATTTGCTTAAGCATACAATTAAATTTGAGTTCGATCTATAAATAAATATCAAATAAGAGTGGCAGCTGTATTAAATTTGAAGGTAAGCACTTATATTAAAAGTTTAAAACAGAAGTATTAGAAAATATTTATTTAAAATTGTTCCCAACACTAAAAATCAGTGACAGGCTTAAACTTCTTGACCATAATTCGCACAAAAATGAAAAAAAAAAGGAGTTTTGTTAGTCCAAATGCCTCAAAACTTTTAGGAAATGTAAATAACAACCAACAAAGGACTTTGCCTAAATTTTACATTTTTTTGAATTTTCTGTGAATTGCTGTAATTTTTCAAAGTTCAAACTAGAAATGAAAAACTGGGCCAAAAACAGTCAGAGGCTGGTAAATGAGATGAACAGAAAAACTGTACCATTCGCTATGAATTGGACCATCCTATTTTATTTTATATACTTGTAATACACATTAAGTTCTACTTGCATATAAAATTTTATGAACAAATTCCAAGTCTAAGGCTCCCAAACAAATATTTTAAGAAAAGCAGCAACACTGATCCATAATTACCCCTTTGATGAAAATGGTTCAAAAATGCATCAAACAAGCACCAAATTAGAAAGTGTTCTACATGAAAAAAGTTTCCAAAACACCACTCCAAATGTCTGTAAAATAAAATTGGGTCGTTGTTAACAAAGTTTTTGAATAAAGGACTGATTTGACCCTAGCAGTGCTGCTGTCCCAGTTTTCTGGTACTGGCAGCAGTAAACAGTTATGCTCTTTGGTGTGCTAGTCAATATACGAACAATATTAATGTAGCTTAGCAATATAAGTTGATGCTTTCTCAGGCAAAGAACATGATTTTGTTGCCAACTCAAACAGTTTGGGTCACTTAAGTATGTTTCTTGATTCCATACAATTCTCATCTTCCTTCACTTCAATCAGCATGCAGAGATGTGGAATCACATGATTAACAACTAGAACAAGTACAATATGAATTCATGGAGGTATATAATTGAGTCTTATATATACCCATGTCTTTCATTTGACTAATTATCATGTCATATTGTCTTTCGTTTGACTAATTATCTGTTGATACACTCATTTCTTTCATATCTAAATTTTTATTTATTATTTTACATTTTTTTGTTTAATATAAATTTTAGGATATCATTGGTTTTAGGTTCCGAATACAAAAATTGTGGGGCATATCTAAAGAATATGATTAAGGAAGTGACGATGCAAGGTGTGGAATATGTATTACATTCTTTTTTTTTTATGATCATTGTAATTTACATTTTTTGAGTGACACTTTTTATTATGTATATATTTAGTTACATGGCTATGATGAACATGTGAATTGATATATTATTAGTTGTGTAGGTTGTTTAATGAAATATTAATTATTGATTATCAATATTGTTGTCTTTTGTGAATGCATATATATGTAATATATATATACACATAAATGTATGTGGCAACGACGGGCTAGTCACATAAAACCAAATACGTATTTGAAAAAGAAAATTTAGTCACAGCTATTATATGTGAACTGTTACGAAATGTTTCAACATTATTCTATTTAAAAATATACAAACACATTTTGTAACGGTTCTTATATAATAGCCGTTGTACAATGTTTTATTTTGTAATGGTTCTTGTATAAGAACCGTTACAAAATGTATACTATTTCCTAACAGTTATTATAACATTTAGTGACAGGTCCACCCGTAACGCTTCTACAACCGTTATAAATCAATCCAAATAACCGTTACTAATGGAATTTTCTGTAGTAGTGTGTATTGTGTTGTTGCAACGCTTTATATATAATACTAAAATAATTTCACATTACTCTATATATTTGATACGTACATTTTGTAAAATAAAAAGGAAATAAATCAGCTTCAATGTTATATATCAATTAAAAAAAGAATGAATTGTTCGTAGCTTGGCATGAAATTAAGGAGGGGCCGTACGTCCAACTATGATAAGTGAAGGTAGAGGAGCTAGAATACAATATCGTATATATATGTGCCTCTTTTGGCTTTTCTTTTTTCCTTTATACCCTGATAGAACTTGTATAATTTACCTATTTCATCTATTTTTGTTTTCAAATTTTCATATGTAATCAACTGTCTTGACTTGAAAGAAATAATAAGAATACCTTAACAGGAGAAATAAAAAAAAAAAAATCTATGCTTTAATTCTGTTGAAGCAAGCAATCATCATACAATATTTAGAGAGAAATTAATTAACCAAGTATAACAGTTTTTCTTAATAGTGTAATAAAGGATAAGAACCCAAGCACCAGAACTCAAAGGTTCAAGAAAACTAAAAATTAAGTAAACTGAGTTTGTAGTGATTATAGCATCTCTAGAAGAAAAATATTAGATCAGTAAGGTAATTCATATTAGCTAGCGACCATCGGCTTTTCCAGAAGAGAAACATCTTGTGTCCATTGAAAAACCGTCCATACGTCTATAAACATACAAAGGATGTAATAGATACACCCCGAAATGTAACAGATACATCCCAAAATGTAACTTATGGACGCTATGTACCGTTTTTCTATGGACGTTAGGTATTACTCTTTCCAGAATGTGCAGTTCTGACTTCTGACAGATGAATTTTTAGACATGCTGTTCTGCTGATAGCTCTTCAGGAAATTGATCAGATTCACTAGAACTTCCCAACGTCAAAGTCCGAATGCTTGAAGTGATAGACCCAAGCCATCCTCTCCATCGAGATCGCCTAATTTGGTAGTGCCCTTCCATTCTAGAACAAAGACATTCAAGGTAGTGATTGCAATCGGGGTTAAAATTGACACCTTCAGCGAGCAGCCTAAAAACTTCTGATACCTTGGCATCGCTTTCTAGTTCGTGCAAAATAATGCCTCTCTTAGCGAGCAGTGAGACATCCTCAGCCTCGCTCACCAACTGAGATAGGAATACAACATATGCAGTCATGTAGTTTCCTACTTGGGGACTAGTTTGTTCAAATGCAATCAAGTTTTGAAACAGGCGGTGAGTATTTTTATCAATTGTTATTCTCGGCATCTCTAGGACACCGTCGTAGAAGCCGATGTCGAGTAGAGAATGCGGGTCATCAATGCAAATTTCTCTTATTCTGAAATCAATTTCTCCTTTATGGTATTCAGATGCCCGATGCCATCCAGGTAGTTCTTGAAATGCGAGTGAGCTCCCTGATTCGTCAATGGTACTGTGTACTCCGGTTTTGTTGAATGTATTGTTCACCGAGTGATGAAGCTGATAGGATACTGATGTTGAATAATCTTGATCATTGTCACCAATTACTTGCCCAGGCTTGAAGTACATATGGCATAAGTGAAGCAAATGGTGAAAGTCATTCTGCGTGTCAAATTGAAGAACTCTCTTCGGATAAGAATCGATTAAATATTTTGTGAAGTCGGCAATGTTTTCAATGAGTAATGATCTTGAGCCAACTCCTTCGGTAACAATTTCGTAAATCTTCTTGACCGCGAAAAAAGGAATTTGATTTTCCAGGAGTAGCAGGTCATGCGAGAAATAAGTAGTATACCACGTCCTAGTGTATGTGTTATCTTCTCGAACAATATGCTCAGCATTGCTTGCAACTCTTTCCCGGTTTAGTTTTATGTGAATATTTGATTCACTGTTACTCTGGTTCAAGATCGAACTTTTCACATCCATGTCAGATGCGGTACAGTCCTCCGTTGGGATTGCTCCTTCCATGCCATACAAAGTGTATAAGATGAAACATCCATCTAGCAGCATCATCCTTAAGAAGTCGTCGCTACTCATCTTAATTTCATTCGCATAGCAGCTCCTTATTTGTTGCTCCGCTTCCTCCATTCCTACTATGTAATCTCTCAGTTTCCTCTTCGGGTTGATTTGAAGAATATAACTAAGAGCATCCCATTTCAGTTTCTCAATTTGTACTGTGGTTCTAGTCATATGGTGATAAGGTCCAATTGTGATTACAGGTCGCTTGTAGACTTCTTTATCCCGATTCAGTATCGGAATTAAGGGGAATTTTGCCTCCAATTCTTGTATAGCACTTCCTGAACATTCAGATGCCTGTTTTCTCGTCATGGAACTGATTAATTTGTTTACATCAATGGCATGTACTCCATCCATCGTAACTCTGTTTACATAGCAGAGAAAAATTAGTTTGTTTCGCAAGTAGGCATCATGCAGAATCCGCATGCATATATGTGACCGAGAAAGTAGTAGGTTAATGGTTAAGTATATTATGATTAGCTCATTAACATACGATCTTTGTGGCAATGCATGCCAGCAGAATCGCACGATATTCTGATAGAAATTAAGAGTTTGTCAATGATAAAATACTTATTTGTAAGAGCATGTTTTAGAAGTCATTCTTCTATTTAGAACAATTTGTCGAATAGTTGAATAACACTCGATCTATTATGGGGAATAGCAAAAAACTTACTTCATATCTCTATCATTCACTATTCTAACTTTTTTTCCCCAATTTGTTCACAGTTCAAGAAGAAAGATCAAAATAAAATCTACTGTAGATAATTAAAGAGTTCAAAAAATATGATAACGGAAAATCTCTCTCTGCAACATCCATAAAAACCGCAATTTTAATCATTAATTTTCTGTAGGAAATTTTAGTCTATTTGGGCATTTCAAGGAGGGGAAATGAAGAGTTCCAACCTGAATATGCAAATGCTCCAGACCAGCCAAGAGGAGTCGAGGAATTATTCTAATGGCATAAATTCTTTTGCTATCGCAAGGGATTAAAGCCGGTTAGGTTAGCGAGATCGTAGAAGAAGGTCATCCTTTACTTGCTAATCAGATTCATCAACACAACTGCACGAAAAACTTGCCCGGCCTGGTATAATGTCAGTCTACCAGGACCGCGGAAAAGAGAACGAGAACAGAAACTTTTCATTCTTTGCTGAAGTTGTTTCATATTTTTTTTAAGAAAAACGGAAAAGCTGTCATGTGCTTCGTTACACTTGCGAGAGACCTAAAAATAAGACATGACTTGCTGTCCTGCTTCTGTTTAAACTCTTAAATTTTCTTTAATTGGTTGAGGTCCTTGAGACCTTGAGAATAATGAGTTTCAGAGGCCCCGCAAAAGTTGATATATCAAACTATCAGCAGTTTTCATTTTAATACCTGGATTAATTAATTTTATTCCCTGACAGTACTATAATTAATTCACTGGCACTGATCCTGATCACCTCTGTTAATTTTTAAGCAAAGATTTAGATTATTATCTTATTTTTATAATGGTAGGACAAGAGTGTAATTGTAAGTTGTAACACATAAGAGTAGAAGAACTTGTAATTAACAGAAATTAAAGCCATTTTATTTGTGCTGCACAATCTTCGAATTTAATCTTTAGAGCCCTTCTGTGAGCTTTTTGTTGCTGATGATGGTTATCTTGACGCGGTCTTGCCCAGATGGAAGTCGAGCGGGTGGTGGCAGTAATAAGGGTCGTCTCGGAGCTATCATCAGCTTCTCTTCCTCATCTGCACTTGCGCCTCCGTTCTTTGCACCTTGTTCAAAACACAAACCATGACAAAGAGAAATTATCCCAAAACGAAGAAATATATATATCGTTATTGTGGATGAACAGTAAGAAGCAAAGTGCTTACTAATTTGTTCATAAATACTGGCTTGATCAGTTGGGATGACAGCTCTTGTTGGAGTGATGAAATTTCCAGAAACAAGAAAAAGAGCAGTTAACATTACAAGTACCTGTGAAGGCATTGCCATCGGCGCGAGCTGGTTCTTTAATTGTCAGTTTGGATCTTGATGGTTTATTTAGACATCTGTTTCGTTCTGTTTACTTTTTATATTAGTTTCAACACATCGATTGGTGCTAAGTGAAAGCTTGCATTGAGAAAAATAAAAAATATCCCTTAGGCAGATAGGCTCCTTATCAAGGAAAGAAAATTTCGTATCTTTTAATTAGGCCCAACCTTCATTTCTAAGCTATACCTATCTTGAATATCTTCAGCAGTTATGAAAAATCTACCTAGCTAGAACTATCGTACACGTGCAAACGTGAGATCCCCGTAAAGGACCGTATATTTGTGTATATACTGTATCTATCACACTGTAACATTCTTCTTCTGAAGGAAATGTTACAACACTATATATAATGAGAGATTTGGTCAAAATATTTCAAATATTTTCTCATTTATGTGCCCACTAGCTTGCCCTTAATCCCTCCACCCTCCTGTTGATCTAATTCATTTTTCTAACAATTCAAATTCTCTTTTACATCCAAGTCGGTATATATATAGTACGTCTCACCAGCAAGTTCTTCTTGAAATATACAAATTGTTAACATAATGTTGTTCTAACTCGAAACCTTAGTTACCATCTCTTTTCTTGTCCTTTTATTTGTTTTTTTTTTAATCTGTTAAACTTTTTAATACTAGCACCGTAACATGCATGAGATGGTATTATATCGAAAGGTCGAACTTGCTGATCAACACAGTATCTTCAGATTATAACATTTCTGTCCTGATACCAGAAACAGGGCATCTATTTGGTCTGGTCTAATTTATCTATTAGTATGCTCAGCACATGAAATTGTCAACTAATCTCTGTGTGGGAGCAGGGGCGGAACTAGAATTCACGTATAAGGGTGGCTAAATATTATTTAAGAAAATATTTACAATTTTTCTCAGGTTTTTAATTTGTAAATGGTAGCAAAATATAGGAGACGTTTTTGCAAAGGAGTCAAAACTCGGAAATGATATTGTCAGATGATATGGCCGGCATATTTCGTACTTATTATTTGCTGAATTTTCGGCATAGTATATGTTTTATTTGTATTAGATTCAAAAAAATTTTATATTAGATTGGAATCAGATTATCAGAATGCTTTCTTTCTTCATATGGATACCCGTGAAATAAATACTTTTTCCCTTATATTGCTCTACAGAATTAAATAGGGGATGCTAGATTATACTATAAAAGAGAATTCAATTAAATTATAACACATATATATTTAAAATTTCGAAAATGATAGGGTGGCTTAGCCACCCCCAGCCCCCCACTAATTCCGCCCCAGTGTGGGAGGTCGTAGGTTCGAAACGGAGATCTTTTATAGACATATAAATTTGAGTGACTTGACCCTCATCTTTATCTCAAAAAAAGAAATTGTCAACTAATGCAATAGGTCTAAATGCAATTCTGAAGATCAATTGTCTGGAAGCAAAATATATATATTTAACAAGTCGCGTTGAAGGAATGAAGCTATTAATTGCCATTTCTTAATTCTCAGTTGTGATTACAGCACATGCATTTCGTGAGAAGCAAGGCGTAATAATTTGATTGGCAAGAGATTAGTTATATACTAGAAAGAGCACCTCGCTTTGTTTCGGCAGTAAAAAATTGAGTAATATCATTTGTTTTTTCTAAGCAATTTGAGTTTTAGTGAAATTCAAAAAAGCAATTTGTGTTTCCATTAAAGACTATCAACTTTCAATGAAATTTGAAATTTAATTAATGTACAAAAAAAAGATTGTTAAAATAAAAGTTCCCAAGAGAACCTACTCTTTGTAGTACCTAATAAAATAATATTTATATAATTTAGTTTGTTATGATGTATTAATATTAAATTAAATAGTCTCTACATAAAATTTGAATGAAGTCAATATTTCTATAAATTATTATATTTTCAAATCCATTGCAAATTAAATTTAATTATAAAATCAATCATTGTTAATATATCTATATTCTTTATGATTAGACTTTTGAACGCTCAAAAATAAAATCAATATCTTTAGAGTCATATGAATACCTAAAATTAAATATAAATCGTCAAAAATAAAATAATTGATGAAGAAAAGAAAGACTCGATATAAAAAACGAAGAAAAGAAAGGGTGGATAGCAATGTGTAAATAGTGCAAACTATTTACTTGTCTTATGTACCTCCATATAGAGGTGTCAGAATCTGACCCGACCTAAAAAATCAGCCCGGGTCAACCCGACCAAAACCCGACCCGACATGGTTTCAGAGAAAGTCAAACTGGATTCGAATCTGACTCGACCCGAGCCGACCCGTGTTTCAGGTAAATCAGATTGACCCAAACCCAACCCGACCCGAACTCGACCCCGTATATCAGGGAAAGTCAGACTGACTCAAACTTGAACGACCTGAAACCCGAGATGACCCGAGAATAAAGGTGCAAAACCAGAACCGAAAAACTCACCCGACCCGACCTAAACCAAAAAATGCCAACAGCCATCAACCTGATAGCTGATTCGACCCCGACCCGACCCGGCAATCCATCACCTCTATCTCCATGCTTTAGCCCATTGTGCACCAATCTTACCCAAAAAAAAAAAAGTTACAGTCTACTGTTCATTATAATGTAGAAAGGCGTCCAAGATTAATAATACTATAAAAAGGATATGCTCTGCTCTACAAATTGAGTTTTGGATGACATTTCTGGCAACAATCCAACGGCTACGATATACTCGATATGACCTCGTCGGCCAACAGCAAAAAGAAACTTGTTCCTATGTAGCTTTCTTGAACCTCCTCCTCTCTTTTTTTCTTAATAATAGTAATACTTTTGTATGATGTTTATAGTACTAACCAGTAACCAGAGGGCTCTGTTTGATTTAGACCAGGGAGTTTGACAAGGACAATTGATTAAAAATATTTGGTCTTGTAATTAATTTCTTGTTTAATCTGTCAGACCTTTTCATTGTTTTTTTTTTTTTTTTTGTGTCAATTAGTTGCAAGTTTCTAAAAAACGTTTCACAGCGAAACAGTTCTTAATGGTGAGGTGACCATTTAACGGTTTAACGTTAAAACAGAATTACACGGCAGTTAAATAAAAAAAGGTACTCATTTTCTATGTATTTTTTATATATAAAAAGGCTAATACAATACACCTCATACAATTATACTTAATAGTTAATAGTTAAGTAAAAAAATAATTACAAAACTAACTGAGTGTATAAAAAGTTAAAAATCTTAAATAACGAAAAGTGTAACATCAAAAAATCAAAATGAAAAAATGTAAGACAATAGTAACAAATAGTTTAAAATTTTTTATTGTTAATATGTGTAAAATAAACATTATTGCGAACTTCTAGAAGTTAATAATGTGTCAACATATTTTAACGGCGTTTAAACGCATCTAAAATACAGAATTTAACGGATTTTAACGGTTTTAAGTTTGTTAGAAACGGTTTTTCCACAAATAACAGTTTTTTCACAAAAACTTAACATGAGAGGGTCCACAAAACGGTTTAACAGTTTAAACAAAGTTAAAATTAAGTTTTTTAAAAGCTTAATTAGTTCAAAGAAAGGTCCTTAAATTGGATCCAATTGTTTAATACAAGACAACTAGGTCCTGCCGCGGAATAACAAATCCATGCGATTAGTTTATTAAACTTTGCATCGGCGTGAAAGCTACAAATTTTTTTATTATTTGACTGAGTATGAAACATCTGAAGCTGTGAAGCATATACCATAATTAACATACTTAAACAGAATATAAGCAAACTATTTTTTTTGAGATAAAACCAGGGTAAAGCCACTCAAATTTAAATGTCTATATAATTATTCAGATTTTGAACTCGCGACCTCCCGTACAGAGAGTGTTGTCTTAGTCACTAGACTAAAGATGTATGTTCGGCAACTCCTCCTTAGGCCTCTTTAGACTTTCTTTAGCTTCCTTAGCTTCTTAATCCTTACGAACACAAGTTCCTTAGCACGGATTAAAAATTTCTCTTTAAGCCTCCTTTTGACTGAGGTTTAAGCCTTGTCCAAATTCTTAAGGAAGCTATACTCATGGCTTAAGACTTAAACTTTCTTAAGCTATTTTCTTTTCTCCGAACGAGTGTGACTTAGCGATACTTATATTTAATTTAAGTCAATAGCACCGAACAAGCCCAACGCTACTAGTTCTCCGTCAGCAAATTATTATTACTTGTCTTTTTGCATAACCAATGAAAGTAAGATTTTGTTTTATTAGCAATTTACAAAACAAATTGGAGCAAACGCAATTGCAAATTTAATGAATTAAATAATCCCGAATTAATAAAGCACTGCTATTCACATGTATGAATTTATATTACACAATTATATATGTAGTAATAAAAAATAAAAAATTGAAAAACACATTTAAACACTGAAATATACCTCAATCAATTAGACATTCTACAAACCGATTAATACACCAAAAATAACAACCAACCCCAAAATGCTATGAACAGTAACTGTTCTGTGCCCTCTGGAGGTAACTGTCTCAGTTAAAATGCCTTCAGGCATAGAGCACTCCATGCCATTGAAATAGACCTTGACGGGATTGCCGTCGCCGCTTTGCAGCTTCATGTTCATCAGCTTTTGGAACAGGATCACCCCCTGCTGCATCCCCGGGTGCGAATCGTTTGACACCCCGATCAGATAGCTCGTGTTGATGTTGCCTGCTGTGAGGATTAAGGTACTGTTGTCGGATGTACTGGTATTCATGCCCACGCTTGTCGAGTACGAGGCGAATGCCGGGTTCATCTTCACTGTCACGTACCAGTCGGAGTAACTTATGTTGTCCCAATTCATCATCGTCATTCTCGCATTGTAATAGTCTTGATTTTTCGTCTGGTTCAGTATGTGCCAGTTGATGTTCAAACCGCAATAGTCGCCGCACGGGAGGGTTTTGGGTAAGGTTAAGTGATTCTTTTGGGCCCATTGGAGTTGTTTCAAGGTACGATTGTCGTACCGCTGCAAAAGAGATTCTGGCGGAATTAAAACAGCCGGTGTGTTGGTACTGCAAGGCGGGCCATCGATTCTCGCAGGACAACCGCAAGCACACGTGCGACATGGCATGACAGACTCGTTGTAGTAGGCCGAGAAAGACACGCAACATTTTGGTTTGATAACGGTTGTGATATTGCATGTGACGTGCCACGAGGCGACTGCGGTTGCGTTACGGGAGAGGCCGCTTGGATCCGCAAAGTCGCTCGGGCTAACACGCACCGGCCCGCCGCACTTATATCCATGGCTCATAGGAGAAGTGCTTGTGAGAGTGAAATCATCCGGTGAATACAGACGAAACCGGTCCAGATCTGGTGGCATCTTGAAAACCAACATCTGAAATGCCGATTTGTACGCTGATGCATTTACTGCTTTTGGTAAAATGGTACCGTTTCGGCAGCAGAAAGGGATCCTACCGACATCAGAATCATTGTACCGCCACGGCGGAAAATCTCGAATTATTGGTTTTCGTTGACAGTTCGTTACATTCGTGAAGTCCATGTCTTTGTAGTACTTCCCTTGCGGCCCGAACAAGCATTCTGACGAACCGGTCTCGGACGTATAGGCCCCCTTGATGGAGTAGATAAACTCGTTACGCCTCCAATTCCAGGACAGCTGCCACTGGTCCAACCGAGTGAGCTCGTCCTTGTTTGTCAGTGTCACTTGCGCGAGATAGCTGCCCGGGTAAGTAAGCATGACATCATACGAGATTGTGATGTTACCAGCATAGCGCGGCTGGTAATCTGTCACCGGATCGATCAATCTGTCATAGAACTGCTCGGTGGATATGATTTCTTCTTTCGGCATGTGTTTCGGGTTTGGGACGCAGCATGTTGAGGTGAAATTAACAAACTTGTCTCGATAGCGCGTGTTGTTACTACAGTCCCAGCTCGGATCAGCCAAGGTGAGGTTGGTCGGTAACGGATCGACCACACCAAATAACGTACCAGTTAACGAAATGTTTACCACGACTTTTTTAAGGTCACCTCCAGTGGCGATAGGAGTCGGAAGGTCGGCATTGGGATATCCGGAGAAAGACACAAACGGAGATTTAGTTGTGTTGTAAGGCAACGGGTAGTTTTCCGTCAGCACACCCCCGGCAATATCGACAAGGATTTCACGGTGCGTGAAGGCAATAAAAAGAGTGTAATTTCTTAGCGTCATGGTGTAAGAGTTCTGCAAGGACGCGGTTGCGCCGAACCCGAATGGTTGGGTCTTGTTATCGGCTGTAAATGGGCGGATACGAGTCATGTTATCCAAGTTGTACGACAAGAGTATACCGTTGCAGTCTGTATCCGGCCGTGTCGCATTTGGATCCTCCGTTGTTGGTGGTGGAGCCGGAGTTTGTTGTAGTAGGTGCCTCTGAACACCATTCGGGTTATGCGGCACCGGCTCAGGCGATACGAGTGTCAGAAAAAGGGAGACTAGGAGGAAAATGAAACTTGTAGTAACAAAAGGAAGTTGCTTTTGCCATGGTTGCAACATTGTTAACTGAACTAATTCTTCTTGTTTGTATTTTTTTAGTTCTCTCCAGACATACAATACATCAATTTATATATAGTAGTATGTGTATTTGATTTTTCTTTTTGCAAATTAATTAAGAGTAGTAGGTACGTAGCGTCCGCCCCTTTCACTTATCCAGCGGTCCATCGTATTTTCAATGAACAAATATTATTTTCCAGTTAACATTTATATCTTTCTAATAATGAATAGATATCATTTTCCAGTGAACAGATACATAACGGTTTCCTGTAAACATTTATGCAATTCTGCTAAGCATATGGGTGCACGTGGTGTACGTGTCAGAATCGTGAGAGGGATGGATGGATGGCCTACTGTATAGGGTGGACTTTACATATTTCTCATTAATTAATATGTAGAGATTAAGTAATTAATAGAGGTTAGGTGAGTATTGGAAGCAATTAAGAGAGGGAAAATTAAACTGTCAATTTCTTGTTTCATTTTTTTTTTCTGATTTGTTATTTAATAAAACAAGAAGAATTTGTTTATTTAATTTCCAATATATGGGCGGGTGTTGCTTAATTTGAATTGGTTCTACATGATTTTGACAAGGCTGCGGGCGTTGGAAGACTTAGCAATTCATAATTAATATTTTTTTAAGGTAAAGATGAGAGTCAAGCCACTCAAATTTAAATGTCTATAAAAGACTCTCATCCAGGTTTCGAACCCGCGACCTCCCACACAGAGAGCGTTACCCTTAGCCACTAGACCAAAAGCTGGTTCTTATTTTATAATTAATATTTATTGTTTAGAAAATTCAGATGCAAGAGCTTGCATACAAACATTTCACTGTTCAATTGCTTGATCATCAATTTACTGCGCAGTACACCGGCGGTTGGATCCTCTTTAAGATTCGTGCAACTCAATCTCAAAAAATCCCCCAATAATCCACATCGTTGATTCGCTGTGCAGTGGAATACTGTGCAGCAGAGGATGAGCACTCCTTGATCATGCATGACTCTGCCCCATTATTTGGCCATTGTTAGTATTATTATTATTTATCTTCTTAATTATCATACATTTTAAACCAACCTGTTGAGAATCAACGCTGAGGCCCAAGCCCATCAAGCTCAAGATCAAGAATTATCTAGAGTAATGTGGTGTTTAGATATTTCTTAGGAATAATCTAGAACATTATGGATATAAGAAAAATATCTTAGGTCTAGAATTATCTATAAAAATATCTATGGAAAAATATCTAGGTTCTAGAATTCTCCATAGAACTAGTATAAATAGGGGTGTGGAGTTGGATGAAGCAAACCAAGCAAGAGATAGTAGTGAATTGGAGGTTAGGTTGTAGTAAGAAGCTAGGGGTATATGGAGGTTTAGTATTTAAGTAGTAGTTGTAACAATATTTTGAGATATAATAGAAAATATTGTTATAGCTAGTGCCTCCATACTCAACAATCTGGTATCAGAGCCGGAGTTGTCGGAGCTTGTTCAGAGTCGGTGGTAGGGGTCAAGCATAGAGCCGGAATTCTGCCGGTGTTCCGCCAGTCAATATAGTGGTATCGACAAGTTGTCGAAGGAGCCGCAGCTTGACGACAGTCCGGGACTGCGAAGTGCGGTGGAGGAGAAATCTTCAAGAAGGCTTACTAGACGTCGGCCGTCCTAGTTGAAGCCATGGATTTCTCAGGTACGATTGGTGGAATGAAGAAATTGAATTCTAGTAATTATATATATTGGAAGGCATGCATAGAGTCCTACCTCCAAGGGCAGGACCTATGGGAGGTAGTAGGCGGGTCTGAGACGACCCCGCCGAAAGTTGATACCGTAGAAGAGACGGTATCGGAACAGGTTGCTGACCCCAAAACGAAAAAGAAGAAGGCTTCAGAGAAGCCAGCCGAAACTCTGTCCGTGGAGAAGCAAGCCGAAACTCTGCGGAAATGGCGAATCAAGGCTGGGAAGGCAATGTTTGTACTCAGGACAGCCGTTGAAGACGAGCTACTGGAGTACATCAGAGAAGCGCCCACGCCGAAGGTAGCCTGGGATACCCTAGCAACACTCTTCTCAAAGAAGAACGACGCGCGCCTCCAACTACTTGAGAAGGAGCTCATGACAATCTCACAAGGTAAGATGATGATTAACCATTACTTTACAAAAGTAAAATCTCTTTGTAGTGAGATTGCTCAAATAGACCCTGAAGAAAAGATCAGCGAGCAAAGGATGAGAAGGATTCTCATCAATGGGCTAAGACCCGAGTACAGCGGGTTCATAGCAGCCGTCCAAGGTTGGCCAACGCAGCCAACACTATTGGAGCTGGAGAATATGCTCGCAAACCAGGAGGCTCTAGTGAAGCAAATGGCCGGAGTCTCGTTGAAGCAAGAAGAAGAGGCCTTGTTCAGCAACCGAAAGACGGGTCGACCTGACCGAAAGTCAAGAGGTAGACCCGAAGGAAGGTCTAGCCAGCAACGAAGGCCTAAAGAGAAGACTAATTCTTCAGGGGGAGCTCGAGACTCATCCGATGACGATGAAGACGATGATGATCGGTGTTATAATTGTGGCAAAAGAGGGCATTATGCACGAGATTGCTGGCGGAAGAAGAAGAAAGGCCATGGTAATGTGGCGACCTCAAGAAGCCAAGACATTGTCCATGAGAGCAGTGGTTGTGAAGAAGAGTGGGATGCAGAAGTAGCACTCACTGCTGCAATCATGGAAGATGAAGAAAGCCTCGCGGTGACCACAGTGGAGATGGTGCCGGAGGAGGTCCCATATGAAGAAGATTGGGACGCGGTGGCGACTGTTGGAATACAGTCGGTAGTTGGCATAGAGGTTGCTGAGGTTGATGAGCCAGAGGAAGAGGAGTTCGACATGGAGTCGTGGCCGATCAAAGATGAAGAAGATGCCATAGAAGATGAAGAAGAGATCGACATCGAGGCTTGGCCCATCGACAATATACGAGACATTGTAGAAGTTGATGAGCTTGAGGAAGAAGACGTCGAATCGCGGTCCTTCATCAATGGCATAGATGTCGAGGAGGCCAGTGATCTCGAGGAGGAAGAGATCAGTTCCGAGTCATCGTTCATGGAAGACATCAAAGATGTCAAAGAGGTAAGTAAGTATGAAAATAGAACTGACTTTGAGTCATTGTTTTTTAAAGAACCAATTAAAGAATTGGTCGATGAGGAGACCAAAGTCGTAAAAGAGGCCGAAATTATAAGCTGCATCGTGGCTGATGAAGAGAAGCCACAAGAGAGCGCCAAGGTGGAAGTCATCACCAAGGAGGGTGATGCTGTCAGGATGACATATAGAAGTGTCACTATAGCTGAAGGACGTGAGTTGGTGCAAGGAGTTACAGCCCGTCCGGTGATCCGTCGAGAAGTCGGACCTCGACGAAGACTAGTGCCGGGACCACTAGTAAAGCGGGTTCAAGAAGTCCATCGGGAAGTTCGATCGCAAATAACTGAGGAGTGCCAAGCTCAACGAGCACAAAGGCGAGGTTGCAAGTATGATGATCCGGATGGACGCGGAGTACCAAAATCGGAATAGTACAAAGTCAGCGTTGAGGGGGAGTGTTGAGAATCAACGCTGAGGCCCAAGCCCATCAAGCTCAAGATCAAGAATTATCTAGAGTAATGTGGTGTTTAGATATTTCTTAGGAATAATCTAGAACATTATGGATATAAGAAAAATATCTTAGGTCTAGAATTATCTATAAAAATATCTATGGAAAAATATCTAGGTTCTAGAATTCTCCATAGAACTAGTATAAATAGGGGTGTGGAGTTGGATGAAGCAAACCAAGCAAGAGATAGTAGTGAATTGGAGGTTAGGTTGTAGTAAGAAGCTAGGGGTATATGGAGGTTTAGTATTTAAGTAGTAGTTGTAACAATATTTTGAGATATAATAGAAAATATTGTTATAGCTAGTGCCTCCATACTCAACACAACCCTTTAAAGGTCATTTTCTCTGCACTTAAATCCCGTGCTTTTAGCTGCACTTATTTAGGTTTTATTTTTTAGTTTTTATCATAAAATAATAAAATATCTGTATTATTTGTTCTTGGTGTTACTAAAATGGAAGAACTCCATTTTTTTTAGAACAAAAAAAAAAGAAAATATTTAGTAATCTGTAGAGATTAATATGCCTGATTCTTCTATATAATATGTATAATATATAAAGCAAGGTAAGTTGTTTTTTAACGTGTCAAAGAAGTGTTGTTAAAATAAAAAAATAAGATATATATGCACAGTCTTCCCTTAGTTGACACATATACCTCACTCTGTTTTTAAATTTGCAGGATGTTAGACAACAATATTTTGAATCATTCTATACCAATTATACATTTTTTTCATACTTCTTTTATTATACTGTTTCTTCCTCTTGTATGGTATACCACCGTTTTGGATTCTAGTTGTACGAGTCCATATCAGCTGCGATCCAAAATAGGATCACAAGGTCCTGCGATATTGATCCAACGACTGAGACTTTTTAATTAGGGGGTTTATGAAAGAATCTCAGCTGTCCAATCTGAATCTCAGAATACTGAGATCCGATTTGGATCGCAGTTGATTTTAGCGCCTAGTTGTACATTAAATTGCACACAATTCCTGTTTCATACTTTTCTGTCATGTACAAATTAACTTCTTCCAAAAATATATATAGGGTGTTTTTGGATGAATCGAGATCCTCTCAGTTACCGCAAAAATTACGGTTGCCCGCACAACCAATTTTATAAAAGCCCCGTGAATCTAATGTCTGACCGTCTTAATTTTCCTCTGACCGCGGTCCAATACCAACGAATCAGATCGCTACTCAGCTACCGTAAAATTTACAGTAACTGAGAGGATACGCACTCGTGTTTGGATTGTGTAAGAATTAGTGAAAGAATAGTAGAATAGAGAATAGTAGATGAGATTAGTAAGAAAATAGTGATTTTTGTATTAGCTAAAGAATAGTAGAAATATGGTGCTATTCGAAATAGTAAAAAATGTTGTTTGGATTGTTTGTTTAAAATAGTAGTTAATGGTTGAAAAGAATAGTAGCTAATCCATGTTTCATATAGAATAGTGGATTAGCAACTATTCTCACTAATCCAAATTAATTATTGTACGTTTGGATCATGCAAAAATTAAAAATAGCTAACTAATCCGACTAAAGTGTCATTCTTTGACAATCCAAACGCACCATTTCTGCAAGAAATATAGGCCCAATATTCCATCACTCACCATTTATTTTTTTATTAGCAAGGTACATTGTGCTGTTCTAAATAATAGAATAAATGGGCCCTTTCATTATATATTCCCTAATTTCCACAGAACATTAGTTAGTTGAGCAAACGATCAGGATAACATGTTACAGGTTACTTAACAGTTAACAAAGTTCTCTATTAGGGCTTAATTAATTAGGCTTTATTTTGTATACTGGGCTTAATTAGAATAGTTTGACATGAAGACTCCAATATGGGCTGATTTTTAGTTTGTTAACAGAACTTTTTCAGAATTTGTATATCAATCTGAAACTGGAATCTCAGTGACTTTTATTTCTGTTTGCAGTTATGAATTAGTGAATTATTATTACTCTTTGGCATACAGAAAAAGAACGCACATGTTATAATTTGAGGAAGATTAAAAATTTAAAGTCAGAAATATGTCCAGATTAATCAAATCAGCAATTTTTTTTTTTATGAAATAATTAAAAGAGCAATATTAATATTAAATTATTAATTAATTAACTTTGGATAAAAATATCTTATGTATTGAAATCCAAAAAAAAAAAAAAAAAAAAAAAAAAACAAGATTAAATGAATCAAAAAAGAATGCTACCGTTGATCACATCCCGGTTTTTTTTTTTAATGTTCTTCTCAATTGTACATTTTATGTACCAATCATCAAGAATGCAAGAACAAACACACCCAAAACAAGATGAATGACGACGGTACGGACGCCGACGTGGTACGCCGAAGACGACTTGGTATCGCTCAAGATCCCTTCCGGCATAACACACTCCTCGCCGTTGAAATAGATCTTGACAGGATTGCCGTCGCCGCCTTTCAGATTCATGCCCATTAACTGATTGAACATGAGCAAGCCCTGGTGCATCCCCGGGTGCGTCTTGTTGTCAACGGATAACAGGTAGCTCGAGTTCACGTTGCCCATCAGGATCAAGGTGTCGTTGCCAACCGTCGTCACGTTGTAGCCGTCGCTGTCAAGGAACTCGGAATACGCCGGGTTCATCTTCACGGCAACGTACCAGTTGACATAGCTCGTGTTGTCCCAATTGATGATCGTGAGCCTCGAATCATACCCGTCTTTGCTTTTGGTCTGGTTTAGTATGTGCCAGTTGAGGTTTAAGCCGCAGTAGTCGCCGCAGGGAAGGGTTTTCGGCAGCACAAAGTGGTTCTTGTCAGCCCATTGGAGCTGCTTCAATGTGCGGTTGTCGTACCGTTGAAGAAGGGCTTCTTGCGGCATCAGAACTGCCGGCTCGGTGGTGCTACACGGGGGCCCGGGTTTTCTAGCAGAGCAGCCACAGGCACAGGTCCGGCATGGCATGACCGATTCGTTGTAGTAGGCTGAGAACGACACGCAACACTTTCGAACCGGCGCGTCGGTGATGTTGCAAGTGACTTGCCACGACGCCACCGCGGTTGAGTTCGACGTCAGGCCGCTCGGGTCGGGGAAATCGTGCGGGTTCACGAAGATAGGCTCGCTGCAGTTGTACTTGCGGCTCAGAGGGTTCGTGGCTGTGAGAGTGAAATTTTGCGGCGAGTACAGGCGGTACCGGTCTTGATCAGGCGGCATCTTGAAGACCAGCAACTGAAACGCCGCTTTGTACGCCGATGCATTGACCATTTTCGGGTAAATCGTTCCGTTACGGCAACAGAACGGGATCCTGCCGACATCCGAATCGTTGTACCTCCATGGCGGCAGGTCGATGAAAGTCGGGTTCCGCTGACAATTCGTGACATTCGTGAAGTCCATTCCTTGGTAGTACTTACCCTGGGGGCCATACAAACACTCCGACGAACCCGTCTCGGTCGTGTAAGCCCCCTTGACATTGTATATAAACTCGTTGCGCGTCCACTTCCAAGAGAGCCGCCACCCGTCTAACCGTGTGAGCAGATCTTTGTTCTCGATTGTCACTTGCGCGAGGTAACTTCCGGAATATGTGAGCATGACATCGTACGAAATGGTTATATTGCCAGTGTTACGCGGCTGGAACTCGGCAGGAGTGATCAACGGATCGTACAATTCGTCGGTCTTGAGGTTGTCTTCCTCCGGCAAGTTCTCCGGGTTCGGAACACAACATGAGGATGTGAAATTCGGGAAGTTTCCGTACATCGTCATGTTGTCACAATTCCAATGCGGGTCATCCAGGACCATCCTCTTCGGTAACGGATCGACCCAACCAAACATCGTGCCTTTTAACGTAATATTGTGCACGTATTTTGACTTGTCGCCGCCGGTAGCAATTGCGGTCGGAAGGTCGCCGTACGGATAGCCCGAGAAAGAGACATTCGGCGCCAGGCTCGTGTTGTAGGGCAAGAAGTAGTCTTCGGTGAGCACGCCGCCTTGCATGCTGACGATGATCTCGTGGTGCTTAAACGCGATTACCAGCGTGTAATTTCTCAGAGTGACGGTGTACGAGTTCTGCAAGCCGGCGGTCGCTCCGAAGCCGAAAGGCTGCACGTTCTTGTCGGTCGTGAAGGGCCGTATCTTGGTCATGTTATCGACATTGTAAGTTAAAAGGATACCGTTGCACTCTATCAATTCCGGCCGATCTAGTGGCGGCGGTGGAGGCGCCCCCGCCACAGTGGGTGTTGTCGGCGTCGTCGTAGATGGCGTCGTTGTGGACGGTGTCGTTGTAGACGGGGTCGTTGTAGACGGCGTCGTCTGCAACAGATGCCTCTGTGCGCCTCCTCCGCTCAACGGCAACGGCTCCTCCGACAATGTAGATGTCGGTACACTGATCGCGATGAGGAGAATGATGAGGAGAGCATACACGTGGTTGAGTTTGTGAGGTGACATGGCCATGGTTGAGCCTTGTCTTGCCTCTCTTTGATGAGTCTATGTGTGTATATGTTTTCCTTGTTTAGTTTCTTGAAGGTATATATCAATGTTCAGTTCACATCCTCTGCTGCGCAGTAAACTACTGCGCGGTACTCTGGCCGTTGGATTTGCTTTAAGATCCGTGCCACTTAATCTCTGAAAAAACCCCCTTAATCCTCATCATTGATTCGCTGCGTAGTACAATACTGCATAAATTAATCATGCATCAATTAATTTGATTGATGGCGTCGGCTAATTAATTAAAAGTCAAATTAAATGTATAAATGTTGAATTAATTAATTAATTAAAGACATGTTTAATATTGATTAAGCAATAACGTAAGCATCTTTTGGTTATTGGTGTTGTAGTGGGGGGCATGTATATAAAGAGGAAAGACAAAAGAAAAAACAGTTGGTGAGTTAGTTAATTGATTAAACGGGTTTAATTAATTTACTTGATGTTAATTATATGTTCTCTGCTTTTTCAATTTATATACAACTTCAAATAATTAAATAGCTGTAACTGTAATATAATAGAGATTCAATGAGAAAGTTTAGAACTTGTCTTTCTTAATCAATTCTTTCTTTTATATATTTTACCTGCATTTTATTTTTACCAATTTCAAAACGTAACAATGACATTTTTTTCCAATAGGAAAAATAATGAAAATGGGGTAACGTTAATAACCCCAGTAGTGGTTCTGCAAAATCTTCATATAGCCTGCTGATTAAAAAAAATATACATCAGTTATAATTAAATTTAATTCATTTTGGGAATCATTAAAGCATTTTTGCGCTTTTGTCTTGTCTGAATTTAACTTAATTTAATTAATTTCTTATAATTTATGATTGAAAAATCAGGGGAAATCGTTTACCATTTCAAAAGGTGTGGAAGTTATATTACGGTGAGTAATATATACTGCTAAGCAAAAAATAAGCATTAAAAAGGGATTATTTTTTTTTTCTTCTTATCACTTCTTAGCTGGAATGGAGATTAAATTGCAAATTTGCATAACGGAAAGCTGAAAAATACCCTATTAATTATCAGGATATTATTTTTCTTAAAAGTACGAATTCACTATGGATTTCTTCAGAATTGTAATTTTAATCACTTTTTTTTTAAAAAAAATGTCTGGTCTAAAAACATTGAATTAAAAATAATAATAATAATATAATAATAATAATAACAATAATAATAATGTTAAATTAATAATTGACTGATTAATACAATTATTATGATAATTTAATTTGAATCAGTCCAATTAAAATCAGGCCGTTAATATTACAAAAGCACGTATACATCTACTTTATATAGTCGAATATAACAGGGAAATTCAAAGTTGAGATGTAAATTAAAAGGCTGGAACCAATTGCACATTTTTATTTTTTTTCTTAATTACTCTTTCGTAGGTTTCATAAGTTGTGTTGGGTTTGTGCTTAATAATGCCATTTGAGAAATTAATTATTCATGAAATCAATTTTAAGTTGTTTGTGCGGTTACAAATTAATTAAATTAAACATATATAATATTATTATATATGCCCTCTATATAAGCTTGCATGTAGATTTATAATTGATATTTCATTGGAATTGTGGATTTAAAATATTGGAGTTATAGTTGGCACGAAATAAACCGTATATATATTAGTTAGATGGTAATGCTCACCATGAACATATATGCATGGCATAAATAAAAATAAAATTGGCAAAGTACAAAACGTGTGTAGAGAGTTAGTTGCATTCACGATTAATTTAAGCACAGGATGTTCTCGTCGAATTAATAAAGATATAAACTCATTATACACATCGATCGAGGGGTGAAACTTGAACATTTCTTTTCCAACGATCGTTGGTCAACAAGGAATGCTGTTTTTGACGTCTAAAATATGTGTTTTTATGATTTTGCATCGTCTATTTTAGAAATCACATGTTTATATTATATACATTTATTTTTCACAAAATAAATAAATCACAACTGTATTGAGGTAGCCAGGACGGAGCTAAGCTCTTGAACAAGCTAGGGCACATTTAGATATTAAGAGCAAGATACGTGCCTAATTGTTAATTAAGCTAAGACACAACATGATATTTGCTTAGTATTTTCAATAGACATCCCATAGAAGCATACTATACATGTCATAGCTTCAAAAAATCAAGCCCGAACACTTGACGGGGTTTGCGTATACACAAATCCATCCTTGGAGGTAGCGTTTTTGTTTAAAAAGATGAGTAAATATCCGCTGAGCTTAAACTCATATAGTCCTTCTGTGAGTTTAAGTTCAAAATCATATTCATATCAAATTACTTCCGAATTTAAGTTTATATGTGTTTGTTATATTCTTTACATCAAAATAACATGTGATGCAAAGATTAAATAAATAAATAAATAAAAGTTTCTTAATATTTGTTTTGTATTTATTAAAAGCAAATGCACAATTTTAATAAAATATTCAATGTTTATATTTTATATATTTTGCAAAATCCAAAATAAATATTTAAAGATTTTCAAACAGTGGCGGGTACTATCTGGATGCTGCTGAAGCCCACTAGATTAATGGGCCTAAACAATGGATTCCATTGTTGAATTCTCTTCGTTACATTCGGCTTCTACTAAAGTTCAATTTACAACAATTCCGAGCCCGCTTCATATTCTTTTTACTTCGTATGAATTGATGTGTGGAAGATGAAAAAATGAGTCTCCATTCTCTAACTTAAGCCAGGGGTTTTTGAAATTTTTGCATAATAATTATAAAATTTGTGTTTCGAACCATCTGGTAGCAATTAAATATTTTTTTTTTAAAGTGACAGCAATGCACAAGGAAATTAGCAATATTTTATTGAAAATATGTTGGATGGTTTGTACAGCTTATTTCTTTGTTTTACCGGAGCTAGACTATTATGTTAATGTTAGCATTTCAATCCGAAATGCTAATGCCTCAAAAAATGTGTTATTTAATTCGAAATTGTGATTTATGGTGTCCAATAAATTCTTTATATAAAAATATTGAGAAATGCAAAATTTTTCTATTTTTGGAGTTTTTTAACTGTTTGTTTTGAATTTTTGAAAAGAGCTTATAAATAATAATAAAATATTGATGTTTGTTCATGCTTTTTTCAAAAATACAAAATAAATACTAAGAAAACTTCAAAAAAAGAAAATTTTTGTTTACCCTTATATTTTTATATGAAGAATTTATCAAGCACCATAAATCACAATTTCGGATACGATAACATAATTTTTGAGTCGTTAGCATTTCAAGCTAACGTTAGTACAATAGTCTAACTCGTTTTACCGACTGTGTGATTCTGATTAATTTATTTTCAACTTTTCAGTGTGTCGAGTATATATTGACGAAAATTATAGATGTTCAATTTAAAAACTTGCCACCTTAATGAGATCAGATGTACATTCTAACTACCTCTCTACCAAACTATTTTTTAAAAAATAAAAATTCTAAGGAGGCTAGCCAACTTCATAAAAAAAAAAAAAACAATAATGTTTTGAATACTAATAATATCTAGGTAAGCATTACAAATCAACAGATAAAAAACAAAAAAAAGGTGCAGATATATCAACAACTATTAATAATTAACTTGAATACCTTGAGAACGGCCGGTTTTCCAAAGAAAATTGATATATTAATAAGTTCATATACAAGTTGTTAAAATGACACGACGTATAAACTTGTTTTACTTACGTCCAATAAAGAATACCATATAGGATATTTTTTTATTATTGAAAGATAAATCATTTCTACCTAAGATTGAAGTTGAAAGAATTCTTAATCGATCGTAGTAATGAAATATCTTGATTGCAATTTTTGTCTTTAACGATTAATTTAATAATTTATTTTTTATTTACTTATTTATTTGATTATTTGATTATTTGATTATTATTATTATTATTATTATTATTATTATTATTATTATTATTATTATTATTATTATTATTTTGCCTACGGGCATGTTGGAATAAAAAATATAAATATATATTATCGTTTCGTCCCCATTATTTATTTATTTATTTGCCATTAAAAATCGAATAAACTTAAAAGTTTTTGGATATACAATGAATTAAAGCAACAAAAAATCCAATAGACATGGCATTAGTCCATATCACCTGTTATCCGAAATACAAGGAGCTGCTTTCTCACTCGGGACCATCAAATTAAATGGATATATAAGATATGATCGGCAAAATTCTTTTTTGCTTTAAAAATCGAACTTCAGACACAAACTTAGTCGTTCAGTGTGATTCGACGAACCCAAATATAATAACATAACCCTGTTATCGCTGAGTATAACAACATGATTCGAACTCGACACGACAATAGTCAGTAGAGGCGCTTTAAAAACATGATTCAGTGTGATCTGACGGTGCATATTATTTCAAAAAACTCTTTTTAAAAACCTCATCCGTCAAATCTGAATCACAGAGTCCTGAGACGCTAGATGGCAGCAGATACGGACTCCGGCAGAGACTAGAGACTAGAAAAACCCCTCAAAAACATAAAGAAAAAAAGAAAAAAAGAAAAAAAAAGGGCTTCTGATCTGAAGTCTGTTTTCAGCCACATTTCCCACACCGCCACACCACACGGTTGTCTGCAAAAACAAAAGATAAAATAAAAAAGCAAAGCCACTAATCAAACCATCCGCAGTGCAATTCCGAACAGACTACACCAAAACGTACCTTTAACAGACCGAGCACGTCATTGCTGTCCTTTTTCTCCAATAACAAGACAATCCTCCAACCGTGTAATTGCTAGTGGACCCAAAGACCCAAACAAACGCAGAGTGCTCATCCTCTGTCCCGCTGCCTTGGGTAGCGCAAGATAAGAACCGTTAGATCATCTCGAGATTCGGACCAGCACAGATAACGAGATGATCTAACGGTTCACATCCTGCGCTGTATGGAATCAACAAACGCTCACAGTTCCTTCTTCCAAATCAAAAGCCTCGCTTTCGCTTGCTTCACGGCCACATTCTGCACTGAAAAGGCACTATTATACAGAAAAGCTAAGAACTAGAAAATAAACGAAAAGCACTTTCACGTGGCGTTTTCGCGTCGTCCGTTGGATTCCGAATCGGACGGTTCAAAAGAGAACGCGCTATTCCATTTCCGCGGTTAGACTTCGGAGATTCCGATTCTCCGTGATGCAAATCCAACGGACGAGATGTGTCCACGTATAAGAAATTAACCTCGTTTACCTCGGGTCAATTCTCCCGGGAAAGGTATCGATATCCTGGACATGGCGTATACCCGTACCATCTAGACAGAACTCAAGCCGACAAGTCCACCAAGCTAGATATTTTTCGCCTCTGTCTTTCCCTCTTTAATTTACGACATAACCCAGGTCCATCTAAATTTCTTCCATTCCGCCCCAGAAAGTCCTCCTTGGACATGGAGTATAATCATCCCCTCCACTCCTGAAACTCCTCCCCCACATGTCAGTCTAATAACACATCAGCCGGTGTATCCCTTCCACCACCACAAGGCGGCTAGGGGTGCGAGTGACGCAGACAGAAGAGAAGACGAGTGCAATTCTCTCTCTTTTTCTGCCCCCATAAGAAAATCATCATTACTCTATTCATTCATTCTATTCATTTCATTTCATTTTCATTTATAATTTATAACTTATTTTATGGTTCTGTGAGAGTCCTTAGTCCTGACCGCATCCACCAAGCAATTTCAATCAAGCAAACAAATCAAAACAAAAGAAAGAAAAGAGGAGAGAAACAGCAGCTCAGCTTCCTTCCTTCATTCCGACCTAATACCAACGCCCCCAAATCAAATCCAATCAAATCAATGGAGTCCGATTCGTGGAGTCGCCTCTCATCCACCGCCTCCCGCCGTCTCCAATCGCGATACGGTAGTTCCTTACTCATTCAAATTAGTTAACTTTTTGGTTTGATTTGGGGCTGGATCGATCGATTGTGAGAAATTTGTGGATTTTGTTGTGGAAAACAATAGATCTGTACCTGGGGTTCGAGGAGATGGACGGCGGAGGAGAGGAGGACGCGGCGAGGGTCGGTGGCATGGAGTACAACTGCCCCTTCTGCGGGGAGGACTTCGACTTCGTCGGGTTCTGCTGCCACGTCGACGACGAGCACGTCGTCGAGACGAAGAACGGGGTATGTATGCTGCTGCTTGCTCTCCCCTTTGCTTGTTTAGTTATCTGGTTATTTTCTTCCATGATTAACTAGAATTGATTAGTTCTGTGAGCATAAAAATTGCAACATATCTTTTGGTTGATTGTGTTCAACTGTGTTGTTGGTTTTGAAATTAGTAAGAAAAGAATAATCTCCTCATTCCAACGAAAAATAAGGTACTATTCAAGTATGCTGTAGTGAGGATGAGTACGATGCACTCTAAAAACTTCTGAGTTTTGCTGAAAAGAACAAGTTTTGCGAGTACTGAATTGGATTTATGTATGTTAATTGACATCATTGATTACATTAGTTGCTTCAGTTTATCAATGTGAATTGCTTTTTATGACCGCATTTTGTTTTTCAGTGTACAATTCACAGTAAACTTCAATGAAGTTTTCAGTACCTAGCTTTACATCTCTACCTTTTATTCTTTTGTATATGCTATCAGCTAATGTTTCTGCTGTTTTCTCAGGTATGCCCTATATGTGCAGCGAGGGTTGGGATAGACCTGGTCGGCCACCTTACAATGCAACATGCGAGTTATTTTAAAATATCCTTTTTTTATTGTCTCTATTACAATTTTACAGTAGGAACAATTCGTTATTATATTTGCCTAAATCCCCCTCCTCCCGGATAACTAATCCTTCCCCGTAAAATCATTTTGCGAACTGTTAATTCACTTCAAGTTGTTATTGTCAGCTATACTTTTTCGAGCAAAGTTTTATTTGCCATGTCTAATTCAGATGTGCAAATTTGATGGCTGTTGGTGCAGCCGAAACATAGGAATTTTGATGTAGAAACTTCAAATGCTGCTCAGGGTGTATTATTAGTTATTCATTGTTTCACATAAAACAATTCTCATTTGAATTTGCATATGTTCGTATTAGAGTTTGTTGAAGGCAAAAAAAAACAATGTTGTAAGCAATGCAGTTAGATTTAACTTATGAATATGTTCCTCTATATATTGAGTAAATGCAGTTACAGGAAACTGACAGAACATGGCACCTTTGTCCAAAATACTGATTGGTTATTTATCTGATTATATGCTGTTCCACTGATTTTTTTGTGAATTTTCCTTAACATAAGTTTACTTGCAACGTAAGAGGAGATATCGCAAAACCAGTTCCGGTTCCAGTTCTTTACTCTCACTGCTGAGAAAAGACTTGAGGGATGGTACTTTGCAATCTCTTCTCGCTGGGTCTTCACTGGTACAGCCATCTGCAACTGCGGCTGCAGCCGACCCATTTCTTTCATCTTTTATTTCCAATTTCCCATCGGCAGATTCAACAAAAGCGGAAAAAACAGATTCAAGTACAACAAGGAGTGGTTTACTCAACAAGACCACAGAAGAGAAGCTTCCTGAGAGGTGTGTTTTGGAAACTCTTATCCCTATTTTTTAAATTTGAGAAACAGATTTAGGCAATTTTTCTGTATATACTGTACTGTCTCTCATGGCTCTGGTTGGGTTTCATCTCTTGCCTACCCCAACTTCTTTGGAACTAAAGGCTTTGTTGTTGTTGTTGTTTCTTTCACATGATGTGACAGTTGCCCGTTATGGTAGGCTAGAGATGACTGATGTTTACCAAAAGTTGTGTGTTTATTTTCTGCTCTCACTGATTATTGTACCAGGATGGTCTATACAGTGCTTATTCAGGCTACTTGAATTACTGATATGGTCAAAATCTTGTATCGCTCTGCTAACTATTTGTATACCTTATTTAGGGCCGAATCGACTTCTCTATCTGAAAAGGATCAGAGGGAGATGACTCGTCGGAGTGAATTTGTACAAGGAATTGTCTTGTCAACTCTGTTTGATGACGTGTTATGAGGAGAAATGTCCACTCTCTCTCTAACAAAAAAAACCAGGAGCACAAGCACAGGAAGGTTGAGAGAGAAATAAAAAGAATTGTCATGGATGGAGATTTATGTTTTCAGGAAACCATGTTAAAAGGTCTCAGTTATAGTGTGTGTGAGCGGGGCTCCTGACGAGGAATGTATAGAGAGAGGTGAAATTAGGCTTCCTATGAAACGAGTCATGTAGGTCAATAATGCCAGACATTTAGAAAGAGGGATGGTGAGGGGTAATGTCGATGTTGGGGCAGGGAAGAACTGCTCTAGTTCTCTTCATGAGTGTAATAATAGTACTTTTAAGTTATTTTATTTTCTAATATAGTTTAGAATGCCTACTTGCTTACTCATTTTTTATATGATTTTATGTACTTTATGTTCATTATAGAAGTGTTGTTTTGTGTTAATTGTGAACAGGACCACCAACAGAAAGGGAATTTCTGGTATTCCTAATCCTGGTATGGTATCAAGCATTATTGAGCCGGTATATGGCCTTGTTACCAGCAGGTGGTTGCTGTTTGTTTGCTACTCTGTATTATGGGCATATGTGATAACAAAAGAGAAACATCTTGCATCCATTGAAAAACAGTCTATACGTCCATAAATATACAAAGAATGTAACAGAAATACCAAAATGTAACAGATATATCTCAAAATATAACCTACAGATGCTATAAACAGTTTTTCTATGAACGTTAGGTATCACTCCTAACAAAACAACTTGGTTTGTTACCTTTTCCATTATTCATACAACAGTGTTTGTAGTAACGGATAAGGATCTCATAGGGGTCGTTCGGTAACCCCAACTTAAGCATTCTTAAGCTTTCTTTAGTTTCACTTAGCTTTCTTAGTCTCTTAGTCCTTCCGAACATAAGTTCCTTAGTACATATTAAAAATATCTCCTTAAACTCCATTTGACCGAGGCTTAAGTCTTGTCCAAATTTTTAAGTAAGCAATATTTATGACTTAGCATTTTTGTCTCCTTAAAGTTAAACCATAGTTCCGAATGATAGCTACTTAGAGTGGCTTAAAATTATTGGTTGCCGAACAGCCCAGAGAGTTAAAAAAATGAACGAGAAGGATCAATTACAACATAAAAAAATAAAAAAACTGACAGATTGATTAGATGTAAATAAATAAACAAAACTAGTTGCGAGGGACATTGTGCAGATAAGACCATACAACAAAATCAAAATATCGCAAGAGAAAGCTGTGAACATCAGAATAATAAATAGTTTGAAGTGAGCTTTTGTTAGTTGATTATTGAATTGCTCTATTATGTCCTGTGACTGAAATTTTAATCCCAATGAACAATTTTAATTAGCCTATAAGCGTTTGGAAATGCTGTTTGAAAAGGACTGGACATCTTCCAATCTAAAAATTGTTTCCCCAATCTTTGAAAGGGACTGTTTGAGTCTTTGCCCTTTGAGCAACCATATTCTATTTAAGAAAAAAATTATAACCCTTCAATGATTGTTCTTTTTCAAAAAAATGATGTAAAATCGCGGTATTAATATATTTTTTTTCGTTTTCTTTTTATTTTTTAATACCATATAACTCAGGAGGGACGGATCTATGCTAAGTCCAACCTCTGTCCCCAAAAATTAATGTGAGGTATTGTGAGGACTGAAGTGGATTAGGTTTGATCCGAACCTATCCGTACCGTCGTTAATATACTAACTATATGCATGACTAGTGATAGGGTCCAATATGCCGGTCTATGGGCCCAAAGCCTAATTCATGTTTTCTGGGTCACAGGCAGATCGGCCCAAATAGCATGCCGACGCCCCAAGAGGAAGGAGCTCCGTGATTGCTTCCAATCACAGATCTCTTGCCTTATTTCGGTTCCCCTTTCTTGCCATAAGAAGGTCTTGGACACTAGCCTATAAAAGGGGTATTTGGACACTTAGTAGAGGTTGGAACTCAAGTTGATAGGATAGTCACTTGCCTACATTCCGCTTATCCGTTGAATCTGTAATATCGTTGGACTTCGGCGTTCGCCGTTCGGCAACCGAATACCGAAGCCCATCAACTAGATATGTATGTAGTATGTACAGTCGAAATCCAAATGCTAAGTTGAGCATATTGTTTTTACTCTTTATTTTTCTTTGATCAAATTGTTTTTACTCAGAACACAGATCATTTGTTATAAATTTCTGAACAACAAATCTTGGAACTGTTAAATGTGACAAAGAGTCCACATTTAGGACAATAACAAACATATCTCATCTATCTGCTGATTCTACTTATACTCAGTTAAGCTGGATCTAAATCCGCTGTAAACCCTCATTTTCTTGATTCGACAGTTGAGAAACACCGAAGTATTTTGAGATCGGTACGGCAAACATCGAAATACTTTGAAATCGGTGCAGCAACCGATCCTGACCATCCGATCAGAAAAGCAGCGGATTTGGATTTAGTTAATTAAGCCAATGCTGTACTTGTTTTTGTTGTATACTTGTATGACAGAAACCATACAAGAGAGTTTACAAATTACAACAACAATCCACAGCTGTGAACTCCAGGATCGGGATCACTTGCTTTTCTAGAGTCTGTTTTTCTTGATTCGATAGTTAAAAAATACCGAAATACTTTCAGATTGGTACGACAACTGATCCTGATCATCCGATTAGAAAAGTAGGCCTTGCTTTTCTTCTCAAAAAATCAGCAAATTTTTATCCTGAACTCCAAGCAAAAAGGCCGTCGCTTTCAATCACAAAACCAGAAGAATCTCGCTTTATATTCCTTTGCCATTTGCACGGGTTCATCTTTACTTCACTGCTCTGTGGGTCCATATAACCCTATCAGAAAGAGGAAAGTGGCTGCTTGTGTTCCTTGTGGACCAGTATCAGCTTCTCTCAAAGATTTTCTTGGTCCTTCCAATTCCATTCCATATTCTGTAATGTTCTTGAGTTGTTCTCATTTAAACTTGCCAAATATTGGTCTCATACTTTTTAATGAAATGTTTCCTTTGAAAGTATGGTTGTTGTTTTCTTTTTGTTAAATATATACAATTTAAATATAGCAGCAACATGAGTTATCATTTAATTCATTTCATATAACAACTTCGTTCATTGCAAAGTGCAAACAGAATCTTATCTTATCAAAACAAAATATTAGTTAAAGTACTAATGATAGAATATTAAAACCCACATGTAACTTTATAAATTACTTTTTTTTAAAATTGGGCTTTCAATTCTAAACTTTATAATTCCTGGAATCTATATTTTATTTTATTTTATTTTACTAGTAATATTTTATTTTACTATTTTACCAAATACTAAAAAAAATAACATAACAAAAACCCAAAAAAAAAAAAGAGAAAACAAAATAAGAAAGAATCAAGAACAAGAAACAAGAAACAAGAAACAAGAAACAAGAAGAAAGGAGATAGAGAGAAGAAAAACACTCATCCTCAAACCTCTTCCCATATTCCCTTCTCCATTCTCTCCGGTAAGCACTAATCCATCCCTCTTACCCAACCAACCATCTAACTAACTAACTAACTAATCTCCCAACCCTAACCCTAACCCTAACTTCCCCGATTCTCCCTCCTCTATCGATGGAGCTGAAGTCGCTCGACACGGCCGCGGCCGGGGCGGCCGCCCGATCCACGACTCCCAAGGACGAGCGGTCGCTGCTCAAGTCCGACTCCACCAATTCCTCTTCCTCTACCTCTTCCGTCTCCCCCATCTCGGCCTCCAGTCTCCTCGAGCTCGAGAAGAAGTGCGCGCCGTACGTGCGGAGGGATGTGTACGGGCCCATGGGGAGAGGGGAACTCCCCCTGCACGAGAGGGTTTTGCTAGGGTTGGCCATGGTGACGCTCGTTCCGATCCGGCTCGTATCTGGTGTCCTGGTGCTTGTGGTCTACTACCTGGTCTGCCGGCTCTGTACGCTGTTCTCGGGCCAGGGGGTGGAGGAGGGAGGAGAGGGTTTGGGTAAGGAAGAGGATCTTGTGCATATGAGTGGGTGGAGGAGGGAGGCGGTTGTGCAGGCCGGCCGGTTCTGCTCCCGTGCCATGCTCTTTGTTTTCGGGTTCTATTGGATCCCGGTCGAAGATCGGAGCTTGTTAAATAATGAGGTATATTTGTTATAACAATACTGGCAAATTTTGTTGCGGGACGATATATCTGATCGAAGAATTAACTTTGAACTGTGCAGCAGTCCGATGAAGTCGAGAGACCAGGTGCAATTGTGTCTAATCATGTATCGTATGTGGATATTCTCTATCATATGTCGTCTTCCTTCCCGAGCTTTGTTGCAAAGGTAGATTTCATATGCTAGATTGCTAGTAATTTTTTTTGGGTATAACTGTAAACTAAAACCCCAAAAATAATGAGTGCATTTATGGAAATGCACAGGAAATATCCTCTTTGTCCCTCTAATTCCTTTACTGGTTCGATGCTGGTCAAAGTGCTACTACATGTTAATAATTACTTCCCTTTGAAGTTATTGATGGAGAAAAGAGGGAGGGACCATTATTTTTGTTTTTTATTTTTTTTATCGAATTGGATATCAAATAGTATCAAGTTGGTTTTGCCTTACAATTGAAGGTCATATGCATCATTTTTGGTTCTCGCATGGTGTGTTGTAAACCTTAGATTCAAGTTTAAATTCAATATTTGTTTTCAATATTTTATTTTGCCTGACATATAATTTGTTTTTATGCTTAAAAATTTACCTAATTGAAGGCATCAGTGGCGAAACTACCCCTTGTTGGTCTAATAAGGTACCAATTCGAACCTGCATTTTTCATTTTAAGTTACTGTTGTATGTATTGCATATACATCTACAAGCAATTCTGCATTTTTTTGTTTGTTTCATGACTGATGAATTTTTCCTTTTTAAAACATACATTTGACAACCCAACAAGTTTAGAGTAAAACACAGATAGATCCCCAAATAAACAAAGAAAAGGTAGATGATTTTTCTGATTGTTTAGAACAGCCATGACAACTATTTACTTATCTACAGGTTATATTACTTATTCATTTTTTCTTATAATTTTTGTTCCTCAGTAAGTGCCTTGGTTGCATCTATGTGCAAAGGGAATCAAAAGCAAGTGACTCAAAAGGTGTCTCAGGTACAAAGCCCTCTCTATCTATTTTTAACTTGGTAGGCAGCTGTAGTGCTGCCATGTATATTTTATATGGAAGGTACAAGTAAATTAGTTGTTTCATATTATAGTGATGCACAGTTCACTCCATTCAATATGTATTTTATGTTTGGATTAGTACTCATTAACCATGGGACTGTTACTAAACTGTTCAGATCTCAATTAGCTGGTACCAGTATTTAATATTAGTCATTAATTAGTAACACTGGTATGGTAGTTACATCAAATGGGGCTATTTTGTGTGATAGCACCAGTTCTGACAACTTGAAACTGAGACCATATATGTTAAGTACAGTAATATTTTACTGGTGTGGAACTTTTAACTAATTATCATAACAATACGTACTGTGATAAATTAGTAAATAAGAGGCACTGTACTGGGAAAAAGTTTCTGGTTATATGTGGCCTTTGACCTAATAGCATGGTAAATAAAAAATCACGCTGGATTCTATGTAGGAAATTAGAAGCATTTTCTTCTCTGTCTACCCTCTGATTATTTTAACTGCAGCTTTTTAAAATTTGAAATATTGATATAGGTGCTGTTACGGAGAGAGTTCAAGAGGCTCACCGAAATAAGAACTGTCCCATGATGCTGCTCTTTCCAGGTTAATGTTCTCTCTCTTTTTTTTTATTATTATCGTACCACTGAAAATAAAGATTGTACTTCTGTAAATAAATGTTACCACAAAATGTTTATATCCTTCAAAAATCTCATACTTCAGTTCTGTTTTTAACCTTTCCGTGAGTGTTGTCCTCAGACTCCAATGTGTAATTCATGATTTAACTATAGAATATTTTACATTTCAAAAAAAAAAAAAAAATAGAATATTTGGTTTTTATTTTGCATATGTGGAATCTTGTCATTCATATACCAAGTGCCATAACAGATCTTAAATCTTGTCATTCGAATTCATATACCACGTGCCATAACAAATCTTGAACTTTCATATTGGCTTGTATGTTCTTACAAGGATAATTTGTATTCCTTCCATTTGCAGAGGGGACAACAACAAATGGAGAGTATTTGCTTCCATTCAAGTCAGGCGCATTTCTGGCAAAAGCTCCTGTTATTCCAATAATTTTGAGATATCCTTACAAACGCTTCAGTCCTGCTTGGGATTCAATGTCAGGGGTGAGATAGATAAATAATAAAACAAAGCAAGTGCCGTTCAATTTTATTTAAGTCCATGAGGAATTTAATCCTTACTGTCAATTTGTATTATTGCACTATAAGCCCAAATTTCTGGAAAGAATTCATTAGCTTAAGATGCCCCTTGCTTGAAAATTGAAATTTCATTGTACGAGGCAGGTTAAGAGCTTTTGTTTAGGAACCTTTATTAATAAGACAATTAAAATGCTGGTCAAAACTGGGTTCATGTCACTAAGGAGCTAGGTAGGAATTCCATGAATCTTGTAGCTATCTTCTAAGAACAGTTGAGTTTTTCTTGCTTTGTAAAGTATTATGGCTGGTGTCATTGACTTTGTATGCATCCAGTGCTAGGGGTATTCTTCATCTTTTTTTTTTTTTTTTTTCTGGTTTTAATTTTTCATCTTTTTTGACATTTTTTCTAATGTACTTTTTTCTTTTGGCTGGCAGATGAGACATTTATTTTTGCTGCTTAGTCAGTTTGTAAATCACATGGAGGTGATAAAATTGCCAGTGTATTATCCCTCAGAGGAAGAAAAGGAGGATCCCAGAATTTATGCTAACAATGTCAGAAAACTAATGGCTACTGAGGTCAGTGTCATTTGCTTTTTTATAATTGTTTATATCCCAATTTAGGTAGGCGTATGAGCATTCTTTTGTTCAATTATACTTGAAATGTCTGTCAATTTTCACAACTACTTATAGATTGAGATGTCAAGATTTATTCTTGAGGGCCTAAATTGATGGGAAAAAATAGTTTTCTTGAAAAGATGGAAATATCTTTTGAGTTATTCAAGATTTTAATTTTACCTTGTTGGCATATAAGAATGTCATTTAATTGCATGATATATAAGAATGGATTGTCACAATTTTACATCCATACATTATTTCGTATCACACCTTGAAGTGGTGATTCAAGTGTTCTACTGGAAAGTTCATGCAGTGAGTTATGAAGCTTAATGGTGCCTTTTATTTGTAGTTTTACTCTTTTAGTTGCTTATTAAGAAAGTCCCCATGGCTAATTGTTATTAGTATACCATACAACAAGATTTGGTTCTTCGTCTTGTAAACAGTAAATTTTTAGCATGTGTGGTAATATTAATGTAGACGGGAATGGTTGTATTAACTTTAAATATATATGGTGCAGGGTGATTTGATACTTTCAGAAATAGGCTTGAGCGAAAAGCGAGTCTACCATGCAGCACTGAATGGTAATAGTAATAGCCCCCCTCGTGATTTACAAAAGAAAGAAGATTGATTGATCAAAACTGTATTTTTTGTTCAAAACCCAGAATTCGTTGGCGTATTGATTCTTGTGGTGTGAAACAGAAAAGGAAATAAAATAAACAATTTCAGTTCACCCACAAATTTGTCTGTCTATAAAATTGTTATTTGATGGAACCATATTGTGATGTATTTCTCTGTGAATTTTCTTTTTCTTTGTTCTACCTTGCCAGCTAATAAAGTAGCCTCCACAAAAAAAAAAAAAAAAAAAAAAAAAAAAGAAAACTAAGAAATTCTACTTGGTCTCAATGCAGGTTATTTATCTGAAAGATAATTTGGAATTTCGATTTGCGCTGTGTAGATTTACCCGATTTATCTTTTTTTTGTATTTAATTCTTTAATATAGATTTAAAAGGAATCATTACTGATATAGTGAACCACATAGCGTTTTCTTTCTCATAGGATATCTCCATGGGCCTACGAGCTACAATTTTGAGACCATTATTTCAAGCAATCAGCTTTCGCGTGATTCAATTTCTTAATTTTTGTCTTTTCTTTTTACTGTTTTTTTTCCTTCCCATCTTTTGAAATTTGGTCATCTTTTTCTTCTGGGTAGTTCAAACAAGCTTTGGTACAGTGATACTTGATTTACTGACATTTTGCTCCTCAGTTTGTTATGAGCACATCTGGTAATTCGGTTCCAAATTTATGAGTTGAATTAGAAGAATCCTCTTATATATCTTGACCGAGCAGCCTGGCCTTTCATAGAATTATCATCAAAATGCAATCTGCGCGACACAATCAACATGTATAATCACTGTGCAAGTCCCGCAACAATTCGTTGTGTTTCTCATAGAAATTACTGAATTCTGAAAGGCAGCAGATCGATCAGAAGAGTCACAAGCAGTGACAAGATAATATATTTCTTGTGAAGTATGCAAGTATAATTCCAGATATGATTCTATAATAACTAAGAACAGAAGATCAGTTACTAATTGAAGGCAATCAGAGATGAATATATCATTCACTTGGAGGCAAAGCATAATCCTCCTTACTGAAATATGTAACTGCCATATTGAAAAATCACTATTGCAAGTCCAAAATGAAAGAAAAAAGTTAAATGAGTTACAAGTACAGTAGGTCATGGAAAAGCAAAAGTATTTAGTACAAAGAGCTAGCACAATATACATCGATTTCAAATAACCTCAAATGAAAAGTGAATCCTCCTTTTGTATCTCGCTTCTGTCAGTAACTCTTGTAGCTCTCCAGAGTAGTTGGTAAACTAGTCAAGCATAAGAAGAAAAAATTCAGAAGGAATCAAAGGACCATATTACTTATGTTGAAGCTTTTAATTCTTTCAGAGTACTTTAATGACGTAGTACTGGCAATCTGGCATATGCACTGCCTCTGCATGATTTTTACACATACTGATTTGATCTGTAGCTGAGGTTATTGTGTAAAGAAAAAATAAAGAAAAGACATCTTGCGTCCAATAAAAAACCATCTATACATTCATAAACGTGTACGTAATGTAACAGATACTTCCTGAAATGTAACAGATACAATCCGAAATGTAACCTATGGAACCTATTAATAGTTTTTCTATAGACGCTAGGTATTACTCAAAAATAAATGACATTTTTTTTTTTCCGGAGCAAGGACAACCACTGGTAATTGGCAAGGTAACTTCACTATCAGAGTGAAATCAGTTAACTTTTGAGATATTTTATTGGACGTTTAACCGTTATATATGTTCATGAGTTACTTATAAACTCAGAATTGTAATATCAAATTGTAGTAGCTTCTAAACTGGGTGGACTTGCCTGATTCATGGTAAAGCATAACTAGCCCGATATATACTTCATTTAATCTCCTCCCAGAAAACTAAGTGAAGAAATCTTCATTAACCTGAAAATTAGAAAGATCATGTGTATATTACTCAAATAATTCAACTGTAATTAATGCATCAAAGAGATGTAAAAGTAGATTTGCGAATTTAAGAAGAATATTAAATTTAACTTACCTTCAAGAATATATGAAGCATAAAGATTGGAAGATGGAAGCAGTTTGAAGAAGGAAAACAGAGGTTGGATTGGAAGGGTCTTGTGTTGAGATTAGTTCAGGTGAGATATCCACTACTGGGTTGGAAGAGATCTCATTTTTGGTCAGTGGTTAGATTTGGAATTGGTAATGGCTGTTAGGTTAAGTGTTGGATGTATGGCTTGTCTGGTTCACTCCATTTCGACTTCAACGCCCCTGTTTTTGAAAGGTTCAATTACAGAGGAAGGTATGTTGTTCGTTCGTCCTTTCAATTTAGTTAGCAAAGGACAGGAAGGCAAGGCATCTAGCTTAGGGCATCTGTAAATCCACAATCTACGAAGTTGTGGGAGAGCTAGAGATGTTTGTTCTGCTGGATCATTTTCTTGCCACCTTTGGAATGACGACATGTTATCCAAATACAAGTCCTGTAGCACAGGGAATATGGGCTCTAGCAAGGAACTCTGACTGGAGCATATGTACTTTAGGCCTACTTCAATTAGCGTCAAAGAAGAAAGGGAAGGACAGGATGGCAGGGCATCCAGCTTAGGGCACCTGAAAATTATCAATCTATGAAGCTGTGGGAGAGCTAAAGATGTAGATTCTGCTGCATCGGTTTCTTCCCACCTTTCTAAATTCGTCATAGTTCGCAGCCATATCTTCTGCAGCTTAGGGAAAACGGGCAAAGCCCTACCATCTTTTTGATCTAGCAGGGCACTTCCACTACAACATATATGCTTTAGGCTATCAAGCCTTTCTAAAAAGAGATCTTCAAGCATGGAACAGGAAGGAAGAACATCCAGCTTAGGGCAATTTTTAATGTTTAATATCCTAAGCTGTGGCAGAGCTAGAGATGTTCGTTCTGCTGGATCGTTTTCCTGCCACTTTTCTAAACACTTCAGACTTTGCAATTTAAAAATCTCTAGCTTAGGGAACATATGCAACGCCTGACTATCTCCATCTCCTTGTCTTTGAGCTAGTATGGTACTTCTACTACATATATGCTTTAAGCTCTCAAGATCCTGCAGCTCAAGCTCTTTAAGTGATGGTAGCTGCCATATTGACCCAAGTCCTTTGCTTTGTAGGCACTTGAACAATGCAAGCTTGGTAAGGTTTCTTAGCTTTGTGGGATTATGCATCCATGCTGCAAATTGGACACCATTGTAATACCATATTTGAAGGCTTTGTAGTGTTCGACAAGGTTCAAGACCTTCTAATACATCCCTTTTTGAATCAGGGTCAACTAAGCTGCCATAGTATAGCTCGAGACGACTTAAACGTTTTTTAGAAATCAAGTTTGCTAATTTAGCCTCCTGTTGATTACCCACTTTTTGAAGACCATACAGCTTTAATAGGCCTCCCAGATTGAGGTCCTTCAATTGCTCAATACCGCAACCAATAGCTGGATCAACTATGTACCTTGTTAGCGTCTGCAGGCAGCTCAATTTACCCAAACCTGCTGGCATTTGCTTTAAACTATTACATCCCTCAAGGTAGACATGCCTAAGGCTGCGCATGTGTCTCATACCTTCTGGTAGACAAACCAAATTCACACACCCATATAGTACAAGAGTTTGTAGGTTATAAGCAGTACACAATGCCTCTGGTAGCACTTCTAATTTACAATCAGAGAGATCAAGGTATCTTAGATGCTTCAATTTTTTATGCCCAACGTGAATTTGTAAAGGAATTCTTCTAAAACTAAGAGCTCTACTCGATTTGACTTTGAACAAATCTATAGGAACTCGATTGCTCTCTTCATAGGTGTACTCATTCGACAATGACAATATTGTGTGGAGAGTAGAACATTCTTTAAAGAGACTATATATGCGTTCTCTGCTCGAAGAAGACACGTGAAAAGTCTCTTTTGACAAAACTTCACTTTGTTGGACCGAGTTTGGGAGACTAACACATGTTGTGCCAACAATGGATTGAGCAAGGTCATGTATTAAATCATGCATCTTGCAGTTAACATAGCCATCATATTCTGTAATATCCTGAAAGAATCCTCTCCATAACAACTCATTGAAAATCTCTACCCCCTTGGCTTCCATCTCCATACTCCCTTGTGATGGAATATAACTATTTGCCATCCATAGTTGAATCAAGGTATCCCTTTCCATTAGAAAATCTTTCGGATAAACAGCACAAAATGCAAAGCATCGCTTCATGTGAGAAGGTAAGTTCTCATAGCTTAGTTTCAGCACATGCATAATTTCATCCTCAACAATCAAATTATCACTCTCCAAGACATCCAACCACTCACTTTCATCTTTCTTATAACTCATTAAACCCCCCAAAGTTGTTGCAACCAACGGTGATCCACAACACTTCTTTATCAATTGTTTGCCAATCTCAATTAGTTCTGGCCTCTCATCAACTCCTATTTGAAATGCCTTTTGTCTGAATATGCCCCACAAATAATCCTCGTTTAGTCCTTGCAACTGGTATGCATTGGTTGTGCCCACAATCAAGGCAACTTTTTGGCTACGAGTTGTTACAATTACTACACTTTTGGGATTACCGCAGTCAAGCAAGAGCTTCAGTTGCTCCCACTTATCCAGATTCTCATTCCAAACATCATCTAGGACAAGAAGATACCTTTTGCCACCTAACTCTGCTCGGAGCCTTTGGGAAAGTAGTTCATTATTATCTAGTGGTATCTTGCTATCTTTCCCAATTGCTAAATCAATAATTAATTTAGCAAGATGGTTAACATGAAATTCGTTTGATACACACACCCACAGTTTCAGTTCAAAATGTTTTTGTATTCTCTCACTGTTATAGACAAGCTGAGTAAGAGTTGTTTTGCCCAATCCACCCATGCCGACTATCGGAAGGACTGCAATTCTCTCCGTCTCAGATTGACCTAGAACCATGGCTACAATTTTCTCCAAATCATCATTCCTACCAAATACTGTAGACCTGACCACATAGGACTGACTTTTAGGCCGATCAACAACACTAGGCGCAGGTTGCAAGGTTTTCAGAAACCCAAACTGATTCATCTCAGCAACAAGGACATCAATCTTCTCCAAAATCCCTTTCAGCCTTTTTCCATTGGAATACGACTTAAAAATATTAGTTTTAAAAAGAGAGCACCTTGGAAGACAGAGTTGTGCCTTTCTCTCCTCTGATTGGATCTCATTTTCCACGGCCTCCGCAATGGCATCATACTTCAACTCATCGAGCCATCTTCGGCTTCAACAGCAGCAGCTTTGAGAGAACTCACCCATCCTCTGACAGCAGGTTCTACTCCGCTGCGCTTCTCTGCATCCTCAACCACAGCTTGTACTGCAGGCAAAATGCGGCACAGTTTTTGGCAATCCTTCTCCGCACCACGCGCAGTGCGGAACTCACCGATGACCAAGTCAGTGGCTTTCTGGATCAAGATGCGGAGCACAGCTGAGAGAATCAGGTCGGCCATGGCTTATCACCCAGAAAGTGGGAAATTGTAAAGAGCTCTTAGAAACTGAACAGGAAACTGTATATGGAAATGTAAAACAGAACTGGGCAGGTGAGGTTATGGCATCAGGGTTGCAAACTTGCAATCGGATGGTGGAGTTGTAAGAAATCTAGATCTTCTGTGATAAAAGAAATGGCTGAATATGACAGACGTGTTTACAGAGTATCGCATCCGTGCCTCTGAAGACTGAAATATGCCAATGGTTAGATCGAGTGAACCTTTCTTCCTTTGCAAGCTGCATGCACACCAATTATTCTTATTCGAAAACCCTTATGTGAGTTTGTCTCCCAAATAGATTCTTTCCCTAAGCAGTAAGCGCAAGCACCGAATTTAACTTTTTTTGGACGTGGCACCAACTTTAATTAAAATGGTTTCCAATCATCTAAGTAGATCGAGTAACGTTAAAATTAATTTTAGTTAACAATTTATTATCCCATGTTAATTTTCAATGAGAAATACTAAATGATTTATATTATAGCGCATACAAACTTTGTAAGTCCAATTCACAGAGTTATTTTCCACTTAACAAAATTGTATGTGCACATTACAATTAGTTACTAATCGTTTTTGCCTCCATGTAACCAAATATTATCCTCAGTCCACAACTCTTGTCGTCAAATTAACTAATTATTCCCGGCTGAGAATAAGTTTTAAAGTAATTTGAGCCGTAAGCTAGTTTCGCCCGGAGATAATAATGAAAATTTAAAAGAAAAACATAAGAACATCATAAACTTAATGTATTATTTGCACCATAGTTTGTAAATAAACATAAACATAAACATAAAAACATTAAATCAGTGTGTTATTATAGTTACAAATAAATTTTTCTAACCAACTGTCAAGAGCACAAAACAAACGTGTAGCATGAAGTAGATTTATTTGGGTAAAACTAGTGTGAGCTTAAGTTTACAGGGTCTTTCCGTGAGCGTACCTTCAAAAATATATCAAATGACCCTCAAATTCTAATTTATATGGCTCAATAAATTTTTTATATTAAAAACTCATGGTATGTAAAACTTTTCCATTTTTGAAAAATTTAAAGTATTTGATAGAGATTTTCTAAAATTGACTAAACAATATTAATAAAATAATCAATTTTCATGTATCACTTTTAGAAAATATGGCAAATACTTAAAAAATTTTTTAGATACGAAAAATTTTTCCATCCCATAAGATTTGGTAGTTTTGCTCAATTTATTTAAGGGAAGGGATCCGTTGACAATGCTTATCTTGACAATTACCATTATCAAAAATTTGAATAAAATTATCAAAAATATTCCTAAAAATGAAAAGAAGTTTATGAATGCATTATCTGACTTATGGAAGGATAGTGTTTCAAATTTTACTATTTGATGTTATTCTAAATAATCTTTTTTATTTGACGATTTTCAAAATTATATTACTAACGATTTCTTTGACAATGTTATTTTTGTAAGGAAAATTGTATGAGCAATTTTATCAAGAATTTAAAGGCGAAAAAGGAACAATATTTGAAGATAAGATGAGCTAAAGAAGATGGTGATATCGCAAGATTTGGATTAGTTCTTCTTTATATTTTTAATTTGAATATAGTAGTGAATTTAGGTAGAACTACATAGTTTAATTATTCACTATTGATAGCATTGAAAAGTTCAAGGAAATTGGATAAGTATAAAACCAGCCAAGGTTCCGTTATAACGGAACAGAGTTCTGTTATAACAGAACAGTACATAACGGTCATTTTTCAAACAATCAAATGTCACATCAAAATGCCGTTACCTAGCACAGTCACCCATTCCGTTATAACGCAATGTGATATTTCGTTATAACGCAATAGCTCTGGAGTGCTTAAAAGCAACTCAAACTCTAGGTTCCGTTGTAAAAGAAACTCAGTTCCGTTATAACGGAACTAGAGCCTGAGCTGCTGGCTGGCTATTTCGGGACCCATATAAATACCTTTTTTCCCCAAATCGAAAAATAACTTTCCCCATTTCAAATTGAGCAAAGAAAGAGCAAAAACCCTAGAACTAAATCCTCCATGGTTTCTTTAGCTTTTCATAGTAAAATATTTGTGAATCAAGCCTCAACTACACCATAGATTTGTAGATCTTGTGAAAGGGTTAGTTTTAGAGCTATTTTCTTTTCGGAGCTTGAGTTTCGTCTCTCCTCCAAACCTTGGTGACGACCCATTTGTTGTGTAAGGGATCGCTGAGGCGTAGTAATCATTTCTTTGCGGTTGATAAGAAAGGCGCACCACCGAGTTGGTTGTGGCACCCCGGGGACATAGGCCAATTCGTCGAACCTCATTAACAAACCCTGTGTCACCTCTTTTTGTTTGCTTTCTCTTACTCTTCTCTATTTAATTTATTGCAAACTTGATTGGCCTTAGAATTGAATTGCAATTAGGATTTAGCCGAAATTTTTAATTAAACGAAAAAGGTTAAAATTGGTAAAGGCACCTTATTCACCTCCCTCTAGGCGCCATTAGGGACAATATTTGATACTTTATATAGTAACATATAAAATAGTGGTTCGAATCGTCTGAATTTTTCAATAATTTTATGATATCTAACACTTAGTAGTTTACTAGTTTATTTATGTTTTACAATCGGGACACACATAATTAATTGGATTTATAAACAACGAATCAATGTTATATAAACTTAGAATCCATAGAAGAAAAATAGCGGGATTGATTAGTCAAAATGGAAGTCATATACTTTAAATCCATCAATAAATATTTTTTTATTAACATAATGTTTATCCTAATTTGTTTACAACTTTTTTATTATTATATTTAATTCTAATTCTTTTTTGAAAAATGATAAATATATAATTTATTTTTGATAACTTCAACAGATCACTAATATAGTGAAGGCAACAACAACATAAGTAATTTTTCTATCATTAATGTTATAAAAAATTAAATTTCTAATATTTAGGAAAAAATAATTACTCATTAATTAAATTTGAAGTCCTTTTGATAGAAATAAATAATATTTGTGCAATAAAAGACTGACCAACATGTTGTACTACATCAATATATCAGAATAAGAATGTTTTCAAGAGTGATATAATAATTATATAATTTTCAGAAAAATTGGTTAGAAAACTTTTTAAATTATTCTAATTATTCATCATTTTTATTAAATATGTTAGCTGATAAACCAATAAAATAGTTAAAATATTCAATATAACCGGAACCGGTATAGCGCCCGCGATAGCGCCGATATCCGATATCCGCTATCAAATATACCCACCACGACGAGTGCGCTATCCGCTATTTAAACCTTTGATTTTTATATATTCGAGAAGTATTTTATATTCGATTGTGATGGACTTGTTTAATTTGTTGGACTGACACCCTGAGAGGTACTATCGTTGTATAAAAAAAAAAAAGAAAAAAAAAAAAAGAGGAGGATCAAATAATCATGTTTTTGGTAACCGATCGGTGACTATGAAATTAAATATTAAATAACTTTATTTTAAATTCTTAAATAAAAAAACTAATTAATAAAATAAGTTGTATATATTATAATTTATGTGTATACAAAAAATTATATTATTTTGATTTTATTTACATATGCATAAAGTATTAACAAAAATCAACGGTTCAAGTTTTATGATCTTTTATCCTCTCTTGATGACTATCAAAAAAAATGTTAAAACTTTGTCATTTTTTACGTAAATGTTATTGAGATAATATAGAATGCATCCAACTATTTAGATTTTTCAATTTATTCACAAATAAAAATTAAAAGGTCACCATGGGCATTGGTGCCCTGTTATTGGATCCCTCAAGAAAAAAATATATGTAAAGGCAAGATTGACTTTTAACTTTTACATATTTTTTCTGCTTATAGCACTTACTCAGTTGGCAGTGAGAATAAGAGGGTCCTCTTGGATTTAGCATGATCTTCTTTTTCTGAATCAAATAATTCAGGAACATCATTAATACATTTGGTTTTTCCAATCAATCCTATGGAGAATAAAAAAGCTAATAAAATTGTTATTGGACTTGTACAGTGATGATGCAAGGTTAATTAAATGAAAAAAAATTATGATATGCTTTTTTTTAGTGTTGGTACTTAGTATTTGATTGTAGGTACTTCAACATCAGAAGTTGGGGTTGTCTTTTCTAGAGATGTTTCCGATATAATATCTTTGGATGGAAGAAGGCATGTATCAAATGTTCTGTTTATGATGAACAAATGTCTCGGTGTAGGATTTATCCTGTCAATATTTGTTTGGAAAATGTAGCATTTGTCAGTTATGGATGTTATTGCTAATGGCAATGCAGAAATGTTGTTGCTCTTGATATATATGTTCTCAGATCGTTACAGGGGGTTGGCATGAGTTCTTCAGCTTGAGAGCCAATTGTCAAGAAGTTAGGAACTCCAGTACATGTCATCTTCAACAACAAGATTGAGGCGGCTGGTGTACACCTGATCAGACAATATTTAGGATATGATATATATGTTGCATGAGATAGAAAATAATGAAATGTCAGTAAGATTTAAGTTTTATTTTTATTACAACTATATGAGATTCTTGTTTACCTTCTAGCATTTGTGCATTCATAATCCTCTGGATGCGTATCGCGCACCACCACAGCGGTGGACGCAAGATTTGTAGTTCCAACCTTTACTGTCATCCAATGGTTCCGTTTAAAAAAAAAAAAAAAAAAAAAAAAAATGTCATTGATGGCAAGAATAATTGCTTCGCAGTATCAGTCTTAACTGAACAGGTAGAAATGCTATATATATATATAGCAATTGGATGAATCGAAACAGTTTTATTGTGAAATATCTGTTGATGTTAAATTCAAGATTTATGAATGAAAGTTTAAAGTATAGTTTATATTCACTTAAATATTTGATTAATTATATTATTTTGCACTTGTGACAAGTGTTGATGGGTCAGAAAGAGTCACAAGGAGTGGCAAGATAATTTTTGTGAAGTATGCCAGTGTAATTTTAGATATGATTATTTTCGCCTAAGGGCAGTTTGGCAAAAAAATAAATAAAAAAAAAGAAGATATGATTATTTTTACATCCAATCTTAAACAAAACTTGAAATCACAAATCTCAAGTAGTGTCCCACGTTTATCACTACCCAGATTCCAGTCAACCTAATTGATGTACCAAGATCAGTTGCAACCCATTGGGTTTGGCTGATCCTGGAATCCTTCCCCACGGTGATATTTGAATTCCTTCATTCCCAAATGCTTCAATCATTGATCTTCCTTTTTCTACTCTTGCAAAGGCTGTTGCAATTGGCATCAATCAATGGCCTAGGAGAGAATCTGATGCTGCATCGGTATATTACTCATTGCACCATAGGATGCTCCGATAATCTGTAAATAGAAATTGATATGTAATATGTCAATTGTTGATGGCACGTGCATTAATAAACAAATTAACAATAAATATAGGTTTATACTAGAGGTGGCAGAACCCGACCCGACCCGAGAAACCCGCCCGACCCGACCCGTGAATTTTTAGATATTCAAACTGACCCGACTCGACCCGACCCGATCCGAACCCGATCCGACCCGAGATCAAATAGCATCCAATCCAACTCAAATCAATATACGATCCAAAAAAAGTAGATATTAAAATTGACCCGACCCGACCCGCCCATCACCCGACCCGACCTGACCCGAGATATTCTAGAAGGTCAAACTGACCCGACCCGCCCGACCCGAACCCGAACCCGACCCGCCCGCCCGATTTGCCACCTCTAGTTTATACTTACTTCTGTAGTGTAGTTCATGCATATGTCCATCATGGCCCGCATGACATAATACCCATCTCTTTATTTATTGGTCAATTGGGGGCACTGTAAATACATAAATACAACCACAAACAATTTCAATAATGTATAATATACAAACAAATACCGAAATATAACCCTAAGAGCATAATATAGGTTCAATTGACCTACACAAATTTGTTGAAATCGCAATATATGACCTCAGTGCTTATGATATCTATAAACCAGTCCTTACTCCACAATATTTTCAGAGTACCAACCAATATTTATATGGACAAGAATTTTGACTATATTACATTGCTAAGCGTTCAATTATTCATCTCTTCTATTTTTGTTTACATAGTTCTATGTCTTAACAATAATTTTAGAGGTACCTTAAATACGGGGGTTTGCTCCGCGACCTTGAACGATTCCCAATCCTTTGGTGTGATGGAATCCAAAAACTAGCATTGGAAAACAGAAAGCAAAATCAGTGGGATACACACACCCAACTGACGAGCTACTTATCCAATAATACAATTAAAATGCAGGTGCTTTAATTCAAACTATATTTAGAATGCATCACCCTACCGGAGACATGACTAATTATCTACTATCCAATAATACAATTACTGTGGAGAGTGAAAACTATTTATATTGAAGCTATAACCAAAAGAAGATGAAAACTTACATAAGGACACTGCTCTGTCTCCCTATAGCTAATTTATTTCACCCAACAAGGTAATGTCAGTATTCTAACACAAACCAATTCATACTTAGAGACTGTTTTATAATCAAATTCAACTTATTAACACAGATCAGACACTGGACTGTCATCAGGTCAGATACTAGTATGCAATTATTTATTCTCAGTTTCTCACACAATGGACGATTTGTGTGAACCCCTTCGTGCTACAGGCCTCTTTTTTACTCAAACTCGATAACAAAGCAATAATACTATCTGCAGTAGGTTCATGCTGCCCAAGACAAGTTTAATTCTTTGATGCCTCCCCTTTAGTCTTGCAATTAACAATACCAATCTGCAGAATTGAACTTTTTTTTTGAAACAGATTTATCTATTTGAGAAGCAAAGAAACTTACAATTCTGTTTTCAACCTTCTTGCTATATTCAACATTTGCTCCTGACAACAGTAGAGCAACTAGAAATTAATGTCAAATGTTTTTCTCCAGTGGGATATATTCGATGTTGTTCCCTTGTTTACTCTTTAGATCAGTCCAATTAATCAAGCAACAAGCATAACCAGCATTTGCATATACCATATGCATGGATCAGATTGATATTTGCATAAATAAATTCCTAACATTTTCAGAAAAACTGGAGTCTAAAGGTAACCTCAGAGATTAAAAAACAATTAATATAGAATGTCTAAATCTTTAATCAAAGAAAATGTATCTCGTCATGCAAAAGTTATAATGCAAGGTCAATATGTTAACCAGACTTTTCTTCTTAGTGCAAAAAAAGTTTTACTAGCTTCAAACAAATACCCAGAACTCTAAATCGATTTCTAGCCTAAATTCCCAGTTCCCTTTCTTTTGTTTAATTCATGCTACTCAACCCAATTTTAAGTTCAATTTAAAATGAAACTCAAACTTTCATACTTCTGAACTTACCTGATGACATCAAAGCCGAGAACTAAACAGATGCAGAATAGACCATCAATTGGTTGTTTCTTGGGATCAAGAAGAGAGTGTTGTAGACTGTAGAGATTGGCTGTGGCTGAGTCGCTGAGGCACGACGCGGTCTTAATCAGGTCACGCTTCCTAGTGAGAGATTGGTAGAAGGAAGAGGAAAAGAAGAACGGTGCTGCCAGTGGCGCTCACATTAAGCTCAAGAACCAGCAGCTGCCGCCTCTCTGCGCCACACCATTCAGCGCCACTCTTTCTCCAACCGCAGCGATGCCACCGAATTCGTCAGTGGCGCGCTCGTTAGCACCATGGTTAAGATTGTGCTGGTTCTGCTCGAGACGCTGCGCACGCACACAGTGGCGGGCATGGGCTCGCGCTCCATCGCTGGCGGGAATCGTCAGCACGCTCCTTGGCCGCTCCCTCGAGCTCCATACCTCCTACCAGCATAGCAGATTGTAATATACCTAGAGGCAGCAATGGTTTTCTGTAAGCAATAATAAATTAATTCTCGTTACTGAAATATAAAACTGCCGTATTGAAAAATCGCAGATTCGCAATTGCAAGCCCAAAATAAAAGAAAAAATTATATAAATGATTGTCACAAGTACTGTAGGTCATAGGACAGGAAACATTTGAAGTACAAAGATATATACATCAATTAAAGAACCTTGAATGAACTCTGTAAATACTCTGTTCGTAGCTTGCTTCCGCAAGTCTTGTATCACTTCAGAGTAGTTGGCAAACTAGGAACAAAAAGGACGAAAAATTTCAGAATGAATCAAAGGACGTGATTACTTATGTGGATCTTTTATAAATATATTTTTTTTTTGATGTATTTTGAAAACGTAGCACTAGCTTATACATTGCCTCCACATGATTCTTACATAATTTGTTATGTACAGAAAAATAAATGAATTTAACAATCATATATGTACATACTCAGAATTGTAATGTGTTAAATTGTAGGCCCTCGTAAACTATGGTCGACTTACTTGATTCATAGTAGAACATAACAAGTCTATGCAATCTTAGCCCGTTACTTCTTTTGTCTGCTAATGGGCAAGTTCTTCCCACAAAACTAAGTGAAGAAAATCTTCAAGAACCTGCAAATTAGAACATGTGTTTCATTTCCGAATTAAGTCAAATTAATTAACGCATTAAAGAGATGTAAAAGTAGATTTGCAAATTTAGAAGAACAATGAACCTAACCTTCAAGAATATATGAAGTAGTGTAAAGATTGCAAGAGATGAAAGCAGCTAGAAGAAGGAAAACAGAGGGTCAGATTTGAAGGATCTTGTGTTGAGATCAGTTCAGGTGAGATTACTACTGGAGGCATCGATCTGGGATGGAAGAGATCTAATGTTTGGTCAGTGGTTAGATTTGGAATTGGTAATGGCTGTTAGGTTAAGTGTTGGATGTATGGCTTGTCTGGTTCACTCCATTTCGACTTCAACGCCCCTGTTTTTGAAAGGTTCAATTACAGAGGAAGGTATGTTGTTCGTTCGTCCTTTCAATTTAGTTAGCAAAGGACAGGAAGGCAAGGCATCTAGCTTAGGGCATCTGTAAATCCACAATCTACGAAGTTGTGGGAGAGCTAGAGATGTTTGTTCTGCTGGATCATTTTCTTGCCACCTTTGGAATGACGACATGTTATCCAAATACAAGTCCTGTAGCACAGGGAATATGGGCTCTAGCAAGGAACTCTGACTGGAGCATATGTACTTTAGGCCTACTTCAATTAGCGTCAAAGAAGAAAGGGAAGGACAGGATGGCAGGGCATCCAGCTTAGGGCACCTGAAAATTATCAATCTATGAAGCTGTGGGAGAGCTAAAGATGTAGATTCTGCTGCATCGGTTTCTTCCCACCTTTCTAAATTCGTCATAGTTCGCAGCCATATCTTCTGCAGCTTAGGGAAAACGGGCAAAGCCCTACCATCTTTTTGATCTAGCAGGGCACTTCCACTACAACATATATGCTTTAGGCTATCAAGCCTTTCTAAAAAGAGATCTTCAAGCATGGAACAGGAAGGAAGAACATCCAGCTTAGGGCAATTTTTAATGTTTAATATCCTAAGCTGTGGCAGAGCTAGAGATGTTCGTTCTGCTGGATCGTTTTCCTGCCACTTTTCTAAACACTTCAGACTTTGCAATTTAAAAATCTCTAGCTTAGGGAACATATGCAATGCCTGACTATCTCCATCTCCTTGTCTTTGAGCTAGTATGGTACTTCTACTACATATATGCTTTAAGCTCTCAAGATCCTGCAGCTCAAGCTCTTTAAGTGATGGTAGCTGCCATATTGACCCAAGTCCTTTGCTTTGTAGGCACTTGAACAATGCAAGCTTGGTAAGGTTTCTTAGCTTTGTGGGATTATGCATCCATGCTGCAAATTGGACACCATTGTAATACCATATTTGAAGGCTTTGTAGTGTTCGACAAGGTTCAAGACCTTCTAATACATCCATTTCTGAATCAGGGTCAACTAAGCTGCCATAGTATAGCTCGAGACGACTTAAACGTTTTTTAGAAATCAAGTTTGCTAATTTAGCCTCCTGTTGATTACCCACTTTTTGAAGACCATACAGCTTTAATAGGCCTCCCAGATTGAGGTCCTTCAATTGCTCAATACCGCAACCAATAGCTGGATCAACTATGTACCTTGTTAGCGTCTGCAGGCAGCTCAATTTACCCAAACCTGCTGGCATTTGCTTTAACCTATTACACCCCTCAAGGTAGACATGCCTAAGGCTGCGCATGTGTCTCATACCTTCTGGTAGACAAACCAAATTGACACACCCATATAGTACAAGAGTTTGTAGGTTATAGGCAGTACACAATGCCTCTGGTAGCACATCTAATTTACAATCAGAGAGACCAAGGTATCTTAGATGCTTCAATTTTTTATGCCCAACGTGAATTTGTAAAGGAATTCTTCTAAAACTAAGAGCTCTACTCGATTTGACTTTGAACAAATCTATAGGAACTCGATTGCTCTCTTCATAGGTGTACTCATTCGACAATGACAATATTGTGTGGAGAGTAGAACATTCTTTAAAGAGACTATATATGCGTTCTCTGCTCGAAGAAGACACGTGAAAAGTCTCTTTCGACAAAACTTCACTTTGTTGGACCGAGTTTGGGAGACTAACACATGTTGTGCCAACAATGGATTGAGCAAGGTCATGTATTAAATCATGCATCTTGCAGTTAACATAGCCATCATATTCTGTAATATCCTGAAAGAATCCTCTCCATGCCAACTCATTAAAAATTTCAATCCCCTTGGCTTCCATCTCCATACTACCTTCTGATGGAATATAACTATTTGCCATCCATAGTTGAATCAAGGTATCCCTTTCCATTAGAAAATCTTTCGGATAAACAGCACAAAATGCAAAACATCGTTGTATGTGAGAAGGTAAGTTCTCATAACTTAGTTTGAGCACAGGCATAATCTCATCCTCAACAACCAAATTGTCATTCTCCAAGACATCCAACCACTCGCTTTCTTCTTTCTTATAACTCATTAAACCTCCCAAAGTTGTTGCAACCAACGGTGATCCACAACACTTCTTTATCAATTGTTTGCCAATCTCAATTAATTCTGGCCTCTCATCAACTCCTATTTGAAATGCCTTTTGTCTGAATATGCCCCACAAGTCATCCTCGTTTAGTCCTTGCAACCGGTATGCATTGGTTGTGCCCACAATCAAGGCAACTTTTTGGCTACGAGTTGTTACAATTACTACACTTTTGGGATTACCGCAGTCAAGCAAGAGCTTCAGTTGCTCCCACTTATCCAGATTCTCATTCCAAACATTATCTAGGACAAGAAGATACCTTTTGCCACCTAACTTTGCTCAGAGCCTTTGGGAAAGTAGTTCATTAATTATAATCTAGTGGTATCTTGCTATCTTTCCCAATTGCTAAATCAATAATTAATTTAGCAAGATGGTTAACATGAAATTCGTTTGATACGCACACCCACAGTTTCAGTTCAAAATGTTTTTGTATTCTCTCACTCTTATAGACAAGCTGAGTAAGAGTTGTTTTGCCCAATCCACCCATGCCGACTATCGGAAGGACTGCAATTCTCTCCCTCTCAGATTGACCTAGAACCATGGCTACAATTTTCTCCAAATCATCATTCCTACCAAATACTGTAGACCTGACCACATAGGACTGACTTTTTGGTCGATCAACAACACTAGGCGCAGGTTGCTGGGTTTTCAAAAACCCAAACTGATTCATCTCAGCAACAAGGACATCAATCTTCTCCAAAATCCCTTTCAGCCTTTTTCCATTGGAATACGACTTAAAAATATTAGTTTTCAAAAGAGAGCACCTTGGAAGACAGAGTGGTGCCTTTCTCTCCTCTGATTGGATCTCAGTTTCCACGGCCTCCGCAATGGCATCATACTTCAACTCATCGAGCACATCTTCGGCTTCAACAGCAGCAGCTTTGAGAGAAGTCACCCATCCTCTGACAACAGGTTCTGCTCTGCTGCGCTTCTCTGCATCGTCAATCACAGCTTGTACTGCCGGCAAAATGCGGCACAGTTTTTGACAATCCTTCTCTGCACCACGCGCAGTGCGGAACTCACCGATGACCAAGTCAGTGGCTTTCTGGATCAGGATGGGGAGCACAGCTGAGAGAATCAGGTCGGCCATGGCTTATCACTCAGTAAGTTGGAAATTGTAAAGAGCTCTTAGAAACTGAACGGGAAACTGTATGTAGATATGGAAAACAGAACTGGGCAGGTGAGGTTATGGCATCAGAGTTGCAATCGGATAAGAAATCTAGATCTTCTGTGATAAAAGATGTGGTCTTATATGGTACCATTCGAGCCCATTGCACATCCACCTTGTTCGTGATCGATTCACCACCTGAAGAATATCACAGACGTGTGTACAGAGAATCATCCGAGCCACTGAGGACTGAAATGTGCCAATGGCCCTTTCGAGTGAACCTTTCTTCGATTGCAAGCTGCATACCAGTTATTCGAAAACACTTTCGTCTCCCCAATAGATCGATTCTGCATGTCGACGTCGAGTGAACCTTTCTTCCTTTGCAAGCTGCACATGACCAATTATTCGAAAACACTTTTGTGACTTTCTCCCGAATAGATTCTTTCCAAAAGCACCGAATTCAACTTTTTTGGACGTGGTACCAACTTTATTTAAATCGGTTTCCCTTTGCATATCAAAGGAACCGTCCAACTTTTATGTAAGTAATTAAGTATTCACATCCATCATTGCATGCACCTAGGCACCTAATTTGGGCCTAGGATCTTCGACATTAAGTACATGTGCAAGTCGTGCGAAGGTCTTGAAGGCGGTCTTGAGAAGGTGGCTGGGAAGTTGAATGTGCAGCGTGCAGGGGGCACATCTTCTCATCATGCCGGCTCTGATAGTTTGCTCACGTGGGACACATTTAGGAGTCTCAGAAAAACATTTCTCAGAAGAGGCATCACGGGAACACCGGGCGGAATTCTGTCGGGGATACAAGATATATAGTTAGGGTTTTCAGATTTGTTTCTTTTTTTTCTAGCGAGGGTTTGACTGGTATGAAACAAATGTTTGTAATGTAATGCAAAGTTGTTTGAGATTTGAAGTTGTTGTTATGATTTTGTATTTAATTTTATGATCTGTTATTTACATCATGTCCTACCCGTAACCCATTTGATGTTGATGTTATTTGTATTTGATCTGATCCAAAGAAAGAAATGTGTTGGATTTTATTCCTGTTTGGTTTGATTATTATTGCCAAGACAAGAGGGAAAACAATATGATGCATGTGGATCTACTAATCTCTTAATACTCTCTGCTAGCTACAACATTTGTATCAGTGCTTGCGGGACTGATCATGAATATTATTTTTTTTTTTCCGAAGCAGTACGTAGGCGAGTGCCTAGTGCCTAGTGCCTACTGTATTTTCATTAAATAAAAGAGGTATTCGAAGTTCCAACTCCTGAATGATATATCTGAATTGATGACTTCCTCACACTACCACAGAAAAAAGCATCAACAGCGGTTATTTATGACAATTCCTAACGGTTCAGTGAGGGTTGGGAATACTAGGGTTGCTAATGCTTACTAAAGAACCGTTGTTGATACTGTTAATCAATAACGGTTTATAAGAAGGAACCGTTGTTGATGATAGCAATTCCCAGCGGTTTATAAGAAATAACCGTTGTTGATTCTTAAGAATTAACAACTGTTTTTTGTAAATAACCATTGTTGATTCTTAAGAATTAACAACTGTTTTTTGTAAATAACAATTGTTGATTCTTAGAAATTAACAACTGTTTTTTGTAAATAACAATGGGATGATGATTTTTTTTTTAAAAAAATTTGTTTATTTATAGAGATCAGCCCTTTGCTCATTCAAATTAGATATTATATACCATATTAACAAAAAAATGTACATTAAAAAACTAATAATAAATTCTAATAATACCACAGATTAATTACCAAACTAAAATCCAATATAATATCATATTCATATATCCAACAAAATTAAAATCCATCATAATATAATAGAATTTCTCAAATCCTAATAATATCCGTATACATCAGCACCTTCTCCTAATCTTGCACCATCACTTCCTCCTGATCTTGCACCAGCATCTCCTAATCTTGCATCAGCACCTTCTCCTGTGCCCGAATCTACAGGGAGTATAGTGAGTTCGCAATAATATATTTTTTTGCAATATCTTAGAAACAATTTCGTACATGAATTATTTACAATTCAGTTTGTTAATTTTTTTCTTGACTTTAGGGGAAGAAAGTTTGACTACGATTTGTTTGAACTTTGAGAGAGCAAGGAAAGGAAGTGCCGGTGCTACCTTGAGAGAGCAAGAAAAGAGCAGTGATGGTGCTGCCTTCGCTGTCGGAGAGAGCAAGGAAAGCGAGGGTTGGTGCTGGGCTTCTTTGTGCGGAGAGCAGGGAGAGTGAAGTTGGTGGTAGCCTCCGTTGCGGGACTTTTTCACGGAGAGTTGGTGCTGGCCTCTATTGCGCCGCCGTTGCCGCTATCAAGCAGCCCTCCATCATGCTCCATGAAGAGGGAAGGGTTTTAGTCGGGTTTTGAAATTGGGGGAAATACAAATTGACTAAGGCCTGAAGTTGAAATCATAGTAGAGCAAAAGACGAAGTGGTGGGTGAGTTAGTGACATGATTCAAAAATTTTGTCTTTGAAAAGAATCAACAACGGTTTCATATAAAAAATAGTTGTTGAAAGATGTGGAGGCGGGAAACTAGGGAAAACAATCACCAACGGTTGTTAAACAAAACAGTTGTTAAATGGGCCATAAGAAGGAATCAACAACTGTTATTAATAAAAAACAGTTGTTAATTCTTGCACATGAATATTTTATGTTACCCAAGAATCAACAACGGTTATTAATAAAAAACAGTTGTTAAATGGGCCATAAGAAGGAATCAGCAACTGTTATTAATAAAAAACAGTTGTTAATTCTTGCACATGAATATTTTATGTTACCCAAGAATCAACAACGGTTCCCAATGAATAACAGTTGTTAAATGGGCCATAAGAAGGAATCAGCAACTGTTATTAATAAAAACAGTTGTTAATTCTTGCACATGAATATTTTATGTTACCCAAGAATCAACAACGGTTATTAATAAAAAACAGTTGTTAAATGGGCCATAAGAAGGAATCAGCAACTGTTATTAATAAAAAAACAGTTGTTAATTCTTGCACATGAATATTTTATGTTACCCAAGAATCAACAACGGTTATTAATAAAAAACAGTTGTTAAATGGGCCATAAGAAGGAATCAGCAATTGTTATTAATAAAAAACAGTTGTTAATTCTTGCACATGAATATTTTATGTTAACCAAGAATCAACAACGGTTCCCAATGAATAACAGTTGTTAAATGGGCCATAAGAAGGAATCGGCAACTGTTATTAATAAAAAACAGTTGTTAATTCTTGCACATGAATATTTTATGTTGCCCAAGAATCAACAATGGTTTATACTTTAGAAACCGTCGGGAATGCTATCCCATTCCCAACGGTTTTTTATAGTGAACTGTTGTTAATTCTTGCACATGAATATTTTATGTTACCAAGAATCAACAACGGTTTCTATTTTAGGAACCGTTGGGAATGCTCTCCCTTTCCCAACGGTTTTTTATTGTGAACCGTTGTTAATTCTTGCACATGAATCAACAACTGTTTCTTCTTAAGGAACAGTTGGGAATGATATGCCTTTCCCAACTGTTTTTTAAAGGAACAGTTGTTGATTCTTTTTTAGATTTCGGGCAAGTCTTTCCCAACTGTTCCTTCTGATAAACCGTTGCTGATGTGTTTTATTAAATTTCCAAAATGCCACTGCCACTTTTCAACAACGGTTTTCTTGATAACAGTTGCTAAGTTGGGGTTGCTAAAGCCCATCTCTGTGGTAGTGCTAGTTATGCACCTAGTTGTGAACCTAAATTAATTTGTCTGTTAATAACTGAGTTAGTGAATTAATACTATATATATGAGAAAAATCTTGCCTTCATAGAATCATTGTCCACACGTTCATAAATATACAAAATTTGTAGTGTATCCGTGGTGACCATTTCATTATTTATAGATAATTGATAGAACTAAGTCAGATGTATTCTAATCATCTCAATAAAATATATAAAAAAATGATAAAGTCTTAACATTGTTTCAATAGGCATCAATAGAGGAGAAAAAAATCATAAAATTTGAACTATTGATTTTGTTAATATTCGATGCACATGTATATAAAATCAAAATGATATAATATTTTGCGTACCCATAAAACATGATATAAACAACAACATTTGATAACACCCAATTTTATACACTTTTTATCTAGGGAAATACCTCCAGAATTAATCGGGAACATTAGCATTTATTCGCATTTACATGTATTTTCCAGTATTTCTCTGTTACTACTTGGTTTTCCAGTATTTCTCTGTTACTACTTGGTTTTTGATGTTTCAGGTCAAATAGAGCAAGACACGAAAAGATTGGAGCAGACTGCGACTTGGCGCCCCCCCTTACGTGCCCGTAAGCACTTTTAAAAAATAATTTTAAAAAATAATCAAGTTTTATATATCACTTTTAAAAAATATCAAACAAATCTTTAAAGATTTTTGCATCCGATAAGACTTTGATAAAGAATTTATCAAGTCATATAAATAAAAATTTGAAAATAATTTGATATGTTTTTGGAGGTGCGCCTGTGGAAGGGCTCTGTGAGCTTAAGCTCACGGTAGTTTTACTCAATTTATTTAATACTAGAGGAATGCCTTGCATTTCTTTGGCAATATACTAATTGACATCAGTTGCATGTATTGATGAAGATATGAAGTTCTAAAAGATAATTTAGATAGACCCAAAAAAGAAACTATATATATTATATTCCTAATAATCTTTTCTTATGTATATATTGACGAGTTTTTTAATTTAGAAAGAACAAAAAAGATGATGGGGCAAGATTGACTTTTAACTTTTATATAATAAAGCTTGTAAATTCAAAATATTTATTTTAAAAAAATGAACAACATATTGAATTTTTGATGTGATAAATAATGATAATGATAATGATAATAATAATAATAAATGGGGAGATAATACATATAAACCATTGGATCAAAGTAGATGAAGAGATTTAAACAAAATTAATAATTAATAATGTTGATGATGTGGCATAATTGAGATGTTTGAAATGCTCCCTCTTTCTAGGTTGTAAATTAATCACCTTATTCCGATTTTGAATTAAACAATTTAGTACGTTGTCCCTTCTTCCGAAATTAGATGCCTCGCGTTACTATGCTTCAATTATAAATACAACTTTTCCTAATTCAAAGACGAAAAAAGAAGTTGGGTGCTTCCCTTTCTCATTGCAATTGAAGTTGTTATTGGGCCTGTCGTTTATGATGTCCATCCAATCAAAGGGAGATTACAAAACGCTGCCAACTGATTAATAAAGAGAAACATCTTGCGTAAATTGAAAAACCATCAATACATCCATAAACGTATACAGAAGAATGTAATAGATACAATTCAAAATGTAACATATACATCCTAAATGTAACCCATAAACGGTGTGGACAATTTTTCTATAGACGCTAGGTATATGGATCGCATCCATCAAAATATTTAGACACGAAGTAAATATACACAACAAAGTGGACTTCAATTGGGCTTACCACATCTTCAGAACCCTGATCCAAAATGCCAAACTGCGTTTAGGAGACTCAGGCCGAGCCAATTGGTAAGTGCATGGAGAGAACAGTATATACTCAGACACCAGGCTGGAGTTATATATGGGTTCACTTTAATTGATTTATTGGGGGAGAGATCGAGCTGACACTTGACAGCCTATAAACATTCACAAGGAGTGGCAAGATAATACTTTTTGTGAAGTATGCCAGTGTAATTTTAGATATGATTATGTTTACATCTAATCTCGAACAAAACTTGAAATCACAAATCTCAAGTACCGTCCCACGTTAATCACTACCTAGATTCCAATCAACATAATTAATTAATGTACCAAGATCAGTTACAACCAATTCGCTTTCGCTGATCCCGGACTCTTTCCCCTCAGTCATACTTGAATTCCTTCTTTCCCAAATGCTTCTATCGTTGGTCTTCCTTTCTCTACTCTTGCAGATGTTGTTGCAATCAATGGCCTAGGAGAGAATCCGATGCTGCATCGATATATTACTCATAGGATGCTCCAATAATCTGTAAATATAAATTGATATGTAATATGTCAACTGTTGAAGGCACGCGCATTAATAAACAAATTAATAATAACTATAGGTTTATACTTGTGTAGTGTAGTCCATGCATATGTCCATCATGGCCTGCATGACATAATACCCGTCTCTTTATTTGTTGGTCAATTGGGGGCACTGTAAATATATAAATACAACCACAAACAATTTCAGCAATCTATAATATACAAACAGATACCGAAATATAACCCTAAGAGCATAATATAGGTTCAATTGACCTACACAAATTTGTTGAAATCGCAATATATATATCACCTCAGTGCTTATGATATCTATAAACCAGTCCTTACTCCAACATTTTCAGAGTACTAACCAAACATTTATATGGACAAGAATTTTGACTATATTAGATTGCTAAGCGTTCAATTACATGTCTTAACAATAATTTTAGAGGTACCTTAAATACGGGGGTTTGCTTCGTGACCATGAACGATATCCTTCGGTCTGATGGAATCCAAAAACTAGCATTGGAAAACAGAAAGCAAAATCAGTGGGATACACACACCCAACTGACGAGCAACTTATTTAATAATACAATTAAAATGCAGGTGCGTTAATTCAAACTGTATTTGGAATGCATCACCCCACAGGAGACATGACTAATTAGCTACTATCCAATAATACAATTACTGTGGAGAGTGAAAACTATTTACATTGAAATTAACTATAACCAAAAGAAAATGAAAACTTACAGAAGGACACTAGCTAGTCTGTCTCCCTATAGCTAATTTATTTCACCCAACAAGCAAATGTCAGTATTCTAACACAAACCAATTCATACTTAGAGACTGTTTTATAATCAAATTCAACTTATTAACACAGATCAGACACTGGACTGTCATCAGGTCAGATACTAGTATGCAATTATTTATTCTCAGTTTCTCACACAATGGACGATTTGTGTGAACCCCTTCGTGCTACAGGCCTCTTTTTTACTCAAACTCGATAACAAAGCAATAATACTATCTGCAGTAGGTTCATGCTGCCCAAGACAAGTTTAATTCTTTGATGCCTCCCCTTTAGTCTTGCAATTAACAATACCAATCTGCAGAATTTAACTTTTTTTTGAAACAGATTTATCTATTTGAGAAGCAAAGAAACTTACAATTCTGTTTGCAACCTTCTTGCTGTATTCAACATTTGCTCCTGACAACAATAGAACAACTAGAAATTAATGTCAAATGTTTTTCTCCAGTGGGATATATTCGATGTTGTTCCCTTGTTTACTCTTTAGATCAGTCCAATTAATCAAGCAACAAACATAACCAGCATTTGCATATACTATGCATGCATGGATCAGATTGATATTTGCATAAATAAGTTCCTAACATTTTCAGAAAAACTAGAGTCTAATTAAAGGTAACCTCAGAGATTAAAAACACAAATAATATAGAATGTGTTTACCTGAACCTTGGAGAAAAGGGAAAGCACTTAGCTAAATCTTTAATCAAAGAAAATGTATCTCGTCATGCAAAAGTTATAATGCAAGGTCAATATGTTAACCAGACTTTTCTTCTTAGTGCAAATAAAGTTTACTAGGTTCAAACAAATACCCAGAACTCTAAATCAATTTCTAACCAGCAATCATGCTACCCAACCCAATTTTAAGTTCAATTTAAAATGAAACTCAAACTTTCATACTTCCGAACTTACTTGACGACATCAAAGCCGAGAACTAAACAGATGCAGAATAGGCCATCAATTGGTTGTTTCTAAACTCGCCCGAGACGTCAAATCTTCAGGACACCCTATACAAGCACAGTGACAGGTGAGATCAGGTAGGCCTCTTGGGAGCAAGAAGAGAGTGGTGTAGAGATCGGCTGTAGCTGAGTCGCTTTAGGCACAACGCAGTCTTAACCAGGTCACGCTTCCTGGTGAGAGATTGGTAGAAGGAAGAAGAAAGGAAGAACGGTGCTGCCAGTGGCGCTCACAATTAAGATCAATAACCGGCAGAAACGCCTCTCTGCGCTGCGCCATTCAGCCGCCACGCTTTCTCTGACCGCAGCGATCCCACCGAATTCGTCAGTGGCGCGCTCATCGGCACCATGGTTAATATCGTGCTGGTTCTGCTCGAGACACTGCGCATGCGCACAGTGGCTGGCGTGGGCTCGCGCTCCATCGCTGCCGGGCATTGTCAGCACGATCCTCGGCCGCTCCCTCGAGCTCCATACCTCCTACCAGCATAGCAGTTTGTAATGTAGCTAGAAGCAGCAGCGGTTTTCTGTAAGCAATAATAACCTTAAATCTCGTTCAAGGCCCGCAAACTCGGAATCGGACTCGGACTCGGCCATGGGACTGTGGACTCGGAATCGGCCGACTCGGCCGACTCGTATCGGAAACTCGGATTTTTTCGGAAAAAGCTTATTTTTCACTTAAAAAAATCATAAAAAATGTAAAAAAAATATCTAATCACAAAATAATGTTAAAACAACATATTACACACAATTAAACCACTAATTCAATTTAATAAAAATATTCAAACTAACCAGATAGTCTGATGAATTCTCACATATAGTACAAAAACATAAAAAAAAAATGTGACAAACAATGAAAAACAACTTAAAAAATAGCAATCCAATAAAATCACATGAAAAAAAGAATATAAATAACGAAATTGTAATAATTAAGCAGAAACAAAGCAGAATTGTCACCAGACTCGGTCTGACTTGGTTTGACTCGGATGACTCGGACGACTCGGCCGCATAACTCGGACGACTCGGCGTCGACTCGGATGACTCGGCCGAGTTATCCGATTTTCCCATCAAAACTCGCACAGTCACCAGACTCGGACGAAATCGGCTCGGAATGGGCCGAGTCCGAGTCAACTAGGCCGAGTCAACTCGGACTCGGCCGATTTTGCAAGCCTTGATCTCGTTACTGAAATATAAAGCAGCCGTATTGAAAAATCGCAGATTCGCAATTGCAAGCCCAAAATAAAAGAAAAAAATGATCATCACATGTACTGTAGGTCATAGGACAGGAAACATTTTTAGTACAAAGAGCTGATTACATAAATTAGAGAACCTTAAATGAACTCTGTAAATACTCTGTTCGTAGCTTACTTCTCGAAGTCTTGTATCACTTCAGAGTAGTTGGCAAACTAGGCACAAAAAAGAAGAAAAAATTCAGAATGAATCAAAGGACCTGATTACTTATGTGGATCTTTTATATATAGTTTTATTCAATGTATTTTGAAAACGTAGCACTAGCATATACATTGCCTCCACATGATTCTTACATAATTTGGTATGCTGTATCTAAGGTTAACGTGTACAGAAAAATAAATGAATTTTTTTTTTACTTTCAAGAGATCTTATATAGTGGACATTTAACAATCATATATGCACATACTCAGAATTGTAATGTGTTAAATTGTAGGCCCTTGTAAACTATGGTGGACTTACTTGATTCATAGTGAACATAAGAAGTCTATGCAATCTTAGCCCGTTACTTCTTTTGTCTGCTAATGGGCAAGTCTTTCCCACAAAACTAAGTGAAGAAAATCTTCAAGATCCTGCAAATTAGAAAGATCATGTGTTTCATTTCCAAATTAAGTCAAATTAATTAACGCATTAAAGAGATGTAAAAGTAGATTTGCAAATTTATGAAGAATATTGAACCTTACCTTCCAGAATATATGAAGTAGTGTAAAGATTGCAAGAGATGATAGCAGCTTGAATAAGGAAAACAGAGGGTCAGATTTGAAAGGTCTTGTGTTGAGATATGTTCAGGTGAGATCACTACTGGAGGGAACGAACGGGATGGGAGAGATCTACTTTTTGGTCGGTGGTATAGATTTGGAATTGGTAATGACTGTTAGGTTAAGTGTATGGCATGTCTGGTTCACTCCATTAAGACTTCAACGCCCCTGTTTTTGAAAGATTCAATTACAGCGGAAGGTATGTTGTTTCTTCCTCTTATGTACAATTGAGTTAGCAAGGGACAGGAAGGCAGGACATCCAGTTTAGGGCACTCTATAATCCACAATTTACGAAGCTGTGAGAGAGCTAGAGATGTTCGTTCTGCTGGATCATTTTCTTGCCATCTTTATAATATCGACATGTTTACCAAATACAACTCTTGTAGCACAGGGAATATGGGCTCTAGCAAGGAACTCTGACTGGAGCTTATATGCTTTAGGCCTACTTCAGATAGTGTAAAAGAAGAAAGAGAAAGACAGGATGGCAGGGCCTTCAGCTTAGGGCACGTGTAAATCCTCAATTTATGAAGTTGTGGGAGAGCTAAAGATGTTGATTCTGCTGCATCGGTTTCTTCCCACCTTTCTAAATTCGGCATATTTTCCAGGCATAAATACTCCAGCTTAGGGAACATGGGTAAGGCCCTACCATCTTCTTGATCCAGCAGGGCACTTCCACTACAACAGATATACTTTAGGCTATCAAGTTTTTCTAAAGTGAGTACTTCAAGCAAGGGACAGGAAGGCAGGACATCCAGCTTAGGGCAACCTTCAATATATAATTTCTTAAGCTGTGGGAGAGCTAGAGAAGTTCGTTCAGCAGGATCGTTTTCCTGCCAGTTTTCTAAACTCTCCAACCCTTGCAATGTTAACTTCTGCAGCTTAGGGAACATATGCAACGCCTGACTATCTCCATCTCCTTGTCTTTGAGCTAGCATGGTACTTCTGCTACATATATGCTTTAAGCTCTCAAGATCCTGCAGCTCAAGCTCTTTAAGTGATGGTAGCTGCCATATTGACCCAAGTCCTTTGCTTTGTAGGCACTTGAACAATGCAAGCTTGGTAAGGTTTCTTAGCTTTGTGGGATTATGCATCCATGCCGCAAATTGGACACCATTGTAATACCATATTTGAAGGCTTTGTAGTGTTCGACAAGGTTCAAGACCTTCTAATACATCCCTTGCTGAATCAGGGTCAACTAAGCTGCCGCAGTACAGCTCGAGACGACTTAAACGTTTTTTAGAAATCAAGTTTGCTAATTTAGCCTCCTGTTGATTACCCACTTTTTGAAGACTAGACAGCTTCAATAGGCCTCCCAGATTGAGGTCCTTCAATTGCTCAATACCGTAACCAATAGTTGGATCAACTATGTACCTTGTCAGCATCTGCAGGCAGCTCAATTTACCCAAACCTGCTGGCATTTGCTTTAACCTATTACACCCCTCAAGGTAGACATGCCTAAGGCTGCGCATGTGTCTCATACCTTCTGGTAGACAAACCAAATTGACACACCCATATAGTACAAGAGTTTGTAGGTTATAGGCAATACACAATGCCTCTGGTAGCACATCTAATTTACAATCAGAGAGACCAAGGTATCTTAGATGCTTCAATTTTTTATGCCCAACGTGAATTTGTAAAGGAATTCTTCTAAAACTAAGAGCTCTACTCGATTTGACTTTGAACAAATCTATAGAAACTCGATTGCTCTCGTCATAGGTGTACTCATTCGACAATGACAATATTGTGTGGAGAGTAGAACATTCTTTAAAGAGACTGTATATGCCTTCTCCGCTCGAAGAAGACGCATGAAAAGTCTCTTTCAAAGAAACTTCACTTTGTTGGACCAAGTTTGGAAGACTAACATATGTTGCGCCAACAAGGGATTGAGCAAGGTCATGTATCTTGCATTCAACAACACCCCGATAGTTTTCTTTAATATCTTGAAAGAATCCTCTCCATGCCAACTCATTAAAAATTTCAATCCCCTTGGCTTCCATCTCCATACTACCTTCTGATGGAATATAACTATTTGCCATCCATAGTTGAATCAAGGTATCCCTTTCCATTAGAAAATCTTTCGGATAAATAGCACAAAATGCAAAACATCGTTGTATGTGAGAAGGTAAGTTCTCATAACTTAGTTTGAGCACAGGCATAATCTCATCCTCAACAACCAAATTGTCATTCTCCAAGACATCCAACCACTCGCTTTCTTCTTTCTTATAACTCATTAAACCTCCCAAAGTTGTTGCAACCAACGGTGATCCACAACACTTCTTTATCAATTGTTTGCCAATCTCAATTAGTTCTGGTCTCTCATCAACTCCTGTTGGAAATGCCCTTTGTCTGAATATGCCCCACAAATCACCCTCGTTTAGTCCTTGCAACTGGTATGCATTGGTTGTGCCCACAATCAAGGCAACTTTTTGGCTACGAGTTGTTACAATTACTACGCTTTTGGGATTACCGTAGTCAAGCAAGAGCTTCATTTGCTCCCACTTATCCTTATTGTCATTCCAAACATCATCTAGGACAAGAAGATACCTTTTGCCACCTAACTCCGCTCGGAGCCTTTGGGAAAGTAGTTCACTATTATCTAGTGGTATCTTGCTATCTTTCCCAATTGCTAAATCAATAATTAATTTAGCAAGATGGTTAACATGAAATTCATCTGATACGCACACCCACAGTTTCTGATGCACGAACGGTAGGAGACGACAAGCGACGAACAAGAAAGAACTCGAAAGATTTTGAAAGAATTCACACAGAATTCTAAGGTGTTGATAAACTTTGATAAAATAACAACTACCCTGCCTAAAGGGTATGAGTTCACTTATATAGACAAGATAATTAACACTCTAACATAACATAAAACAAAAACAGTCAAAAAATATCTAAAAAAATGCAAAGAAAGTCTAAAAGACGCCATTCATAACCGTCTGGAAACAGACTGCATTAATTTGTCTGCACATAGGTCGGACCGAATTAATCCACTTCGGACCGAAATTCTGGGTGAATTATGTTCTGTTCCGATTTATATAAATTCGGTCCGAATTTATATCTGCAGATTTATATCTGCGCTGCTGATGCCATCTCTGCACTGCTGCTACCATCTGTGCATCCTGTGCATGCATCATTCTCCCCTTCTAAGAAAAGATTCGTCCTCGAATCTGCTACGTCTTCATCAGGCAGCTCGTCCACCGACGACTCACTCTCACTGTCGGTAATGTAAGGAGATAAATCCGCCACGTTAAAGGTGGCCGATACATTATACCCCCGGTAGATCAATCTTGTAGGCATTATCATTGATCCTCTCCAATACCCGGAACGGTCCATCGGCTCGAGGTTGTAGCTTGCCATGCCGGCCCGTAGGAAATCGTGCTTTCCTGAGATGAACCCATACCAAATCACCGCCCTTAAACACCACCCTCTTGCGGCGCCTGTCCACACGCTCTTTATACTTCTTGTTTGACTTCTCAATCTGAGTACGGACTTGGGAATGTACCTGTTTAATGTGCTCGGCACGCTCCTCGGCATCGCCACTAAATTGCTTGTCGACAGGCAACGGCGTGAGCTCCAGGGGTGTGATTGGATTGGATGCATAGACAACCTCAAAGGGACTCTTGCCAGTGGTCCGACTTCACGATCTATTGTATGCAAACTCTGCTTGTGACAAGGCGAGATCCCATTGGCGTGGACTGTCTCCAACTAGGCTTCTCAACAGATTTCCTAGACTTCGGTTGACCACCTCGGTTTGGCCATCGGTTTGGGGATGGTGAGAAGAGCTAAACTACAATTTAGTGCCCATCTTCCGCCAAAGAGTGCGCCAAAAATGACTCACGAACTTCACATCTCGATCCGAGGTTATGGTTTTGGGCACGCCATGCAACCGGACAATTTTCTGCAAAAATAAACGGGCTACCTGCGATGCATCAAAAGTTTTGTTGCAAGCGATGAAATGCGCCATCTTGGAGAACCGATCCACCACCACCATGATCGAATCCTTGTTCCTTTGTGTCCGGGGTAACCCAAGAACAAAATTTAGACTGACATCTTCCCATGGGGCCATTGGAACGGGTAGAGGTTGATACAAACCCGCATTAGATCCCTGAGTCTTAGCTACTCGGCACACCCTGCACTTCCCCACAAATCGAGCCACATCTCGCTCCATTCTAGACCAATAAAACTGGTCTTGGAGCCATGCCAAAGTTTTATCAACCCCAAAATGTCCCACAAGTCCTCCCGCATGCCCCTCAGTCATAATCAACTCCCTCAAAGAACACTTAGGAATATACAGCCGGTTACCTTTGAAAAGAAAGCCTCCTTGTTGAACAAACTGCTGGAAGGGACGGGATTCACATTTCCGCCAAATTTCTCCAAAATCGGGATCATTCGTGTACATCTTCTTGAATGCATCGAATCCAACCACTTGAACTCGCATAGTCGAAATGAGAGCATACCTCCGACTTAGCGCATCCGCCACGTTATTTAGCACCCCCACTTTGTGCTTGATTGAAAAACTGAACGCCTGCAAGAATTCGACCCACTTGGCATGCCTCGGCTTCAACTTGTGCTGCCCATTGATGTATTTCAACGCCTCATGATCAGAGTATAGAACAAACTCTTTGGAAATGAGGTAGTGGCGCCAATACTCGAGGCTTCTGACAATGGCATAGAACTCCTTGTCATAAGTCGAGTACTTGACCTTGACATCGTTCAACTTCTCGCTAAAAAACGCCACGAGTCTATTCTTCTGACTCAACACGCCGCCAATACCCACACCTGACGCGTCACAGTGAACCTCAAAGACTTCCACAAAATCCGGCAATATTAGAACGGGTGCCTCAATTACCTTTTTCTTTAGTAACTGAAATGCATCTTCGGCCTCCTTGGTCCAAGTGTATTTGCCGCCTTTGGTGCAGTCGGTGATGGGTGCAATGATGGTGCTAAAGTTGCGAATGAACCTCCGGTAGAATGAGGCCAAACCGTGAAAGCTCCGGACATCACGGATGCTCGTCGGTGTTGGCCATCCGGTAATTGCCTCCACCTTTGCAGGGTCCATGCGAATGCCCTCCTTGGACACTATGTATCCGAGAAACGTCACCTTGTCGGTGAGGAAGTGACACTTCTTCGTGTTGGCATACAACTTCTGCTCCCGCAAAACCTCAAAGACTTGATGCACGAACGGTAGGAGACGACAAGCGACGAACAAGAAAGAACTCGAAAGATTTTGAAAGAATTCACACAGAATTCTAAGGTTTTGATAAACTTTGATAAAATAACAACTACCCTGCCTAAAGGGCATGAGTTCACATATATAGACAAGATAATTAACACCCTAACATAACATAAAGCAAAAACAGTCAAAAAATATCTAAAAAAATGCAAAGAAAGTCTAAAAGACGCCATTCATAACCGTCTGGAAACAGACTGCATTAATTTGTCTGCACATAGTTCGGACCGAATTAATCCACTTCGGACCGAAATTCTGGGTGAATTATGTTCTGTTCCGATTTATATAAATTCGGTCCGAAATGTATAAATTTGGTCCGAATTTATATCTGCAGATTTATATCTGTGTTGCTGCTGCCATCTGTGCATCCTGTGCATGCATCAGTTTCAGTTCAACATGTTTTTCTATTCTCTCACTGTTATAGACAAGCTGAGAAAGAGTTGTTTTGCCCAATCCACCCATGCCGACTATCGGAAGGACTGCAATTCTCTCCCTTTTAGATTGACCTAGAACCATGGCTACAATTTTCTCCAAATCTCATTCCTACCAAATACGGTAGACCCGACCACATAGGACTGACTTTTAGGCCGATCAACAACACTAGGGGCAGATTGCAAGGTTTTCAAAAACCCGAACTGATTAATCTCAGTAACAAGGGCATCAATCTTCTGCAAAATCCCTTTCAGCTGTTTGCCGTCAGAATATGACTTAAAAATGTTATTTTTAAAAAGAGAGCACCTTGGAAGACAGAGTGGTGCCTTTCTCTCCTCTGATTGGATCTCAGTCTCCACGGCCTCCGCAATGGCATCATACTTCAACTCATCGAGCACATCTTCGGCTTCAGCAGCAGCAGCTTTGAGAGAACTCACCCATCCTCTGACAGCAGGTTCTGCTCCGCTGCGCTTCTCCGCATCATCAACCACAGTCAGCACAGCTGGCAAAATGCGGCACAGTTTTTGGCAATCCCTCTCCGCACCACGCGCAGTGCAGAACTCACCGATGACCAAGTCAGTGGCTTTCTGGATCAGGATGGGGAGCACAGCTGAGAGAAATAGGTCGGCCATGGCTTATCACTCAGAAAGTTGGAAATTGTAAAGAGCTCTTAGAAACTGAACAGGAAACTGTATATAGAAATGGAAAACAGAATTGGGGAGAGGTGAGGTTATGGCATCAGAGTTGCAATCGGATGGTGGAGTTGTAAGAAATGTAGATCTTCTGTGATAAAAGAAGTGGCCGAATATCACAGACGTGTGTACAGAGAATCATCCGTGCCTCTGAAGACTGAAATATGCCAATTAATAGTTAGATCGAGTGAACCTTTCCTCGTTTGCAAGCTGCACTCCAAGTATTCATATTCGAAAACCATTATGTGAGTTTGTCTCCCAAATAGATTCTTTCCCTAAGCAGTAAGCACAAGCACCGAATTCAACTTTTTTGGACGTGGTACCAACTTTATTTATCTTGATTTCCCTTTGCGTATCAAAGAAACCGTCCAATTTTCCCTTTGCGTATCAAAGGACGTGGTACCTTGGCACCTAGCTATGTACTTTATCAATGGAAACTAATATACTTCGTGCCAGTCAAGTTAAATCAGTCCGAATTCTTATTATCTTAAATTCATTTTTTTAAACATAATGGAAATAAATTATTTCAAACATATACACAAAAAAAATGATAAAGTTTTAACATTGTTTTAATAGTCATCAATAGAAGAGAAAAAAATCATAAAATTTGAACCGTTGATTTTTGTTAATGATGCACATATATATAAAATCAAAATGATACAATTTTTTGCGTACACATAAAACATGATATATACAACACATTTGATAACACCCAATTTTATAAACTTTTTACCTAGGGAAATACCTCCAGCATTAATCCGGATCATTAGCATTTATTCGCATTTACATGTATTTTCCAGTATTTCTATGTTACTGCTTGGTTTTGATGTTTCAGGTCAAATGATGGAGCAAGGCACGAACAAATTGGACCATTTGGAGCTTACTGCTACCTGGCACCCCCCTACGGACCCGTAAGCACTTTTAGAAAATAATTTAAAAGAATAATCAAGTTGTATGTATCACTTTTAGAAAATTTTTGTATCCGATAAGATTTTGATATAAAAAAATTTATTGAGTCATATAAATCAAAATTTGAAAATGATTTGATATGTTTTTGGAGGTGGGCCTGTGGAAGGGCCCTGTGAGCTTAATCTCACAGTAGTATTACTCAATTTATTTAATACTAGAGGAATGACTTGTGTTGCAATACTAATTAAGATCAGTTGCATGAGTTGATGAAGATATGAAGTTCTAAAAAGTAATTTAGATATACCCGTAAAAGAAACTATATATATTATATTCATAATAATCTTCTCTTATGTATATATATATTGACGAGTTCTAATTTAGATAGACCAAAAAAGAAGATCGGGCAAGATTGACTTTTAACTTTTATATAATTTTTGCGTCTAATAGCACTCACACAGGTGGAAAAAGAGAAGAGGGTCCTTTTGGATTTAGCATGATCTTTTGAACATCATTAATAACTTTGCTTTTTCCATCAATCCTATGAAAATTTAAAAAAGTTAATCAAATTGTTGTTGGACTTTTACAGCGATGATTCCAGGTTAGTTATGAAAAGGATAATTATTTTATAATTTGTTTTTTGTAGTACGTAGTTGATACTTGGTATATATATACTTGACTGTAGGTATTTCAACATCAGAAGTTGGGGTTTTCTTTTCTAGAGATGTTTCCGATATAATTTCCTTAGACGGAAGCAAGCTTGCATCAAATGTTCTGTTTATGATGAACAAATGTCTCGGAGGAGTAGGATTTTTCCTGCCAATATTTACTTGAAAAATGTAGCATTTTTCAGTTATGGATGTTATTGCTAATGGCAATGCAGAAATGTTGTCGCTCTTGATTTATGTTTTTATCAGATTGTTACAGGGGGTTGGCAACTCCAGTATATATCATCTTCAACAACAAGATTGAGGCGGCTGGTACACCTGAGACAATATTTAGGATATATATATATGTTGTATGAGATTGAAAATAATGAAATGTATTTTGTGCAAATATATGAGATTCTTGTTTATCTTCAAGCATTTGTGCAGGATAATTGCTTCGCAGTACCAGTCTGAATTGAACAGCGAGAAATGCTATATAAGTATATATAGTAGTCG